>CM024793.1:23373588-24044188 GCA_014281875.1 Nibea albiflora | reverse complement strand
TTCACTGTCAGGATCTCAGGGCAGCTGGGCTGAGGAGTGTGTTCGTTTTCTCAACCTCAGAATTGCGTCTCTGCTCTTTTGCAGATGATGAGGCGCTGTTGGCGTCATCAGACCGTGACCTTCAGCATGCACTGGGGCAGTTTGCAGCCGAGTTTCTAAGTGCACTGGACGTTCTCTGTAGGAAAATGGTGGAACGCTCCCTCCAGGTTGGGAGTGAGTAACTGCCCCAAGACGTACGGGACCGGTGAGCACAGACAAATCTGACCACAATTTTTACTCACATCCATCTGCGAGCTGACTGCAGTGACCAAGCTGTATTCATCTGTGCCTTCAGCTGCTTTTGGTTTGATGTATTTGGCCTGAGTGTAAACTGCAGATATTTCTACAGGAGGAGATCTGCTCTGTCTGTCCTCCTCTCTGATCTCCTCATACACTCGTCAGCCTGCAGGAAGACAACAGGGTTTGTCTTGTATGAATATCAGCTGCAGTCACAAACACTAATGATGCTGAGATGTCTCTAATTTACTCAAACTCACCTCTGTGACATTGGCATACTCTGCTTCCTGAGGAGGTCCTGAAAAACATCAGTTCAGAAGATTAGGTCTGCTGTTACAGGAGGCTGCTCATAGACGCCGTGTTCTCTCAGTATCACCTGACAGTGGAGTTTGTTTGTACTTCACTCTGCTCCACTCTTAAACAAGGCAGAACCAGAATGTTGGCACGGCTACCCATCAGTGTCGACTTAAAATGACAATTCGTTTCAGACAGATACGATGGTCTCTTGTGTGTTTGGTTGGAAAAGACTGAATCTTCCTCTTGACTCTCAAAAAGCTTCAAAAATCTTGATGAACATGAAACTTCCATGGATGAAACATTCACAATACAAAGAGTCATGACTGTTTGCAGTTTGGATGTCATGTCAACAGTTATACTTTTCAAAGTTAAGGTCACATTAAACTTCATGACTGTTTCCTGTCTTCTCACCTTTGGGTTCACTGCCCGTCTTCCTGCAGTATATCAGCACAGCTGCTGATAATGTGAAGATCATGATGAGCAGAGTCAGACCCACATACAGCAGCGTACCTGTGGAAACCATTAAACCATTCTTTAGAACAAAAACATGTAAAACAAATAAGAATCTGAGTTCCACACAGACAAGCATACACATTCATGTAGTTACATACAGACAGTACACGGATTAACAGAACCTGCAGGTGTCTGTTGAGACTGGTGGGTGGTTTTAGGAGAGACTGATGAAGGTGTGGAGCTTCCTGAAGTGGAGGTTAAACTCTGTGTTGTTGTCGGTGTGGAGGTTGATGGGACTGATGTTGGAAAAGGTCCAAGAGTCCAGTTTGGTTTCAGAGTGGTTGGAGCTGTGAAACATGAAAAGAAACAAAAAGAAAGAATCAGACACAAAAACTCTGTTTGAACATTTCAGTGAAATAAATTCTCAATGTATTTTTCATCATACAGATAAATGCAGTAAGTAATCAGTGTGTTTGTGTGACAGTCAGATATTTTACAGATGAAGTGTTGGTTTTAAAAAGGAGCATTTATCAGTGTTCACCATGATGAAAAATGCAGCTCCAACTATAATTGTTGGACTAAACATCAGCAGCCGTCAGTGAACAGTTCATTTCATGACTCTCAGTAGAAACTCACCATCTTCAACTCTGAGCTCAAACTCCTCGACTGAATCTGGAAGAAATCTCTGTCCAAAACACATCTGTACTTCCCCGAGTCAGACTTGGTCAGGTTTGTGATGCTCACATACAGAACTTGAGATAATACGGATAGTGATTTATATTCAATGCTGTATCTGTCACACTGAGCTTTGTCCTCATTTGTTTCACAGAGAGTGTTGTTTTCTTTTATAGAAGGCCATCGGACTTCCATAGAAAGAGAATTTGCACCCATGTGTGATGGTTCCTCCCTCCTGCACTGTAATAATGTTGCTCCCCTCTGTGATGAGACCAGTGTTTCCATCTGTTGAAAAGATGAACACTCAGTAGTTATTATCTGTACTTCCTGTAAGATGTTGCAGTCTTTTTGTTTCACATTTACAGACCAGTTACCATTTCCTGAATAGCTTTTACATGCCCCCATAGAGAACTGGGGTTTACACCAGTGGAGGAGAAACGATGGAGAAGCATGACAGGTGACAACATGGCCGACTCTGTGGAAGAGGACCTGCAGCATCTGGAGATCACATCTAAATTTAGTTTGACCAATGTCTCATGTCAAAATGAAGACTGTCTCTGTACGTGTGAAATGAGGCTTTGGATGTTCCTTATATCTGCTGCGGTCAGTTTGTCACCAAGGCTGCTAACAGTGGTGAGCTAAATAGCCACATCAGTAGCTTCCCGTATTGTGAAACCGTCTCAGCTAGTCAGGTTGAAACAGACAAAACTGTACAAAAACAAAAAGAAACAAGCAACATAAAACTATGAAACAAGTACAAGAACAAAAGCTGATTGCAGAGTGTCTGTCTTTAGATTTTGAGTCATTAACTACATTTTTAAAGTGACTCATCTCGTTTATTTCATCGTGTTTGACCACACAAAGCAACAACATGTCAGACACAGAGTCCACTGTTAAACATAATGCTACAAGTTAAGTGACAAAGTACAATAAATAAAGAAGAATAACATAATGAAGAGAGAGGATGATAGAAACAGAAGCAGGTGTACTCACAGAGGAAGAAGAAGCAGATCAAAGTGTGACGGACGTTCATGTTTGAGCCTCTGCTGGTTTTAGACTGCCTCTCTTCTTTCTTCACTGGTAAACCAGGAACTTCTCTAAATGATGGAGTCCCTCCTCCAAACAACACACACTCAACCTCCTCCCCTTTTCATGACTCTGTTTTTACACTGCAGGCTCACTTATCAGGCTTGTTTGGAACTTAAAGTTTGGAGACATTTGTAGAGCTGCAGCAGGAAGAGCTTCGAAAAGTGAATCCAGGAAAAAAAACTAAAGATTAAAGTTTTATTTTTGGAAAAAAGTTTTATTTTGTACCCAAGGAAGCAGATTATTTGTGTAACACAAAGCATGATAAGAGGGTGAACTACAACATTTTTTTTAGAGAATTTATAGAGAATTTTTTTCTCTATAGAGGTCAGACGAACCAAACTGCTTTGGTTTGGTGTATTTGGCCTGAGCGTGATCTGCAGATATTTCTACAGGAGGAGATCTGCTCTGTCTGTCCTCCTCTCTGATCTCCTCATACACTCGGTCAGCCTGCAGAAGAACAACAGGGGTTTGTCTTGTATGAATATCAGCTGCAGTCACAAACACTAATGATGCTGAGATGTCTCTAATTTACTCAAACTCACCTCTGTGACATTGGCATACTCTGCTTCCTGAGGAGGTCCTGAAAAACATCAGTTCAGAAGATTAGGTCTGCTGTTACAGGAGGCTGCTCATGTTCTCTCAGTATCACCTGACAGTGGAGTTTGTCTGTACTTTGCTCTCCTCTACTTTTCAAACATCGGCAGAACCAGAATGTTGGTACGGTTACGCATCAGTGTCGACTTGTTGAATGTTACTTTCAGGTGGAGATGTTGGCGTCTGTGGTTGGTTAGAGAAGACTGAAACTCCATCTTGACTTGACAAGATAGAAGATCTAGAAAGTTTTATGAAAGCAAAACTTCCATGGAAGAAAAAATCATAATCCAGTTCCCTGTTTTTGCAGTTTGGGAGTCCTTTCAACAGACATTTCTTTCCTAATTGTGTCAATGTATAACTTCAAAGACAAGGTCAATTACACTTGATATGTCAACACACCAAAGGCTGGTTTTTATTTGCGTGTGTGTGTGTTTCCCGTCTTCTCACCTTTGGGTTCACAGCCCGTCTTCCTGCAGTATATCAGCACAGCTGCTGATGATATGAAGATAATGATGAACAGAGTCAGACGCACATACGGCAGCGTGCCTGAAAAAATGACAAACATGTTGCATGATATTGATTGGTTTATATGTGTGTCGTCACTCAGCTGTGACCGGAGCACTGACATGAAAAATCAAGGATGATGACTGAAGTACCTGGACGTGCAGCTGGTGTCTGCGTTGATGTCGGTGTGTTGATGTCGTCTTCAACTCTGACCTCAAACTCCTCGGTTGACTTTGGAAGCCAAATAGGGTCCAAACACACCTGTACAGCCCCGAGTCAGAGTTGGTCAGGTTTGTGATCCTCACATACAGAAGTGATTTAGATATAATCCTTCCAGGTGCATATTCAAGGCTGTATCTGCCACGCTGAGCTCTGTTCTCAAATGTTTCAATGAGACTGTTGTTTTCTTTAAAGAGGGCCTTCCAGCGTCCAAATAAAATGAATTTGCACTGATGTCTGATGGTTCCTCCCTCCTTTCCTGTAATAATGGGCATCTTCGTGTTGATGCGACCAGTGTGTCCAGCTGTTGAAAAGATGAACAACAAATTTTCAGATCAGCACGGTCAGTCTGTGACTGAGAGGTAACATCTGTACAAAAGGTGCTAACAGTGGTTCACTGCTGCAGTTCATCTCTTGGAATTGGTTCAAATAAAATCATTAAAATAATAGTTGTTTTCTCGTTTCAGCTCTCTGAAGATAAAGACGGTTTTGGCAACTTAAAGAAAGACACACTGACGTCTTTACTGCTCTGAAAAAACATTTAACACCTTTTTAAAATCGATATGAATCCGTAGTTTGCCTGTGTCATGATGATGAAACGGTCTCAGCTACAGTCAAGTTGAAACTAACTTTACATTTTTAAGGACATACTGGAAATGAACTACATTTTAAAGTAACTCATATCATTAATTTTATCATGCTTCAACAACATGTTTGGTTTCTCTCGCGGAATAAAAATCAAGCAAGGACTGATATAAGACGTGTTAAACCACTGTTAACATAATGCTACAAAGTTAAGTGACAAAGTCCAATAAATAAAGAAGAATAACATAATGAAGAGAGAGGATGATAGAAACAGAAGCAGAGTGTACTCACAGAGGAAGAAGAAGCAGATCAAAGTGTGACGGACGTTCATGTTTGAGCCTCTGCTGGTTTAGACTGCCTCTCTTCTTTCTTCACTGGTAAACCAGGAACTTCTCTAAATGATGGAGTCCCTCCTCCAAACAACACACACTCAACCCTGCTCCATGGTGCATTACTCTGTTTAAACCCTTCAGGTCAGTTCAGGCTTGTTTGTAACTTAAAAGGAACAGTGTGCATCTTTATGTGACGCACTGACATCTAGAGGTTAAGATGGATATTGCAGTCCAAACTCAAAGTATTGCAGAGTTGCCAGATTGAAGACACTCAACCTTCACAAGCACAGGATGAGTATAACATGGTTTATTTCATGAACAACATTTCCAGCCGCACGATAAAACCATTTTCTAAATGTGGACACACACGTGGCGAGTCAGAAGCTTCCATAAACAACCGACTACTTTTGTTTCTGTGTGAAATGAGAAAAAAAATGAAAGAGGTGCAACTCACAAGGTTTTTTTTAATAGGAAAGAACAGATTTTCCGTGTCAAACTACTTAACTTCTTGTGCACATATGGCATTGACAGCGTTGAAGATACTGCCGATGGTAAATAACAGTCGAGTACAGAGGGGATGAAGCGTGTTCGGCAACCTGAGGCACAGAGACATTATCTGCATAGCCATGGGGGGCGCTGTTGAACGAGGCAGCCACCACAAAGTAGGTGACTTTACTCCATTCGGCTTCAGTCTGACAGAAAACAAAGAGGCGGGGTTTATGGACCGGACTGTATACTTCAGCAAGGTTGTGGTTAAATGATAAATTCCACGCTCTGGGTCACTGGTGACAGTTGGGCATTTGTTTTTCTGCATTCTCTAGAATGGCAATGCATTCCTCAGGAAACATGGTTTGAACGGGAGGTTTGGTTTTATTAATATCAGCTGATGTCACAGACTCCATGAAGCTCAATGTCCCAATTAGTCAAACTCACCTCTGTGTCATTCACAGTCTCCACAGGAGGTTCTGAAAAACATCAGGAGATTAGGTCCACTGTTAAAACATCTAGTCAAGAGACTTCACTTAGGTTAATTAGGGTTTGGGTTTGACAGGTGAAATATATCTATGTAAGTTGTAGATGCGTTGTGTTTTCTGCAGCCTCACCTTCGGGTTCACAGGCCATCTTACTGAACGATAACAGCACAGCTGCTGATAATACGAAGATCATGACGACTGGAATCAGACGCACATACAGCTGCACACCTGTGTTTTTACCAGTAGAACTTGTTTATTTTACACTTGCAGGTTTATTATAAAATATGGTGTACTATATGTGGGAGAGTAACTGGAATCGTGAAAGATGGAAAGTCCAGTCATGCAGTGTTGTCAAATCAATACTGCCGTAAACCATTAAATAATTTCATCAACACTTTTAATACTTAAAATGTTCAACATTTGATAAGTCGTCTTTGTACTTTTTTCAAGTAAATATGGTGTTTCAATGTTTTCAATCATCATATTTGGTTTCTACTTACATGTGATGCAGCTTGCCAACTTTTCTGGAAACGTGGTTGTAGATTCTGACTGGAAAATACTTCCTGCAGGACAAATACATTCATGCTATTGAGCGATTTACCTGTGAGTCATCACTCAGCTGCTGTTGGAGTGCTGACATGAAAAATCAAGGATAATTGATGTACCTGGACGTGTAGCAGGTGTCAAAACTGTTGTTTGTATGGAGGTCGGTGAAGGTGTGGCGCTTTCTGAACTACAGCTTAAACTCTGCGTTGTTGGTTTCAGAGTGGTCGGAGCTGTGAGATAAAAAACAAACAAACATAATGAAAGAATTCTGCTGTAAAAATTAATTGAAATATATAAAATCACTACAAAACATAGATGAACCCTCAGTAGAAACTCACCGTCTTTAACTCTGATCTCAAACTTCTCGGTGGATTCATCAAACCATCTGCCCAAAACACATTTGTACTGCCCCGAGTCAGACTTGATCAGGTTTGTGATGCTCACATGCAAAACTGGAGGTAGTACACTGGTTCCTGATGTGTATCTAATGCTGTATCTGCCATGCTTAGCTGTGTCCTCATATGTTTGAATGAGGAGGTTGTCTTTTTTATAGAGCGCCCTTTTCCTTCCAGAGAAAATGAATTTGCACTGATGTCTGATGGTTCCTCCCTCCTGCACTGTAATAATGGGGATCCCCTCTGTGATGAGACCAGTGTTTCCAGCTGTTGAAAAGATGAACACTCAGTAGTTATTATCTGTACTTCCTGTAAGACGTTGCAGTCTGACTTGTTTCACATTTACAGATCCGCAGGGTCATACTGGGAGCTGCCCAGTTCAACCAGTCTGTGACTGAGAGGTAACGATTTAATCCAACAGAAACACATTTTAATTGATTAATTAACAATAATTAAACATGTGGAAACCTAACTGTGCGACAAGAAAGACACTGGGGGAAAAGTACAGAGCACATTCCATTTCACACAGATTGACTTTGATTTAAATATATAAAATAAATGGAACATTTGATTTGTTTTAGATTTTATCTTCGTCTGTGACCTCCTGAAACCTGCTAAAGGGCCGAGTCAGCCAAGAGCCACCGACACTTCTTGTACTTGTGCTAAAAATATAACACCTTTGATGTACCTACGCCATCAGTAGTTTCCTGTGCTGTGAAACCATCTCAGCTGCAGGCAGGTTGAAACAGACAAAAATGTACAAATGCAACAAAAAGCAACAATAAAACTATGAAACAAGTACAGAAGAACAAAAGCTGATTGCAGAGTGTCTGTCTTTAGATTTTGAGTCATTAACTACATTTTAAAGTGACTCATCTCGTTAATTTCATCGTGTTTGACCACAGAAACCAACATGTCAGACACGGACAGACAGAGTCCACTGTTAAATATAATGCTACAAAGTTAAGTGACAAAGTCCAATAAATAAAGAAGAATAACATGATGAAGAGAGAGGATGATAGAAACAGAAGCAGAGTGTACTCACAGAGGAAGAAGAAGCAGATCAAAGTGTGACGGACGTTCATGTTTGAGCCTCTGCTGGTTTTAGACTGCCTCTCTTCTTTCTTCACTGGTAAACCAGGAACTTCTCTAAATGATGGAGTCCCTCCTCCAAACAACACACACTCAACCCTCCTCCCCTTTTCATGACTCTGTTTTTACACTGCAGGCTCACTTATCAGGCTTGTTTGGAACTTAAAGCTGCATTAATGTCACATGTTTGTAAAAGCTTGTCTTTACACATTTATGCCGCATTATTGAGTTCTATATGTCAGTTTAATCTGTTCAAATTAAATTTAAAAAAAGAAAACTGTTTTTTGCAACACTGCACATTCTGATTTAAATTTTATTTTGGAACTTGAACTTGAAGCACAATTAAAAAAACAAACAAAAAAACAAAAACAACATTTTTGTTTTGATGTTGAGGGATGTTATACCGTTGCACTAGGGGGACACAGGTATGCTCCCTACGATGCATCATTTTTGGGGCGGTCACGTTTTAGGACCGCCCAAAAAATCCTGGACTGAAAAATGGTGAAAAACTGTTTGAACCTCTAATTCTGCATTTCAGTAATATATATTGCTCAGAGTCTTTTCACATGTTCTCAGCAACTATCGTCCAACATATTTATTATGTTTTGAAAGAAAAGGAGGGAAGTGCCTTTACACAGACTTTAATGTTCACTATCACTGACATAGTTTACTGTTTCATCAAAATAAATTGAGATAACCCTTAAAAAATGAAGTTAGTTCACTGAAATAAACAGTTTTCATACTTTGTTTTTCTTACAAAGAATGTTCATCATGGTGGCCATCAGAGTTCGCAGCAACTCCAGGACCAGATTTGACAACATTATCGGCATCACCTGGAGGGGCGCTGCTGAGCGAGGCAGGGGGCACCGTTGGACAAATCCACCACAGAGTAGGTGAGTTTGTTCGAGTTGTCTTCAGTCTGGAAGAAAATAAACAGAGGTCAAAGACTATCACTTACTGACTGTTTTAGTCTTAAGAGCAACTTGAAGATTTTATTTTACTTGGAGCCTCTGTACATTATCTATACATGGAGACATGAAAGATGCTATTTTTCTATCTTGTGCCATTATATGACTTGTAACACATGTATTTAGAAAGCTTCATGAGATAACCCCTGCTATGATTTGGTACTTTTTAATAAAAATGTATTGAAGTAATGTATTTTTTTAGTTTAAAAATGTTGATATAAATAACAGCTATAGCTCTGACTACAGGAAGTTTGTGTAAAGTCTACACAAACAGAGAAGTCCTCTACTGGCACCAACAATGAAAAAACTGGCTGAACTCGCATCTCTGGATATTTGAATGAAAATGGGTAACAATGAGCTTCCTCTTTACAGACTTCTCTTTTTTCTGGAAATTCAAAGCAGGATTTTGCATGCAGTATGAACATTATTTTCACCTATTCGAAAAATAGTGTCTAGTTTACATAACCACCCAGACCAAGTGCATTCAGAGGAAAGACGGCTTCCCCATGTTTATTGGCAATAAGAGGATTTTTCCTCTCTCCAAATGTCAGAGGTTTTTGATACCAAATCACAGAATGATTGAGAATGATGTTCCTCAACATCTTGTAGAATTACTAAAATTATTAGATTGTGCAACAAATCTGTGTAACAAATGGTGCAGACGCAAAAACTACCTAGCCTAACGGTGTTTTCTGCCATCTATAATCGAATCACAGTTTTTACTCACTTCCTTTTGGGCTGCAGTGACCAAGCTGTATTCATCTGTGCCTTCAGCTGCTTTTGGTTTGGGGTATTTGGCCTGAGCGTAAACTGTAGATATTTCTACAGGAGGAGATCTGCTCCACCCGTCCTTCTCTATGATCTCCTCATACACTCTGTCAGCCTGCAGAAAGACAACAGGACTTTGGCTTGAATCAATATGAGCTGGAGTCACAAACACTAATGACGCTGAGATGTCCCTAATTTACTCAAACTCACCTCTGTGACATCGGTGCACTCTGTTTCCTGAGGAGGTCCTGAAAAACATCAATTCAGAAGATTAGGTCTGCTGTTACAGAGACATATACAGCCCATTTCTACCAAAACATCCCTGTAACTATGACTGAACTCAGGAACCACCTTAGAAAACAATGCCTGAATTTCCAACTCAACATCTTCTTTGCTGGATTTGAAGAAACGTAATTTTTCCGAGAAGGACCAAACTCCTCTGTCTTGAAAAGAGTTGCTAATATTTGTTAGCAAATGTGTCCCATGTTGCTGTGGCAGATTTTGTTCAGCCAGGCAGAATCATAAACCAATCAACGATCTGCATGGTTTGTCTGGAATTTAAATTTACTTTAACTCTATTTATTTTTTATCTTTTCTCATAGTCGTCGTTTGAATCTTGCCCACTCCTTTGAGTTGACTGACTGGTCTTGCTAGTAACGTTAGCTTTTGTGTTGATGTGCTTGTTCAGTGTTTGTCCACTCGCTAGTCAGTGAACATAAGTCACATAATCAGAACAAATATACATGTACAGCTGTCCATATTTATTTCATTTTATAATACGAGTTGAGTTGTTGATGCTGTCATGAACCACAAAATTATTTTATTTATCTACTTTTTTCTTCCTTTCCTTCTAATGTATTTTATTTTGTTTTGATGTACAGCACTTTGGGCAATGTCTCATATTTAAATGTGCTTACTTTGCTTACTTATGAATATTGTTATTGTGATGAATGTCTCTTTCACACATGCCTGTTTGTGTTCCCAGCTTATCGGAAGAATCGTCAACGTAATGCAAATTAGACTGACTTTTCACGAAAGTAAACATCGTCCTATTGAATGCATGAAAAGGTCACAGCACAGGTGGAAAGGAAGTTTAGTACTGTGTAGAAACAGATAACATCAGCAGTAACTCACTACATAACTAGCTTTAGTTACAATAATCACTGTTGTTGTAAGACACAAAACAAGCATTTCAGCTGCCTTTACCGTGTCTGTAACCTGTGGCCTCACCTTTGGGTTTATTGGCCGTCTTCCTGCAGTATATCAGCACAGCTGTCGATGATACGAGGACCACGATGACCAGGATCAGACACACATACAGCAGAATACCTGTGCATTGATGTTCATGAATTTACATACCTATAGTGAACATATTTACAGATACACAGACGGGAAACAGTTCTGTTGAAGTATGCAAGTGTACCTTGAGCCTGAGGTGTCTGTACTGTTGTTCGGTGTGGAGGTTGATGGGACTGATGTTGGAAAAGGTCCAGGAGTCCAGTTTGGTTTCAGAGTGTTTGGAGCGGTGAAACGTGAAAAGAAACAAAAAGAAAGAATCAGATGCAAAAACCTCTCAGTCGTCTGAGTTTACATATTTTACAGATGAAGTGTTGGTTTTAAAAAGCAGCATTTATCAGTGTTCACCATGATGAAAATATGCAGCTCTAGCTATAATTGTCAGTGAACCGTTCATTTCATGACTCTCAGTAGAAACTCACTGTCTTCAACTTTGAGCTCAAACGTGTCGATTGAATGAAGAGGGTCCAAAATGCACTTGCACTTCCCCTTCCGGTTTCTGATGCTCACATACAGAGGTTCTGGTGAAAATTCAATGCTGTATCTGTCACACGGAGCTTTGTCCTCTGTTTCAATGAGACAATTGTTTTCTTCATTGGAGGGATTCCGACTTCCACAGGAAGTGAATTTGCACTCATGTCTGATGGTTCCTCCCTCCTGCACTGTAATAATGTTGCTCCCCTCTGTGATGAGACCAGTGTTTCCATCTGTTGAAAAGATGAACACTCAGTAGTTATCTGTACTTCCTGTAAGATGTTGCAGTCTGATTTGTTTCATATTTACAGATCCACAGGGTCATACTGGGAGCTGCCCAGTTCAACCAGTCTGTGACTGACAATTAAAACTTTCATTTCATTGAAATAAATTCTCTGCAAACAGTCAATGTATTTTTCATCATACAGATAAATGCAGTGAGTAATCAGTGTGTTTGTGTGACAGTCAGATATTTTACAGATGAAGTGTTGGTTTTAAAAAGGAGCATTTATCAGTGTTCACCATGATGAAAATATGCAGCTCCAACTATAATTGTTGGACTAAACATCAGCAGCCGTCAGTGAACAGTTCATTTCATGACTCTCAGTAGAAACTCACCATCTTCAACTCTGACCTCAAACTCCTCATCACAAAGCCATATGTCCAAAACACATCTGTACTTCCCCGAGTCAGACTTGGTCAGGTTTGTGATGCTCACATACAGAGATAAAGAAATGGGTTCTTCAATGCTGCATCTGTCAGGCTCAGCTTCACCGTTGTCTTCTTTATCAGAGGCCCTCTGACTTTCCAAGAAATTGAATCTGCACTCATGTGTGATGTTTCCTCCCTCCTTTACTGTAATAACGGTGCTCCCCTCTGTGATGAGACCAGTGTTTCCATCTGTTGGAAAGATGAACACTCTGTAGTTATTATCTGTACTTCCTGTAAGATGTTGCAGTTTGATTGAAAGGGTGAAAATCTGTATTCTGTATTATTACATGTAATTCCAATTGGCTTAAAAATTTTATGTAAAATAAATTTTTCTTTTTTTAATTTTATTTTGAAGGACCAGTGTTGTGTAGGTGCTGATTTCAACCACCTCAGCTCACTCTCTGCTTTCTAGCATGTAGAACAAACTACGGATGCCACGAAACGACCAAAAAATGTGACAGGCAATAACATGGTGGACTCTGTTGTAGAGGACCTGCAGCATCTGGAGATCATCTTGTGTTTCTGAAGTGATGATCTGTTCGATCAAATGCTCTTGTGTGAAAATGACAATTGTCGATTGACTCTCTGTACAGTGTGAAATGAGGTTTGGATGTTCCTTATATCTGCATCTGTCAGTTTGTCACCAAGGCTGCTAACAGGTTCACTGCTGCAGTTCCTCGTTCGGAGCTGGTTCAAATAAACAATGAAAAATAATTGTTTTCTCTCTTTAGCTCTATGAAAGTTGAAACAAACTGCAATTTAACCAAAGTAAGACACACTGACATCTCTGCTACTCTGCGAAATATATAACTAATAATAATAACTTAATACAAATCTATGAGCTAAATCTGCAACATCAGTAGTTTGTAGTCTGTTACCGTCTCAGCTAGTCAGGTTGAAACAGACAAAACTGTACAAATGCAACAAAAAGCAACAATAAAACTATGAAACAAGTACAGAAGAACAAAAGCTGATTGCAGAGTCTGTCTTTAGATTTTGAGTCATTAACTACATTTTAAAGTGACTCATCTCGTTTATTTCATCGTGTTTGACCACACAAAGCAACAACATGTCAGACACAGAGTCCACTGTTAAATATAATGCTACAAAGTAAGTGACAAAGTACAATAATAAAGAAGAATAACATAATGAAGAGAGAGGATGATAGAAACAGAAGCAGAGTGTACTCACAGAGGAAGAAGAAGCAGATCAAAGTGTGACGGACGTTCATGTTTGAGCCTCTGCTGGTTTTAGACTGCCTCTCTTCTTTCTTCACTGGTAAACCAGGAACTTCTCTAAATGATGGAGTCCCTCCTCCAAACAACACACACTCAACCCTCCTCCCCTTTTCATGACTCTGTTTTTACACTGCAGGCTCACTTATCAGGCTTGTTTGGAACTTAAATGTCACATGTTTTGTTTATTTTAGTCATTTTTGTTCCATTATTAAGTTATATGTCTTTTTTTAACAGTGCTAAAATCAGTTTAATACATTCAAAAATGCAAGAATAATTTGAAACACGGTTTGTGATTCAGGACATTAAGAATGAAAACTCAACATCACACAGGCTGATTAATATTTTGGAGGTTTTATTTTGTAATATGAAGCAACAAAAGAAAAAAGCAAAATAAAAATCTGCATAAAAAAAATAAATTTAAAATCTTTTTTCCCATGCTGGTAAAATAATGTGCCGAAAGTGCAAAAAACTGCAGTTGGGGTCGGAGTAGTTCAGTCTGTAGGGATTTGGCTCGGCAACCGGAGGGCGGACGGTTCAAGTCTGGCATGGACCAAAGTATAGAGCTGAGGAGGTGCCAGTTCACCTCCGGGCCACTGCTGAGGTGCCCTTGAACAAGAACCCCTCACTGCTCTCAGGGTGAGGCTGCTCATCACTTCACCATCTCTCCGTATTCGCTAAACATAATTGCTATAACCGACACAGTTCATTTAATCAAAATAAATTAAGATAAAATGTAATAAATATAATATAATATAGACATTTTAAAAAAGTATATTAGCAGTTAACTTAATTAACAGTTTTCATTCATTTTTCCCCCCCATTTAAAATATGACTGCAGACTGGCTGCAGATAAATAAACTGCATGACATCACAGCAAGCTAGCGAGGCAGGAAGCGTTCATCGTGCAGGTAACAAACAACTTTGTTTCTATCTGCCATCTCAAAGTTTTTTTTAACAGGAAAGAACACATTTTTTGTGTGAATGTGACTCATCAAAACATTCTGGGTTCACACCTGTCGGCCACTGAGAGAGTAAATGTGGCATCGGCAGCTTTGAGGCTACTGCTGATTCAGATTAACAGTCGAGTACAGAGGAGCTGAAGCCTGTTCGACGTGGCGGCTGTCCGAGGTTGCTGCAACCTTAGGCATGTCGTAGACGACATTATCTGCATCACCACGGGGGGCGCTGTTGAGTGAGGCAGCAGCACCATTGGAGAAATCAACCACAGAGTAGGTGAGTTATCCGGGTCGTCTTTAGTCTGGAAGAAAACAAACAGAGGTCAAAGGTTATCACTTACTGAATGTTTTAGTCTGAACAGCGACTTGAAGATTTGATTTTATTTGGATGCTCTGCACACTATTTTTCTATCTTGTGCAGAAGTTATTACAGTACATCAGCTGGATTTTTAAGGATTAAGGGACACATACTGGGCTGGTTAGTTTGCTGCCTTGGTTAACAAAATAGCTATAGGGCGATATTGTGCATGTTTTATCATCAAACACACCATTATCAACAATTGTTGATATATAGGACAGTTGGTGTAAGTTTGAGTGGACTTCCTCAGCCGAGATTAAGTCTTTCAGTGGCTGTGGTGGGTTCAGGTTTAAAGCTGGAGTGATGATACTTGTATCATGTGAAACTAGACAGAAATCAGATAACAGTTTACTCACTTCTATCTGCGAGCTGACTGCAGTGACAAAGCTGTATTCATCTGTGCCTTCAGCTGCTTTTGGTTTGGTGTATATGGCGTGAGTGTAAACTGCAGATATTTCTACAGGAGGAGATCTGCTCTGTCCGTCCTCCTCTCTGATCTCCTCATACACTCGGCCGGCCTGCAGGAAGACAACAGTATCAGCTGCAGTCACAAACACTAATGATGCTGAGATGTCTCTAATTTACTCAAACTCACCTCTGTGACATTGGCATACTCTGTTTCCTGAGGTGTCTTATCACCTTTGGGTTCACAGCCCGTCTTCCTGCAGTATATCAGCACAGCTGCTGATAATATGAAGATCATGATGAACAGAGTCAGACCCACATACAGCAGCGTACCTGTGGATGTTTGATCTGACGTTAATTTCACATGTTTTTGTATAACTGGGGATCATGGTACAAAACTTATAGCAACATCAATGTTGCAGTTACAGGCAGTACAATCACACAGAGAAGCACACACATTCATGTATTTGCATACAGACAGTACATGAATACGCTTACAGAGTTTTGTTGACTTATACAAATGTACCTCGACCTGCAGCTGCCTGTTGCTGTTGAGACTGGTGGGTGGTTTTAGGAGAGACTGATGACGGTGTGGAGCTTCCTGAAGTGGAGGTCTGTGTTGATGAAGGTGTGGAGCCTCCTGAAGTGGAGGTTAAACTCTGTGTTGTTGTCGGTGTGGAGGTTGATGGGACTGATGTTGGAAAAGGTCCAGGAGTCCAGTTTGGTTTCAGAGTGGTTGGAGCTGTGAAACATGAAAAGAAACAAAAAGAAAGAATCAGACACAAAAACTCTGTTTGAACATTTCAGTGAAATAAATTCTCAATGTATTTTTCATCATACAGATAAATGCAGTAAGTAATCAGTGTGTTTGTGTGACAGTCAGATATTTTACAGATGAAGTGTTGGTTTTAAAAAGGAGCATTTATCAGTGTTCACCATGATGAAATATGCAGCTCCAACTATAATTGTTGGACTAAACATCAGCAGCCGTTAGTGAACAGTTTCATTCCATTTCATTTCATGACTCTCAGTAGAAACTCACCATCTTTAACTCTGACCTCAAAGTTCTCACCATGAAGCCATATGTCCAAAACACATCTGTACTTCCCCGAGTCAGACTTGGTCAGGTTTGTGATGCTCACATACAGAACGTCTTTAGAAAATATATCGGCTCCTGGTTTATATACAATGCTGTATCTGTCACACTGAGCTTTGTCCTTCCTTTGTTTCACAGAGAATGTTGTTTCCTTTATAGAAGGCCCTCCAGCTTCCAGAGAAAGTGAATCTGCACCCATATCTGATGTTTCCTCCCTCCTTTCCTGTAATAATGTTGCTCCCCTCTGTGATGAGACCAGTGTTTCCATCTGTTGAAAAGATGAACACTCAGTAGTTATTATCTGTACTTCCTGTAAGATGTTGCAGTCTGACTTGTTTCACATTTACAGATCCACAGGGTCATACTGGGAGCTGCCCAGTTCAACCAGTCTGTGACTGAGAGGTAACGATTTAATCCAACACAAAAAGACGTTAGATTCTGAAGAAAAAGAAAACCTGAATAACTAACAATAATTAAATGTGGTGAATTTTCACTAATAGCTACAATGAAGAGATGGAAACATTTCACATAGAACAAATACTGACAAGGTGGAATTAGATGATTCATTAACCTTACAGGAAAATGGATGTTAAGGAGTCAAAATGTTCATAAAGTATCACATATTAAAAAATAAACATCAAAACAACTCACGTCAACAAAAATAATCATGCATGTTTGTTTTTACAAAATCATTTTGCAGTTTTCTGACCAGAATTCATCAGTAAAACTATTAACTGAAATTTGCTGCTGCAGTGCTGCTGTTCTTCCTGAGGTCAAAACAGAATGAGCAGCAACACGAGTATTGTGAAGTGTCCACTACGCAGATGTGGTTAACACGTTACACAGAAACCAAGTATCTCATACACAGACCAAAATACACATTTATAAATATAGAGGAAAGAAGAAGTGAGAGCAAAGATATTACCACCCTGATTCACAAACTAATGTCCCTCCTTCACAACTTTACATAGCTTTAGATGTGCAAGTTTCCTGTGTAGTAAAGCCACAACAGACTCAGCTACAGTCATTCTGAAGCAAACACACAAAAAAGGAACATATCTGAGAAACGTGTGTTTGTAATGAACTATTATCTGAGTAACGCGTCACCGCTTGTGATAATCATGTTTGGTCAGTGATACTGACTGACTGATGAAGTGAAGTAAGACTGACAGAATCCACTCATGAACTGCAGCAAAGTTTAACTATAAAGAAAATTCAAAAAGAGAAAGAGAGAGGAAGACATAAAATAGAAGCAGAGTGTACTCACAGAGGATGAAGAAGCAGATCACAGCGTGATGGACGTTCATGTTTGAGCCTCTGCTGGTTTTAAGATGCCGCACTTCACTGGTAAAGCAGGAAATGCTCTTTTCTCTTCAGTTCCTCTTACAAACAACACACACTCTCCTCCCCTCTTCATTAGTCCTTCTTTCAGCGCAGTCTTTATGACCTTTAAACGTCACACTAAAACTGTACAGCGTAAACGTCTGTAGATTTAACACATTTGATTTTTGAAGTTCATTTTGTACTCAAAAATATGTGTAACTGATGAATACAAAATTAATTACTAGAGGTGAACCGTTAGAGGCTTTTGCATCTTTCCCTCAACACAATTCATGAGGTGAGAAATATATTATTTATATTTAATTTTAATGACACAAAGCTTTGACGGGCATTTAGATGTAAACGTCGTGATGCACAATACATTGCAGGAAGTCCAGTTTGACAGAAGAAGTAACTGAAGCATGCGGTTGAAGAAGAGTGTTCACTTCTCCTTTGTTGCATTCATCATGAGGATAAACAGAAAAAGGTCCAGTAAAAGTTGAGTCAATCAACTTTGTTTGCAGGAGCCCTTTGCTGTGCATTCACTTTTTTGTATGTGGTTTACAATTGTAGCATTTTTTTTTTTTCATTAGAAGCATGTTTGATCACCGGCAGGCTGAATGAACACTTCCTCCTCATGAGGACGGATACGTGTGGTTAGAGATAAGGCAACAAGTGGGTCAAGTTCCTTATTCAGAAAGCCGCATGAAAAACAGCACTCTGCCTCTTCAGCACTGCACTCCTGCACGCTGGTCAGACCAGTGATGGACTGTTTGAAAATAAAAGGATGCAACCACTCTCAGATTGTGGTTGATCTGGGCAGCTCCCAGTCAATCTGTGTAAATGTGCAGCAGGAATTATTGTGATCGGTCTGTAGATAGTAATACTGACTGCTCATGACAGCAGGATCGTTTGGAATAGTAATAAACCTTGTCTAAACAATAATATTTCATATTTCTTCTTCTTCATTCAATGTGTGACACGTGGGATTAATGTAACGCTGTAATCTGACGTCTCCAGCAACCCATCTGACGTGCGTCAAGGCGTGTGTGTGTGTTTCCATCTGTACGCTATTTAATCAACACAGTGGCCAGCAGTGTGTAATGACGCTGCGCTTCGGTTCTGCACCTCTAAAATTAGGACTGCAGAGACATATACATACATGCTGCCTCCAGATGGCAGCAGGACTTAATAAACTGAAGAAGCTTTTCACATCTGTAACAGATGACTTGACTGGTGTGGACACTTTAACACCCAGTCATCTGCTTCTCCTTAAAACAAACCTGTAACGTCTCGAGGACTGTTCAGCGAGGACGACCTGAGCTCCAGAACAAGATGGAGACAGGTGCCTACCCTTTGCCCACTCCTGTGGGTCTGAGAGTAGATGAAAAATTGACATTTTATACTAATAGAAATAAGATATGTGTATTTAAAAATGGCTCGGAATGTTGTGCTTAATCATCTCATAATTTAGATCATTTATTTAGCTAAATCGATGTCTAAGTTATGATTTATGTAGGATTTATGAATTCATTTATCAGCTGTTCTGATTAACTGAGACTACCATCAGCTGAGAGGCGGGCCTGAAGTTGTCTGAAGTCTTTGACCTCTTGTCACAAGTTTAAAAACTTTGATCCTCTTGATTCAGTTATTTCTTCATATTTACAGCAGGGTAAACAACTGCGTTTGAACAAGAAACCATGTGCAAAAAAAACAAGGCTACTGGTGGCCTCGCTCTTCCAAATTTCGGCTTCTATTATTGGGCTGCCAACTTGCGCTGTCTTACGTTTTGATCTTCTAACTTGGTAGGGATGGAGCTACAGTCGGAGGATAATGTCAATTCTTGCATTTCTCGGAGCCCCACTCAGATTCATTAAAAATCTGGTGGTTAAACATTCTTGAAAATTTTGGGCACATTTCACAGCTTCTCTCTCCTGAGCCGTCTTGCATCAAACCATCTTTTTAAACCATCCTGCCAGGATGTTTTTTTCTTTTTATGAATGGCTTCGCTCATCCACACGTACTCCTGTTCGAGCCTTACCAATTATTGGAGGGAAATTTTCCATACACTCTCTGTGGTGTCAGGCATCAGGTTGGAACCAAGCCCGCTGATTGTTCTTTTTGGGCTCATGGAGGCAGAGATGGAGTTATCTATAGAAAAACAACATACTATGTCCTTTCTCTATATATTATATTATATTATATTATACAGTTCATGTCTATCTGGACAGATTGGTGCTGTTTGATGTACTCATGTCTACCTCGTGTTTTCGTAATGACCATTCAGCATTGCAATTTGGATATATTGAAAATCCTTCAATAAACAGATTTGGATTTTTAAAAAAGAAAGAAAAGAAAAGTTAATTTTGTTTATGTAGCAGCAAAAGAAGAAGCAAAAGAGAAATGAGTGACTCATTTTTTAAACATGCAAGTGAGAAGCAGAGCCCTGTTGTGTTTTAACTGGCTGTTTGTGCTCAAAGGAAGTGGTCCAAGTTTCATATGAGTCATAAATCTCCACCCTGTTGAAGAGAAAGAGAAAGCTTCTGTATTGTTGTGATGCTTAACTGATATTAAACTTTCTAACATTCAATGTTTACTTCTGATTTTCTGTACTTTTTAACAAACATTCTGTTGATTAAGCTCTACGGCTGGTTTGTCTCTTTTGTCTCGATTAAACAAACTCTGGAGAGATGTTAGCTCAATTTGTTAGCTGGTCTGCCCGGACTGTGAGCTCAGAGCAAACGGGGAGTTCCAAGAGGACCCAGAGGAAGTTCACAGCTTTGTGAGATGAGACAGACAGAAGACAGACCCCGAGCTGGGCTTCCTGTTGTTTAGTCTTATCAGTTTCTGTGGCCCTTCGCTCTGAGCCGTTGAGTTTACTTCAGTTTCCTATTTAAACCTCCTCATGGGCGTTGTCCAGCAGAGGAGCTGAGTGCACGCAGCACATAACATCTTCTCTAACGCCAGCAACTTAATTCAGGTATGTAATCAATCCTCTAAGGCTTATTCCTGGTATGAATGGTATTTTACAATATATACTGTTGTGGAGAAAACTCCCAAAAAACTTACAGAGTAATGATATGTTACTTGTATCTTTTCTTTCTTGTTTTAATGTTTAATCTGCCTTAATCAATCTGCTGTTATAACAATGTTGTTAATTTGACATGTTTTGACATAACTCGCCTTAATGAGCAAAATTCTGTTTTGTGCAGGAGTGGGACTCGCTCGTGCTGAATACAGCGTACTTGAGGCCGAGGCCAAAGGGCCTAATGCCTTCGCAGGAGTGGGAGTCTCTGCATGTAGAATGGGCTTTTCTCTGTTTGGCTCTGGGTTCGAAATTAACTTATAGTAGATTTGTGACTGTGTTTTGTGCCGTTCAGGAATGAAAGCTTCATCTAGTCAATTAATAGGTCATTTTGCACTGTGTACTGATTTTAAATAACTGAGTGAACATAGAAAATATTCCACTTTTTGGTCATAAATAAAGTGCACAAACAGTTTTTTTTTTTAGGAATTTATACTTCAGAGACCAAGTTTGTGTCAGTTTTGTTAACAGCATGTTAAAAAACAGCTTCCTGAAAATGTGTTATTGAGGCAGAGTAGATTTACACAAAACAAATATGATCACCATAGATGACAGTGAAAGAGAAAGGGGCGTTACTCCTCTGCAGGATGATAAAACAACTTTCTCTTTCTGGAGACAAACAATTCCCCAACTGGCTACTCCCTATCACTTTAAGTACACAGAGAGATCACTGTACCTTTACTTGGCCTTTCCTCAATTGTTCCATTTCCTGTGTTTCCACTCAACTTTGCTGATATTAAACTTTTACGTTCAGTGTTTCCTTCTTATTGTCTGTACTGTTTTACAAAACACTCTGCAGCTGAATAAGATCTATGGCTGGTTTGTCCTTTTTAAAGCAGTTTGTCTTCACTTCATCAGCTACAGATCCAGATATGGTCATTTGGCTTTGACTGGAGGGAAAGTTTTAAGCTTTAATGCAAATAAACAATATTCTACTTAAAATTATAAGCAATAACTACATGATTACATTCAAATCATCCAGTTCACTTAACTAATACTACTCGCAACAAATACACAAATGAGCATAAAAGGAATGTATTCTCTTTGATCATTACAAATTCGCTCTTTCGCCCCAATCACTCTGTCCATGATGTATTGAAAATATATTGAAAATCCTTCAATAAACAGATTTAGATTTTTTAAAAAGAAAAGAAAAAGTCAATTTTGTTTATGTAGCAGCAAAAGAGAAATGAGTGACTCATTTTTTAAACATGCAAGTGAGAAGCAGAGCCCTGTTGTGTTTTAACTGGCTGTTTGTGCTCAAAGGAAGTGGTCCAAGTTTCATATGAGTCATAAATCTCCACCCTGTTGAAGAGAAAGAGAAAGCTTCTGTATTGTTGTGCTCTAATGAAAAAAAAGAGCACAGATGAGAGCATGGTACTTTTCCTTGGTCTGTGTTGCCTTAATTGTTCCACTTCCTGCCAAGTTCCTGTTCCACCCATGTGTTTACACACAACTCAGTGATGCTTTGCTGATATTAAACTTTCTAACATTCAATGTTTACTTCTGATTTTCTGATGAGGCTGAACCTTACTTACTGATCAGCAGTGATGGATGACATCACTCTCCGGGTCAGCTGGTTGTAGCTCAGATCAAAACATCCTGTTCAAGAAGAGAATAAATAACAGCTTTATAACCTTCAACCACTTCCTGCGTTAAACAATATTATTTCATTCATACATGCTCTGCATTTGGTTTGAAAGTCACTATGAAGTCACCAGATCAACATGATATTTGTACAAGGCCCCGGACGGCACTGAATCTCTGCCAACAAGCAGTGCTTGTAAATAATGTGTAAAAAATGATGGATAAAAAATACAGTAAAACATAATGAATACCAATATCGAAGGATGAGTTAACCATGATTCAGCAGTTTACACAAACAATTGATATACACTTAAGCAATTGTCCATGTAGACCATAAATGATGTATTGGTATTGTCCATTGTGACTATTTGCATTAACCTTCACTCACTGTTTAATCTTTGTTTTCTGGATGGGAGATAAACGGCCTCCATTTCAGTTACTTTCAGTTTCTGTGTCAGTCCTATTTAAACCTCCTCATGGGCGTTGTCCAGCAGAGGAGCTGAGTGCATGCAGCACATAACATCTTCTCTAACGCCAGCAACTTCATTCAGGTATGTAATCAATCCTCTGCTTATTATACAAAGAAATGTATACATGCTTTGTGGTATGACTGGTATTTTACTATATATACCAAATGGTGCTGTATGCATCAGTGATTGTTTTTAGAGTACAGAGTAATGATATGTTACTTGTATCTTTTCTTTCTTGTTTTAATGTTTAATCTGCCTCACAGAGGACGATGGAGGAGCTCCTCATAACTTCATTAGCATAAATAAACTGATTGACCACTGATGAACAAATTGTTTTTGTCTTAATGAATATTTCCATGACCACAGAGAATCTCTGGCTCTGATCTGCTCCTGACATTTCCTCCTTTTCATTGAGAGTATAAACTTCTCCCTGAAGATGTCAGGTGAGTCAGATTACCTTTCAATAAACTTCTAAATGATCTATGACTTAAATGACTGAATATGACGTGTATGCTCACATGAACAATCAATCTATTGTTATAACAATGTTGTTAATTTGACATGTTTTGACATAACTCGCCTTAATGAGCAAAATTCTGTTTTCTTTTTTTCCCTACTGGTATATCAGTGGAAGGAAGTGCAAAGGTCTCTTATGAATTATCTGGGCTGGTGGACATGATTGACACCATTGATCGGCCTGGTAATGCTTTTGCTGCTGGTACCTATGCAGACGCTGGAACATTTGCAGGAGGATTTGAGGACAAACCAGGGAAGCGTATTCCCAAAGCAGGAGTATACGCTGGTGCAGGAGTGGGACTCGCTCGTGCTGAATACAGCGTATTTGAGGCTGAGGCCAAAGGGCCCAATGCCTCCGCAGGAGCGGGAGTCTCTGCATCGTCTCTCACTGCCAAAGCCATGGCCAAAGCAGAACTGGCCAGTGCTTCAGCCTCCGCTGGTCCAGTGAAAGCTACAGTTGGTCTGGCATTAGACACTGGTATCAGCGTCAGTCCAACACACGTAGAAGCAAAGGTGTTGGGAACAGGATTCTCCATTGGTCAGAAAATTAGCGTTTCTCTGTTTGGCTCTGGGTTTGAATTTAACTTATGGTAGATTTGTGACTGTGCTTTGTGCCTTGTTGTTCAGGAAAGAAAGCTTCATCTAGTCAATTAATAGGTGATTTTGTGTACTGATTGTAGATAACAGACTGAACATAGAAAATATTCCACTTTTTGGTCATAAATAAAGTGCACACATCAGATTTTTTGTATGAATTTATACTTCAGAGACCAACTTTGTGTCAGTTTTGATAACAGCATGTAATACTACATCAACAACTTCCTGTTCCACCTATAGCTTTACACACAACTTGATGCTTTGCTGATATTAAACTACTTTAACATTATATCAATGTTTCCTTCTCATTTCCAGTTCATGTCTATCTGGACAGATTGGTGCTGTTTGATGTACTCATGTCTACTTCATGTTTTCGTAATGACCATTCAGCATTGCAATTTGGATATATTGAAAATCCTTCAATAAACAGATTTGGATTTTAAAAAAAGAAAAGAAAAAGTTAATTTTGTTTATGTAGCAGCAAAAGAAGAAGCAAAAGAGAAATGAGTGACTCATTTTTTAAACATGCAAGTGAGAAGCAGAGCCCTGTTGTGTTTTAACTGGCTGTTTGTGCTCAAAGGAAGTGGTCCAAGTTTCATATGAGTCATAAATCTCCACCCTGTTGAAGAGAAAGAGAAAGCTTCTGTATTGCTGTGCTCTAATGAAAAAAAAGAGCACAGATGAGAGCATGGTACTTTTCCTTGGTCTGTGTTGGCTTAATTGTTCCACTTCCTGCCAAGTTCCTGTTCCACTCATGTGTTTACACACAACTCAGTGATGCTTAACTGATATTAAACTTTCTAACATTCAATGTTTACTTCTGATTTTCTGTACTTTTTAACAAACATTCTGTTGATTAAGCTCTACGGCTGGTTTGTCTCTCTCGATTAAACAAACTCTGGAGAGGGCTTCCTGTTGTTTAGTCTTAGTCAGTTTCTGTGGCCCTTCGCTCTGAGCCGTTGAGTTTACTTCAGTTTCCTATTTAAACCTCCTCATGGCATTGTCCAGCAGAGGAGCTGAGTGCACGCAGCACATAACATCTTCTCTAACGCCAGCAACTTCATTCAGGTATGTAATCAATCCTCTAAGGCTTATTACTGGTATGAATGGTATTTTACAATTTTTCAGAGACCAACTTTGAGTCAGTTTTGTCAACAGCATGTAATATTACATCAACAACTTCCTGTTCCACCTATAGCTTTACACACAACTTGATGCTTTGCTGATATTAAACTACTCTAACATTGAATCAATGTTTCCTTCTCAATGTCTGTACTGTTTTAAAAAACATTCTGCAGCTGAATCTAAAGCTGGTTTGTCTCTGAGCTCAGCTGATCCTAGGTCATACCGTAGAATCATGTTTAAAACTGACTGCAGGCTTTTCATTGTAAGTAGTAGTAAATGTTTACAGGAAGAACCTGCTGCACACTTTGTTTACATATTTTCACGTGGAGATATGGATCAGGTCTGACCTGGGTTACAATAAATTCATTAGTCCATTAAAGACTAGCTCAGCCAGTATCTGTCATTAAACAGGAATCAGGCGCCCTCTTGTGGTGAAAACGTGGCAGACAGCACTCAGTACATCTTAAAAGAACTTTTATCTCTACTCAGTGTTTTTAATCAGCATCAGTAATCACACATTCTGGGATTACATTGTAGACATTTAAATAATTTCTTTGCTGCAGACAAATATGAGTAGCTTGTATCAAAGTGTAAGACGTTTAGTACAAACAACCGGTGAAAGAATGTGAAGGGAAAAGTACCACAACACTCCTGTTCTACCAGTAACCTTCACTGGACACTGACTTCTGCAGCCAGCCTCAAGCGGCCACTTGAATTTCAGTTTTTCAGTCTGTATTGTATGTTAAAATGTCCAACTTCACAGCAGAAATAAACATGTTTACAGCCTGGAACAAAAAACAGTTTTGGTCTCTGTAGCTAATTTCCCCGGATTCATGACAACTGTACTGAGGGTGAATTTAGATACAACTCACCTGTTCACGTTATATTAAGGCTTAAAGTTATGCAGGATTATTATACAGTTGTTTCAGATTAGCTGGAAATGTGTTCTATTGAAGCAGAGTAGATTTACACAGATCACCACAGATGACAGTGAAAGAGAAAGGGGCGTTACTCCTCTGCAGGATGATAAAGCCACTTTCTCTTTCTGGAGACAAACAATTCCCCAACTAGCTACTCTCTATCACTCTGTCCATGATGAGGCTGAACCTTACTTACTGATCAGCAGTGATGGATGACATCACTCTCCGGGTCAGCTGGTTGTAGCTCAGATCAAAACATCCTGTTCAAGAAGAGAATAAATAACAGCTTTATAACCTTCAACCACTTCCTGTGTTAAACAATATTATTTCATTCATACATGCTCTGCATTTGGTTTGAAAGTCACTATGAAGCCACCAGATCAACATGATATTTGTACAAGGCCCATGACGGCACTGAATCTCTGCCAACAAGCAGTGCTTGTAAATAATGTGTAAAAATGATGGATAAAAAATACAGTGAAACATAATGAATACCAATATCGAAGGATGAGTTAACCATGATTCAGCAGTTTACACAAACAATTGATATACACTTAAGCAAGAGTCCATGTAGACCATAAATGATGTATTGGTATTGCCCCTTGTGACTATTTGCATTAACCTTCACTCACTGTTTAATCTTTGTTTTCTGGATGGGAGATAAACGCCCTCCATTTCAGTTACTTTCAGTTTCTGTGTCAGTCCTATTTAAACCTCCTCATGGGCGTTGTCCAGCAGAGGAGCTGAGTGCATGCAGCACATAACATCTTCTCTAACGCCAGCAACTTCATTCAGGTATGTAATCAATCCTCTGCTTATTATACAAAGAAATGTATACATGCTTTGTGGTATGACTGGTATTTTACAATATATACCAAATGGTGCTGTATGCATCAGTGATTGTTTTTAGAGTACAGAGTAATGATATGTTACTTGTATCTTTTCTTTCTTGTTTTAATGGTTAATCTGCCTCACAGAGGACGATGGAGGAGCTCCTCATAACTTCATTAGCATAAATAAACTGATTGACCACTGATGAACAAATTGTTTTTGTCTTAATGAATATTTCCATGACCACAGAGAATCTCTGGCTCTGATCTGCTGCTGACATTTCCTCCTTTTCATTGAGAGTATAAACTTCTCCCTGAAGATGTCAGGTGAGTCAGATTACCTTTCAATAAACATTCTAAATAATCAGACTTATATGACTGAATATGAAGTGTATGCTCACATGAACAATCAATCTGTTGTTAATTTGACATGTTAAAAAAGGGACTCGCCTTAATGTGTTTTCTGTTTTCTTTTTTTCAAATCAGACTCTGAGGGTAAGTGAATTATTTCTCAAAATCTTTTCTTCTGGTAACATCGTTCTCTCGTCATCTTTGAGATGAAAACCAATGTCTCTGTTTGCAGCCAAAGCACTTCTGAAACAAGGTCAAAGTGTCGCTCTTCCTCCATCTGGGGTGGAGGATATGAGTGACATCTCTAATCGGCCTGGTGATGCTTTTACTGCTGGTACCTATGTAGGCACTGGAACATTAAGGGATACATCAGGAATATACGCTGGTGCAGGAGTGGGATATGCTCATGCTGAATGGGGCATGTTTGATGCTGAGGCCAAAGGGCCCAACGCCTG
This sequence comes from Nibea albiflora, assembly GCA_014281875.1. NCBI lineage: Eukaryota > Metazoa > Chordata > Actinopteri > Sciaenidae > Nibea > Nibea albiflora. Next base: position 24,016,631 of record CM024793.1, on the reverse strand, counting down.
TGCAGGATTTGGAGTTTCTGAATCGGATGGTTCTGCCAAAGCCATGGCCAAAGCAGAACTGGCCAGTGCTTCAGCCTCCGCTGGTCCAGTGAAAGCTACAGTTGGTCTGGCATTAGACACTGGTGTCAGCGTCAGTCCAACACAAATAGAAGCAAAGGTGTTGGGAACGGGATTCTCTGTTGGTCGTACAACTGGCTTTTCCGTGTTAGGTTCTGGGTTTGAATTTAAGTTATGGTAAATTGCAACCATCAAACAATGAATTTGTATCATGTATATCTGGAATGTGTTCTGGTGACAATGCTTGTCTTTACGGCATTTGATACATTTGAAACTGATGTGAAGTGATTTTGCTCTGCTCTAATGAAAATGAAGTGCACAGATGAGATCACTGTACTTTTACTTGGCCTTTCCTCAATTGTTCCATTTCCTGCCAACTTGCTGTTCCACCTATGTCTTTCCACTCAACTGGATGATGCTTTGCTGATATTAAACTTTTACGTTCAGTGTTTCCTTCTTATTGTCTGTACTGTTTTACAAAACACTCTGCAGCTGAATAAGATCTAATGGCTGGTTTGTCCTTTTTAAAGCAGTTTGTCAGCTACGGCATCCAGATATGGTCATGTGGCTTTGACTGGAGGGACAGTTTTAATGCAAATAAACAATATTCTACTTAAAATTATAAGCAATAACTACATGATTACATTCAAATCATCCAGTTCACTTAACTAATACTACTCGCAACAAATGAGCATAACAGGACTGAGGATGAACCTTACTTACTGATATTGGAACGTGGAAGATATTTCAGGAAATCTAAATTAAAGTGACATTGTAGCTTTCCCCTAGATTAATTTCATTCAACTTGTTGTGAATGGTTTGATGTGTTTAAATTATTTTATTTCATTATTGAAAAATATTTAAGAGATTCTTCATCCAAGTACCACTACAGGAAGGTCAGGTACCACCAGTGGTATCACAGTTTGAGAACCAGTGATCTAATTAATAAACACCCACACGACATTGGAACCTCTGCCAACTTGGATGGAGGGAAATAATGCAGTCTGAAGTGTTACATAAGGTAAGACAAGAGGAAAATAAACAGATATTTTTGTTCTACCAGGCCTATTTCTATAAATACAGTGACAGGTGATACGTCATTAAACATGAGTCTGGCGTCCTCTTGTGGTGAACACATGGCAGACAGCACTCATTCCCATATTATTTGTGATTATTCAAATATCATATATATATCATATATTATACATTTCCCTCAAACCTATAAGACTAAACTAAAATAAAGAAAAACACATACAACTAATACAATACAACTGGAGGGTGAATAGTGACTCTTCACTATCACGGGAACTGGACTAAATCTACCTGTCACCCTTTGCACTCTATACCCCGACACTCCACTCCAAATACTGGAACGTATATTTCATATCATATGTGATATGTGTTAGTATAAACCATATTCATATTATATATCTTATTTATACAATATTCTTATCTTTTTGCATCTTTTTGTTCCATTTACATATTTATGTTCACAGTATATTATTTATATATATGTATATCTTGTATTTATTGTGCACATATTATAAATACTATACTATATATCATCATATCTTGTGTATATACATACATTTATACATATACACATTTCTATGTGTATCTATATATTATTATTATATACTGTGTGTATAAACAAACATGATGCAGTTTTAATGAGCATTTAAGATAGCAGGACTTTTAAAACAGGCGGTTATTAATTCAGTTCTATATTAAGCTTTTGAAAATTTATGTTTTTTAACTGGACGATAAGCAGTGGTGCAAAGTAACTAAGTACATTTACCCAAGTACTGTAATGAAGTACAATATTAAAAGGTGTAACCAGCTGAACTCTGAATTAATGACGCAGTTTTAATTAGCACTCAAGCTAGCAGAAAACTTTACTTACCGTGTAAAGTAGGTAATACTTTACTTGGCAGGCAAATATGTACACACGAAGTTAAACAGGAGATACACTTACACACTAGACTTAAACTATAAACTAACAAATGTATTTTACATTTATCTATTAAACTAGAGTCCAGAGTTTATCCTTGCTCAACTGCTAACAAACGGTTTTTTGTTTTTCCCGCCGCTGTTACGGTTTAACGAGCGACCGTGTTAACTGGTGACCATCGACTGAATGAGTCTGTGGTTGTCGTAGTTACGACAGTTGTTGAAACAGCGAGATAAGCGGTCAAACAAGCAACACCAAAGATGAATCAGATACTTTTTGACATTGTAACGTACAAATAAAAATAAATAAATAAATATACATACAGGCATTGACGAGGACAGCCACATATCGTTCGGCTAACGGTCGCCAGTTAACACGGTGGCTCATCAAACGGAAACACCAGAAAAGGCCGGTACTCCTTGCTAACCAAAAGTAGCTATAAAACATATAAAGTACCTCGTCCAGTCGACTCGGTCCGTGTTTGCCGTTACCCACACACCTGAACTTCATATCTGACTATATTTGTTGCCATAGCTACAGGCTACAGGTGCATATAAACGATTTCCCGCGCATTAGCTGTGCACAAAGTCATCTAATGTTACTGTAACTATAACATACGCACACAAGGTAACTTACATTTGGCGGGACGGGAGGATGAAGACAGAGGGAGATGGTTGGTGGTGTAAAAAAAACAGGTCACTGCAGAGGCTGGTGGTGTTGGTGGTAATCCCCAGATCTCCGTCAACGGCTTTTATACGTTACAGCATTAGGTGGGCGGGGTTATGCTCAGGGTGGCCTCAATGCGTCATCGAGCCACCCTTAAGGAAAAGTGGTGAAAACTGTTGTGCTCCACATTTAAGTAATCCATTGTTCAAGGTCTTCTCACATGAAATCTCTGAATTTCCTTTATATAATATAACATAATACCATTGTGGTAAACATGAACAGCTGTACATGTGTATTTATTATGATTACATTACTTCTGATCAAAAACTAGTGAGTCAACAACTTTGACAAACATTTGCAACAACATAAGACATAGCAGGCGGCTAATATTACTTACTAATAGCAGTCAGCCCAGCTCAGCGTCTGTCTTTCAGCCTTTTATTTCTCCAAGCTCGCACCAACCACTAAAAGTCAGTCCCAGATTTACTCTTGTCCGGTGGCTTCACCGGAGCTCACAGTCCATGCAACATGGCTCAAAAACTGAGCTAACATTAGCGGATAGTGAAAGTTTATCCTTCAAACTGAAGTGGTTGCTTCAGTAAGACAAATACATGCTGTCACCACTGAAACGTTGAAATTCAATGGGCTGAAAGTAAGGCTGAATTCTTCTACATTTTTCTTAAACATGTACGATCAGAATGATTTAAAAGATGCTGCAGACACTTTGGGGGTTTAAGAAAAAGAAATGGATTAGATAATCAAACATGAGGTTTATTATAATCTGGATTAGTTTACAAAATAACCAAAGTGGAGTCCATAAAGTACTGCAATGCTCTGCATGATGTCAGTTTTACACACTTTTCTCTCACAGTCTCACACACAAGCCTGATAGGTTGTACCTGTACAGTGTATTTTTACTGTATGCAGCTTTCTACAACATAAATACACCAGGCAGTGACACACACACTCACACACTCACACCATTAGGGCTCAGGGCTGCATGCGAATGGCTCCATCCAGTCTGATGACCTCGCCATTGATCATGGGGTTCTCAGCCAGTGATGTCACAAGGTGGGCGAACTCAGCGGGGTCTCCCAGGCGCGAAGGGAAGGGCACCTGGCGGGCAAGAAAGGAGCGCACCTTCTCTGGAAGACCGGCCAGGAGGGGAGTGGAGAACAGACCTGGAGGAAGAAATAATATCAAAGGAAATGTCACTTTAAAATAATTTGTGTCAACCATATGTGTATATTTCCAGCTCCTGGAGCAAAATATTGAAACTTTCTGCCTTTTATTCACATTTTTAAATAGTTTTGCTACAGTAAAGTCCTTTACCTGCTTGGTCACCTGTCTTTATGTAGCGACACATATACAAATAAAAAGGGAAGGCCAGTTTTCTTCTTTTTGGTCCTATGTGGTGTGTACATTTGCAAACAATGCCTTTTTTTAAGTTCTCTCAAGTATGTCCACTAACCGGGTGCTATGGTGATGACCCTGATGCCCATGGGTGCCAGATCTCGTGCGATGGGGAGGGTCATTCCGACGATGCCGCCTTTAGAAGCTGAATACGCTGCCTGGCCGACCTACAGCAAACACGGAGAGGGGGGAAAAAAAAGAAAAGTTGAGAATCGGAGCGTGTGCTTAGTTATTTCTGTTACGTTTGAGTGTGTTTCAAATGACCTGTCCGTCAAAGGCTGCCACACTGGCTGTGTTAATGATGCAGCCTCTGTGTCCATCTGCATCTGGCTCGTTCTTCCCCATCTCACCCACAGCAAGACGGATCACATTAAAAGTCCCTGCGATGTTCACCTGTAGGAGACACAGGAGGGAAAGTCAACTGCCATATCTTTTTCTGCTGTTTGTGTGTGTGTGTGCATCTGTCTGTCCATCTTACATTGATAACACGCTGGAAGTCCTCCAGGCTGTGAGGCACGTCCTTCTTAAAGTTGTAAGTTTTAACAGCGACAGCGATGCCGGCACAATTAACTGCCAGGTCCAGCTTCCCAAACTTTTCTCTGGCCAGGGACACTGCTGACTGCACGTCTGCCTCTGACGTCACCTGGGAGATGATGAAGACTCTTTAGGACGCCTTTAAACATCATCATCAACAATAACATGTGCCGGGGGGGAAGAAAAAGATATAACAAAGAACTGAACTCTAATTCAGATGATATGATGGGTGAAGAATTCTCTGGGTGCAGCTCGTCCACGTTTGCACAGCTTATTTGCTTTCAAATGTTGATATTATATGAGAAAAGAAGTGTGTGTGACAGGTCAGATTCCTGCCTGACGCTGCATGTTTAGTGATTTTGTATGACTGGACACGTGTGGACTCACATCTGCAGGAGCAAAGGCACAACGGTCCCCAAGACTGGCCGCCAGAGCTGGTCCATCGGACGACGGCAGGTCCAGGATCACAGCGGACGCTCCGTTCTGCACCAGGCGCTCCACAGTGGCCCGGCCCAAACCAGACGCACCGCCTGTCACCAGGCCAACCATACCCTGTTGAACACACACAGACAGGGACGGACCAGGCGGAGGAGGGGAGTACATGAGACAGACAAGAAAGCAAAAACATGGGCCAGTGAGATGATGTCTGAGGCAAACATTCCCAAATTTCAACTTTTAAAATGGTTTCATTGCTCTTCTCATGGAGTTTGGAACATATGACCTTTAGGACATTTTTACTATTGCATAAACCAAAGAATAATCGAGAAAATAAATGTCAGCTCAGGTGGGTTACCGTGGGCGTGTCTACACCTGCTGAATGTAAACAATCAGGAAATAACTTTGTATTTCTCTGATTAACAGCTTTATCAAGGCCGGCGCTCGCTCTCTGTTATTGTTACTGTATGTCTCTCTACCAAAGTGTTCAGGCTGTCTGTGGAGGTTTGACCCATCTGATTGATTGATTAACTCTAATTAGTGCAGAGTAATTTGTGACATCACACGTCTCCACTTCAAACCAGGGAGAAGATCATGTGACATAGCCACAAAGGAAGAAAGCAGGTGTTAGCCCTTTAAAGCAGCAGCAGGATGGATGGAGACTAAACTACCTGCTGGGACTGACAGCACTCAGGTTTGATGACTCAGGTGGACTCAGGTGGACTAACCCTTTAAAATAATTAACACACGCGCGCGCACACACAGATCATTGATTCCCAACATGTTGGGCCACACAGTGAAAACTTCTGGACTACAACAAACACCAGGAAGCAGAGCGAAATCACAAACGCGTCACAGCGCGCGCTCGTTAAACGTCTCACGCGTCATAACTGTATCAGAGTAAATGGTGTGAGTGACGCGCTGTGCAGCGCGCGGACAGGTTTATCTTTTCTCTTTGCTCACCTTGACGCATCGAATGTTCGCCATGTTGGATCGGACAAGCAAGCGGCCGTGACGTCACGCCACAGCTCGTGTATTTGACAAAGGAGTCGCGCGAGGTCTTCTCCTGCTGCTTCTTCTTCTTCTTCCTCTTTTAGGGCAGCGAAATGGCGCGTTACCGCCACCAACCGGATGGAGTACGTATGGGGACTCTAAAGGTCCAACTATGTATAACTGTTTTATTAGTGTATAAATCACCAAGCAGCTCATGTGGAAGTGCCCAAAAAATTGCAGTTCCTCAAACGTCCACTTGAGGCTGGCTGCAGAAGTGAGTCAGTCTCCATAAGTCCCCATGTTAGACAGCAGAAATAAACATGTTTACAGCCTGGTACAAAAAACAGTTTTGGTCTCTGTAGCTAATTTCCCCGTTCATGACAACTGTACTGAGGGTGAATTTATATACAACTCACCTGTTCACATTATATTAAGGCTTAAAGTTATGCAGGATTAAGAGCGTGGACGCTTTGATTGACAGGTGGGTGCCATTACAGATGCAACCGGTCCACTTCAGGTCCCACCAACATTCTCTGCAGTGCCCAGGTACCGAACCATTAACTGCTCTGTTATGTGGCTGTCCATTACTCCACGTTCGCATGTCTATGAGCCCAGTGTGCGTGCTATTATACAGTAACGTTTAACGCAGACAGAGTGAGAGCTCTGTCATTTTCACCCCTCTTTGGCGGCAGCGTGGATGATGCTGAGCAGAGGCGGGAGAGCATCCCGTGGCCCCGCCCACCTCATTGTGATTGTGACCAATCGCTGAGCGTCTCGGGGAACGCCCCCTCCTGCTACCGACTGATTCGCAGAATAATAAATGAGGGGTGTTGTCCAATCAGAGCGGCTCTGCAGCTCACCAAGGTCAGCTCAGGCGACCAACTGATGCTTCAGGAGTCAGTTTACAGAGCAAACCAAGACTCCAGCAAGGAAACGGCTGAAAATCTCTTCACGGTTTGCCAGATAAATAACCTGAAGGTTCATGTTCGTATGGATTTGATTTATTTAAGACCGATCACACAAAAATGTCCAAACAGAGCACACAGAAAAGCAAACGCTGTGTACAGTTAGTCTTTATTTAACAGAACACAATAAAATTCATCAGGATTTCTATCAACTTATGAATGCAGAGAGAACAGTAATTATCAGCGATCATTCTTGTTACCTGTTCATTTGTGTTCCTGATGAAGCGATCCATGTTTGAGTCCAAAATAATAAAAAAATCTCATTAAAAGCTGCAAAGACGAATCGATAGATCGCTGATTGATTTATGGATTCAGTCCGAAGCTGCAGCTTTTCCAAACGTGCAGCTTCAAATCACTTTAAATTGAATATTTTGTAGGTCTCACTCCTGATCTGACATCACCAAGCTCTCGTTATGAACATTTTTACACCGTGAGTGAATTACTCAGGATGATCAGCAGATTAATCTGCGATTGGACAGCTGAACACCACAGAGCATAACTTTCATAATAATAACGCAAGGACTGCATGAATTACCTATCAAAGTAATCGATCGTTAATCATGCAACACACACCCTCCACCTAAAATCTGATGAGTGGTGTCAAAGAGAGGAAGGACGCGCCGCGGACACGGGAGCTGGAGCGCAGCGCATTAAGCTGCCACACTGTGGAAGGCAGTAAGTTGTATAGTTGTATCTCCAAAATAGGGGTTGCAATATCCCACACCCCACAACAACACAACTTACTACCTCACCACAGCACAGCTACAGAGACTCAGCACACACCGTAGAAACATCGCCCCAAACACCGGACATCGAGACACGTTCCATCGTACAGTAGCTTAATTCTAAAGTTGTGCAATTAAGCTGCAATTTTAATGAGCTATGATATCAAAGATGTTGCATTTGTACATGACATTCATATATTTACAGCAGGGGATTCTCCTGAGTGACAGGTGTCCAGATTATTAACAGCCAGGGACACACCAGGACAGCAAGACACAACGATATACCCAGCAAGATGAATCCAATGTTCGTGATGTAATTTTGGAGCACTGATGGTCACCAACGGCAACAGAGGCTTCAGTCACCGTGGCAACTGAACACAAGATACGGATTGGGCTGGCTTGTCTCCGTCATGTGGAGGTAGGTGATGGTTTGGTTGCCGTGAGAAAGACAGTAGGCTGTATAGTTATCTCCCAGATCTGGTGTGATCCTAAAACTATACAAACTACTACCTCATCCCACAACTCCCCCCTTCTTCTCCACCAGAATCATTTCTATGAGTTAAAATCCGGCAGATGAACGCGTCCCCTCTCATTTGCATTGAGGTTTTCTGGTGACACACATCTGACAAGGACAGGAGGCAAGAGGTGACCAAGCCTCTGAAAATGATGTAGCCTACTTCTGAGGAGGCTTCCTGTCCTTGAGGAGGTGGAGGAGCACCTATGGAAGACACAAAAACACAGTATAAATAATATTAAAGGAGCTGGATATCATGATCTGGCTTCCCCACCAACGCGTATCAAACAGTAACCACCGGGCGACCGCTCACATTTTCTGCTGATAGCCTGCATCCTAAAATCAGGTGAGGCTAACAGGCTAACCTGGGGGACCATCTCTGCCTTTTTTAAAGCTACACAAATAAGCGCCTTTACTGACATTACAGCGACATATCTACCATATGTTATCTTATCTACTGTATGAGCCAGCGGCTGTTAAAGCGAGGTACTTAATGTAGCAAGGCGAGGAAGTCAGCTTAGCCAGCGTTAGCTGACAGCAGCTAGCTGGAATTGGCGGTTCTCGACCTCTCTCAGTCCGGACTGTTGTCACATCCGCCGCCGTCCCCCACCTCCCCGGCACGTCCTCCCACAGGCCCGCCGCTACCGAGGCCGTCGTCGGGGTTTCGTCTGGTTCCGTTAAACGGCGGCGGAACACGCGCGGAAGCAGCAGCACCGACCTTCCGGAGCTAAAGTATCGCAGCAGCGGCAGCAGCAGCGGGGAGATGTTTCGGTGCCTCGCTTCATCACCACCACCACCACGCCAAAAGTCACGTGACCAACCCCCCTCCTCCCCCCGCCCCTCCGAAAAAACGAGGCCCTCCCTACGTCACGCTCGTGTCACACACAGAGAGGGGTCGCGCGGAGGTTTAAACGCTCGTTAATCTGTCTTTTTTTGTTTAAAATAGAGTGTTTAAAACTTATTTATCAGCTTTATACGCCTCAATGGACAAAATAACATTAATAAAAATATTTAAATCACTTATATTCCCAGTGGTTCATCGTGAGATTGGGACCAACGGTTTGACCAGCAGATGTCGCCATTTTGGCTCCTTCTCTCTGACACAGTTGCTTCATCGTGTTTTCCGTAAAAAGCCTCCCTTTTTTTTCTCCCCGTCACGATCTAACTGCGCACTTTGCTCTACAGCTCTAACTCTATGACTGCCCGGGTGTCAGAGCGAAGCCGCGTGTTTACCTTTAAGCCTTCGTGTGAGCTTCGTATCATCCTCCATCTTTGCATCCATAACGGAGCAGCTCGGGGGGAGGAAGCTGCTGGCTGAGTGCCGGTGCTGCTGATGGTATGAGCAAATATCGCGAGATTTACGACCCCGTGGAGCGCGCCCTCAACGAGATTTCAGTGACAGCCAAATCTCGAATACATTAATGTTTTCTATACCAAAATTTTATAGTTTAAGTATTTTTTTCTATTATAAACATTTAATATTTAAACTACATATAATTCATAATGGTAGTAGTTCTACTTGTACTTTACTTGAGTCAACTTTCTGCTGCATGTTTACTTTTAAAAACAAATTAACTCGCTATCATGAGAAAATATGTATGAATGAATGAATGAGCACATTTTGATGCTTTTACTAACTTTTGGAGACTTTTGTGTATTTGTATTTTATAGCTCACTAACGTTAAATCATATTTAACATTAACGAAGTGTACAAACATGAATTTACTGTTTTATTTCTCATCCAACTCTCAGCAACAAAGCTAATAAACATCTTCACTTTTTCAAAATCAAACCCAAAAGTCAATCTTATAAAGAAAAAAAAAAGACACCGGACACAACGAATACTTTTTTTACTAAAAGAATAAATTTTATTTCAGCACTGTAAGTCATTTCCCAACCAGTACAAACATGACTGCCATCTTTGTCTCTTTCTGAACCATTCCTCCCCTCCCTCTGTGAGATCAGACCACCAACAGCCAGACAATTAAAAATAAAAACAAAAAAACAAACGGAAAAAAAAAATTATTAAAAAAAAAAAAAGCTTTCTTGTTCTCGTCTTTCCACAAACAGTCTGGTGCTTCCATAATGCTAACAATGATGACAAATTATACCAACCATAATTATAACAGCAATAATGATGATGATAATATTTCTATAACAATAATATTATGGATAAATTTGAACCCTTTTCGCTGCACAGGTAGTTTTGGGTGGGCCTGGGTACAGAAGTACATGCATTGGTACACTTGTGGCTGCGGGTATGACAAGAAACGGACCAAACTGGGACTCGACCATTGAGGGGGGAGGCTCGGGGAGGGGATTATACTGGAGTTTGGGGGGCTTCTGAGGGGGGGAGTGGCAGTGTAGAGAGAGACAGACAGAAATAGGGACCTTTATTTCAAACTGGACAAAAATGCTGCGAGAAGTCCTGCAAAGATCAGAACAGGTACAACACAACTGATGATTCCTTTCCACATTCTGTATGACAGACAATAACACTGTTAAAACGTCTACAACAACCACATAGTACATTTCTGTTCTGGGACTTTTGGTTCTCTTTACATTGTCGGAGACGCTCCCATTCGCGTAGGCAGTGAGGCAGGATGCTCGTGTCGTTTCGTCGCGGAGAAGGTGAATTTTCCTCGCCACAACTTCGGCTGAGATTCACATTCATGAACTAGTAAACAAAGCACGGAGCCATGGATTGTAATTTATTCACAAGGCCACGGGAGGAAGTCTTTTAGGGCTGCAACAGATTAACAGATGTTAAGGTGTTTTACATGTCAACAAATAATTAAAAAAAACATCATGTTTGCTTGTTTTGTCTATGAAACAGTCCAAAGCCAAAATATAGTTTACTGTCACGCAAGACAAAGAATTCAGGGCTGTTATCTTCACCAGTTATTGGATTGGTCTAAAAATATGCCCGTCATAACTTTCTGAAGCACAGTGTGATGAAGTCAAATTGCTTGTTTTACTCAACCAACAGTCAAAAACCCCAAAGATATTTAATTTACCACCAAATATGGCAAAGAAAAACATAAAAGTCATATTTTAAAGACAACTATTTGGTAGTTTTGCTTGAAAAATGACAAAAACAAACATCAAAACGAATCGTTGCAGCTCTAGAAGACGTTCAGCCAACCGGAAAGCTGGAACGTGTTCAATCTAATTCAAGCGTGACAGATGAATTGTGTCTCGCTTGCACTCCAACATTTCATGACATCTCTTTGGAGGCATGCTAATCTCAGATTTGTGTTTGTTTTCTCGAGGAAAATTCAGCCGCTTTGAGCAGCCTCCGTGCCCACATGTCAAGAGACACTCGGTGTAGTTAAGAAGTTGCTCTGTCAAGCTGAGAAGTTAAAGGCAAGTTTGAGAGAGCACGACAATTACACGTTAAGAAAAATGCAAAAGAGGGCGCCAGAACGTTCGGCGCGACTGAAAGCATATTTGTCAGGTGTCGTTCCTTCCGGTCGCGTCAGTGCGGATCTGAAGTCGGTCGGCGAAGGAGTTGCGACGTGAGCGCGAGCGAGCGACGGGGAGCGTTGGATTCTCTAACCCACAATGCCTCGTCTAAAATCCCGCCTGCTCGCTCTCTCGCTGTCCACACACACATTTCCTTCCTTCCTTTCCTTCTTCCCTGTCTGTCTACGTCTCCACGACAACCACAGTGTTTAAAAACACTGTTAACCTCACAGACTTGTCAGATAAATCACACGTGCTGTAATGTCATAATATATATAATCATACTCATCAGAAAACTTGTTACTCGGGGGGTGGAGGGGGCAAACCATCGACGTCGAGGAGCGGGCGAGGGCGAGGTGGGACTATGGGGGCTTTATAAGGGGGGGATGCTAGGTGTACTTTGGTTCTCAGGTGTTTACAAGAGATGTTTCGCTGCTTTGTGCAAGGGTGCAGAGCTCAGCTTCGATTGATAATGAGTCGACCACAAAATCTGTTATTCAGGGATATTATGAGAATGATACATAGTGCAGACGACGATTTTTCAATTCGAAAAACGGGCAATATTTACTTACGTACATAATAAACGGTGGTCTAAAGATGCCATATAAAATACAGGTAAGGAAAATCGCAATCATTACAGTTCAAATCTCTAGGTTGGCTAAGCGTATTTCAGTACTAACTGAAGCGATGGTAGAAGGATTAGATTAGAAGATGTAATAACATTAAAAATAGTAAGAAAAAACACATTTTGCACAATTGAATAAAACCGTTTTTGATTTTTTTTCTGATTTTTTTTCCAGACTCTGGTTAGATACATACAGAAACTGATTATCAACGTTAATATAACCTTTAACTGTTAGTTGGGTTGATTAAAGGGCGGGGCAGCCCGAAGAGAAAAAAAGAGAAAATAAAAATAACAAACAACGGCCAATAGAAACGGTCCTAACGGCTAAAAGGAGAGGCAGAGAGGGAGGTGTAAGAGTGAAAAGAGAGAACTGAAACACAGGAGGAGGAGGAGGAGGAGGAGGAGGAGGAGGAGAGGGGTTAACCTGTGTGTATTGTATCCAAGTGTGTGTTTGTTTGTTTGTTTGTGTGGGCATGGCGTGTGTGTGTGTGTATGTACTCTATGAGGATTTGAGGGCGGAGAAAAGAAGTGAATGAAGAGGAAGGAGGTGGGGGTGAGAAAAAAAAGTGTGGTAGCAGGGGTGGTAGGTGGGCGGGCGGGGGCGGTTAGGATAACAAGCATAAAAATAAAAATCACTGATCAAATATCTATCGAACTAAAACAGACAAGGACAAAGAGAGGGACACTACATCATGTATTGTGTTGACTTTTTTTTTTCCATACTAGCTACTGTGTAACTCAGGGTTTAACATCTATGTATCTGTGTGTGTGTGTGTGTGTGTGTGTGTGTGTGTGTGTGTGTGTGTGTGACGCCTCTAACGTGTGTGTGCTCTGAGCGCTCGCTCGAGGTCAGTCAGTCGAATGTGTTACCAAATGGTCTCTTGATGAACTGACGACCACTCCACTGGGAACTGAAACTGCACAAAATCACTTCAGCACAAAAGCAGAGAGAACGCTGCTGGTAACAAACGCAACTGAATACCTGTGTGTGTGTGTGTGTGTGTGTGTGTGGCGAGCGAATCAAGAGAGGGCATCGTATACCAGATCACACTCTGGCTCGCCGCAGAAAAAAGCCATCTTCTAACAATGTACTGTTGCGATACACATATTTGTACTAATGTCAAAAGTTGAAAGCAGTTAAGTATATGAACTCCTAGTAAATCTAGACTTAGTATTTCGGCCAGTGGAGCTATATTCTCTAGCCTAGTCTTGGTGTCTTTGTGTGTTTACAGTCCTGTGTTAAGCCCGACGCTGTTACCTACTCTTAACCTATGAACACCTACAGCGCTCGTGTGCTTAATCCCTACCAATAAACGGCTAACGAGTCCAAACCTCTTGATTTTTTTTGGTGTTTGGTGTTAAGAGACGAAGGCGGAGGCGGCGGCCGCGGCTGCTGCTGCTAGCGCCGCCCTCCGCGATGGCGACGAGCGTACGCCTACGCTCGCGGGCCTCGGGACTGGTTTTGTTCTGAACTGTCAGCGGTTTCACTGTGAATGGTTTGAAGTTCGTAACTGAGGGGATGTCTGACGCGACTACATTAACACTTACATATATATAGTCCAGGGTTTCTTCTTCTTCCTTCAAAAATGGCATTTCATAAGAGCTTTTTTTTTAATTCCATGTCAATCCTGTGGCACACGACAGGGCACAAGTCATCAACATAGTTAAGAAAATAAGGTGCTTCTTTGTTGACTTGCCTTTCTTTTTTTGTGTGAGCTCATTTCAACCTCTCTTCGTAGGTTTGTAGAGATTACGTTCATGGCCAGCATCTCTCAGGCAGTTATCTGTCAGTCTACTGCTTCCTGCAGTTGTGCTACCAGTTAAATGGTAAAGTTGTATTTTCCGTAGTCAGATGAAATCTACTATGGGGGGGACACATCTCACTCTCTACAAACATAAGTGCTCTAATAAAACAATTCATTTATCGTAGAAGTCTCAGATTGTGAGCGGCACGCTCGCCGTCATGAGGCCTCTCGCTCTCTCTCACTCTCTCTCTCTCTCTCCCGTCATGTGATCCGACCCATAAAGCCTCCGCCGTGGTTTCGGCTGGAGGTGCTTCAGGGGCAGGGAAGTGCTTCCTGCTGGTCTAAAGTGACACACCGGAGCCCCCAAACGGGCTCTTGGGGTGTTTTGGGCTTTTTCTCTCTCGAGGTGCTCGATCACCGCCGGAGGCCCGGCGGCGGTGGAGGGATCTTTGAGGCTCTGTCGCCACACACCCCTTTTTTTTTTGTTTTTGTGTTGCATCGCACGGGCTGCCTCGGGTTGCGGCGAGCCTCGTTTAAAATACACTTTGGAAAATAACTTTTTTAAAGAAATCTGAAATGATTCCCGGAATTCCTCGACGTGGAAGAATCCTTTCAGCTTCTTTGAGAAGTTCGTGATTGAACGTGAGGCCAAGTCTGAAGGGAACTCTGCCTGGCAGCATTCACTTCCATCTTTTTTGTTGTTGTTGTTGCTGGGCAGCATTACGCTTTTCTTTTTTTGGCCTTAACTCCAGAAGGTGCCTCAGAGTTTGTTTCTAGATCACCTGGTAGAGGACTGTCCAGTGTGGTTTAACATATTCATTTAAAACAAAGTGCTTCTTTGTCTGAAACCACTCTGTTCACATTCTGACGTCTGTCGAATAGATCTCTACCTTTAAATGTAGTTCTACATGTCGTAATGGTTTACTCGTGCGCGGGGCGGGGGGGCGCCCCTCTCTCACACACTGTCGATTCACCTGTATAGGGGCGTGTTCAAATTCAAGTTCAGGTTCAAATTTATATTTAAATACAACATTAAGTGCTTCCGTTGGGACAATACAATCAAAGCTTTGGGAGGAGGGGACAAAGGGGGGGTCGGGAGGAGAATATAATAATGCACTTTTCTTTCTTTCTTTTTTTGGAGCGGGATAAGATCTTGCATACTTTGGGGCTTAAGGTGCATAAAGTCATGGGGTCTCCTAGCACAGCTAAGCTCTAGGCTATGCTACATAGGTCAAAGTAAGATAGCACGCTAATACCGTGGTGGTGCAGAAGTGCTCCTGTGATTAGATAACCAATCAATAAAAAGGTGGAGGGGGGGGGGCGGTTTGTCGCTATGGTAACACTGAGTGTTTAGCGGGGCTGCGATAGCCTGCACGGTTTGAGGAGGGACGAGGGTCAACTGCACAGAAGAGCGACACTCCAGAGTCCGAGCTCTGAACGCCTTCTCCGAGTTCACGCAGGACACGCACCTCACACGAGACGGCCACGGCGGAACGAACCGTATTAAAACGCGCGACCTACCGACCACGGCGACCGGGCCTTAGATGCTGTAACCGTGGAAACCACATCCAATCTGTCACCGTAAAAACCGCAAGCTTAACATCTGTGTGCAGAGATTCAGACAACGGGACCTTTTTTTTTAAAAACACAAAATAAGAAATTCAAACTGTACAGATACCCATACGTACTGAAGGTGGAGGGGGCGGGGCTCGTTTAGGTGGTGGGTCGTAATGGGGGTGGGGTCGGGTGGGGTCGGGGCTTCAAGCTTATTTTACTCTGAGTGCGGGGAGGGAGGCGTTTAGGATTTCTTGAGGGGCGGGGCGCTTACAGACTCATGGAGAAAACCTCTCTTCATAAAACAATGTAAAACCACATGAGAAAACTAAAAAGGAAGTAACAGCTAACTGCTTGAGCCAATCACAGGGAGCAGCAGGGGGGAGGAGGAGGAGCCTCGCGTCGCCCTCCTGCTCCGTGTGATGATGTGCGCAGCTAGCGGGCGGGGGCTACAAAAACAGGGAAAGGCAGTCGAACACAGAGAACTCTCTCAGAGCAGTGCATCCTGGGAGGGACGCCGTCACTCCTCCTTCTGTAGTGCTCCGTCTGACGGGCAGTCGTCAAGGCAACAGGGGGCCTCCACTTCCACCACCTCTGATTGGTTGTCTCTGCTGGCTAAGGCACACGGGATTGGCTGGGCCAGGGGGGCCAGCTCCAAGGGCTGGCCGATGGCGGAGGCTGCTGAGCTGCCGTTCAGCTGCTGAGTCGCAACCTCTGGCGTGGAGCCCGCCTCCTCTGAGGGCTTTGGGGGAGTGCTGGATGGGGGGGGTGGCGACGTCTGGAGGGAGGACAGGCAGAGTTTTAAGACATGAGATGGAAACTCGGATCTCATACTGATGTGGGAAAACACACGACGGGATTTAAGAGTTCGGTTTCTTGCGTCATACCTGTGTTCTGTTGGCAGGTGTCTTCTTCACTCCCCGTACTTTCGCTGGAATTTCTTTACCCCTCCTGTGACCAGGAAACAGAAACATGAGGATGAGGAACACAACCGGCATCAGGAGGTCGCTTTAGGGTTCAATCCCACCGGCGCTCAAGACAGATTTAACACTGAATATGTGCAGGACGTCAACTTCAACTCTGGCAAGCAAATTCACTCATCAGCAAGCCTACGTCTGACTCCAAGAATAAAACGTATCGGCGTGCATTCAGACAGGAGAACGCAGGTATTTACATTCCAAAAAAAAACACAGTGACCTGCGAAGAAGTTGAGCCAGAGCCAACGTCACGCTGCAGCCGCCAATCAGGCGCTCAGACCAGTCAAACCTGCACAGTCAGCCTGAAATCTAAACTCTGACACACACTCCAGTCTGATAGAGACACGAAGACGTTTAATTTGTGTTTGAAGATTTGAGCGATAAAGAGAGAGCCATGGTCGAGAGACACAGACAGTTAATGAGAGTGAGCGAGCGCCGTCAAACACGAGGGTGCAGCGCAGCACCAGGACGACGTCAAGTTCACACACAACAAAGTTTTCTCGAAGTTCATCTTCAAAAAAGGCGTTGTTGAGCGAGAACGGGTGGAGAAAACAACCGAGCGCCGCACGGTGTGTCCTCCAGACAGACATTAACGCTTCGTCATGTTCAGGCTCCGTTATCTTCGCCAAGTCTATTTTTGCCTCGGCAGATAACATCTCCGAGGCGTGAAATTAAACTTGTGAATGTATAGAACTGCCTGTATCATTTCTAACAATGCATTTCGTTCCTTCAGGCTGTGCGAACACGTACAGAGTTTTCCTGTCTGTTAGCGAGGAGGTCAGTCAGTCTCCTCTTGCTCTGATTTAATGCAGCTTCATTCACAACAAAGTGTCTTATTTACATATTTTTACCGTTTCGGTCGTCATAATTTGATTTGATCATAAATATTATGCTGATCAGCATCAGCAGTCGTTGCCAAGCTGCTAATCTGAAGATTAATTAAAGATTAGCGTAAATAAAAAACAGAGGTTAATGAAACGCTGTGAATTTAAAATGAGTCGTCGAAATGTTTATTTATGCTCGTGAACAGGAAAACGGCAGAAAAATAACTTTCCATAGAAGAACCGTGATGGAGGCGTGACTGACTGACGAGGCCGTTTACGTCACACTGTGCCGTCATGAAGCTCAGTCAGGTATCGAAGGTCACATAAATGTGTAATGTTTTCAGCTTTGGTTGCTTCTGGTGGTTTAAACAGTCAATCAGAAGGTTGTGGTCTCACTCACCCTCTCCCTGCACCCACTGACACCACCTGCATGTTGAACCCCCCTCTCCCACGAACCGGTTTGTTCCCAGCCCACTGGCCGACGACCATGCCAGCTATCTCCAGTTTCCCTCCCTGAGGGGGGATGGACTGGATGCCTGGAGAGGAGAGAGGCGAAGACGTGAGGACTGAGACAAAATCATTTGAATTTGGTATTTATCCATAGAACAGTAACATACAGGCCGCTGTACCTGGGAAGGCTCTGGGTCTGTGCTGTGCGGGGTGATGCGGGTGGTGTGGGTGATGATGGGGAGGCATGCCGCCCATGGGGCGCGGTGGGTAGAGTGGAGGCATGGGGTAGAAAGGCGGCACCATGGCGGGAGGGAGGAAGGCAGGAGGTGGAAGAGGAGGGGGAGGCGGAGGAGGGCGGGACAGGTTGATGCCCTCGAGGATTGCCTGACGCATCTTCTCGACCTTGGACACCAGCTCCTCCTGCAGGGCGGGAAGATGGCCGTGAGATCAAGACATATTTTAATGCATCAGTATCAGCTCCAATAAAATCTGTTCACTGGACGCTCCTGTGTGTCCAGCTCAGCCTGCAGCTGACTGCTGGACTCTACAGTGCGAGACATGCAGGTCAGGTGATTCCGATTAAATGATCTGCTCAAAATGAGTCCAAGAATCACTCGTTTCACACAAATTTCCTGCAGCTATTGCCTTCACTGTTCGGGTTAAATGGTCAGTTCATCAGCTGTTCTGTTGTGTTCCTGTTATGCATTAAATATAAGATGAAATATCCATAAAATGTGTTTACTCAGCGCTGCACTAAAAGAAAAGCAGCTGCAGTACAGGATTACACACACACACACACACACACACACTCTCTGGTCCGTACCTGGCCCTCACACATGTCCAGCAGGGCGGCCCGGTCGCGGGCGGCCCGGGCCAGTTTGCTCTGGAACAGTTTGCCGTCGAAAAAGCCCCAGGGACAGCAGTGTTCCCACGGCAACGGCTGGCCGCACACATCGTTGATGAACAGCGCCGTGTCGACGCCGGCCATGAAGAGAGAAGCCAGCTGCACGCCACGGGCATCCACCTTCTCCACCTAACGGACGACACCACACGTGTAAAATCACCTTGTGTAGTTCGACGACTGTATCCAGCACCAGCAGCAAGATTCCTGATCAGCAGCGAGGCCTTACCTTGAGCTCCTGTAGCTGGTCGGGTTCGTAGAGCTGGCTGGAAACAGCCTGAGCCAGAAAGGCATCTAGCTCATGTCTCTGGAGGATTCTTCCCCCAGGCCACTGCATCATATACCTGAGAGAGACGGGAAGCAGAGCTCGCTTCAGAGCAGGAACACTGAAGTCTACCGATGATCAAACATATAGTACACATAATAGCTACCCAATAATTTTCCATCGATTGACAGATTAATCTACTGTTTCAGGAGCTGCTCCTCACACACTGATTTTATTGAACCAACTTGAACTCAACTACGACCGGCGGCGGCGTGGAGCACCGTCGTACCTGAGCACGCAGCACATGAGCAGCAGATGCTGTGGGACCTGTGCTGGGTTGAGGAGGGCTGGGCAGTCGGAGCGTAGGCAGGCCAGGAAGGCCCTGGTTCTCCTGGAGCGGTCCTCGCTGGCACGACCCAACCACAGCCGCCGCAGGTTGGGGCAGGTCCACTCCCGGAAACACAGGGCCGGAACCAGCTCCGGAGTCAGGGCTGACTTGGCTTTGCCGCTGCTCCACTCTTTGACGATCACCGGAGGAACTGTGACGGACACAACAAGTGTGTCAGTGTGAACGAGTACAGGTTGGTTTGAAAGAATGTTCAGTGACATCCTGAAATGTAAGTCGTGGTTTACGTCTCGTGTTGGAGATGAAACCGGTCTCACAGCAGAGTTTTGGACTTTTCATTCCAGGAAGTGTAACTACAGTAAGGACGGCTCTGTTACATTTAGACAGATCAGTAAACCAGCGATCACCACACCTGGTACAGCTAAATGGAACGCAGCATATCATTTACATATGTTTGGCCAGTCAAAACGTCCTCACACTGACATATGAGTGTCTCAGTGGTGAGACTTCCACATTAGAGACAGTCAACATGTTGTACTGCTGCAGTGGCTGCTAAGATGATGAATCCACGTAAAGGCAGGTGGAGGTGTGGAGTCCACCAGACACTGTAACAGCCGAGAAGTCACCCAGCATCCACACGCTGCCGTCAGTGCAGTTTTAATTTTTTAAAGCCGTTCTCAGGTTTCGATTTTTAAAGAAAATGAAAAGGAGCGGACTCGTGTTTGTGGTTCATGTTTTTTCTGAATTATAAATGACTAAACAACAAAGAAACACAGCGTGCACCTGCAGCAACATGTCACGTGTCAGCCTACATGAATCATGTTTTGACGCTGTCAGAGGAAATAAAAATGTCCTTCTCTTAGCCCGGTTATAATAGAGCTCCTCTCCTGCCGCGGAGTCTCGACGAGTCATCGAATTTTAGGGGGCAGCTCTAAAAGTTCATGATTAACATATATTTAATATCCCCGTCTAGGGTTACGTGATGAAAGCAAAGCGTTCCCATGACAGATGTTAACTCCTGTTGATGCAGTCCGTACACTGGACGATAACACCCACCTTCCAGGGGGGCCCTCTTGCGGAGAGCGAGCCTCTCCAGGCGGCGGTGTGTTTCAGCCAGACTGAAGAGGACGCCGTACGCATACTGTCTGGCAGCACGGAACAGCAGAGAGGCGGGAGGCAGCTCAGAGTTACACTCATCCTCTATACACACTGGCATCTTCATCTCACCCTGCGGGGGGAGACGGGGGAGAGGTTAAAGGGAGGGCCGAGCTCCATCAACATTTGAACAACCCTTAGTGTGTGTGTGTGTGTGTGTGTGTGTGAAGTAATCTGTTCACCTTGGTCAATATGTGGAAAATCTGAGGGTACATCAGTCCTCGTCTGTGTCTGTGCTCGGCTACACGAAGAACCTCAGCACTGACCTGAAAACAGACAGACAGTAAACACGGCTGTGCGGCTGCGGCGGCTGTGTCAAACGTGTGTGTTTTTAAATCTCTCGCGGACACACACCTGAGGCAGAGGGGGTGTGGTTATGTCCATGTGACTCCGCGTCGCCATAGACAACAGTGACGGAATGTTCGACCCGCTCCCGTTGCCTTGGGAACCCTCTCCAGAGGCCGAGCCCCCCCTTCCGGTGGGATCCTCCCACCGAGAGGGCTTGTCTGTCAAATGGCTGAGAGAGAAAGGGTTGATGGGACCGTTTAGTCATCGTGGTGTGAGTTCATTACATGTGTGTGTGTGTGTGTGAAAGCTCCTCAAACACATAGTGTGTATATTTTAGAAGGAAAATCAGCAGTAAAAAGCCTCCCTGAACCTTTAACACAGCACAAACAAACAAACTCCTCCATCCTCCTTCAGCTGTAATCCCTGAATCTCTAAGCTGTATCTGGGCTACTTCACCCTGTAAGCCTGTTGACAAAAAGTCACTCAGTCAACAAGTATATGTGATATAGAGCTGCTATGGATACGCTGGCTTTAAGGATGTCCTGATCCAAGCCCTAAATGTTGATTAAATGTATCAGACACATTTTTACGAGCTACTTGATCCAGATACTGAAGGTCCAGGTTCGAAAAGATTCCCTTTAGGTGTCACATAACATTACGAATAAGCTTAAAAATAAGAGAGAACTTTTACCAGACGACCAGAAGTTTTATGTTGGCCTGTCAGGTTACAGCAAGAATTAACCTGCTGCTGTCATTTGGCGTTTTCACAGTATCTGCTGGCAAAAAGTTGCCACGTGAGCTTGTGTGTGTAGTGAGGCTTTGCCGGATGGAGTGGCGTATAGGCCAAATTCCGCCGGGCACAGACGCATGCGGCTCGTTCATCGTTTCAAACCACACCAGAAGCGGCTCTCTGCTCGAGAGTACGCGGCTTTTCTGCTTCTCAAGCTGACAGGAAATCAGACACAGAAACAACGCGGCATATTTACACATTTAGAAACATTAAAAGACCAAATCTGGTCAAGTTAACAAAGTCTGGCTTCTGAAACTTTCCGGCGGGGTTTGAAGTCGCGTGGAGAAAGGACCAAACGTCGCGGGCGCTGACGTTACAGACAGCGGAAGAAGAAACACCTGGAGAATCTTTTTTTCTGTTCATCGATTTATTAATTTTATACTCCAGGTCTGTTTTTGGACTCATATTGTGAAGTTCTTATTGAGACGTCACATTTACGCGGTTGACAGGTTGCTTCTCTCATATTCAAGCACGATTCCTGTTGTGTCGGTAACAGCGACATTAAAACTACAACAACAAACTGTGGCATCCTGAAACATTTAGCAAAAAGAAGTTTCCTGGATTTTTAAACTGAAACAGCCACAAACCTTTAAGTGCTTTTTAAAAATCAATTACCGCTTCCCTCATTAGCGCTAATGTTGTAAAGCGCGCGCTGCCAACATGCCGCTGCAGCTGAGCTCTCCTTGTGATTAGTCAAAACACGTGTTATGTAAAGTGCTTTGCTCCACCTAAAAATGCCGGAGTCGCCTCTTCACTCAAAGCTAATTACTCTTCCTCGCCTGCGCCTTACTTTGCGTTGCTGTCGTTGGGTTCATCTCCGTCCGATGACGAGGAAGGAGACGGAGAGGGACCAGATTGAGTGCTGGTGTGATGATTGGGTAATCGACTTCCCCCCTGAGTGGAATCATATGGAGCTGACCAATCGGAGAAGCCCATCTTGTTCGTCAGTGAGTCGTTGCAGTCTTGGGACGGTGGCGGTGGGTTCTGGAACAGAGGGGCGGAGCCAGGTCCGTATGGAGCATTTTGATAAGGTGGCTTTAACCCCGGAACCTGGGGAGGAGGGAACTGTGATCGAGAGGAGAGGAGAGGAGAGGAGAGGAGAGGAAGATGTCTCAGGGACGGGAACTAATACTGTCCTATTTTATTTCACATCAAACTAGAAGCATCCGATCGAGGCTGGTTGGAGGATTTGGGATGGAACGGACTACAGCCGCCTCCCCGCCGCCCTCCCTCAGCCAGCTTCTCCCCTAAATGAGCACACGCCACAAAGGGATTTCAAAGAGCAAAAAAACTTAATCCACTCTGCTCCACGTAGACTCATGTAGCCGAGGACAAATCACACAGACGTCAAAGAGGACGGAGGATTACCGAGATAAGAAATCTACCTGATTCTTTCCAGGCTGCATCGGTCCCATGTGGCCAGGTGGTCCCCCAAACGGATTGGGTCCAAACCCAGGGACTACACGAGAAAACATCAAAATACATGTTCAGTAAGCCGAAGCACGATTACGTGATGACAGAGCCCGTCGTGTTTTGCGACTCACGGATGAAGGAGGAGGGCCCCATGTTGGGCGAGCGTGGTTTGGAGGCAGCTGAGAAATACTCCACCGCCTTCTTGAAGCGCTCCACCTTGTCCTCCATACGAGACTGGAAAGAGAGGAGACAAAGCGTTACGTCGACTGCATGTCACGAGGACTGCGACAGTGAAGGCTGCTGTTTAATGAGTGAGTCCCAGAGAAACTTCACAATAAAAGCAGAGACTTGACTTTGTTAAAGAATTATTATGACTAACTTCATCTTCAAACTCCTTTTATCAAACCATCAGACGTCAAAGAAAATCATCAGAAAATCAGTCCACACGTTTCTGCTTTGAACAGATTCATCGACTGATTGTATCATCAGGTCAACACGTCGAGACAAAGTCGATGAACGTTTGTCTCAACAGGTCCACGTCTCACACGCTGTCGCCTACTTGACACACTTTGAGGGGAGAGAGAAGCGGGACGTGACGTAAAAGTATGCCGTTCTTCACCCTCGGATGTTTGTTTTTTTCTCTTGGTTTCACGTCAGTCACATGATCGTTCGACACGCTCGCTCGGTGGCTGTGAATTCTCCGGACGATGACCTGACCTATTCGCACGTGAGCTCGACATTACACGGACTTTGTACCGCCGAGCCCGCAGGGTGAAGCAACGGTGACGTTCAGACGAGCTCAAGGCTGCAGTGCAACAGTGATGGAAAGTCCGGTTCGTTTTAGGGAGTCGGATCGTTTGACTCGGCTCACCAAGAAGAGCCGGCTCTTTGAACCGGCTCGTTCACGACCGACACATCACTACAGCGCTACAGCGCAGTGATTTATGGTATATAAATAGATTTAAACGGACTGGAGACAAAGTTTAAACTTTAATAAACGCGTCTTATGTGTAAAAAAACCAGATGAACTGAAACTAGATGATCCAGATTTTTATAATGTATGGTGTAATTGTATGGGGGAGCACTGATGTGTGCGGAAGTGCACATGCTGACTCAGGTCTTGTGTCAACAGCAATGACCTATTTCACCATAAGCCACACACACGGATATTTTAAGCTGAGCGTGTTCACTTTAGCATTTAGTTTACATATTTTGAGATGTAAATTTATTTTCTATGTTGAATTTTTAATCCAAATAAAATCGGTGGATGAAAATGAATTTTAAAAAGGCTGCGTGACGCCACCTGTGACTGTTTGAAGACATCTCTGGCGATGGCGTCGAGGTTTCCCAGGTCTTTGATGGAGGAGACGTACTCCGACACGGCCTTGATCACCACCTCACAGGGCGGCAGCACCAACTGATGGGCTCGCACCTGCGACACAAACAAAAAGGTTTCATTATTTAACATTTCATCTAATGGAAGTGAAGAAACACACGTCGCTCCTCGCTGCACAGCTGTGTTCCTCGATGGCTGAGCAGTCAGCGCGCAGACGAAGAGGCAGGACTGGAGGTTATCCAGTCTTTAAACAGCAGATGGACTGGCTCACTCAAATTACAAGTTGATGTCCTTCGTTATAATGTAATATGATATAATGACCTAACGTTATGGAAGGTGTGCTTTATGTTGACATATAAACTCTTTGGGTTATCTAAATATGCCCCTGCAGCAAACATTAAAAAGATTCTTTTCTCGGCTCGCTCGGGCCACGTTCAAAGATGATTTGGGCCTTTGGCAACACAATGAAGGACTGCCCACTCAACTGACGTCCACTAAGTACACACAGAACACGCTGTCTGATTTCCATTTGTTCACTGTAATGCAAATCACCTGCCAAGATAAGGAGCACAAGTTTGTGAGCACGCTGTGTTTCACCAGTGAACTAGTTTCCCCAGACTAACCTCAGTCTGTGCAGGAAACTTTGAAACGCCGTCTACGAGACATTCGTCATTATTCTTGTAGACGCTAAACGTCAAGTCATTCTCTGTTTGTGTCTGCTCATCGCGGAGCGTCGACTGAACGTGAATGATTTACACGTTTATTTGCATACGGGACGTAAAAAGTGAGATCCGATCACAAGCGATCACTCGAGATGGACGTGGAGGCGCATTTTAATGTCGCGTGTAAACAAGTTAAACATTTAATTCATCCGTTAGGTCTCATTAGAGAAAAGACTAAACCGCCTGGGCCATTACTCTTAAAGTGAGTATTTTACAGGAGAGATCAAAGCTACAAACTGAACTGATCCACGTGACATCCGTTAAACCGCAGAGTTCACGTAAGGTGAAGAACTACGAGAGGAGTTCTGGCGTTATTAGTAACAAACACACAATGAGGTCCACGTATATGGAAATAAGAGGCAAAGTGGAGCCGTGGGAAGCGGAGAAGTGGCGTTCTCTGTTGTTTTCATGTATCACGCCACCTCCGAGTCTGTCATCACACTTACCACGAACACAGAGCACTGCAGGAACAAAGATTCCAGTCACACGGCCCAATTTGTCTGGATCACGTAGAACTTTCACATACGTTTCATGTCGGGATGTCTGGTGTGTGGTCGGCTTATCGGCTGGACATTATTTCTCCCTCCAACTATCGACATTTGTATTAACTTCATAGTTTTAAGACATTGTTAATAAACATTATTTCACAATAAAAGCATCTCGATGGGTACACGCAGACCACTCGAAGGGATTTTATTGTGAAAGGACGGCAGTCAGCAAGTGTGTAAGATTTAATGGCAGTAAAGGCTCTAAGGTAACAAAGATTCTTATTTTCAAGTGATTAGACACTAACGCATAGTTGTGCACTTTATATTCAATTTATGGCCCCTAAATTTTAGGACCTGGAGAGTTGAGTTAAAGTTGAGTTAAATCCGTGCTCTCGTCGTTAATAACGTGATTATTACAGCTGGACATCTTTAGCGTGAGCTGAGGTTTGCAGTGGACTTCGATGGAAACATACGGTACCTTGAGAGAAGCTAGTGGGTGTTCTGGTCCCAGCAGACTCCAGTGGAAGGCAGCCAGGTCCTCATCAGGCAGAATATGATTTCCTGCAAAAGAAACGTTCGCTGTGTCAGAGCGAACGAGGCCGACAGACAAAGAGTGGTGCCAAAAATACGACTCTCAGGTACGGCCGTGTGTTCCAAGTGTTTGATTTTGTGTAGGTGTGTGTGTGTAGGTTGACGTTATGCCAGTGTGTGTGCTCCTTACCCAGCAGAGCAGCGAAGCATGGCAGGTGCTGTGTCTTGAGCCCGAGCTGCCTGGCGGCCTCAGACAGCAGATACTGGTGTGTGGTAAGGTTTTTGCCGTTCCAGCTCAGTTTGAGCGCGTGTGAGGAGAAGTAGGCGGGTACGTTGCAGAGGGCGAACTCGGAATCCTGAGCGATCAGGCCGGCGAATCCAAAGTCCCTGTAGAGAGACAGCACTTCCTGGTGGTGGTCCTCCAACGTCTGTACAACCTGTGGACGCAGAGGGGACAAAATCAGCCTGCTGGAGACGTTTACATCGCGTTTGTCACGTGTCAGACTTTGATTTTGGTTTTTTCGGTTATATTTCAGGTTAAAGCAGCACAGCAGTTTAGACACAGACAATAAATATGCAACAATTTTCATAATTTAAGTTGCTTTTAATGCAAAAATGTCCAAATTTACCAAACAAATAAATGTCAGATCGATCGATAATAAAGTTAATCATCGGCCTCTCAGAGAAAAGTTAAAGATGGATTGTATCTGTATCATTATGATGAAGATGGAGATCGCAGACTGCCAACGGTGCCGACACTTGACACACTTTGTGTGCCAACAAAATACTCAGGCGCCGCAGTGCGTGGAAACCAATTAATAAACCACAGTTTGCTCACAAAAATACATTTGTGCTGCACCGATTGTTTCCTAATCACCGGTGGTGGCGAAGGTGGAGACCCGGACCTGACGGCAACATAACTGCTCGTGCAGAACCGGGCCGGTGTTTGAAGAGAGAGAGAGAGAGAGAGAGAGAGAGAGAGAGAGAGAGAGAGAGAGAGAGAGAGATTGACAATTATGGCTATTGTTACATTAATCTCGTTAATCAATGTCAGCGTTAATCAGTGGAAAACTAAATAATTACATTCAGTTACTTCATTAAAAATCTATTTGATGGGCTGGTAATCAAATCTGGCTCCAAATGAAAGCAATATGGGGGGAGGCTGGTTATGAGGAGTGACTGACGATCTTTTTCTTGTGTCACTCAGCAATAATAAAACTGAAACTAGTCACTCACTGGTGGTACTCGACTTTCCTGTAGTGGTGCCTGAAGGAATCACTTAAAAATGTTTTAATTAAATAAAATAAGTGACAATTTATCAAAGTATTTACAACCGTCTGAATGAAATTAAACTGGTGGATCGCTACAATGTGGACTCGTTCACTCAGGTAGTGCTACAAACAGAACACATCCACGATAAGGTCAAATCTGTCATGAGATAATAAGCAGAGGTGGAATTAATGGCTCCAAAACTCTGCAACTGTGTCTCCAAACAGGAAATATTTGGACTTAAGAATCAGGAGAACCCTTTTAACGCCAGGTCAGCTCTGGTTCTTCAGCCGGCTCTGTTCAGGATCCAACAACAGTCAGCGATAAATCTTCTCCAGTCCAAACAGTGATAATGAGAGAGACGTTCTGAGGTGGGACGTGGCGTAAAAAAGTTTGGGCGAAACAACTGGAATAACTTCAGAATCTCAAGCAGCGTGTGCAATTAACAGCTGCACAGAGATCAGCTGCAGACGTACAGGTAGGGAAAAACAGGCGAGCACACACAGGATCGCTGTGTGTGCACAGGGAGCCGAATGTGCTGCCCGGACTGTGATGTGGGTGGGATTTTTCCACTCGTACACTATGGCATTGTGTATATTTAATACAAGCATGCAGGCAGATCAAAGGTGGGGGGAAAAAAAGGGAAGAGAGAGACGGCTCAGGTAGAAGTCGACAGGAGGGAACCCTGAGAGGCCATCAGCGCTTTGAGCTGCAGGCCTCCGTTACCGTTCTGAGTCACGTTTCCTTTTTCAAACCGAGCACGTTCAGGTTATTCGTTGGCCTGTGAGACATCTGCTTTGGAGAGCTGGCAGTCTGTAGTCCACCTCACTGTATTCTATACAGCAGGCTAATAATAGCAGCAGGAGGAGGCAGATATAGCACATGCACCTTACTCTATATTTCATATCAGAGCAAATACTATTGTGCCAATAGGTCAGACATAAATATTCTCTGCTGAAACGCACAAACTAAGTCAGTACAAATGCACCACTGTCAGGTAGCCGGGGGCCTATAAATAGTCTTTCCACTCAGCAGTTGTTTAACAATGTATGACAGGTTCATTGAGTTCATGTTATGTAATATATAGGCTAGACTAGGTCATGTGGTACAGTGCATGTACTTGAATGAGGATGCAGGGACGGGTTTAACCAGAAGCTGCTGAATGCAAATATATAAAGAAAAATCTGTTGCACTGGAGAGCAGAGCGGCCCGCTACACACAGAAATATATGCAGCCAAAGCGAAGCAGCTTGTCAGATCAGGACTGTATTTGTGTCTAACATTTAACAACACGTCCCCAGCTTGGCTCTCCTCGGTGCTCGGGACTGGGAGCTGCACTGGAAGGAGTTAAAACAGCGCTGGATGATGTAAGCCACTAAATGGGCGTGCAACAAGAACAGAAAAAAGGGCAAGTGTTAAACGCACGGCACGCCATATGTCCACCATAAAACAACTTCACACATTGCTCACCCGCACTCGGAAGCGGAACATGGCGAGGCGGACGCAGTGGCTGAGGCAGGCCGGGGGCAGGAACCATGCCCGTGGAGGCGGGGTGGCCTTGCTGCCGACGTGGTTGACTATCAGCTGCGCCGTCTGTCGCTGGCCCTGAGCTCGCCGCGCCCACTCGGGCCAGCGCTCCTTCCCCAATGTGCCGTTGAAAACCACGACCAGCTCCAGGCCGCCCTGGTACAGGCACGCCTGTGACAGGGCGGCCAGGTAGCCCAGCATGGCGTTCCACTCGCCCCCGCACACCCAGTCCGTCTGGTAGCCGCCGTAGAGGCGCTGCAGGCCGGAGTCAGCGTCGATTAGGATCCTGGCAGGCGGGGGCGGGGGAGGCATGGGCCCGGGGTGATGTGGGTGGTGGTGTGGGTGATGGTGGTGAGGGGGCTGGCGGGCCGCGGTACGGGCAAGCTTCAGGAGGTCCACCGGGACTGCGGCCCCGGGACACCGCTTCTCTAAATACTCTTGAAAACCCTGAACTCCCATGACGGTGTTATTGAGCCTGTGCGTCTGGCCGGGAGCGGGCTCTGAATACGTTCTGTACGCCGTGTTTGTAACGTGATGTGGGGCGAGACTGTAGCTAGCTGTGCACCTCAGGCAAGCTAACTGGTCTCCGATGTAGTGACTAACTGTAGTTAAAGTTAACCCTGCGAAACAACTTATCCGTCACCCAGACTAGTGAAATGAGTCACCATGCGCCGCTGTACGAGCGTGTCAGCTAGCGTTACTTATTCCGAAATCTACCCAAAAAAAAGTGCCCGATTTCTCAGTTTTGGTCGCGGGTGCTCAGTTTAGTGTCCATCCCTGTGGATTTTTGGTTCGATGCCAGCAAGGCCAGTGTCGCTACCTACAACCAGCAGCAGAAAAAAGTTCAACATTTTTTTTCCCCTGCTCCCATAATTTTGGCTTCAAACACAACCAGCTAGCAGTTGGCAGCAAAATAACGGAAATGTAAGCGAGGATGGTGGATTTCAGATGAGAAACGGCTACATAAACGGTTCTCCTGCCGGTTGTTTTTGTGCACATAAAAACAGATTGCAATACTGCGCATTAGTTAGCAATCCCAAAGGCTGGATGGCCAGTTCGCGGACATGATGTTAAACCGATCAGCGTTATTTCTACTTGACAGCTAAAACGTTTGACGTTAACTCTGCGCTAACCCGGGTTAATTTCAGCACGTGTGCAGCAGTGGCTTGTTGGCTTACAGGTGTCAGGATACCAATTAAAACAAACTAACGAGCTGTGTGTGCCTGGCTGACTGGCTGGCTGGCTAGCTGAGTGGCTAGCTGTTAGCTGCTGGCAGGGTCCCCGGCGTGATTTGACGCGTCAACTCCCGAAAAAGACAAGTCCGGGGCGGACACGACGCGGAATGAGATGGATGTTTGACGAAATAAAAGAAAAGTAACTAAAAGAAAAAGAAAAAGAAAAGCCCGATGGTGCCTCCCTCGCTTTCTTTCCACACTCACGGCTTCATGTTGCGGAGGGGAACGTTACTTCCAAGCGACATCAGCCATCTTGCGACTTCCTCGCGGCCCAGTGGAGTGGGAGGGAAAGGGCGGGGGGAGGGGGGGGAGCGGGGAAGAGGGAGGGAGGCGCGGCCGCGGGTTGCGCTGGGAAATGTAGTCTAGCGTGCGTATGACGTCCAACTGGGGACGCTTTGGCGAGAACGGGGGGAAAGACTACAAGTACCAGCGCCACGGGGACGCCGACGGTTGAACGAGGATAAAAAACTGGAGAGTAGAATTTCTTCCAAGTTGCCCACAAGTGATTCAAGTACAAAACGCCGTTATTTGACCGTTATTTGACCGTTACCCGTCGAGAATGCATATCGACATATAGCTGAAAACTCATAACGACGGTTGGTAACTGCTGTCGTGGCAGCAGGCCGGTGCTGATGCTACACACTCTCTGACATATAACAGCAGCCGTTAACCTCAGCAGTAACGCACGTAGAGGAGTGCCTCGCGCTGAACCGGAAAATTAAAAATACAACGAACGTGAATTCGCCGTTACTCGGTGGGAAACGTGTGAATGAGTGGTGTAACAGGTAGAATGGCGCTGTCCCGCTCATGTTAAATCTTGTGTGTGTGTGTCGCCTCCCTGTGGTTCACTTCAGTAGAACATAAAAGTGCTTCAGGGGGAAGGAAAGAAAAAAATGTGGGACCAAACTATAAGCTAACTAGTGATGGGAAGTTCGGTTCTTTTTCGGGAGTCGGATGATTTGACTCAGCTCACCAAGAAGAGCTTTTGCCTCCCAAATGTTACCATGTTACCAATTAAACCTTTCATAATTCAGCCAAATGTAGTGCTGTTTTGACTTTTTTGTATTTGTATCATGTATATATTCAATCTCTAATATAAATAAATTGCTGTAGCCAATTTTTTCATTGCGTTTACAGACTCCCAATGAATGCACTAACATGCTTGTAGAACCACTCTGCTACACAAAGCAGATCTTTTTTTAAAGGACAGCTATTGACTGTTGGATGCACAGTCCTCACGTGTCTGTGAAGGTTATTTGTGGACCCTGCTCGACACGCCAGCTCACCTTTTGCCTGCCTTTGTGTTTTAAATTTCTTAAAATGTGTCCCAATTACTGCTTCCTTTTTCTATCATCACTCAGTGGCTCACCTACAAAAAGCCGGCTCCCGTGGTTCACTTTAAAGAGCCGGCTCTTTGAACCGGCTCGTTCATGATCGACACATCACTAAAGCTAACTAGGCCACCGAGGAGCACTCGAGACGGGGTTAGTGTTGCCATGGCGACGGGAAGCTAGCTTTGAAGCTTGCATCCTCTCTGATTAAACGTCGAATAAGAGTCTAATAGAGGATAAATACAAGTGTGTGTGTGTGTGTGTGTGAGAGAGAGAGAGAGAGAGAGAGAGAGAGAGAGAGAGAGATTATCGGTGAACGCGCAGCACGCCCCCGTGCCCCCGGTGTACTAGTCTATCCATCCCGCGGTGAGAGTCACCATGACGGCCCGTTCTATGCGGTCCCTGTCCGGAGCCCTGAAGTCCCTGTTCAGCAACCGGTTGTCCAGGGTAAGGAGCAGTTCACCGAGTTCATCAGCAGCAGACTTTTAAACTGTTAAACAGAGTTTATTCTGAGATTAAAAGTGCTTTTATTTGGTGGTTTTTCCTCGGTGAGCGTTGCTAAGAAGATTAACGCTTGGTTGCAGGTTTGCTGGTTAGTCGCTGTCCTTTCAGCACCACTCTTTGTTTGTTTGCTGTCAACCGGACAGACAAAATGTCCCACTAACAGTTTCTAGATAGAGAAACGTCTGCCTTTATTTCTCCCAAGCGGGGCCGGCCTGTAAACACAAACTGCTCCCTGCAGAGTCATAAATTATTCACAGACTAATACAGGACTCCTTCCAGTAATGGTTGCCAGTTAACAACTCCTCCTCCCCAACTGACAAGGACCGGGGAGAAAACTGCGACTCAAATGCCACTGAACAAAACTTTAATACACATAAATATGCATTTACTGAAGGTACAGTTTAATCTAACTAGACAGACAGCGTATTCACAGAGACACTCATCCAAATTAAAATGCTGTGGCGCCCCAGAGGGCAATGCATCCAGTTTTCTCCACTTTAAATGCACCCCAGAGGGCATTTTATGGCGTTTTATGTAGCATAGAGGCATATGGTAGATGAAGCATTTATGAGAGGCCCTCAGCCCGACGCCTGGCCCTTCAGTCCACCATGTTCATGCCATATATCAGTATTAACAACCTAAGCAAACATGTTGCCTCTAAATTCAAAACTCACTCAGAGCTGAAACAACTAGGACGCCGTGAAACATGGATAAAAACAGAAGAAATCAAACTTAGAATCAGTATATGTTTATTTAGTTTGTAATTTTGGTCTTGGTGATGATTTTAGGACGCCAAAGCGCTCTGGATCCATCACCTCAAATGTGAATATTTGCTCGTTTTCTTAGTTTTCTATTATCGTAAACTGACTTTCTAAAGTTTTCAACTGTTTGTCGTAGAATATGAATGTCAATGTTTGTACTCTGACTGTAAATGCAGATGAATCGATAATGAATGTGCTTTGAAGGAGCGGCAACCTCAGTGGCTGCGAAGTGAAGCCACCTGTGGAATGTTAAAATGTCAGTGTTACCCAGCAAATCATTTACTAAACAAAATAATAATTCAACCAAACAAAACTTATTATTACTGAAAACAACAAATAAACTGTTCCTTCAGTGACGTCTAGATCGTCTAGATTTGTTGTCCTCTCACCGTTTCTCTGCGTTCTCAGGTTTACGGTGCAGCTCCATGTAACCAGAGACAGAGGTCCACGTACACTGTAAGTTTTTTAAGATAGAAAATAAGTGTAGCTCTGATTTATGAGCTTTTTACAGCAAGTTTGTCACACACCAACACCACGCCACACCTTTTGACCTTCCTGACCCTTGAACCTCACTGTTACACCGCACGGGGATCAAACATGTCTTTACTACACGTCCACAGTCTTTTGTCTCATCAATGTGCTTGTGATGCCACCCTGAGGCTGCTGCTGCTGCTCCACCTCCTCTTGGTCCGACTAACCTCCCTGTTTTCTCTCCTCCGCTCTGAATCCCTCCATCCTCCATCCACCCACGGCAGACTATAGTGAGTATGGCACACACAGACGGCGCAGCAGAGCTTCTCACTGCTCAGTAGTTTTGTACTTGGACTGTCTGATGGAGGAGTTTGACTCTGTGTCTGTGTTTGTGCAGCCTCCACCGGCTCAGTATGGAGGCAGGCACACTGTGACTCTGATTCCCGGAGATGGCATCGGACCAGAACTGGCCAACCACGTGCGCGAACTATTCCGGTGAGAATTCACACTTCCTGCACACACACACCACACACACACAGTGTTGGAATGAATTCAGTAACTGACTCAAACAGTCACTAAATGACTCAGCTCTGTCTAACTTGAAGTGATCTCCATCTGTGTTTATCGTCAGGTTCTGCTGCGTGCCGGTGGACTTCGAGGTCGTCAACGTGGACTCATCTATGACGTCAGAGGACGACATCAATAACGCCATTATGGCTATCAGACGCAACGGAGTTGCACTAAAAGGTCAGTTTGTCTCCGAGTGTATATGAGAAATATGTTCCTACGGGGGCCTGGAAAACCTGGAAAACCTGGAAACATTCATGTAAGTCAGAAAATAACCATGATGTTTTATTATTTACTTTTTAGTCTTTATTCTATTTAGTTTATCCGAGTGAGTCTTCAAATGACAAACATCCGATGTTGTGGTCAGAAGGTGAAGACTTGGCACAGGTGTGATGATCTGATCCATCAGATAGCATCACATGGAGCTTCACAGCCAGTCGTGACAGTGATATTCTCAGTGCGCTCACACACTGGGTAACGTTACACAGACAACACGACAGTGTTAATGTTGATAATGTTAATGTGAGTCTCGAGCCGTTTATTTCCTGTCAAGTCAAGTTGCAACTCATCAAAGCAGCGAGTCCTGATAAGTCCTGGAGATCTCTGTCCTGTCTGTCCTGTGTCTGTCCTGTGTCTGTCCTCTGTCTGTCTGAGTCATCATTCTTCAGGTGTAACTTTGTTCATCCAGGTAACATTGAGACAAACCACAACTTGCCACCGTCCTACAAGTCCAGAAACAACCTGCTCCGGTAAGTCCGACATCTTTCACCACATTTCATCTTCGTCATCTT
Source organism: Nibea albiflora (assembly GCA_014281875.1). NCBI lineage: Eukaryota > Metazoa > Chordata > Actinopteri > Sciaenidae > Nibea > Nibea albiflora. The sequence goes on along the minus strand of CM024793.1, from coordinate 23,982,048 downwards.
CATCCTTAATTTACGAGTGCTAAGCAAGAACTGTGTCTGAGATTTACAGAGATTCCAGAGCTTCTCTGTGTCCTCCGTCAACCGTCTGTCTCCATCTTCCTGCTCTCCTCTCTCTGCAGCACCTCTCTGGATCTGTATGCCAACGTGATGCACTGCCAGTCTCTACCGGGAGTGAGGACGCGTCACAGAAACGTCGACATCATGATCATCAGGGAGAACACCGAGGGGGAGTACAGCAGCCTGGAGCACGAGGTGTGTGTGTGTGTGTGTGTGTGTGTGGTTCATAATCACAACAGATCCAACGTCCACGCTCTGTCTCCGTCTGTCTCTGCAGAACGTACCGGGCGTTGTTGAATGTCTGAAGATCATCACCAAGACCAAATCTTTACGCATCGCCGACTACGCTTTTAGGACCGCTCGGGCTAAAGGACGCAGACGAGTCACCGCTGTGCACAAAGCTAACATCATGTCCGTTTCTGACTCAGCCTGTTTTATCTCTATTTATCTATAAAACACATGATCCACCTTAATGTGTGTGTGTGTGTGTGTGTGTGTGTGTCTAACTTCCTGGGAGCAGGAAGTTGGGTGATGGCCTCTTCCTGGAGTGCTGTAAGGAGGTGGCCAGCGGTTACCCTGAAATCGCCTTCGACAGCATGATTGTGGACAACACCACCATGCAGGTGGCTCATGTTCAAAATGTCACACAGCACGTTCATTATATTTACACATGCTTACACCTTTGATGTTTTATGTGTGTGTGTGTGTGTGTGTTAGCTGGTTTCCAGGCCACAGCAGTTCGATGTGATGGTTATGCCTAACCTGTACGGCAACGTCGTGAGCAACGTGTGTGCCGGGCTGGTTGGTGGACCGGGCCTGGTGCCTGGAGCCAATTACTGGAGAGGACTACGCCGTGTTCGAGACGGTGAGAGGATTCAAAGTGAACCGGAACTGGAAAACCAAAACAATCAGCTTAAGGATGCTTCCTATAAATGAGGATTAGTGTTGTGACAGTATCACAGGATAGACAGGAACTGTGACGTTTATAAAATCTGATTTAAATCAAGCTTCCATAATAATTATAGCTCGGTGAATCATCTACAGACTGGAATGAGTAGAGAAGTGTTCTCTTCAGTTCCTCCATTTCCAACCTCAGCATGTTCTTCTTCTGCAGGGCACCAGGAACACCGGCAAGAGCATCGCCAACCGCAACACGGCCAACCCCACGGCCATGCTGCTGGCCTCATGCCTGCTGCTGGACCACCTGAAGCTCCGCGCTTACGCCGCCATGATCCGCAGAGGCGTCCTGTCCACGGTCTCTGAGACTCGGGTGAGCTCCCGTCGTGAAAAAAAGATTAGAGCATATTTATAAAAACTCCCATCCAGCGACGATGTGTTACACAGAGTACGCAGAATCCTCGGCTCACATTGATTTCCTGTCCATGCGTCCTCTCCTTTATTCTGCAGCTGCACACCGCTGACCTCGGAGGCCAAGGCTCCACGTCTGAAGTGGTGCAGTCCATCATGCATGCTGTTCAGAGCACCGGGCCCCGAACGCTGAGCACCTAGAACTGACATAAATATGCAACCATCAGCGAGCTCTTCTATGCAAGTCCACGAAAACAACAACACTGAAATGAAACAGTGTGAGCTGATTTACGTCTCCTCTCCTCACCTGTTACAAGCACTTTGTTTGTATCTATACTTCTCCATCATGCTGAGTGACACACAGTCCTTTAAATGTTCATTAGTTTGTTTCAATTATTTATTATTAAGCATTTGAGATTTTAACTTATTTAAACCAATCACAGCCGTCGTTCTTCTGACAGCTGTCCTACTGACTGAATGTATCTGAAGTCTGACCTTTAATAAAGATAATAGAGCTCACGGCTCTGTCGTTCACTGAACACACGATGCACCGGCTCGTCTTGACCACCAGGAGGCCACACTGCCTTTTGTAGTCACCACATTCAGCTGAAGGAAACGTGACGTCTTTGTTGTACTACTTGGATTTAATAATAACTGGATTTGTATTGAACATTTCATGCAAAGATGCAGCCCAAAGTTTCTTCAGGGTCGCAGCGTCTGCAGTGTTTCTGGATGTTGTTGATATCTGTCTTCTCTCTTTGCATGTCTGAGTCTAAAGAGTTTTCTGAAGTCTTCCTGAGCCCGTGTAGAAACATCCTTCACACAGCCATGTAGGGTTTTTAATGCAGCGATGCCTCAGGGGGCAAAGGGCCTTGCACCTTACGTGCATGGAACATGTTGCAGCATCTTTATTTATTTACACAGTGCCAAACATTTTTGGAATCTGGTTCCACTAATGCCAAAAGCACATGTTGTACTTCTTCCTCCACCAAATGTATATTTGATAACTTTAGTTGCTTCACAGATTCAGGGAATGCCGCCGAGTGTCCCCATGTTCGAAAAGTGCAGCTATGGAAGACAAAACATGCTGGAGTTCCCTCTGGGTTGCTAAATCAAACCCTGACTGAGCTCCTCAGTCTTCAGCTCATTCTCACGGGCATCATCTCGTCTTTGTGAAACAGTTCATCGTGTTTTTATTACAGTTCGTAACTGTCTCACTGTTTCCTCACCCCTGACCTTCACACAGCCGCTGACAGAGTTACAGAAAGATCGGATCAATGAGCCGCACCGCTGCTGTAAATTCTCACCAGAGCACCAGCTGTGTGTCAATCCACGGCTGAAAGTAGTCCCCCAATATTTGGTAAGAACTACAGCGCCCAGCTGGTTCAGGAAATGATTTTGCATGTTTGATGCTGAGAACCGCAGACGGACGGAGGAAGTCTTTGTTGATTTGGGACTTTTGGTTGCAAACGTTGTTTATATTAATTTAATTAAATCCCACAGATCGAGCTTCCTGACACCGTCGCCTCACAAACAACAGAAATGTGTTTCATAACGTTATCTGCGTATGTGCACTCGTGTTTTTGTGTGTGTATGTTTAAGGTCACTCAGCGGGGCCCCCCGATAATGAGAGGACTCTCCAAATGAGGGAGCAATTGAGAGGAAGCAAACAGATTACTGTGGCGTCAGGGGGAGAGAGAGAGAGGGAGGGAGAGAAAGGAAAGACAGGGGGAGAGAGAGAGAGAGAGAGAAAGGAAAGACAGGGGGAGAGAGAGAGAGAGAGAGAGAGAGAGAGAGAGAAAGGAAAGACAGGGGGAGAGAGAGGTGGAATGCAGGAGACGGAGAGACAGAGGGGGGAGTCAAAAACAGGGAGCACGGGGGAGAAAGAAAGGGCAACTCTCCTCCTGTTGCTGCCTTCTCTACATCCCATCTGTCACAACATCTGACACTGACTCTCCTCCCTCCCCCTCTCCTCTCTCTCTCCCCCCGATGCGAAATCACACGTACACATATCAGTTTAATGTGCGCGTAGGAAAGCTCTTTGATCGTTCGCGGAGGCTAATAACAGAAATCTCATTTGATCTGCTGGTGTGTGTGTGTGGCCCTCGCGAACTGCACTTCAGCTCTGAGCCGAACGTGGACGATCAAAGTGAAAGGGCCAACAAGCAACGTGGTTAATATCAGCAGGAAATTACATCAATTCACCGACGCGGCCCGTCCTTTGATCAACATTTGAGTGCCACCTCTTTCTTTGCTTTCTATACTTCCACTTTTCATAAAAATCCCAGAGAGGCGAGGAGGAGAGGAGGAGAGAGGAGGAGGAGGAGGAGGAGGAGAGAGGAGGAGGAGGAGGAGGAGGAGGAGAGAGGGAGGGATGTTTTAAAGAGGAGTGGAAGAAGGGAGGAGATGGGGAGACAGGAGTCAGCAGTGTGAGCTGGATCAGCAGAGGTCACCCTGTAATAGGCAACAGGAAAACACACACACACACACACACACACACACATTGAGAGACACAGCATGGCTGCAGCCAGTGTATGCAACAGCAGATCAGGTTGTCCCGGCTCCTACAGATGCTTCACAGGACGCTGAGGACGAGGACGAGGTAAGTGGTCTCGCTTGTACTTTGCTCCTGGTTTGTTGAAACGTGCAGAAGTGGCCGTGGAGGTTACAGGTGGATGTCTGAGCGAGGACGGGTCAGAGGAGGAGGACGGACCGGTTGGAGCTTTTTGTGCCATGCGAAGGAAAAAAAACGTTTGTGAGCAGCAGCAGGTGTTCGGTCTTATAATTGGATTAACGTAGCCAAAGGATGTCAACAAAGCAGGCTGTGCGATTGTTGATTCAGAGAGTCTCAGATGAATCTACTGCCACAGAACGTTCTGTATTTATTACCTTATTAAAGCGTGCGTGTCCTCCGCTAATAAGTTCCCTTCAAACTGAAACATTTACCTCATCAAGGTGACACTAAAGGGTTTTATTCCAGCAGATGACTTCACCTTTATAGGTTTGATTTGTTGACAATCGGCTCGTGGTTTTGCATGAGAGTTTCCATTCCTGTGTTTAGAGGAACGAATCTAAGAAGAGCCGAGCGGGCTGGAGAGCCGCAACACGGATGGACGACGCTGTCAGCAGCTTCCTTTTATTTCTGCTCCTCCCGTTGACAGCGGTGGAAGAAGTGCTCAGATCTGTTGGATTGTTATCACTGATGCGTCCATTTGTAAATATCATTTGACTGCTGGAGCAGCTCGAGGAGGAGCTACTTTTAACCAAAGAAGGTACATTGAGGACGGAGGGGAGACACTTCTCTGCTACACATATTTATTTATATTTTAGTCTAATCTTAGAAAACACTGAATTATTTCACCTCTTTAAGAAGTTTGGAGGGGAAACGTCGCTTTGGTGCAACTACTTGAAGTAAAAGTAGCAAAAAGTAGAAACATTATTATGTAACAAAAACATAAGACTGATTATTTCCAGGTGATTAATTAAGACCAACTTATTAATATTATATTCTATTTCTGTCACTATATCTTTAAGAAGACTTGAGTGGAGTAGATGTACTCAGTTACTTTCCAGCGCTGTCCTTTGGCTTGCCTTTGGTTTTGTCAGCTAGTGTGTGAGATTGGTCAAACGCCTGTGATCTTGTTAGGAACCTGCCCATCAGCACACGAGGGGCCCTCTCTGCATGCCTCTGCCATTGTATGTGCCTCTGTGTGTTGAACTGGAAAGTGTGTGAGGCTCTGCCGTAAACACGCTTCATTGTTTTACAATTACTGCGCTCGCAGAAGCCGATCCTGCACATACGTCCCGATTAACTTCAGCTGTGTGTGTGCGATGTTTGCAAGATGTAGAGGTCAGATAAACACACACGGTAACGCTAAGTTTGACGTGCCAGCCGTACGGACACAGCCAGGTGACCTGAAGACGACCGTCATCCTCCAGCTGAACTGTGTGTTTCATAATCACTGATGTCACAACACTTCCTGTGATCAGTTCTGCCAGTACGACCGAGGACGACACGGGAAAGATCTGCTTGAATTGCTAAATGGCATTCACTAATTGGATGAACTACCATGCGATAAATTAACAGGCAGAGGTGGAAAGTAAACAAGCACTTTACTTAATTTCCATTTAGTTTTCATTGGAAACAGCATTTATTCATTATTTACTTAAGTAGAAGTATTAATATAATACACTCCTGCAAAGCCTGAGTGACAAACATTACTTAAGTAAAAGTTTGTGAGTATTAGTATCAAAAGTTCAAAGAGTTTTCCGGCTAATCCAAGAAGGTTTTTTAAGGTTTATTCAGTGTAAGAAGAAGGAGAACGTTCTAAACATATAAATGAACATTTCGTCATTTCGTCAACATTCAGGTTTAAAATGATTAAATTTAGAGATTCATGATTTTGATTGGACAGGAAAGTAACTGAAGCTGTCAGACAAAAGTAGTGGAGTAAAAATATATTGACATGAGGTGGAAGCAGAAAGTTGCATAAAATTGGAAAAACTATAAAAGTATAAGTACCTCAAATATTTATGTACTTGCATCACACCGCTGGTTACTGGGGACTCTGACTCTGACTCGCTAAAATATTTTTTAAGTCATGCATCTGAGCACTTCTTCCACTATTGTGCAAAGATATCGCCTGTTCCTTTAAGTTTCACTAAGATAAAGACGGTCCTTGAAGGTCCTTGAAAACATCAAAATCAAGGCTGTGGCGATTACTGTTATAAAATAAAGAGGAAGTATAGAACAAGGGAGAGGTCAGAGTGCTGACACTTAAATTGGGAAATGCTCTATTAAAGGAAAGTAAGGAAACTTATGATGCCATCTGTATCTCTGGGGAAGTGTCCAAGACAGAGAGTGTATAAGAACCAACTGTTTTCTCTGTAACACACTGTGTGTGTGTTGCACTGTAAATAATAAATTTAACTTTAACTTTGATACTTTGAATCCAGTCCTCCTTATTGAAGGGACTGACTTCTCCTCAACGTTCAACGCTGTCTGAAACTTCTTTTTATATTAATTCAAATTTTAATCTCGAGGATCTCTCGTTGGATTGCGTCGTATGAGAGTCAATCAATGTTTTTTTTTTCTGTCATCTTAAGGCGTGAACATGGCAGCATGTTCGTGTTGTTACTGTGAACATGTGAGTCTTTTATCCAGGATGGTCGTCGTGTTTCTATTTGACTTGATCAGCTGATTTTTTTCATTTTATCAGATCTATTTATTTATTTTTATCTATTTTTCTATAACGTCTTTGACTATATGCTGTTTTCTGCTCGTACGCTCTCCGTCCTTCTCCACCTCTCTTCTGTGCCCTCCCAGTGAACATGTCAGTCTCCATGGTAACAGACTCATATCCATCTATCGACTGGTCAGTGGCCTCCGTGACCCCGGCAGGTACAAATGTCACACAATGGGAGCGTGACGCCCTTCTTGCGGTGGCAGAGGTCGTGGTGCTGGCTATTATCTTAGTGATGGCGCTGCTCGGCAACGGGCTGGTGCTGGTGGTGTTGCTAAGGAGGAGGCGACACCACAACCCGCTGCACCAGTTCATGCTCAACCTGTGTGTGGCCGACCTGGTGGTGGCACTGTTCCAGGTAACACACACACACACACACAGACGCACACACACTAAGTGTACCCCCCTCCCTGCATCTCACTCCACCCTTCCTCCACCTCCTCTTCCTCTCTGAGGTGTTGCCCCAGCTCGTTTGGGATGCTAAGGGCCGTTTTCCTGGCCCGGACTTCCTGTGTCGCCTGGTCAAATACCTGCAGGTGCTCGGGATGTTCGCCTCCTCCTACATGATCGTTGCCATGACGGTGGACCGGCACTACGCCATCTGCTGCCCCCTGCAGGCTCACCGCAGCGGTGCCACCCAACGCTGGAACAGCTTCATACTGCTGGCCTGGACGCTGTCGCTGCTGCTCAGCCTGCCACAGGTAGGGCGACACAGGTAGGGCGACACGGGGAGACAAGGCATGAATCTGTGTGAAGGCTTTCTATGTAAACACTTTGTCAGAACACAGATCCAGATGTTACTTCGCTGAGTGAAGTACACACCTCTTTGCCCCTCCAGGTTTTCATCTTCTCCCGTTCAGAAGTAGCTCCGGGTGTCTACGAGTGTTGGGGCAACTTTACCGAGTCCTGGGGCCTCAAAGCTTATGTGACCTGGATGACGGTGGCCGTCTTCATCCTCCCCGTCCTCATTATCACCGTCTGTCAGGTGGATAAAGGCAGAGACAGAAATAATGATTGCGAAAACAACAGATGGTTCACGTCGATCCCTTTTCCCCCCTCAGGTACGAATCTTCAACGAGATCCACAACAATCTGTATCTGAAGTCAGAGCGCCGTCTGTCTCCCGCCTCCCTCCCTCCATCCAGACGGGACAGCCAGAGAGCCGGAGGAGGAGGAGGAGGAGGCAGCAGAGGGAGGTCCAGTCTCCCCCTGTATGTTTCACCACTCATGTTTAACAACCCTGTGAGTCACACCAGCTTTGACCCCGGATCCACCTATCAGCACCTGCCCATGGGGCCGCTCCAGTCCAACAGCATCGCCTCACATTGTGATATCCACACCTACACTGCTGTTCACACAGGTACGACGCACAGAGCGCAGACTGCTGCCCGACTGATGCTGTTTCTGTTCATTAAATCATGTTACTAAATGCCAACAGAAAGAAGTCACTCACAGGTTATACCTGTTAAACAGCAGCATGTTTTGAGCGTGTTAATCTTGTTTGGTTGTGTCATGTTTCTATACTTTTATATTTGATTTGATCTGCTGATTTTTTCCATTTTTAATACTGTATATTTATTTAATTTTATATCATCTCATTCTCATCAGTGCGTTCAGGGCCCGCAATCAAATCTACTTCACGATTGTTGCCTTTAGTGTGTTTCTCTTCTCTCCTCGACATACTACTGTGCACGCTGAGCTGAACACTAACACTGCTGCGCCTCACAGGCCTGCTAGTGCGGCTGAAGATAACACCGAGACACTGTGACGCCTTAAAAACAAAAAGACTTTGTTATCTATGTGTAACTAAACCAGAAGCAGGAATGTGGTCAACTTGGTTGGGCAGAGAAAACAGATCTTCATCGAGGGTCAGATGAAAAGATCAATACATCTCTGATGTCTGAATCTGAATGGATTCCCTCCAGAGAAAGTGTCCACGGTGATTTTCAGTGATTCAAATACAGAGAAAGTACACGAATGACGTGAAAATGAGATGTCAGGTTTAAAGGTCTAAATCCTTCACAAACGTCGGTGTGATCCTCTTGATGTTCTCTGTCAGCTGAGCTGCAGCCCGATGTGCTGCCCGAGCCTGCGGCGCCCTCTGCTGTCTGCTGCCCCCCACCCAAAGCTCTCCCAGCCCGCGGTGGAGAGGTGTCAGCGGCCATGTCAAAGACGGTGAGGATGACGCTGGTCATAGTGCTCGTCTACTCGCTCTGCTGGGCGCCGTTCTTCAGCGTCCAGCTGTGGGCCGCCTGGGACCCAGACCCACCTCGGAACGGTGTGAACACACACACACACACACACACACATTTCAACATCCTTCAACTGGAATTTAGAACTGTCATTACAATCATAATCATTATTCCTCTGCTATGAGCCTAATCAAACATCTTACAGTAGTTTGTGATTGCTGTGCAAAACACTAAATCACATGATCAGTCCTCAGAATACAGAGTCACTGTCTCACTGTGTGTGATCACTGCAGATACCTGCTGCCTACATTTCAATAGATGTAGATGGTCAAACTTACAAGTGATTTAAATATCTACGTTAACGCTTGATATCTTGAATTAAAACTAAATTTGTGTCAGATACAAAACAGAAAACAAACATTGTTTTTCCTGTTATTTCAGTGTAAAGGTCACACTCTGGACTGAGTTATCTATGTGTGCAGTAATAAAGCATCTGCAAACAATAAAAAAATTATCAAACAATAATAATTTCTGCATAAATTGAACGTTTTATTTGTATAATATTGAGCAAACGACCTAATTTGGTGCAACTGGCCAAAAATTTAAACTAACCAACTGAATAATACTGTATAAATGAATACAAAACAACTTTTCGTTGGGCAGTGCATTCAGCATGTGTCCCTGTTCAATCAAATGAAGACTATTTTTATCATTTATTATTAATTTCAGTCATCTTTATGCAAATTCGGCACATTAAATGTGCAGATTTTTTGCGTTTCTTGCAGTAAACTATCTTTAAATTTAGCAAACTGCTTTACTACATGTTGCATGTTTGGTGTGTGTGTGTGTGTGTGTGTGTGTGTGTGTGTAGGTGCAGTGTTCACCCTGCTCATGCTGCTGGCCAGTCTGAACTCGTGCACCAACCCCTGGATCTACTCCGCCTTCTCCAGCAGCGTGTCACCGGAGCTCCGGCTGCTGCTGCTCTGCCGCGCGCACGCACAGCGGCGAGGCTCGCTACCGAACGACTCCACCACCACCACACACACCTCCAACTACTGAACGACACAAAGACACAAACTGCTGTCACAAATAGACACGCATCTGTGTTTGCATCTTGTAAATCTGAAGGATGAGACGGAAACTAGAGTGTTTACTGTTGTTCAAAGTAAACATAGTTCGACATTTTGGGAAAAACACTTTACCGAGCTAACGTTAACGACGCTAACGAAGCTAACGGATAAGTTAGCCAGCTAGCTAGAACTAGAAACGGGTAAACGGCTAGCCTGGCTCTGTCACCATGTCAACAAAATCCACCTACCTGCTGCTCTAAAGCTCACAAATGAACACTGTTAGTTACATTTCAAGTTATATTAAGTCATAAAAACGGAGAGTATCAATAACAATTCACCATTTTACGAGGGACTGCGTATCTGACTATTTCTTGGCGCTAAGCCGTTGCCAGGCAACCAGAGCTGGAGTTAGCTACTGCTCTTATCCAGGAAGTAGTCGGGCCCGTAAAAAAATAAATTATCGTTTTTACATGTTTTTTGTTTTTTTTAAATAAATAAATAAAACTTGTGAATTAGTGTACTGACATATTAGCACATTGTATCTTATTTTATAACAAACAAGTCTAGTTAAGCTAAAATGGCTAAAGCTAGTTAGCGATTACGTGCCGGTGTTTCGGTCTAACGAGCGACCGTGGCAATTGGCGACCTTTAGATGTTGTGTTTGAATTATTAGCTATGTTTTTATATATTGTAACGTTAATGAAAGTAAAAAAGAGGAGTTCATGAGGACAGTTACATATCTTCATGTTTTCAACTACAACAACTACACCATTTAGCTGACAGTCGCCAGTTAACAGGGTCACTCATTTAGCCGAAACACCGGAATTATTTGTTGGCAAACGATACTTCTTGAGCAGAGATCGGTGCCAAGAAGTAGTCAGGTACACAACCTACAGGAAAAATGATGAATTATTATTTTTAACTTCTTTTGTGTTGTACAAATTAAACAAACACGATATAAGGTGTAAATGAATGAGCTTCAGTGTGCTCGTAGACTGATTTGGATGACTATAGTCCATTTCCCGCAATGTCCAACTATTGTTAGTGAGTTAGTAAAATAGGTAGTTTAGATACAATCTGTTGTAATAAATTTTATAAAGTGTAATTATTGAAAATACATCGACTCATTTCTAATTTTTTTTTTGACAGATCACAACAAAAGTAAAAAGATTTGTTTGAAAACACTTTATTCATTCTCTCACCAGGCATAAAAACACTTACAAAACATAAAAACATCTACCGTGACGGAAATAAAAAAACGTTACTTTACAGAACTTAATACAATGATTTGTTCAGGGTTTTGTCGTTGTTGTGACTGCAGAGTACCATTTTCAAAAAGTCCCCTGCACTGGAAAACACTTGACATTCAGTGTTTGGATGAAATGGTTTAGTATTACAGTGTCACCTTTCCTTTTCATAGACTTGCCTTAAAAAGACAAAATAACTGAAGGTTTTAGTCAATTCTGAATTGATATATATTACATATGCATCATGTTATGAGTGTGCTGTAACTGAAGGAGAATCAGGGTTCAGAGCAGGGGAATGTGGACACACTGAGGCCTGTCTCTACTCCGTCCCCTGAAAAACGGACCTGTCCATTAACCTGGACAGAAATCTGCTTTAAATTTGCGTCCACAAACGGGTGGATACTTCAGGTACGAGAGAAAAAACCTCTTCTCCCATTTATACCAACAATACCTTAAAAAAGACTAAATAACATTTAATTTAGACAACAACTTACACTGTGTAATTAATCGTTTTGAAAACTAATACTTATATTTGGTCAGTTTAATTACCAAAAAGTCTTTCAAACAAACAAACAAAGGGTTGCATTAAGAACAAACACCCTTTAACGCATTCATTTACAATCCCATTTAAACAGATTCTTCAGATTATAAAGGCCAAATTCTATTTTATTTAATATTACTGTCAACAAATCCCATGAAAACATTAAATCCAACATTGTACTAATCCATCTATCAATACTTTCTGGCTTCATTATCTCGTCTGTGGTTCCTATTTGTTCTGTAAATCCTTCAGAACGGGTCACAAATACATAAATATCAGTTTTTCCTATATTTCCTAAAGCAAGCGTTACTCCAACAGGAGAACAAAGTGCATTTGTTGAGGGCTATTTCCCGCCGTGGATAAATACACATATCTGGGATCACTTGATCACACGTTGCTTTCTACAGAGGTGAAGTCGCTCGCCTTCTGGTGGATCAACATGGAGCCTTATTTTGTAACACTATGTTTGGTAGTCAGTGATGAGAGGCAAATACTGTTTTAATCCTGTTTGAACTGTGACATGAAGCACACATGTGATGTCAATTTAAAAAGACGATTTTGCAAGAAAAGCTGCAGTTTGTCGTAAAAAAGTTAAAATATAAGATTAGCAAGACTACACAGCCAAGTTAAAGAGACGTCAGGACTTTCTCTCTTCACAAACTTTCTAGCTTCTATAGAACTTAGCTTTCATATCACTGCAGCTCTCTACAAGTCCAGATTTAAAAAGATTTTTACATCTTTTAATACTTTTTTCTCGTTCTGGGAGAATCGAGTGAAATGTGCCTTGTTGTTGCTGGTGACGTTTACTGTGCAAGACGAGAGACACTAAACTAAACGATACTTAACTTTATGACAAACTGTGACTTTCTTGACTCGCTAAATTATCTTTAAAATTGACAAATATCATATGTGTGATTCATGGCACAGTTCAAACAGGGTCAAAATAAATGATTTGCCTCTCTCTGTTGACTACAGTACATATTCTTTCCAAAATAAAAGCCCCATGTGGCGCACAGGAAGAGGAGGGACTGTCGTGTCCGTCTGTGACGACACAAACTGATGAGGAAATGTCAGTTTACTTCTCATCATAGAGAAACCATTTCCTGTCCGTTATATAAGGAGTAATGACTGAATAAATGAGGGACAGCGCCAGTGGAGCTCTATGACACAATCAGGCATCGTCCACGCTGACCCTCCGAGTCACCGTTGGTCTTTTCAGGGGGTTTGTTGACAGAATGTCACCATCGTTTCTACAGTTCATGTTTGTAAAGCTCGGGGCAGAAGATCATCAGTCTTTAAATGACAAGTGTGGAGCTGAAAATGGTGAACCTTCCTTCAAAACGACGAGTCATCGTCATCGTTGCACAAACAATAACGTTAAAAACATTCATACTAAACGGTGAATTGTTTAAAACCTCCATTTATTTTCCCAGAAGAGAAAATAAATGTTTATCGACGCTGTCTCCGTCTTTCGTTCCCTCTGGTCTGGACGCAGACCAGAGGTTCTCCGACAGATGTCAGCTGATCGTATCAGCAGCATCACTCAGTCACTGCCCAGTGCATGAGTGACGACTCAGCATCTGTGCACGATTCGAAGCTGAAACGATCTGAAACATCGTGGATCTGACGCGTCTCAGAGACCGTAGATACTGCAGCGGCTCCATTTCAAATGAGTGAAACGACTACAGTTTGAAATCTCACACACACACACACACACACCTCTCATTTCATACGTTCATTAAAAAGATTACTTACTGTCAGATTGTCAATTTACAGTGAGCTAAAATAGATCTCTTTAAATTACAAAGGTTTGTAGACAGAGCTGTAAACTACAAGGTGTTATTCACAATTAAAAACACTACGAGGGGACCGTGAGTCTTAGAGTCCCAAAAAGCACACAGATTTAAGCACACATGCACACACACACACCCCCCTGGTAAAGCCATCGACCCGTTACAATCGCAGCCGCACGTGGTGTCATTTCAATACGGCGGCGAGGGGCGGAGGAGCGTCACAACCGTGCACGATAAGCTGCTCTGGTCGGAGGGTGGAAGATACAAAATGACACACACACACACAAAGTGCACACGTATTTCTGTACAAGCGCACTAACAACAGCGTCCTCGACACTGTCGGCAATGTGACCTCTTCTTCTGTTACCGTCCGACATCTATCTCAAGTTAACTTGAACTTTTTCTCCCAAATTTGTTCTCCCGCTCTGCGTAACGACACAGACAGGAGGCAGCTGTCCCCTCGCTCTAACGTGTCCTCACGTTAATATGAATGCGTGTTCTGTGAATTTAATGTCCAGCCCTTGAGGAGTGAAGCGACACAAGTGTGCGTATGTAGTATGTGCGGGAAAATCTCTGCGTACCGCAACGAAACAAACAAACAAGCAAACAAAACAAAGTTTGCCTCCGAGATTCGAAGTGGTGTGTGTGTGTTTACGTGTGAGGTTCGACAGCTCAACACCCTGAGAGTAAAGTCCTCATGAGTTTACAGTCAGTCTGTCTGTTGTGCGTCTGATCTGGCGTTCATGCTCCTGGAGGACTTGAGTTTACCGAAGGCACGTCAAATACCGAAAGCCGAGGTGTCGACGCGGTGAAAAGCTGCAGCGTGGTCACAGCAGCAGGTCGCAGAGCGCTTTCTATGGCTTCAGGGTTGTTTGCAAGGATCTCTCTAGAAAGACAGTGTGTGTGTGTGTGGTTGTACTGAGTAACTGCAACTCCGTGTGTGAGGTGTGTGATGCGGTGTGTGCGCGCGCCGTTTCTCAAGTCCCTTTTTTTTTTTTTTTTGAAGTCTTCTACACCGTGTCCTCGTCCATCTTGGCGACCTCGTCCATCGTGACGGCGGGAGACACGTTGTTCTCCTCCGCCCCGTCGGCCGATTTGGACGGAGAGGGAGGCGCCAGCATGGCGGCGCGCTCCTCCTTGAGGTCCTTCTCCTCCCTCTCCTCCGCTTTCCTCTCGCGGTCCAGCAGGCGGTAGTTGATGCCCATCCCGATGAAGAGGACCACGCTCGCGACGATGAGGATGATGCCGGAGGAGATGTAGGTGTAGTCGTAGTTATTGTAGTAGCTATAGAAACTACCTGGAGGGGCGCAGAAAAAATATTTAACATTAAATTTTGTCTCTGCATCAAATATTTCGACTGTTTTTAACTGTGTGTCTCTACATTAAACTAAACGTCTGTTGAAAAGAAGGTTTATTCTGTCTGACATCTTACCTGTTAGCGGCGGACCCAGCAGCACCGGCCCACACTCCACTATCGTGACCAGACCGACAGCCGAGGAGAACCTCTGTGCTCCCACCAGGTCCATCAGGGTCTCGAACAGCACCGCGCTCAGCCAGCCAAAAGCGAAGCCGAAGAAGATGGCGTAGACCACGAATCCCGTGTAGTCGACCGACAGCGGTGCCAGCACGTGACACACTCCATTGTAGAGGACGGCGGCGGCAAAGAAGTACTGCACCCTCGGCCGGACCCACTTGGTGTTGGCGAGCATGCCCATGGAGGGCCGGGCGACCATATCGACAAACGCCAGCACGGACAGCAGGAAGGCCGCCTTGTCTTTGCTGATGTCTTTACTCTTGGCGTAATTGGAGAGGAAGACGAGCGGCGCGAAGAGGCCCAGGAACATGATGACGTTGCCGCTCAGGTACAGCAGGAAGCCGCGGTGTTTGAACAGCGTCAGGTCGATGAAGGAGTTGATGGTCTGCAGGGCCGTCTTCTTCTGCTGCGGCTGTACTGAACCGGCCCGCTTTGGCTTCGCCTGCCTCAGAGTCGGCCTTGGCCACCTGAGGTTTGGGTCCGATGGGACGCATGAGCGAGCCGGCCACGCAGCAGTTGAACAGAAGTCCTCCCAGGATGAGGAAGCTGCCTCTCCAGCCAAACGTATCGTACATCCAGGAGTTGAGAGGAGCCAGCGTGGACAGAAACACGGGGCTGCCCGCCATGGCGATGCCGTTGGCGATGGGCCGGCGCTTGTAAAAGTATTTACCGATCATAGTGAGGGCTGGATTCAAGTTGAACGCCAGGCCCAGACCTGGAGAGAGAAATAGGAGCGAGGGGAGACAGAACGAGAGAGTAACATGAGTACACGAGTGAGTACAGCACCGGGGGCTGGAGCAGAGTCATACGATGTGTTTCAATGTTTAACCGACCTCCCACTACTCCGATGAAGAAGTACAGCTGCTCCACGGTGTTACAGAAGGAGGCCGAGATCAGACCCGTCCCCGCCAGACAGCCACCGACCATCATGACTGGTCTGCTGCCAAACTTGTTCACGAGGATGCTGCTGATTGGACCTGAGAGGAAGAAGACACAGAGTCACAGAATCAGCTGGTTGACAGACATTTAGAGAACTTAATGAATGAGAATAGATTAATAATACCGGAAAGCATTATTAGCAGCCCTAATATCAATCACTGAGGTCAATTTCAAGCAAAATATTCAATATTTTAACTTCTAAATCAGATTTGTTGTTTTTATTTCTTGGTTTGACCAATTAATTATTCATTAAATCACATAAAATCAGCATCAGTTGCAGCCTGATGAATAATATATATTAAAAAAAGGCAGCAAATAAACTGTTTGTTCAAAGTAAGTTTAAGTTTCCACCAGCAGGCGGTGCTGTGGTGACGAATATGAATGAAGGACAATGACCGATTGTGTAACAACACCGAGTACAATCGATGTTACATGGAGCAAGGAGGGAGGAGGAGAAGGAAACATGAGACACGAGATGTGGAGAGAGGAGAGGAGAGGAGAGGAGAGGAGAGGAGAGGAGAGGAGAGGAGAGGAGAGGAGAGGAGAGGAGAGGAGAGGAGAGTTGGATGGAGGCGTTCGGCCTCCCTCAGCTGATGAATGAGTCTTCACATGGACGGAGGCTGACACCGGCTCTGCTGAATACAAAGTGAAGGCCTGAAGCATCGACACACAAACTCTGTGTGTGCATGAATGAAATGAAATACGTTTAAACACGTATTACACCATCAGAATACCACAGAAACTAGAATATAAATGAACTCTGAGATCACCGCAAGGTAAAATAAAATAAGTTTTTGTTTCAACACGTCCTCGATTAGTTGTGACAGTAAGACGTGGCTACAAAACAGGAAATATTATGAAGGGAAGTGTAAATATTCAGAAGCATACAATAAGTTCTTTCTAATGGTGTGAGGTGTAAGAAGTCACACGCTGCTGCCCAACAGATCAAACTCTGACAGTCATTTCACGGGATAACGTCGTTTCATTCATGTGTCTAAAGATAAGTCCACTTCATCACATCGACACAGGTGTGTTTTACAATAATCCACATGATAAGATGATCACTGCAGGCCTCAAGCTGAGGCCGTGTACACAGACAGGCAGAGTATGAATGACCTCCAGCAGCGGGCATCCATTTCCTCGCCACCATGCGGAGACCTTCAAACACTCCATGGTGGCTTTGCCCTTGAATCTTGGCAGCTGACCAGCGCGGCCGGGGGGGAACTCTGGATGCACGAGCATTCGCTCACGCACTCACTAAATACCGCTCTCTCTCTCTCTCTCTTCTCTCTCTTGGACACCTTCGCTCTGCGTCATGTCTGTCACTGAGGGTCTGACCGGCTGGCACAAAGCCCGTCTCGGTGGGTTTTATAAGCAGCGTTCCCTCCGAGCTGAACCAAAATGAACCTGTACAAGGGCAGGAATGAATCTGCATCACTCAACACTCACGCCGCACATAAATAAATCAGGAGCGACAGTCTTTGCTGCGGTCTGGCCAAACACAAAGAGGGCAGTGAGTGCTGTTCTCAGAGATATTATGTAAACGATTCACCCTCCCTCCCTCCATCCTCCCTCCATCCTCCCTCCACCCTGTCACTTTCCCTCCATGAAAGAAAGAACAGCGCTGAGTGGAGGAGACTCGTCCTCGGCTTTGCACTGATGCAGCATCCACAAGTGGGAACAAACGCTGAAGCCAGCTGTGACTGCTGCTTCGTCCTGACGGAGAGCAGCAGCTGAGGACGAGTCCGTCCACCCGGGAGAAACAGCTGATCGGATTTAGACCAACAGTTAAATTCATCACATTTCTCCACCCGTCACAAACCAGCATCCGTCCATCTGGACCGAGCCGTTAAAGGAACAGTCTGCGTGAAATCAATCAAGCGTGTTTCCCAAAAGACGTCACGGAGCCGGATGAAAAGATGAACACGCTCACGTTAGATACGAAGCTGGAGCCCGGAGAGCGTTAGCTTAGCATAAAGGTCAAAAAAGACTTGCAACATTCAACAAATGTTGAAAAAGAGATGCAACAAAAGCTCCCTGGATGAACTCCGGCACATAAAGTCAGCAGCTTGATTTTTTTTTTTTAGCCTTTTTGTGGACTAATTTAATTTGCGAGCTTTAGATTTGCTTGCAGGTGAACTGGAGCCAGGCTAGCTGTTCCCCCTGTTTCCAGTCTTTATGCTAAGCTAAGCTAATCTAATCCTGGCTCCAGTTCATTCTCAACAAGGCCTGAGTCCTCCACTGACACGGACTCTTATCCGACTGAACAGAAACGGCTCTAAATAAAGTGCAGCGTCACAACAAACAACAAAAAAACTGAACATTAAAATCAATCAAAGTCGACTTTAGGTGGAAGCCAGCTTCGTCTCCACCTCCAGGACACGTCACACTTCATCACATCCGAGAACTGACTGCATTAAAGCGAGCTCGTGTGCAGTCATGTGCAAAAAGTCAGAGAGACGCTCAGTGATGCTGCGACCATCACGTGACGCCTTTTTTCCTAAAAAGTCGTGGAAATGTTTGTGTTTGTAATTCCTTTTTAAGGATTAGACAAATTAAGAACGGACGACGTGCAAAGTTTGTTTTTGTTTTTTTTTAAATAATCCTCCTGCTCAGTTTTTCCCAGAGTGCCGAGCTGAGTCTTGAGCCGTTATTTCTGACCATTGTTGTGTCTCGCGGCGCTCTGCTTCATCACCTCGTGACCTCTCGTGCTTCACAAATGAAAGTTTACTTTACAAAACCTCTAAATCACGTCTCGCTGCGGTTACATACGTCAGAGCTTCTTCCTTCCAAATGTAATAATTAGGCTTTCTGACAGTTCACACAAAAGTATTTACACTGAGTGCTGAGTGACGAGACAGAGCGTCCTGTTTGTAACACTAACTGAACTTACATCAGGTACGGCTACTGGTTCACCGCTGTGCTCTCGTATGGACGCATTGACCTGAGCTGAGAGAGAGTCTGCGGTTTATTTTTCCCGCTCTGGTACGTACTGCCAATTCACATAGTTCCCCCGAGAAGACAGTCGAGTCAGTGTGCTCGGACGTGACAGAAAAAAGGTGGAGAGAGGTGCGGCGTTGACTTTGACTCAACTCAAGCAGGTGTGGAGAGAGAGGAAAGATACTGACAATAAAAGAGCGTTTAAATTCTTCGTTCTGCCACATCTGAACAAAAGCTGTGCTCAATCTCTCAGCGTCTGCTGGGTTAAACCTCTTTACCTACCCACCTGGTTAAGTCCTATTACCACGACACTTTAACCTCACAGGTGTGAGCTAATGCTATATACACACACACTGCTATAATCCCGAGTGCACGCCAAACATATGCAAAATATTCAAAAAGGATCAACGTGCAGGATTTAGCTCTGGTAGAGGCCGATTGGAGCCCCTCCACTCGCCCGCCTGTTTCAAGCTGCACAGCAGGAAGGAAGTCTTTATCGAGAGAAAGCGTTCAGTCTGACAGTTAAAGCAGTAAAAAGATATTTAGGTCAGATTCCACCACAGGAACAAACAAACACAAACCACAAGTGTGTGACGGTTAATCAACAAATCTGATCTGCTCTGATAATGACACCACTGACGCTCTGAAGCATCTTTACACTCCTGAATGAAGTTGTTGTTTGTTGTTTCGAGGGTCCAGTGAAATCTGACAGCATCGTCCATTTTCTGTACCCGCTTGTCCTCATCTGTCACGGGGGGCTTGCAGCCAGCTGACTCAGGGCGGGGGGTGAGGTGGACGATCACCTGTTAACCTGCATGTCTTTGAACTGTAAGAGGAAGGCGAAGTACCTGGAGTGAACCGACGCAGACACGGGGAGAGCACGCAAACCACAGCCGAGGTTCGAGACGGCGGCGCTCTGCAGGTAGTTACGTCACTGTAGCACCAACCACTGCCCCACCGCGCCGGCTCGAGTTAGTAGCAATGTTAGTCACTACGAGAATAGCAGCCCTGTCACACTTTAACTGCAGCACACGTGTGACGTTATGAGTGTGGTGTTTTCGTGGTTTCTGCTGCGTCTCCTTCCTGTTTGGTGTTGACGCTGTTTGTTGTCATAGTTACAGCTGAAATATGATGCAACCCCTGCAGCTTGTTTCATGCCTTCAGACTAAAGCAAACAGAGAAATGAGACCTCATGCTTCACTTCCTCTTTTCCTTTACCTTTGGGGCAGAGCATCCTGGTTCATTACTCAGCTGCCACCGACGTCATCCAGCCACAACAAATTAAAACTCAAGAGGGGATTTTTTTTTTTTTTTAGAGCTACGTGGAAGTTGGCGTGCGTACGTGCGATGTCTCATGTGTGACCGGTGAGTGAACGGGTGCCTTGTTGGTTTATTTATTCTTCATCATGAGCTGGCACGGTGACGTCGGACTGAATGCTGAAGCAAGGAAGAATAAAAAAAGAAGGTGCTCCAACATCTGGCTCTGGTTTATATGTCAGTCCTCCCCTCAGTTCCTCCCTCAGCAGTTTCCTCTCCTAAAAGCAGAAACGTTGCACAGGCTGGCCGCTCTGAACGGGCTGAGTGAGTAAGTGGAAGGAACAGACGGAGATGTGAACTAACAGACAGGGACGACGTCGTGTCCTGCACGTAGGATGCGGAGGTTAAACAAGCTGACGGAGAAAGCGAGCGAGTGTGTGCGTCTGACTGAGGAAAGGCTTCACCTTGTGTCACGGGACAGAAAGCGAGAAACCTGATCCAAAAACCTCCCCTACACCTGAAACTGGATCTGCGTCTCTGTCTTCAGTCCTGC
The DNA here is from genome assembly GCA_014281875.1 of Nibea albiflora. Taxonomy (NCBI): domain Eukaryota; kingdom Metazoa; phylum Chordata; class Actinopteri; family Sciaenidae; genus Nibea; species Nibea albiflora. The sequence goes on along the minus strand of CM024793.1, from coordinate 23,961,375 downwards.
CTTGACATGAAAGGCTGCTGCTGAATCATGCAAATAAAGCGGCCACTGAGTGCAAAGAGCTGCTTTCTCTTCACATCATTTTAAAGCCACAGCTATTCAGAGATCCTCTCCGAGCCAGAGATCCTCAGCAGGGACAGAGATGTGGGCCACCCACTGACTTCGGTGACTCGTCCACCGTCAGCTTCGCACATTTGAGCTTTTTAGTGACTTTACGGGTCCTCTAAGTTTTCAGCGCCACCATCAGGTCCGAATCTGCCCGATACTTCAGTTTGTGACCAAATAACTGCCAGACCAATGAGAGTTCAGCATGAATTAGCAGGTTAGGATCACACACTAAACTAAGATGGAGAACGTGGTTAACATTATACCTGATGCCGATGCTCACGACACCAGTCAGTCTATCATTGTCCGTCTCTGTGCCTAATCACAGCCTCACAGAGACGACTGCTTCTCTTGACATCAGGACTAAAAAGTCTACAGCTAAATGTTTTGCAAGAATCCAAAAAGTTTCATCGTTAAACAGATGTTGAAATGCTCATAAAACCAAGAGAAAACAGAACAATGGAGCGCAATAAAACCTCACACCAGGGACCGCCGCTTCTCAGCCACAGTGCATCAAGTTCATGTTCAGTTTGTGTTTTTAATTTTGTGAGCCTTTTCCTGTAATTCCACTCCTTTTCTCTGCATGTCTGCGTTATTAGTTTTTACTGACTTCGGCAGTAATTCAACACGTGGCTTCCTTTGTTTTTAGTTGGATTACAGCAGAGGAAACTTGTTTTCACATCTTGCAATCACTCCAGAGTGTTCGTCGTATTGTCCCCTGCTCTCGTTCAGCAGTAGGTGTGACTGAACCGCAGGGATGAGGGACTGAGTTTTGTTTTGCTTCAGCGACTGCGTGAACGATAAAAAGGCAGAGCGCTGCAGACAAAAGAAACGTCGAGGAAACGCGACCAGTAATATCAACACGCGCCAGGAGTCATATTTAAGCTGCTCGATCTGCAAAAAAACTGCAGTCTTTTTGTGTTTATACTGAATTCTTCTCACGCTTTTAAATATAAACTACAGCGTCGTCCACAAACAGTGAAACTGTCTGCTGTCTAACTGCAGAATCCATCCACCGGCTGCTGTTTAGAGCGTGTGTTTATGTTTAAGAGACTGAGACTCTGCTAATGTCAGTTATTAAGAGCGTGCTGCTTGAGTGTTTAAATGTTGCCTCCAATGCTCAGCTATCGATGATTTCAGGGTTACAGCAGACGTCGGTGGACATGCTTAAACTTTAATTCCAGCTTCTGAGCGTATGTTTTGAGCCAGTAATCTACTGTTTACATCACTAAATTTGCCATTTATAGCTCGATTACGATTATTCTGCTGCCCAGATAGATGGGATGTGATTTCCTCACAGCCTTAACTGAAAGTATTTCCCAGTGAACAAATGAAGGGAGTCTTGCCACAGAAACGCCGGAGGGCTTTGATTTTGAAGCAAATCTACCACGGCATAAGCGCCGCTCATGCAGCCTGTTAACACGGGAAATGAAAAGCAAGAGGTTTATTTATTTTGTTTGCAGTGGAAGTGCTGAGCGCAGAGAATAAGTGTGAGATAAGGCAAGAAGTCAGGACATCCAGGACAGACGGGGAAAAGGAAGCGGCGAAGGGTAACCGAGGAAAAGTTGGACAAAGAGTCTGATCGTATCTGAATTATATTAGTTTGATCTGTTTTACTTAATTAAAAGAAAATCAACAAGTGCTGTGTTCGTTCTCTTTAGGCACAACATCACACTAACTGTGGCGATTCAGAGGCCTGGAAGCAGCCTAAGTTGGGCGTGCTGCTAATGTAAAACTTGGAAATGACCTACTTACTTCTAAAACACAAAAATACGCAGAGATTTCCCGCCTGTTTCCTGTTTCAACATCAAACATGTAACCAAGAAACAGCCACTCACCTCCTGCATACATGACAGCCAGCATGATGGAGGAGATCCAGGACACCTGACTGGGCGTTGCGTTGAAGATGACCTCTATCTCTTTGAAGAACACAGTGATGGATTTGGGGAAGGCGTAGGAGAAGCCGATGGAGATGAAGGCCCCCACGACCACCGCCCAGCCCCAGCCACCCTCGGGGGGGGTGTAGCCCACGGGCCCGCCAATCGCCGGAGGCATGTCTGCTCACGAGGAAGACGAAGAAGGAGACGAAGTTCTCAGTTCAGGGGAGAAGAAGAACTCGTGCCAGGTGTGCCGGGATCAGAAAATCTGTTGGAGAAACAGAGCAGAGTCAGCACGGATGGGTGACAATAAAAGCAAACACAGTTCATCCTCTCATACGCATTTCCATTTTTATCTAATCTGCTGTCGGCTACAAGATAAAATGTAAACACAGAGGAAGGAGGAGAGATAAACCACCGGTCCTCCAACAAACCTCTGAATGGACCCAGTGAAATATACTAAACTTTTATGAACTTTTGTCAGTGATGTCCAAAAACTGTGCCTGTCACAATCCCCTAACGCCCGAGGTTTCATCTCCAATGTCTTTTTTTGTTCAACCGACCGCGTGAAACCAGAAAATATTCAGCTGACCTTCACACGAGGCAAAGAAAAGCCGCAAATCATCTTAATTTATCAGCTGGAACTGGATGAACGATGAATCTGTTGCTAATTACTTATTGGCTAATCATTTGAGTTTCACAAATACTCCCTAAAGGGAAGATCTCCCTGTAAATGTGCCAGAACGAGTAACAACATCCAGCGTTAACTGACATTTGGCAGATGAACCAGTTCTTTCATTGTTACCAAAGAATTGAGCAAACCTCTTCACGCTGCTTGGATTACACTCCAGGAAATTCGGTAGAATTTCACGTGGCTCGCTGAAAATAACAAAGACGACAAACATCCACTAACTTGAGCCTGAAGGCTTGACTGCTGGTAACCAAACATATTTCAGTGACAGTTACCAAGAACAGCTGGAAATACTTCTTCATTGAATTCATCCACTTCAACGTCCTCATTTCCATTCAGGCCACACATAACTGAGCTATTTCTGGCTCAGCTCTGAGATCAACTCTGCTACTGTTTGGGCCACTTACCTTACATGGAGTCTGTGTTTTTTTTCTGAGTTCAATCTGGGGCAACAGGACATTTCTCTGCTTTTACATTGACTATTTCAAAGCACCTCCTTCTCCCAGCCATCCCTGACGTCAGTCAGAACAGAACATCTTCATGGATCTACAACCAAGTCCAGCTGCACAGATTTAACCCTTCACTGAGAACAGACTTCATGTGGGAGTGGACCTGCACAGCGGTAATGTATGTAAGTGCAAATGTTGTTTGGAGTGTTCCCGGATGACAAACTGAACAACCTTTTACCCTTAAACATGCTGTAAACGACCACGCTCCACCAATCATTGTACAGTCAGGATGTTACAGTAACTGGTTAACTGGGCTGTGGTCACGTTGTGGAGCAGCTCGGCTCGCTCTCAGCGTTCACTCCTTTCTCCTCCCCCCGTCTCTTCCCCAAATATTTATCGAAACATGAAGAGTTCTGTGGAGCTACCGCACGGTACTACGTCCAAACGTATGCTCACAACACTGAAGTATTAATATTTGTTTGAAGTTGAGGAGTCAAACAGTGAAACTGAGTCAGTTTATTCTCTGTTAATGCTGAACTTGCTTCCAGGCAGTTTCAGTTCCTTCCTGTAAGGAAATCAGCTCAATGACTGTCTGATACGTCCCGGTCATCAATCTCTGCAGCTCTACGTGGCTTTCAGCTCATCGCTTTGTGTTTGTTCCAGCCTGCACGTAGCCTGTACGCCCCGTGACTGTGGCAACAACTACTATGAAACTGTAGGCATCCGATTACAGCAAACAGGATCCGGCTGTACGCTACCTGCCCAGGTGACAAAGCAGAGGGGAAATCAGGTAACAGGAGGTCCCCTCGGAGAATCGATGAGCCTGGAGGATGTTGTGGAGGCAGGAGAAGTGTTTCTTTGAGCTCTTATTCACTACAACTGTGATCAGGCAACAGCAAAGATGCAGGAGACTTTGTGAACGACGTACAGGAAGCATGTGACTTCAATATGACTTGATGCTGAGGAAAACATCAGATCTGTGGTCTAATCTTCCTCGGACATAAATCAGATTTTACACTTGTTTTTTAGTTTTAAATCAAATGTTGTGCCGCCTTCTTCTTCTGCTGTGACGTTTTAATGGCACCCAACTGGAAAATTAGCGCCTGCAGCTATTTTTCTCACAGAGTGAATAGAAACTGGCATCAATTTGCATGTTTTTTTCCTGATTTCCCAGAATCTGTAAACACTTCAACCATATTTGGGTTGAATCCCAATCCCAAGATGTACAGAATGCCGCTCTCATGAATCACAGCAAAGCAAACTTGTGACTCTCAATCCAGTTACTGAACAATGGTCTGAACAGCAGCCCGCTACCGTATTAAATATGGGTCTTTGCTGTGTGATGAAGCGTCTCTGCTCACGTGTTTCACGTCCTAACAGTGCCGTTGCATCACACTGGGAAGGGGGAGCTGAAGGTTATTTCAGGCGATGAACACGGTTGGACCTCAAAGGTGAGTGCGGCTCAGGTGGCAGAGTTGGTCGAGTATTCGTCGGAGGGTTTCTGGTTTGAGTCCCGGCTGCCGCAGTCTAAGGATCCTTGAGCAAGGTGCTCACAAGGCTCAGTGCTAACTGGCTGGCAGGCATCGGCTTTCAGAAACTCATGATACGGTTGCCATGACTTATATTGTGAGTAACGCGTGAGTAAGCGCTCACAGTTCCAGTTCTGACAAATGCAACACATATATTTATTCTGGGCTTCATGCTTTGCAGTTTGCTGTCCCTGTTTTTTCTAAGCGGTTCTTGGGGCACCTCGGTAGCTCACTTGATAGAGCGTGCTTCCCATGTATCAAGACTAAAGTCCTGATGACAGCAACCTGAGTTAGTTCCAGCCTGCTTCATTACTTCCCCTAAATTTTACATCTCTCTCTCTCCAGCTGTCACTATCTAATAAAGCAGAAAATGCCAAACAATACATCTTTAAAAAAGAAAGTTGTGAATCTTCATCAGCCGCTGATGGAAAACTAAAGGTCAAGAATCAGTTACCAACTCGGGCCAAGCCTCCTGCTGAGCCCCGCTTCATGATTAAAGTTGTAAATTAAGACCCAGATCTGAACTTGGAATGAGTCCAAATATATAAAAGGGGAATTCATCTTCTTTCCACTTGCTTTCACAATCGTACCATTTCCACGAGTCGGTTTGGCAAGTCCGCTTGGTAAGCCTGTGGTGGCACCACCTAGGTGTGGACAGTGTGTGACAGTCACCACATAAATGCTTGGGCTCCACTTCAAGACTGCAGACGCTCCGGAGGAAAACCAGCAGCCTTAACACGTCCATGAGTGCCAACACAAGGTGCATTTCTATCCTGCACGATATCTAGAGAGGCTTTGATGAACCGCAGACTGAGAGTCATTGTAAACTGGGAAAGTTCATGATGGCTAAATGATTGCTGCAACAAGGGAAAGGAAAGAGTTGATTCACCAGACATGGGAGTGTTTATCTGCACTGAACTGATAGCACAAAGCCAAATACCACCTTGAATGATTTTTAAATGTATTTTTGGGTGTGATAATTACTATTAAAAGTTAGTCTTCTGTCAGGACTGTAATACAGAGATGGTTTTATTTTGTGTACCCAGAAATCCAGGTCAGAGACGTCAGACTACAGTCAACAAACGCAGACGTGTGTCGCACTTAGGACCAGCAAACAAGTGATGACGTTGGGTAACCAAACAGTCAGCATGGGCGTGCAGGCGTTTCCACTTCCTCTGTACTGATCTGGTCTCTTCTGGTTGGTGTCAGTTACGACACATTCTCGTGAGGAACCTTAGAGCTGGCTAACGCACAGCTCAGACCCCGATGTGAACCCTAACGCGGTCATAAAATATCTTTGACACCGAGCTGGCCGGTCCTCGGAATGTCTGGTCGGAGCTCCTCAAACCGCGGCACCACCATGGGAATCCACGCCGGCTATCGATGGAGGGAGGGGGGTGTGCTTGGTTTTGTGGTGCTGATTGGGAATTTGACTCTGGATACGGGGGAACTCACCACCCTTAAGATTTTTGGATCCATCCAAATGTCACACTACTCCAACACTACAGCCTTGGCCTTTCATTTATTGTGACCTTAGTAGAGAGTGAATTACATAGTGTATAATGACGAAGTCATCCAGGCTGCCATCGCTGACCCTCTCATGTTGCTCCCAGGGGGTTGTTTGCCACATAGCCCTTCCTTCAGTGACCTCTCTAACACACAGTCATGCATACTCTCACATGTCTGTACAAACGCTCAGCCCTCTCGATTCAAGAGGGGGGAAAAAAATAATAATCAACGAGCTCTGTACGGACGACCTCGACCGACAAAAACAAGTCATGAAGTATAGGTGACCTACACATGAGCGCTAACTGGAACCAGCAGTATGTTAAGGATCAGGTCCCGGCCTCTAACACACCATGGGACTTCCTGTACCGAGCAGGAATGTGATGACTACAGGAGTAACGCTTGGAGCAAGGCCTCCTTTAGAGAGGACATGAACCACTCAGGACACAGCTCGGACTGCAGTTACATACAAAATATACATCTGTTGATCAGCAGCAGCTAGTTTGATAGTCGACTGATCTTTAAGTTACAGAGTCTAAATTGTGATTGTTGCTTGTTGTTCTCTTTAACTAAATCTTTGGATTTTAGAGTCTTGGATGGACGAAACAGGATAAAATAATTGTTTGTTGCAGCCCTACAGACACACAACTCGCATTTGAGCCAAAGTGAGACGTGACATGTGACTTTAGACGAACATAATCACATTGAAAACAAGTAACCGGGGAAAGTAATGTGCAAAGCTCGACTGTAGATGCATTTTGTAGATGACGCTGTAGTTTACTGAAACACATGTTGGATTACACCTGAATACTGAAGTTCTTCTTTATTTTACTGTCTTTTACTTACACTTCTACAACATAGTGTAGCAATGACTTCCATGCTGGTCTTGCACATTAATGGGGCCTCTTTTTTAAGGTCATACAAGGAAATAGGGCGAACGAACACACCCATACACACATTCAGGTCACTGTTTTTTTAGAAGCTTTATTTATGTGTCGGTGAACCAGAAGTCATTTTGTAATAACTCAAGTTGAGCTGAGTATTTATCAAACTTGGGGCTTGATTCAAGATTTATTACTACAGCTTGTCCACGACTTCTCCTGACCTCAGGCCTCTCAACGCTCAGATTGTCGCTCTCTGACTTCTATTCACACGGGCGTGTTTCAGCCGCGTTAATGCCTCGATATTACATCTGGCAGTCATCCCGGATCCACTATAGAGAGGGCTGCTCTCACGTTTCACTCGAGCCACGAGTTTCTTTTTTTATAGGCCGACTTTTAAAGCAATGACTTCAGAGACAGTGACTTCAGTCTTCACCTTCAGTGACAGCCAAGACGTGGGTTCACAGCCACTGGAAACGCTGGCTTAGAGAGGACAGTGACAGAGCATGGGACGTGAATGACTTGTGGGTGGAGGTGTAATAGTAGTAGAGGCTTTCTTTTGTAGTATTTACTACTAGTATTATTCAATCTCTTCATGTCATGCCAAAATTGGCTGCTGGAGCCTGTTAAATGTTGACATGTCCTGCTTTTCTCTGTTTTAAATGGAATAAAATTTAATATTTTGGGTTTTGGACTGACAAATTAAGACATTTAAAAACTCAGTTTGGACTTTGAGAAACTAAGATGGATATTATTTAATATACTCTGACACTTTAGAGAGTGAGTGTACTCCAGGGGTATGGCATAAAGCTGATTTTTTTCTGAAGCTGAGTATTTTTGAGTTTTGGACTTTTGGTCAAACATTAAGACATTTAAAGACGTCACTTTAGGCTCAGTCTGATTGTGATTTTGACCATTTTATGCTAATTTTCTGGACATTTAGTGCGAATAATAAAAAAAAACATTAGCAAACTATTCAACAATGAAATCATTAGTCGCAGTCGTAGTGTGGAGCTGCAGGCAGTTACTGTTATCTATAAAATGTCTAATCATTGATAAGGTTAATGTTAATTGTCGTGAACAATGAAAAAAGGGGAGTCACCATTAAGTTACTCTTTAACTAGATAACCACAAACCAACAGGCTAACATTTACAAACAGTAAATTGAATCCACTGGACCAACTTGCAGCCTTGTCAGAGAGAGACACTAGACCAGGAGTTGCCAGTGAAGGCTCGGGCTGGCATACCAGAGCTGGCAGGCCGAAACCAGCCTCCTCAGTTACTCACGTGAAGGGGAATCTGAATTTAGCAGCACGCGTTTACTTAAGCTTACTAGGAAATTTAAAAGAATTATATTGATAACCTGAAAATCAACATATTTAACCGAACATTTCCCGAAGGGCGACTGTCCAATCGCAGGTTACAAGAAATATAATCTCAACAGTCAAACAGGATACAGTCAGAGTGAAATAACAGTCTAATCTTACATTTGTTCTCTATCAGAGTTATACAAGAACTGACAGGCTCGATGACGCAACACAAGAGCAACGCCTGCTTAACTTTCATGTCTTTTACACACATCACCAACTGATGCGAGCATTATGTTTGCTTAAAGGTCCAGTGTTTACTGAATACAATATTAATGAGTATGTTTCCATTCGTGTATGATCACCTGAGAACGACAACCTTTGTGTTTTTACACCTACGCTGAGAGTCCAGCTGAGAACAGACAAACCAAAACTCTGAGCTAGACGTGGACGTTTGCTTTTTTATGCAGGATTACCAGCTACATGCTTGGAAGGAGAGGACGAGGCTGTCGGTGGCTGGAGATGACAAACCTGCTCAGCCCTCATCAGATGGTGACATTCACCATGCTCATGTGGTCAGGATGACCATTTGCTGCCTTCTCATGTTCATTAATTAGCTGGAGCAGCACTCCGACACCAGTCCACTTACTGAACTAAGTTGGAAGTTAGTCATTAGCTAGGTTACTTTGTTATACACTCAACAACCAATCTCGACCGGTGGCTCTGTCAATCATCGCGTTAAACCCGCCCCGTCTTAAACAAGCGGCTGCGATTGGCCCGAGCTGATCTAGCTCCAGGCGTACCTGCCGGAGCAAACGAGACCTCAGGAGCTCGGCACATCCGTCCGGTTCCCAGGCTAACAACAGCCACCGCTGAGCGCCACGTGGGTTAGACTCCGTTTATCAGAAACAGACTGGACCCACATCAGCGTTAAAATGAGAGTAAGGCAAGAGGAGTAATGTGATATGTCGTTTGGGCTTAATGGGAAACCGTCTTCACCAGTGGGAAAGGATTTTATGTTGCCGTTTTCCCTGAGGTCCATACAGGCTGAGCTAGAGCTCAATTAGACTGTGTGTGTGTGTGTGTGTGTGTGGGCACAGGCAAAGCAGGACAACTCCTGAAGGACTTATCAATGAGGCCATTCATCCCGCAGTACAAACGCTCTCTTTACCAAACAGCACCGAGGGTCCGGAGTTACCTGAATCTCCACAAACAGCAAAAAGAAAAAGTTTAAACTGACGAAATACGACAACAAATACAAACGCATCCAAGTTTTATTGTGCAGTTTTGGCCCAGTCATCGCGGAGTTCAACTCCAGGTGAAATACTTTCACAACAGTGAGTTAGTATTACACATGACAGACAGGATGCTGGTGCAACTCTGAGAAAACCTGTGATGAGTGTGAGGGGAAAGAAGAAACGGGGGCAGGGGGGTTTATTCCTGCTACGAATGAGTGAGTGTAATTCAAGAGAATCAGCATGACTGTGCGATTTCCCCACACACACACACACACAGATTCATTTAAGACATAATGTGTGATAACATGAGGCCTGCTTTAGCACATTCGCGCTGCTCCTGTCGGCTTTAATGCCCAAAGGAATTTCACGTATACAATTTAAGTCATATTAGCACACAGCCGTGGGATACGTGCCGACTTAGACCTGAGGACCACTTAAACCTCACAGGCATGAACTAATGATAATGCCACACCATAAATACACACACTCACACTCACAAGCTTGTGTAATCCTGCGATGGCGTGCACGTACAGCCTTGCTTGCTTGAACAGGCCGGCGCACACACACACACATGAAGAAACTTGTGTGTGTCTTGTATTCGGGTACTCCCAGATTTCTGACGAGCCTAGAGACCGGCCACTCCTCGCTCAACAGGTGCACTCAGTCAGGTACAAACTTCAGTTTCAAAGTCTCCCTAATCTCTGGATTTAACCTGTTAAAGCGGTGAAACGTTGACGGTTGAGTTGAGGTTTAAAAGGCCCGGCACAGAGCAGCTACTGCAGACTTGAGCTCGCCCCACATCTGGCTGCATTCGTGGTTTTTCATCTTAATCATTACCACACTTCTTTTCACACAAACCACTCACATATCATTTTGCCTCTGAGCCTCGGGCTCATTATGAGCTACACTTTATGCAACATCTCTCACATTTAATCCAAAAATCTACACACAGCGTCTCTGCTCACTCACTGACGTACCACGATCTGAATCTCGATTTTAAAGGCCGCACTTGGTTGCCCGCGTTTATGGATTTATGGCTATCTGCTATAAACCGGCCAGTGGTGAAGGTACACCTGTGACAAGAAGCTTTTGAACTCTTTCCCCGCATATCTTCGCAGCGAACCGTTAACAACAATAAAGATAAAAACAATAGAGGTTGCACAACCCTTGAGAACATTTTCTGCCTACGGGTGACTTTCGGTGTCGGAGCATGTTCCTCATAAACACAATTAAAAACACAACCGGGCAGATTAGTTTTGGAGCAGTAACTCGACTGATCAGTTACATAACGTACTACCTATTACCTTCAAGGACAGGCAAAGGGTCTCAGACCTGTGATGATGTTTTACTGACACCCAGAGGGAAGTATTCATGCAAAGAGGTCAACACGCCTGGAGGCGGTGCATTCATGGACTCACCAAAGCAGGCTGAATTACGAGTCGTCGCCCCCTCAGTGTCAGCGCGTGTCCTTACTCTGGAAACCACGACTGGATGTGTTAGTTTTGGAGAAGTAAGCTCACTCTTTTAGGCCCCGATCTATTACACAACACTCTTGGATCCGCGACTCTTCAGAAACTTAAGTGGTCTAACATCTGTGCTGATGTTTTACTGACACCAAGAGGGAGATGGCTGAACTCTGGAGGGGTCAGAAATGACACGCGTCCCCCCTGGTTACACGTATAAATAGACAGCAAGCTGCTGTTTGGGGGACAATGGGGGGCTAAAAGTGTGGCTGTCCTGCAATCTTTCCATTGAGCTCTGACCCATGTTCAGAATAGATAACACACACACACACACTGCCAGTGGAAATCAGAGCCCCGGCTCTGATGATCACCTCCTGCCCTCCTCCACCCCCCCTCCGTCCTCACGGGGCTTGGCTGTGCGCCGACCCCACTCAGCGACCACGAGCGTCGGTCAAACTGGACAGCACCGGCCCGTCGAGATGCTGGAGCTGGCGACGACCGGAGCTCTGGAGGGGGTTGGGGGGGGGGGGCACAGCCTCGACGCACGACCGTAAAAATAGCGGCAGCATCACGGCACGTCGGTTGTAGAGTGCCGTCGGTGATTTTATAAATGGGGTGAACCGAGTAAGTCGAGGAAATAAGCGCGGGAGCGGAAGCGGAGCTAACGGGGGAAGCTAATTTACAACTTAGCCGCCCGAAAAAGAGCCGTTAATTCAAACAGCAGCCTCTTTGTCTCGACACACACACACACACACACACACACCACGCCGTCCACCCCTCACTCGTTCACTCACCGTGGGTCTGTCGCGGCTCTGTCCGGTAGTACAGCTCGGCTCGGCTCGGTTCGGCTCGGTGTCTCCTCGGCGGGCTGTCCGTGTTCTCTCACGTTGATCCAGCAGCTCGTGGTACCACCATGGAGACTGGACAACTTCTGGGATGTGATGATGATGGTGGTGATGATGATGATGAGTGCAACCAGCGCGCATGCGTAAAGCAGTAGAAGAATGTGACAAAAAGCACGTGCGTGTAGAGGAAGGGCGAGAGAGAGAGGCACGCGACGGCGGTAGCAGTGATGAAGTGATGGAGGAAGTAGAATAAAAGCAGTAATACTACACATGAACTACTACATTAGTATAACACTGAACGTGGTACTGCAGTATTATCAGCGAAATGTGCTTAAAGTACCCACGTGACTGTATATCGTATATCTAAGGATGTACTACACAGTAGAAGTAGTCAGTATAGAGAAATGACCCCTGCTACTACATGTAGTATATACGGATGGAAGTATTATGTAGGAAATGTACTTAAAGTGTCAAAAGTAGATGTACTCAATGCAAAGAAATGCCCTTGTATATTTAAAGATGTACTATAGAAGTACTATCAGGAAAATTACTATAGGTATCATTAGTAAAGAGTACCAGAGTATGCAGAGAAATTACCCCTCTTTAATAATCTAAGGATGTACTGCATAGAAGTACAAAGGAATATGCACTTAAAGTAGCGACCCCTGTGAGTGTAGTATATCTAAGGATGTACTGCATGAAAGTACAGAAGTGTTGTCAGGAAAATGTACCTACAGAATTCAAAGTAAAGGTACCTCGATAGAGAAATGACCCCTCTTAGCACATCTAAGGGTATACTACATAAAGTCTATAAGTAATACCAGGAAAATGTACTTAAAGTATCAAATGTATAAGTACTCAATGCAGAGAAATGCCCCCTGTGAGTGTGTATAGTATATTTAAAGATGTAGTATAGAAGGGAAATAGGGGAATGTCCTCTGTGAGTAAATATAGTATATCTAATTATGTGTGTGTGTGTGTAGGATGTCCTTATAGGATAAAATTAGATTATGTGGTCGGGTGAAGCTCATAGTAACTACCATTGTCTGCATCCATAGAAGAACAACTGAGGTGGAAACTGTCCACACATACTGTGCTGTATGATGCAGTCACACTGTGATAATGTTATGAAGCTTTATGAGGCCATGATGTGTAATCATGCCCATTGTTTATAGAAGAAACAGACCCAAGTTAGAAGGCTAAAGAAGATATATTCTTTTTAATTATTTAATCCAAAGTGTTTGTACCTGTGTAAACGTCAAGTAAAGTTACTTGTATAAGTATTTAATAGAAAAGTATTAATAATCTAGATCTGGAACAATAGTAAGTGACGCCCCCTGCCTCCTTTTATCACTAATATATGTTGCTGTAAGCACTATATATACTGTGTAGGTGTATTTCAGCCCAAAGAATTAATCAGTATTTTTTCATTTCCATTAGTACAGGCTTCTTTAATGTCCTTGCTGTAAACTTCCACAGCATACAATGAGCCGCTCTCAAGCCAGAGCCCAGTTCATTAAATTAACATTCCTCGTCCTCCACTAAAAGAAGAAATCACATGCTCTCGACCCGCAGTGGTAAATGTAATCGGACCTACCCTTGGAAGAGTTCCTGTCCTCCAAAGAAAAAAGATGAACTCTTTGCTCTCGTAATGCAAGCACCTGGAACAGCTCCACCTCTTTAATGTGCTCCTGTTTAATTACTGCAACCGTCACCATCTTCCGTCAAATGTTTCCAGCTGACAGCATGTGAGGATGCTTTTGGCACAGCGACGTGACAGTCCCTAATTGGGATATTCACCCTGTTTCTGCTAATGAGGAGGAGAAAGAAAGGCCACTTTTATCTGTTTGTAAGGAGTTTGATCTGTCCTTATATCAGGATCAAACTCAAACTGAGATATTCAGGATTGAGCTCTTTTTTGTTCTGTTGGACTCTCTCCAGCTAGGCAGCTGATTTCTCGTTAATATTTATCTGCCTCCGTGTCCTGCAACAAGCAGGACGTCCAAGACTTTTCACCGAATGGGTGTCTGTCTGTTCACAGGGCTCACTAAGACAATAAACAGATCAAGGCAGACGGGAGGGGGGGACACCCGCTCCTGGTTTGTGGCCTCATCCCAAAGGAGAAAGAGGAAAACAAAGACACGGCGGGAGGCCTTTATGAGAAAAATAGTAAGGAGGGTTGGGACCTGAAGGGAAAACATGAAATAAGAAACAGATTTTGTTTTGGAGGTTGGTCAGCAGGTGATTTTGGGGTGTGAAGGATGCATGCTGCGAGTAAAACCAGTGTTTGTGATCACTTTTCTGCTTCTCTTCGCCACCCTGAGAAAAATGTCTCCAAGGTTATCGTTTCTATCGAAGCCAGACAAACTTTGAGACCATAAAGTAATGCTGATGTGCAGAGTCCACTGTGTGACAGCACACATGCACTTATTAAACTCACAGATAAGGTCCCTCTCTTGAGGACAGGCATGCATGTTGTCTGCCTGGTCCACACCTCTAACAGGTGCGGTATTTGTTTAATTACACCTCTCTGACTCTGACACAGAAACAGCTCCTTGTTTGGACAATCTTTTGACTTCACTAACCATAACCTAACTCCTAAACTTCATCGGGATCTCAGAGGTTACACTCTGTCACATGAGGAGCAGTCTTTGGTCAACATACGGACCCTGGTCCCAACAAGGTCACCGTTTATACAAATAAAAGGTCACTAATAGGTAACAGAAATGCACATACACACATGCACTCCTGCTCCTTTGCTGCATTCATACTGGGAAATGCGCGTATTCAACATCATAAGCAATAACCTTGGAATCCATCGGCTCTCGTCTGACAATGATTTAGCCTCTGAGGGCAACGACCAATGTTCATGGGCTTCCAGGGTAGCCAGGAGATATCCGGTTTCTGATTAGCTACTTGATACAGTGTAGGTAACCTCTGTGGCTGTTAAATGAAGCCAATGCACAACTGCAATTTCTCAAAAGTCTCCATAAGTCCCCATGTTAGACAGCAGAAATAAACATGTTTACAGCCTGGTACAAAAAACAGTTTTGGTCTCTGTAGCTAATTTCCCCGTTCATGGCAACTGTACTGAGGGTGAATTTATATACAACTCACCTGTTCACATTATATTAAGGCTTAAAGTTATGCAGGATTAAGAGCGTGGATGTTTTGAATGACAGGTCAGTACCATCATATCCCACCTATGCACCATATTTTGGACTGCCATGACAGCCAGAACACACTGCGCATCACAAAGCTGCAGGTATTCAGGTTTTTTTTTTATTTCATCATTTTATCTATCAATACAAATAAACTAAGTGCACTCTTTGTGTTTGTGTACAGGTTGAGTCATCGCCTTTGCATCAGTTCAATAAGTTGTGACGTCCAAAGTGTGAAAGATTAGAGGAGTTTTTAGGTCAGCGCTGGAAACTGGATGAACTCCCAGTATTGATCTGTTTATCTGTCACTGTTTTGTTGAACTAGCCGGCTTCCCTCACCTTTGTCCTACAGACAGTCAATGTCCATTTTCAAGAACCCAGTTACCTTTGTCCCACTTACTTTTGTCCGAATTTCTGAACATCTCCCCTAACCCTCAGGAATCACTGCTCATTTAGTATCCATTTTATCTGTAGTGAGAACATTTTTAAAAATCCTCACTGTATAAAATGATGTATTATGATCTTGAGGATCATAACAGCCTTGTAAAACTGCACAACTAGATAACTTAGGGTCAGTGTTAACCAAGACCAGAGTGTCTAGAGACAAAGCTGCTAAATAGCTAATGGCTGAATACTTGGTGGTTAATATTAAAGGTGCTCTGACCAGCAGCACCCTCAGGATTTTTGGGGCCGATCGCTGATCGCTGGAACAGTCACAAGTCACGAGTTCACAGCCCCAAAACTGAAGTAGTTCATACTTGTTCTTGTTTTTTAATGAGCTGCTTCATAAAATCGGCCTGTCCACAACTGGTCTTTGAAATAAAATCCAGAGTCCTCTTTGTCCGAGACAATGCAATTCAATGCAAAGTAAAAATGCAGTCGACTTCAAGACAAGACCTTCAAAAAGTTTTACAACAACGTATGAGACATAGATAAGCATGGGACTGTCCATCACATGCTTCAGTCATAATGTGCTACACCCCTGACATGAAAAACATGACACACGGCGCTGAGCTGCATCTCAAATTAATCTTCAGGTTTCAGCTTTCAGATGATGTGTATCACTTCTGTGTGGCATATACTGCTGACCTGCTGTCTCTCCAAAGATCCCCTGACCCCCCTAAACAAGACACTCCTTCATTCCTAATCGCTCCTTCAGTCGCTCAGGCCTGTTTAGTTTTCAGCTCTGACACCAAAGAAAAGATAACAACGTTGGGTGTCCTGGTGTGGTTAACCAGCTAACTCCACTCCAGTGTCATGTGAACATGTTGTTGCATGCCAACACCCAGTTTGTCTTCCTGTGTTTCTTCTCTTTATACTCCGATGTTATTAAATGAATGCAGAGACAACAGCTTTTAAATTTTAGCTGCTGTTCAACCGATGACTGTTAAAAATAATAGTCAGAATAAACCTCATAAAGCACAATTTACTTTAAGAACTAGTTCAAATATTAAAATACGTTTTTAAAAAAGGAAGGTAGTTGTGGAAAGTACACACTTTACTTGAGTATATTTATTTCATACCACTTTTTACTTCTACAGTACCTCACTACATTTCAGAAGGATTGTACTTTTTTACTCCTAGCTACTACATTTGTGTATTCTTTGCTTTTGCTCCTTCATTTATAAACTAAAGTCAACACTTCCCGTGAGCTCAGAAAAACAGCCCTGTTTTCAACCTGTGACAATGCACGTTCCAGCTAATCCAAGAAGGGTTTTAGTGTATTTAGCTTAAGAAGGTCATTTAAAGGTCCAGTGTGTAAGACTTAAGGGGCTCTATTTACAGAAATGACAGAGTAGTACAGTATTCATAATTATGTAAGTATATATACGTAAGAATCGTCCTTAGAATGAGCCTTTTTTAACTACAGGGTGTTAGGTTCTACTGTACGCTTGTACGGGGAGGGTGAGACGAGGTGTATTCAGTCGTTTGTAATATACAACTGCTAGAAGCCACAAAGTTCAACACACTAGATCTTTAATCCTTCTCCTAATGTCACAAAATCACTGGAGATACTACGTGTACCTTTAATTTCAGTTAATTTGTTCCATTACACCGCTGCTGGAAATAAAAGTTTTTGACATATAGACAGCGAAGATCTCAAAACTTCCCCAGTTCTTTGTGGACGGTGTTTATTCAGACAGACCACACTGTCATCACTGCACCAAACAAGGCAATAAACTATAGCTACAGAACAAAACAATTATCTCTGCATTCCTGGTTCCTCCCCGACGCTGGCTTCATTCATTTTGCATTTTCAATGAAAGGAGTAAAGAAATGCTGGAAATGCAGCCCGCTAACTTTGAGTACAACCATCAATCTTTGTGTAATAAAAATGTCAAGATATCAAAACATTTGAAGCAATTCGGTATCATCTGCTGACCTTTATTAATTGCTAAAGACAAGTAAAGGAATTTGTAGCGGGAAGGAATGTTGGGGGGGTTGAAGGAGATAGAAAAGGTCTCTGGTCTCTGTTGGGCTTCGACTCTGAGCCAAGTTACTGTTTGACACATGAGTGAAATGACATTTATCTGGAATGGTGGCCCATGAATAGAAAGACTTGGACGTGGCGCACGATGATTAATATGGTAACAAAGTGATCCTGAGCTCAGGTTGATCACGTGTTTTCTGCTGAAGGTCAGACGGTCTCACTGGAGAACACATGAGAGCATCAGCCACATATCTGCAACACTTCTCATGTCTGATCAGTGCTGGAACGTACACTGCTCGTATTTAAGGATTTCCATTTCACGCTACTTTGTACCACATTTGTCTGACAGCTTTGGCTTCGGTTTATAATTTCCACACCCTTCCTCTGCCATAAAAGTTGACTTTTAAGAGATATGTGGTACTACAAACATGCATGCACGATAATCTACATGCACGCCACTGTAGATTAAAGCGGTCAACAGTCTCCATCATTCCTCTGATGATGTCAAGGAGTGAAAACTGGGAAAAGGTTGAACGAGCACACTGTACAGTCACGTGACAGAAAGGTATGTGGCGTTCTCAGCGAGTGCAACACAACAAATTTGAGGAAAACAAATAAAACTTGATCCAAAACAGATGAAAACGGCTGCCAAGGACACTCTGTGCACATCAGACCACAGTCATTTATGAAACAGTACAAGTAATCAGTGTCAGACTGCACCGTACTTTCTTTTTTTTAAACTATTTGCTAAACATGTTTCCTACACATTGAAAAAAAAACGTTGAATTAAAGCCATATGCAGATCCCGACTGAGTTCTTTCCTCCAATCACAGCAGAGGTGGGGCCGTAAAAGGAAACTCAGTCTGTAGTGTGAAAAACAACTTCTTTTTTTTCAGCCTTTTTCCACGAGAACATGTGCGTTTGGTTGGTTGCCCGGCCTCCGTATCTTTATGGACACAACCTTTTACGCTTTGAGGTCAAGGACCCTGACTTCACGTGCACTGTAAAACCAAATGTCAGACAGACGCACACACACACATGCAAATAACAGCCTACGTATGCCTGTGCACACTGAACCCAGACGCGGACGTGGATTTCCATGTAAGCACATTCAGACTGGAGCATGTAATGTATAATCCATGCATAGTTACACAGACAGCGTTGTGCCTGTTACGTAATGACATACTTACAATATTTACTTACTCACATTAGCACAAATGACTTATTTGAAAGTTAAATGCAAAAAAGTGGATTTTGCAGAACAATATTAATATTTCCTCAGACACAGAACTGAAATATCAAAGGTGAAGCATTTACGGTGTGTGTGCATGAAGTCTTTCTGTTCATGATGATGTTATACATACACTACACTGCATTGGCTCTGTTATATGAGAAGGTTTGTGCTGGCATCTCATCAACTGCTGCAATATCTGGTTGATATCATTGTGCAGACTGAGTCGGGATCTAATTGCTCCTGTAAAGTCTGTAATACATGTAACTGTAAATACTTACACATGATGTTTTTGTCTCTCTACGGGGAAGATATTTCGGAGCGAGCGGTGAGGGCCGGGCGTGACCTGCTGGACGTAAAAACACTCAAAGAAGGTCAGCCATTTTGTGTGAAGGTCAGGGGCCTGTTGAACAAGCCTCACATGTCTTTCTGCAGCAGCAGGAATCTCATACATGTGTGGAAGGGAACACACCGCTGAGTTATTACATGTGACCGTGTGGCTCCCAAATGTTCCACCGTCATACACGCAGATCTTCTGATTCTGTCTTCAAACGACTGTTGTTGTTTATTAATGTACATACACAGTCACCAATTATCACTGATTTTGGTGAAACTGGATCAGATTTTATGGAGAAAATGTTTTCTAGTTTTCCCTCTGATGTCCTCCGTCTGCTCCGCCTCAACTCTCTGTGATTTACAGAGTTTATGATGGACAGTGAAGTAAACTGCTGACAGCTGTAGCTGCTGTTAGCTCAGTTTGTTAGCCGGGCACCAGGAGAGTGTTAGTGTTTGTGTTGGACTAGGAGGGAGGTGGGAGGAGGAATGCTGACGGGAAGCAGAGCCAGTGTCGTGCCAGAACCGGAGCTGGGTGAGCAGGCAACGAAACAGGGCTTAGCAGCGTTTATGGAAGAGGACGCTGACGGAGGAAGCTAAGAAGAGAAAAGGAGAGAGCGAGCGAGCAAGAAGCCGCCGGACAAGAGTAAATCTGGGACTGACTTTTAGTGGTTGGTGAGAGCTTGGTGAAATAAAAGGCTGAAAGACAGACGCCAAGCTGGCTGACTGCTGCTGGACTAGTCAGTAAGATTAGCTGCTGCTGGTGACCTGGCTGATGTTTGACTCTTAGCAAAGTTGATGACTCGCTAGTTTTTCATCATCATATTACTGATGATCCACAGTCCGTAGTCACATTTAGCACTGCGTTATTGCATTTTCAAACTGGAGGCGCTAAATCACTAAAATATTCTACACATTGTTGCATGTGGTTACACAAAAATATACAAATATAGATAAGCTAAAGTAAATCTTAGTGGATTACTCATGTGAGTGTGTGTGTGTAAGGATATAGGGGGGAATACAGAGAGCGTGACAGAAGGAAAATGTGAGGAAGAAAAGAGGCGTCCGGGTGGAACTGGGACAGACGAGGAAATCTGGGTCAGGCCAGAGTTTCCATAATTTACCACAGAAGACGAGTGAGTATGAAACAAATACATAAACACAAAACCCAAATAAATGAGCTGATGATTGAGGAGGTTGTGTGTAGATGTGCAGCGATTTCACAAGGTCGCCGTCTGACTGACATCTGATGTGTCTTTTCCTGTATTAAGAAGATAAGTGTGTTGATGAATGACGGTCAGTGTGCAGTGAATATTAAATAAATAAATAAAGTACACACAGAGGGGTTAAAATCAAAGCTTCGGTTCACGATATATTCTTTTATTATATAATACGGGTCAACAACAGTTCAATCCAGCTCCATCTTAATGTCATGGCATCTTAATGTTCTTCTCTTTCAACACCAGTTAGTAACCGAGCTCAAGCCAAACTGATATGCCAGCTGTGGCTGCCATCAGAGCCACGGAGGACGTTACACGGCTGTTTTCACCTTGTGACAAATAAACTGAACTTCGTGTGTAATACCAGCGCCTCATTAAAAGTGATCGATGATAAACTTTTATTCTTTGTGTAAACGTTCCCGCGTGCTCTCATATCTACCTTTAAATGTTACCCGAGCAACCAAACAGACTAAATTTAGCAGTGAGGAGTGGAGCTGCAGGACGCACACTTATGTAAGTATGTAGGTAGGTGGACTGCCAGTTATGTGGAATGACATAGAGTACAGGCCATTCATAGTCTGAGCTGAGAGTGTCCCGAGCAGACAGACACACAGACAGACACACAGACAGACAGACAGACACAGACAGACACACAGACAGACAGACACACAGACTGCACATGCATGACTCAGTCTTATAGTTGTTGTTGTCTCCCATCTAGTGGCACAATAGGAACATTACCCGACTGTCTCCTTGTGAACTTTAATATTATTGACACAGCGCCACCTACTGGACTAAAGTCTACCTCTGAATGACTCAGGCTGGTGCTGCCAGCTGATAACTGAATATCCAAATATTAAAGTGTGATGCACTAAATTATGAACACATTATCGAGTTCTGTAAAAAAAAAAGTTGGTTTTATTTTGAAAGAAAGGTGCTGTAGCAGCGGCACAAAGTAACTAAGTATGTTTACTTCAACTTCCCACCTAGTTTAGTTCAGGTATTACTGCGCCCTCACCTGGCGGAAGGATACACTTCACTTGAATTAATAACAGTATTATAATAATATTTAAAAAATAGTAATGTAATGTTCAGTTGATTTAATGGTGTAAAAGTCAACTAATTTACATTTTTAACTGAATATCATTTAGACTAACTTTGTCTTTAACCGGGAAAATGACGTCATCGCCGTGATTTACACACTTCAATCGTGAACGCGTTAATTGCTGTGTCACTCCGCCTCCCATCAGGTGAGCTGTGTGAGTCACAGTGAAGTGGGTGAGTCTGACAGATTACCTGTCGCTGCTCAGGTGAGTGCGCGAGCCGTAATGACAGACAGCTGAGGCAGAAATGAAGCAGAGAGAACATCTCATGTCCTGACATGACCGTGAGTCAGCGCTCACCTGAGCTGTACCTGTCTCAGAGTCTGGAACGACCACCTGTCTGCGGGTGACTTATCCGGTTACCTGTTTTCATCTCAGGCTGAACAGTACTTTACTAGATAGTTTACTTAAGGTAGAAATACTTATTTACAGGTAGAAGTCGTCAACAAATCCTCTCCAAGCAAAAGTAGGAAGTGAAATGAGATTTTATTAAATATTTCACGAATAATTCATTAATATTTATGCATCAACATGTAAATAATCAGCGCTGTTATAAGTCATTTGATTTATGATCAAACAGCAGCGGTAGAATGTAACTAAGTACATTTACTCAAGTACTGTGCTTCAGTAGGAGGAGGTACTTGTACTATATGCTCACTTTATACTACAATTCTTTGTATTTCAGAGGGAAGTCTTGTATATTATGTTTTATTTAAACATGCGCACGTCTTCACCCAGCTGTCTTTGTGTTACTTTGCACTGATGAGGACGTTTAAACTGTGAAGTAAAGATAAACATAAAGACTCCAGTGTCTTCCATCTGCTTCACAGCTTTCCTCGGTCCAACTCTGCACAATAGATCTTAAAACTTCCCCACACACACTTCTTAACACTTGAACACAGTTAACAAACACATTTTGAACCTCGGCTTTTATCACTCAGGCCTGATGACACCTTTACAAATCTCCTCTAAAGCCACAGATGACGCCGTACTTCCTGTATATTGTGACCAATAAGCTGATTTGTAAAGTCTGGACTTATCTAAAGATATTACAACATCATGTATTGCTAAAGTCTGACGGGAGGAGCAGAGTTTACTCTGTGTGTGAACAACACGAAACAAACGACGCCAAAGGAGAGCGATCGGGCGGGTTCGATTAGAATTTTATGTGTGTGTGGGAAGATGTCGCTCGTCTGTGTCTTCTGGCAGCAGATCACCTGAACAGAACCGAAACAGGTTTCTGCTCTTGAGAACATGCGACTCATCCTTTCCCTTTCCTAATAACACCGTGAGTCACGACATGTTTGATGATGACTTCATACCTGAGAAGGAGCCTGATGAGTGTGACCCTGCTTGAACTCTGACATTATCTGTTTATATTATATAGTATAAGTATCTATCTAATATCTGAGTACTTCTTCAGCCACTTTCTGTAAAGAACAGTAGAGCTGCATCTGGTTATTACGTTCATTATCGATTTATCTGCGAATTATTCGATGGAAAGCAGAAACGTATATTTAAAATGTTTCCCAGAGCGCAGCGTGACGTCTTCAAATGTCTTGTTTTGTCCAACAACAACATTCAAGTTACTCAGTTTACACATGTCAGCTAGAAAAGCATCAAATCGTCACATTAAAGAGCCTCAGACCAGTCAGTGAATGAAGCAGAAGGTGAAATAGCTGCAGTTTATCAAAGTGAGAGTGGACGTGTGAAACCACTTCTCTCTACTGTTCACTCTCTGCTGATGTTTGACAAACACGTCCCGTTTGTTGCGTCCTGAAAAGCCGAAAATGAAACTAACTTTGCCTTCAGTTTGAAATTACAGTTGTTGGGAATTTCTGGGAAAACCATAATGAGGTCCAGCCCTTCGAAAGAATCACAGCCATCATGTGTTTGGGATTAGACTGACACACTGTTAAAGACGTGACACTGATGAAGCTCAAAGTCTTTAGGGGCACCGCAGAGCCGGAGCCTAATTATCCCAGAGGGGCTCGGTGCACCGCCTCGAACATGGAGGCCAAGAGAGACCAAGCGTGAAGTTCGAAGATGGACTGAAACAATTAGTTGATTTTGAGTCATTTATTCAGGAAAAATGACAAAAATGTGCTGCTTCGCTTCTTCTAAACTGACGGTAGATTGAATATTTTGGGGTGTTGAACAGTCAGACACATGAAGACGTCACTTTTTTCTCCATGAACAGACACAAAACCATCCTGATCCGCTGCACAGGTATGTCATGAAAGTAGCAGGGAAGACTTCCAAGAAAGCAAAACCTTGAAATGAAATGAAACACGAGTCTGGACACACCAGGAAGTGATTAAAAAATGAATCAGACACACAAATATCTGTAAAAATCAGAACATGAAGACAAATACATAGGTGGGCCCGTAAATGTTAAAAAATATCTGTGCACGAGGACGTTCATTTTCATGGTTTGCTTGCTGTAATCACTCAACCAGGTTCAGACGGACTGTTATAAAAACACTGAGAATAAATGAAGGCTCACCTGTTCAAACTAAGACTGTACATACTGCACACATACTGTGGAAACAGCTTGGTGAGAGATTGGAGTATATCGTAGGACTAAAGAAACTAGAAAATACTTTAACAGTAAGATTGGATGTCATTTAAACGGACACACGCTAAAACAAGGCGAAGCAGGCTGGAGTAGTTTGTGAGTAAAGACTAAAATAAGGCGGAGGTTTCGTTGGGAAACGCAGGGACAAAGTCCGTCGTCTCCGGCCTGTGCAAAAGTTAACTCGAGGCTTCAGCGGTCTGTAGTTAGTCAAATTCATCATTCAAATGAGTTTTTAGTGCAAACTTCCCTCTTTGTGTCTCAGCGCTGACTAATATCAGCTTCTGATGAACCTGTCAGAGTCTGTGTGTGTTTGTGTTTGTGAATCTGATCTAAGAAACGTGAGTCTGTCCTCTGATCTTTGTGCACAGGTTAGAAAACTTTAACTTTTTGCACCGTCTAATTTTCTCTCACTGCTCCTCCTTCCTTCTTTCAGAGGAGTCAGACCGGGGCTGTGAATGAGTCACATCCTTCACAGTCTTGACCCTGTGAGAAGAGTCTGGAGCTCACTCAGCTTCCAGGAATCCAGCGTGGGATTCCCCCCCGTCAGTCCCTCCCCCTCCTCCCCGCGGACCCTGCTGCTCGTCTGCCATGTTGTTCAGCACGGAGCCCACAGGTTGATGATCTCGCATACCTTCAGGTTGTTCCATGCTCGCACCGATCCCCGCTGATTGGACAGGCAGGGTGAGACCTCGTACCTGGCAGGTGAATGCTGCTTCTTCATTGGCCGGGAGGAGTTAAATGGGAGCGCTGGGACTCCTCCCACTTCCCTGTCTGCTCATAAGCGCTGGTGGCAGCAGCTGAGGGGGTGAAAAGAGAAGGAAACACACAAGCAGTGGACATCTAACACACACAAGCAGCAGGGAGTGAAGCAGCAAACAGCCACAGGTAGGTTTTAAAATCTTCTTCTTTTTGGCTGGATGACGTGAAAAAAAAGTTTAAAAACTGAACTCCTGTCCCGCGCGTGTCTTTGAAGTCTGAACTCAAGCATCTGTGTTTTGTGTTCACCTTTTTAAAATCTGAAATCAGACACCCGAGCCAGCTCGTTGTCTCTTCTAGCCTCAGGGAAGGTCGGCCCGGGCTCTTCTTTGTTGTTGCTGGCTCTGACACAGGACATTAAAAGTCGGCTTTGCATGCAGGTCTGCGTGAGTTTTACATGCTGCTTTGTTTGTAATCTCACAGAGGAGAGCTGTTGTAGTTTGGACAGAGTCACTATCATCCTTCATTTGTATTTCAGCTGGTAGGAAACAATTGACACTGAGCACGGCGACGACGTGAGACAGAAATGTTTCCAGCCTCTCTAACGTGACAGTTTGTCTGCTTATCTGCAGTTCATTTAATTTAAAGGACTCATTTCAAAGCGCTCTCACATGTCATGTCAACAATGGAAATATTTGTTAGCTGCAGGCTGAATCATCAGATCACCGGCTTCAGGCTTATCTCGAGCTCGCTGAGCAACAGTTCCCAAATTCTTGCTGTTGTAGAAATGAATGAGCCGGTCCTTATAAGGCAACTTCCTCCTCACAGTGGAGTAATCATTTAAATATCCAGCGTGTAATACGACACACAGCGTCATCACATGAAAATAAGAATAATTATGTTTTTGTCACCTTTAGAATGAGACTTTAATATCGCAGACGAGCGGGTCCGCTTCGACGGAGTCTGCCATGCTGAAGCTACAGTAGCCCTGCAAGGACAAACTAAACACTGACTCCAGATGAGGCCTTTTGCATGTTCTCCATAGTTTCATGCTAGAAAGGAGAGAAGAAAGAAATATATGCATTAAAAGGACCTATGGACTCACTTATATCAGATTTACTTAAATAAAAATACAGAAAATTTGATGATTTGTCTTTTTAAATTGTAGAAAAGTTCTTCATTTATCTAAAAATGCTGCATTACATCATCAGTGAAGGTCTCTTGGGGTGTCGTTTTAATTATCAGAGTTGCAGGCAGTGCTGAAATTAATTCCTCAAGTCCTAATTAGGCAACATCCACCTGTCGAGTGACGTCGAGCCGATGAGTCGGCGCCCCGGAGGCTCTGTCGTCAGCCGGCCTCTCATCCACCTCATTGTTTAATTCACCCGGAGCGTGTAAAAACTCACAGATGACAGTCATTTGCTGTAAGCTGACGGCGCTGCTGCGTGTGTGTGCTCGCCCTCGGCCTCGAGGCGGTGCAGTCGCAGGTAGAGACGTGTGTGTGTGTGTTGTGAAAGTGTGTTTTACAGGAGGTTTTTGTGTGACGCAGGCGTATCAGTTGTCTCGTCTGCTGGTCGTCGCCCTGCAGGCTCGGCTGGAGCGCTGTCACAGAGGGAGCAGATGGTCAATGGCTGTTTGACGCGCTCTATTGACTCTCTGACTCGCAGGGGCCGGCTCATGCTGCAGCGGTGACACCGTCAAACGTGTAGTCTGGATGAATGTATTGATTTCTGGGTGTTCGGTTTGTGACTGACAGGAAGCGGGACGTCTGGTCTGAAGCCTGTTTTTGTGAAGACGGGGTGAGTATGGTGTGTATTAAGCAGCGTGATGAGGATGTTATGAACGTTTGAACCCACAGGAAGGGTGTTCCTCCGGTTTTAGAGCTGCAGAGAGGAGAAGTGCTCAACAGTTCACCAGCAGTGTTAATTAGCTCGAGTTCTCATTTCTTTCTTTCTTTCTGGTGTCCTCTCTCCTCTCAGAGATACGACGTGCGTTCCCGGCAAGCCGACAAGACAGATTTGATCGCTCGTGCAGCAAAGATGGCCTCCGTCGCTCCGTTCAGCCGCAGGCAGTGGGCGTCCCAGTCGCTGAGGGTCACCGCCAAGGAGCTGTCCATCGTCTCCACGCGGGGTAAAAACAACGCCATCGCAGAGCGCTTCTCCAAGTAAGTCTGAGCCGCTCGTGACTTTAATAATTCACCAGCAGCCACTCAGCAGATCACTCTTTTCTTTCCTTTTTTTTGTCATCTCGCCCTGCGGTCTGATCACACAATGAGGTCATGGGTCACTTTCACGCCTCTCTTCCTCTTTTCTGCAAAAAAAAAGAAGAAATGTGACTATCACACCATCAGCTCTAACCGGTCACTCCGGTCGTGCTCGCGTCACGTCGTTACGGAGTACAACTCGGGTGAAGTCACTCTAGACGTGCGCCGCCATTCAGGGCCTCCACCTTCAGCTGTTCGACACGACGTGTCAGGTTACTCATCTGTGAGTCGAGGCGGCTTCACGGGCAGCGTGCCTCCTCTCTGCACCTCCTCTGTCTGTCCACCAGGAGCTAGTGCTGCTCTACTGCAGGGACGTGGACATACTGTATATACAGCTTGAACTTCTTCCTTCCTCCCTGTATGTAAGGAATGCTCCGGCTGTTTACAGATGTGTGCGATAACAGCAGCAGCACATCTGGAGACATACAGAGAAGAAACAAACAAACATGTTCCAACTATTTATTCCTCTTGACATAAAGTCAGGAATGTTTGGTCGTGTATTTGGTGCAGACAGTCACGTGTACGCTCGCGTCTCTTCTTATTGTACCGACTCTCGAGAGGAGATTTCTCACCGAGCTGAACTGAAGTAATAAAATTCTTTTCTATCGGTTTTTGACTGAGTCATCAGCTGTGAGATTTATGTTATTAACTGCTGCATCAAATGGATCTTTAATGTGAATTAGAGGAGCCGGCCTCTTGCCCAAAGTCAGCTGGGAGGGATTGGATCCAGCCCCTGACGAGGATGAGCAGAACAAACAAAGCTCTTTTGTTGAGATAAACTTGAGTCTGTTGGTCTTTAGTTTAGAACCATGTGTCTCCTCTGAGTGACCTGACGTGGGCTGAAGATTTTCCATCCAGATTTACTGCAACACATGACATCATCTGAGACGATATTTCATATTCATTTCCTGGCCGCGGACCAGCTGCTTCTTACTTTGTCACAGTTTGTGTGTGATGATGGCGTGACTGTAAATGTTCACCTCCTTCCTCTTCCTCCTCCTCCTCCTCAGGTACCAGATGGCAGCAGAGGAAGGCAACGCAGAGAAGAAGAAAACGGTACGTAACATAAATAAAGTATGAAATATGTCTGGTATGTGCATACACACTCCTTCACAGCGAAGTATTCAGATCCTGGAAGTACACAACATGCACAAGGCTCTTAAAGTCAATAGAGTTGATTTATTTGATGACTCGATTGAAGAGCTACGCCACAAACTTCTCTTCTCACCTGATGAGACGTCTTTCAGGACTGCGTGGGCGTGCACGGACAGAGCTTTACTGCCGTCCTTGCTCAATCTCCACGACAAGTTACAACGTTATCGCTCTTATTAGCACACGTAGTTCGGTGATCTCATGTAAATTCCAGCATGTGTTTGCAGAAATTCAACCTGGGAGTGTTTTAATCAGCACCTGTGTAGGTACGCAAGGCCTGTAGGTTTATCAAAGCATCACATTTTATCAAGTTTTATATGTTAATTAAAGTAATTAGAGTACAGACTAGAGTACTCCGCCTCTGGAGTTCAGATATAAACATGCAAATACTCGAGTAAAGTAACTTCAGCGTATCCTGCTCTCCTTTCTCTCCTGTTGATCCAACACATTTAAACCTCATTCTCGAGGTGACACATCTGTTGCTCAACACGGAGCAGTGTCTCCACACGCTGCAGCAGAGAGAGAGAAAGAGAGAGAGAAGCAGGTGAGCCGCATTAGCATGTGCTGTCATGCAGCAGCGGTAACCAGACGCCTCCGTCCCCACCTGATCCGTGCGTGGGAGGGCTTGTTAGTGCCTCGGAGAGACGCTCTGCTCTCTCTGGGATAGAGCACAGCGGGGAGGGTGCAGGGTCACACCGCTTCTTCACTGCCTCAGGTAGGAGCGTTTCTTTTGCACGGCAGCGTTTTCTCCTGCCTGGTTTTTGGTGTGAATTCAATGAATTAAGAGAAATCAAGAGAGGAAAGAAGCTTTCTAGCTGTTTGGGGCATATTAGTTTGGAATTTATGATTTTTGTTGTTCTGTTAATTTCTTTGGGCGTTTCCCTTTTTTGTTTTCTGATGGAGGTTTAACATTTTCCTGCTTTTATACGCTGCTGGTTACTTCTCAGTTATCTTTGGTGCTGTATGCGTGGACAGATCGGGTTCTTTCACACTGATTTTGGCTCTGAAGGTAACAACGTTCAGCTCAGCCACTTTAGTGCTTACTGAGCAACTGCTGGGCGACTGTCATGAACATTCATGGTCCCCAGAGGATAGAATCCAAATGACTTGATGCCGACTTTCTCTCTTGCTGTCGGCTCGAGTGGTTTTGAGTCAAACATCTCAACAACTGTTGGAGCGATTGGCAAGAACTTTGTTACATCATGTTCCCCTCAGGATGAATTTTAAATCTGATGAGTTGTGATTTTTACTTTAGCGCCATCGTCAGGTCAAACTCATGAGCGCTTTACTTAGAATACTTTGATTTATAACCCGTAAATCTGACGACGTTCCCGTTACACCAAGTCTTGGTCTTGTCTTGTCTTGTCTAGTTTTGGACTACAACTCTGTTGCAACCGGGCGGAGCATTAGCGCCAACATTAGACTGCCTGAACATAAAACATACGTACAGCTCACTTCTACGTTTGTATATTGCTGCTCAGTGGTCCAATGGCGACCACTGAGCTCACCTTTAGAACAGATCACCCATCCGGGTACTGCAGTATAATTGAGTGTGAACATACCTTATCTTAACATTTGAGTGTAGAAGTGTTGCTGGTTACTGTCCTGGTTGTTTTGGAAGTGGAAAACGTATTTCATGGCGTCATTTTGCTCTTTTATGTTCATGAAACCGATTTTAGAGGTTTTTCTTTGTGCTCCCTCCCGTAAATGAATTAATGCTCTGCCGTCTTTTCAGTGGATGAAGTAAAGAATGAGACAGGAAGTTGGTGAAAGGTCTTACTGGTGGATCCAATCCCTAAAACAAACATCAGGCAGAGATAACGGTGATCAGTCTTATCGGAGGATAATTATTTGTCCATGTTTGGTGTTTGTGGAAAGTCTTTTTGTCCTCAGTTTTCCACACACGCTCTCCTTTTTACCTTTTTTCTCATTTCCTGGACTTATTTTCCTTTTTCTTTTTTTTTTTTCCCTCCTCCGCTCACTGACTGTCTGTTTCTGATTTTCTCTCCCTCCCCCTCCTCACCCCTTCACTCCCTCTCCCTGCTTCCTTCTCCCTCCTTGTGTTGTAGGGGGTGGGCTAGTTACTTCATGCCGCTCTGATCACTTCTCAAGACTTTCACATCTGGGACAGCTCGTAGCATTTCCAGCCGGCCAGCAGACACACACCACACACACACTTTAACACACACAAACGCCAACTGGACAGCGGGGTCTTCAGCCTCTCTCTCAGGTTTTTAACTCTCTATACTTTGACAGTTTTTTTTCCTGTGGTTTTCTGCTCTGTGTCCAGCAGCTCCAGGTTTCTGGACGTGCATGCTGAGCGTCTCTTTGTCTCTCTGTGCAGCTGTTTCCGTGCTTTGCTGTCTTCTGACGGAGCTCGGAGTGTTTGCCTCCGTGTGTGCTAACATGTTGAGTGTTTTAGCCTCATTCAGCAGTTTCAGGTAGCGCAGAGATTCTTTTTTTTTTAGAAACCGCGAGTCATCGTGTGTCTAACGTGTTGATGTGCGGCTCGGCAGTTTATCTTCTCACCGCTCTGTTTTTAAAAGAATCCAAATATTCTGTTTCTGCAGCGATTGACTGAAGTTTGCACAGCAAAGGAAAGATCAGCAACTATTTTATGACTTTAAAAAGTGAAAGTTGATTTAAATGTCGACAAACGAGCTGTTCGATTTGAGTTTCAGGGATATTTTAATGGACTTTTTCCAGACAATAATCAATTAATTGGCTTTTAGGCTTCAGTAATGTTTTATTCAGTCCTAAAATCCAAAAATTTACACTGACACATCAGATTGAGGCTTTTTTTGATCTGCAGCCTTTTGAGTCAGAGCTGCAAATGAGTTGATTCATTTATTTCTGATGACTGACAAAACATTTTATAAACTTTGATGCTTCATCTTATGTGACACGTTTATGTCTTGGACTTCTTGATCAAAATATGCCGAAGATCATGTTGTGTTTCCAGGATACAGTGACGAACAGTTTTTATAGACAGTCTGAGTCTGTAACTGCAGATATTTCAAACTGAATCTACAACTTCAGGTCGAACATCGTCATGAATTTTGTGAAATCTTTGGTCGGATCTCTTCATCTGAGCGTTTCTCCTTGGCTGCAGGTTGCAGAGCCTCTACCAGCCAACCTTCGCAGTGGAAATCTGAGTGTTTTAAAGAAACGCTGGGAACACAACAGCAGCCGTCCGGCCCCAGAGCCCGACCTCAGTCCACGCCCTGCAGCCCCGCCGACCCTCACACCCACGTCAGTCAGCCGACGGGCCACAAACCTGCAGCCGCACCACAGATCGAGAACCACGTCAAAACCCCGAAAGAGCAGGACACGAAGTCGGAGGTTCAAGTTTGCTCTGAGGTCAACCAGGTGCAGTCAGCGCAACCTGAGGACATGGAGGCGAAGCCCAGCAGAGATCCGGAGGAGCAGGTGGAGGCGCCAGCGGCAGCTGAAGTGCCGGACATCGAGAAGCCAAGTATTCCCCTCAACAGCCTGAAGATGATGTTCGAGAAGGGCGAGAACCTGACCGACAAGGCAAGTCTTTTTCCTTTCAGCAGGAGGTCACCTGAGACCCGATGCTGTGTGACTTCTTCAGTGTTTGACAATATGAGGTCGGAGGTTAAAGCTAACAGTCTGACATGAAACTAAAGAGAGTTTCTTCAAACGGAGACGATCCTGATTAGTTTCAGTTCAAGTTAAAAAGTCTGTTTGTTCTCAGCGAGGTCAGATCCCTCCAGTGCTGTCATGCTGCGAGTCACATGGTGCGCCTCACTTCTTCACCATGCTTCACCCCGACACACACACACACACACACACACTCAGCTGACTCCCTCACCCTCTCGACAGGCATCGTCGGCCGGAGGAGCCAATTGTTTTTTTTTGTGAAGCATAAAAGTCGAGGCGTCCAGTCACGTCTTTGCTCGAGGCGTGTGGACTGTAAGGCGCTCACGCTCGAGGTGTGACAGGTTAACAACGGCCACGCTGTGTTTCCTCGACACAGAGCGGCCATTTATGACCGGAAGAGAGCGTTACGAGGCGTTACGAGGCGTTAAAAAGCAGACGGATGTTTAAAACACAGACACAACACCACTGACCCAGAATCAACTGGACTTTGTATTCTTTGATTCCCGACTGATCGAATTATTTCAGACGTTAGAGCTACATTCTCTTCCTCTCCATCTCGCTACGCTATAAATAATTGATCAGAAAAAAATGGCGGCGCGCTCATCAGAGCTTTTCATATTAACAATGGGTCACATGAGAACTCGTGTCTGAATGGACTCGTTTGTGGCGACAGACGCGCAGAAAATCCCCATTTAACTCCGATTTTCCCGCCTCGGATCAACGGAGCGTTCTGGCATCTATCAGCTCGTTGTTTTGGTTCACTTTAACGCCTCGAAGAGCGTCGACGCTGTTCGCCGCACGGCGCCAACTAAATGGTGAACACGGTGGAGATTTTAGCAGCTGAAGAGTCAAGAGAGACAAAGAATCGACCCAAAAGAAGATTATGAAGACTCCATAACTGCTGGATGTGCAGACAAACAACTAAACTAACATGTTACCACATCAACTCGATAAAAGTGAAGCGCAACATTTGTACCAACCAAAAATAGTCCAGGATTACTGGATTAGACTGATTACTGAGTCCATGTCTCAATATTTTCCAACTTCCCTTCCCGTCTGTGTCAAACCTTTCAGTACCTACAGAAAAAAACCTCGACAACTTGATTCTGTAGTTAAACATTCCTCCAACAGAAAGTGTTTTAATATTAACGGGGGCTAAAAACTGTCTGATATTCTCAGAGTTTTACTAACAAAAAGTGAAAGCAAACGTTTGAGTTTCTTTTAATTTCCTTCTACTGTTTCGTTGGAAATCGATACGATCTACCTCATTAGACGTTCACTGAGCAGACAGCACCTCCTCTAACACGGAGCCAGCGCCTCAGGCAAACAGCCGCTCCTCCTCCTCCTCCTCCTCCTCCTCCTCCGAAGAATTTCTGCTCGTCCGTTCCTGCAACTCTTTCATATCTTTGATGAGCAAGAACGAATCTGCCAGGCGAACAGGCTCAGACACACACCGATCACCAGTCATGCGTTGGTGTTTTTTTAAATCATAAGAATGACGTTATTTTATATATAATGTCAAAAAGATCCCGTGGAAAGATTGAAACTAAATATTTTTCACTGCTTTCTGACCCGCTGCAGAGCTGCCAGCTGTTAAACTGCAGTTTTTAAAGGTTTTAAAGTTTGACACACATTCATTCATTTTTTTTTTGCAGAGGTTTAGATGAGAAAATCAATGCTAGCACTCTGTGCAGTAAATCTAAAGGTACAGCCCAACAGCCTGTTAGCTTAGCTTAGCATAAAGACTGGAAACGAAGGGAAACGGCTAGCCTGACTCTCTCTGAAGGTAAAAAGCTCATTAACAAGTGTAAAAAAGGAGACAGTGTGTCGGCTGAGGACTATTTTCAGCTGTGGATGAATACACATTTAGAGGGCGTGGTGTGTGGTGTGTGTCTTCATTGTAATGGAGAGTCACCGGGTGCAGCTGTGTGTGTGTGTGGGTGTGTGTAATATAATGAGATAAAACCGGCTCTGGATAAACAAACATTTCTTTGTTGTTTTGGGATTTACAGCTGACTTCTCCTTTTTTAAACCTGAGATAGTTTTTGTTGAGATTTAATGTGATTCAGCACCAACAAAGAAAAAAACAAAAAAGAGACCCGCAGTTGGAAAACATTAAAAAAAGTTCTGCTCTCACAAAGACTTCCAGCTTAACGCTGACCTCCTCTGTGGGCTTTAAAAAGGAGCGAGATCAAGGAGCGCCACGGGAAGTCGCTCTTTTATTGCACGTTGCGTAGTTCTCTTCCCAAAGCGGGAATTGTTTAGGGGGAGCGGCGATATGAGATCTGTACAGTTCTGCAGACTCCGAGTCGAGGAGCCTTTTTTTTTAATTTTTACAATGGCGTCCACTGTATAGCCGAGGCCGAGCCGTCTGCTCCTCTTTTGTTGAGCTCCTCTTTGCAGATGATGTCACGGTGCAGGCTGGCAGGCTCATGACTGCAGACAGCTGATCTGCGCCTCCTCAGACCGTCTCCCCTCAGGCCATCAAAGCTCTCCTCCTCCTTCCTCCTCCACCTCATCAATCATCCCTGCTGTCCACTTCTCTGCTCCTCACCCCGTCCAGCTCCTCTCCTCTCTGTTTTTTCCTCTCCCTCCTTTTTAACACATCAGCAAAGCTCTTGACCTCGACGCCGTCCAGTGCCGGTCGACCTACAGGTTTGGTCCAGACTGAAATATCTCAGCAACCACTGGGAAACGTTCTACAGGATGAAGCTGGAGATTGGCTTTAGTCCCAGTTCCTTAAATATCTGCATATTTATTCACGTTTATCTACACAGACCTCCGCCCGCAGTCACTCCGCCTCCCCAGGCTGGGTGAAGCTTGCAGTCATGAAGCACTCTGAGATTAATTGACCCTGCCTCCATCTCCTCCCTCCCTCCCACACGCTGCCCAGCCCCACCTATCCCCCCCTCCATCCCCCACTGTTACCCCCCTACACCAGCTGCTCCTCCAGCACCCGTCTGTCCCAAATGACTCCACCCTTCGCTTTATTCCGAGGCTGGGGGCACACTTTGCCTCGCCCCCTGTCATCATCCCCACCTTCATCCGGCCCCCCCTTTGGAACACCTGCTCCCTCTTCCTCCTCCCCTAAAACCATCTCCAGAGGGAGGGGAGGGCCTTCCCTCGTCTCCCCTGTCGTGAGTCAGCTTGGGGGGCTGCTCTGCTCAGTCTGTGCCTCTCTCCTCTGGAGCTCACTGCTGCTGGATTCACTCCCCTCGTCCCGGCTTCACCTCGCTCTCTTTATCGCCTGCAGGAGAGGTAGCTATTCATTCAGACGGTGTTTCTTGCTTTCTTTGTCCGGCGTCTGAGGCGCCGGCTTCATCGCTCTGAGACTCACACGGTCTGCTTTTACTTTTCTTGCTGGTCTGTTTTTCGTTGACTGTTGGATTCGCTGCAGCTGAAAGAGTCTTTTCAAACGAAGCGCCCGTAAAGGAAACGGCTTCTCAAAGGCTGCTTCATGAGCTAACTTTATCAGAGCCCGCTTTCATCTGCTTCGCTCTCAACAGAGTCATTGTGCGGCTCGGGTCGAGTGTGTTACCTCGTTTAAAGGCTTGTGGTATCTTCTTCTTCTGTCTTTGTTTAGGTGAGGCTTAATGTAGAAACGGGGTATTGTCTTGTGTGTGTGTGTGTGTGTGTGGTGAGTTCAGGGACAGGGTGGAGTCACAAGAGGAGCTGCAAGTCAGCCTGTCAGTCTTAATGAGAGCTTTAATAGTATCAGGATTAGCGGCAGATTCTTTGTCTCGCCTCCTGAGACCCAGCCCGGCCTCGTATGGCCCGGCAGCTTGTTTACACGCCCCCCCTCCTCCTCCTCCTCCTCCTCCCGTGCAGACACACACATGCAGACACACACATGCAGACACACACACACATCCTCCACCCTCCTCTCTTTTTAAAGCTGCACCTCCGGTTTCAGGAAGATAATCCACCCTCGGGAATAGATCCGTTATTATTATGATGACTGACGATGATTTTTTTTTTTTCTTTTTGTCTCTGGTCTCTAATTCCAGTCACACACTGAGTGTATTATTTATGAGGAACTCACTCACTGAGTCAGACTCAGATTTGGCAGAGACTCGCCCTCACATGACGACATCTGTGAAAGTCTGGGTCATCACATTCGCCTGAGAGAAGGATGACGGTTCAGTCAGCTCAGAGAGCTTAAAGCTGCGACGATCAATGTTTTCATATCAACAGCGGATAGATTATTAGATTAATCCACGACTCTGCAGCTCTCGCAGATCTGCTGACTGTTTTAGCATCTTTCAGCTCGTTGTTTCGGTTTTGCAGCCACGTCTGCACGCTGGCTGCTCAACACTGAGCAGTCTTGTCGAGCCTGCTGCACTGGACGTCGTATCCGTGGCGTCACCCACAGGTTTCCTTCTTGGCATCGACTCCCGGCTAATCTAAAAGCGGGCAAAGCTGCGGCTCGCCGGCGGACCCGAGGCGGGCCAGATGAAGCCCGGTTGCGGCCTCAAACAAACCACCTGTAACATTTTCCTGCAGGTTTAAGTTGGTTCAGTCCTAAATTTAGTTCCTCCGTGAGGAAAATGTGACCCGGCGTCGCTCATTTTTTGTTTCTAATTGTTTTGGACGCTTTGGCACGAGGAACAAATAAATCCATCATGAATTATATTTTTAACTCATGTGACTGATGTAAAATCTAATTTTAAAGGATCAGAAGTCTGCTGATGATATTCTACATTTGACATCTCTTCGCACGCAAAGAGTAAACCACCGAGAGACAAGAAGCCAGGCGCTCAGCGATAACTGATGAGCTTTGAGCAAACGTTCCTCAGTATCCGCTTCAGTTTCTCCTGCTGAAGCCTGCAGTCGGCTCAGGACGAAGCTCCGTCAGGTGTACGGAAACTTTTTAAAATGTCGATCTGAGACGCAGACAGGTCGCCCGTGGGTCACAGACGGACTCTAAATGGCGTCATAGCTTCTGACCTCTCGTGTAATCTGCACTGGAGAGGAACCGTGTGCGTCCTCACGCTGGAAGGAGTCACTGCCATGAAAGCCAGAGTTCAGACGCTGAATGTAATGACCTGTTTCAGATACAGACACACGTCCGTGATGCAGAGCGGAGTTTTAAGACATCCTGATGCAGCAGTCACGGTTTGTGTCCCGTATTTAAATGGAAGGCGTGAACTCAACGTAAAAACGATCAGTTTGGGTTGTTTTGGCTGGAGACTGTGGACAGACTGTCTGAGGCTGCGTCTCTCTCTGAGCTCATAAGGGGATTAAAGGTGGTTTGGACTGGGCGAACACACACACACGTGAACACACACCTCTTTACCTCCTCGTCTTTGCCCTTCTCTCGTCATTCACACTTTGATCTGTGTTGCTTACAGCACGTTCGAACATGTGAGCATCATGCGTGTTTGTTTGAGCTCTAACTTGTTTTATGTGTGTGTGTGTTCATTTTCAACATATCTGACTCTGTGTGTGTTTGTGTGTTGCAGGTGTCCAGAGAGCAAACAAGCAGCGGTAGCACTGCCAACATGGACCAGCTACTAGGAGGTACAGAGCTTCCTTTATCCTTTTTATAAGAGATTAAATAAATAAATAAGATGCAACAAATAGCATAAATGTAATTACTTTAACATACTTCTGTGAACAAACATGATCTGCTTTTGTTGCTGATTCATGTTTAAATAGATGCAAATTTTAATGATTAACTGAGGTTAAACAAAATATATGCGTGTATGAATGTTGGATATTTTGAACTTTTAACCTAATGCAGGATTTAACAGATTTTTTGGCCACTAGGTGGCAGCAGGATTTACACGTTCTGCAACTTTAACCATTAAACGACAGACGTGTGTGTGTGTGTGTGTGTGTGTCCACCGTTCATTCGCTCAGCTGTTGTCGAGTAGGTCAGGAAAAGTGACAAAAAAAAAAACTTCCTGCTGCATCAGGAAACAAAATGAACCAAACTTTTGAGAGTCCAGTAAAAACTCTCTGCGGCTTCGTCAGTGCGATCCTTCAACATGGAAATATTGATTCAAAGAACAAATATTTCATGTAGAAGGGAAAAAAAACAGCCTCGCGTTCCCGAAGCCTTTGTTCGGGTCACTTCGTCCGTGTCGTGCTCTGGATGGATTACATCCTTCCCAGAAGTGAGAAGCTCAGAAGTGACGGCACAGTTCGCTGTGATCAGCAGACAGGAAGAGACAAAAAACCTCACGTTTCCCCTCCACACGGCAGACGACTCCTGACCTCGTGTTCCTGTCCGCAGCCGGCATGACTAACCAGCACATTCTGCACCCGGCCTGAACTGGGAGGGGTGGAAAAAAATAAATCCTCATCAGGAACGACTGATGCAGAATTCACCAAACATTCCCGACATTTAACAGACCGGAAACAGAGTTAAACTCGACGATCTTGTTCGAGGTTTAATCGCGACGTTTTGTGTTTGTGTTCTACCAGATGGAAGCCTCGCAGAGTCCACTCCTCTCCGGGACAGGATGGCCCTCTACCAAGCTGCCATCTCCAAACAGGAAGTCCCTCCCACCTCGGCCAGCGTGAGTACTCCTGTCAATCAAAAATGACACATTTCATTCCAGTGGTCACAAGACTGGACACGGACATATTTGTGTCTTGGACTACTCTTTTCGGATCGTAACACATTCTAGGGTTTAAAAATCGAAGCTGTCCCTTTTCACATGAAGGTTACCTGAGGTTTCTTCAGCGTCTCCTCTGAGTGCCTCTAAATCTTTTGACTGCTTTGCGCTGTGGTCAAATCCAATCACCCAAACTGACCCTCGCTAACGCAGGCTGACTGCAGGCGGCCAAGATGCACCTCATCACGAGGACGTACAAAAATAAAACAGGCGGCTCAGAGAAGTGACGTAACCGACGATGAACGTTCTGTCAGTAAACTTCCTGTCCCGTTTTGTCGTCCCGCAGAGCGATCAGCTGGACGGTTTCTGCGGGAAGCAGAAGGAGAACGTTCCTCCGTTCTCTCTGGACATGGTGAGGACGCGCTTTGCACGGCACCTACGTACAGTTTCCACGTGGAAATATTTGACTGAACTGATCTTCTCTTGTCACAGAGTCCCGAGTCTGAGCCAAACGGGAGGAAAAGTTTCACCCCGGAGACCAACGGTAATTTCCTTTCCACGTCTTCTCATGACTCCAGATGACAGGAATGTTTTCCTAATGAGGTCTTGGCAATTAGACCATCATTAGTTTTGTGTCTTCATGTCACTTTGTTGTGTTAAATATGAAAATGGCTCCATCTAGTGTTCAGATCGCGACATTACGTTTCTCTCTCACATGCAGGATCTTCTCCTGGCACGCCTGCATCCAATCAGAGAGACTCTCAGCTCAAGTCTTCCAAAGTGAGTCTAACTTCCACACAGGTAAAACACACACTTATGTTATTTATGTGTGAGTTCATGAATGAATTTGTGTGTTTAGAGCTTCCGCCTACCTGCGAGGGAGACCTGCGTGTCGTGTCAGAAGACGGTGTATCCTCTGGAGAGGCTGGTGGCCAATCAGCACGTCTACCACAGCTCCTGTTTCCGCTGCTCGCACTGCAACACCAAACTCAGGTGAGGACGACGCGAGCGTAATAATCATAGTCACAGTAAACTGAACTTTGTCACACGTCAGAGTCATGTTTATAGTAAATCCTGCCACGAAAGCTCCGCTCTGCCGAGTTTTGACGGCATCAGGATGTAAAATAACGTCGTCGTCTGTCCACAGCTTGGCGAACTACGCCTCCCTCCACAACAACGTCTACTGCAAGCCGCACTTCTGCCAGCTCTTCAAGGCCAAAGGAAACTACGACGAGGGCTTCGGCCACCGGCCCCACAAAGAGCTGTGGGAGAGCAAAGGGGAGAGCTGCGAGACTTCGCCCCAGTCCAACACCCCGAAGCCAAAGATCCAGAGCCCGGTCTCAGACCTGGACAGCCCCAGTGTGGAGGACTCCCCGCTGGCTAAGGTCAACGTGCTGACAGCCACCATGGAGGCTCTGGGACAGGGATCAGCAGAGAAGGCCGACAAACCCGCGGAGGCCCGCAGGCTGAAGATCTCCTGGCCGCCACGGACGGAGCTGGAGGACGCAACCGGCCGCGGCGGATCCACCATGGACGGGGGCTCCGCCACCAAGCCCATCCGAGCCAAGTGGCCCCCAGAGGAGGACTCCCCCTCCTTGTCCTCCTGAGCAGGAGACACCCAGCGTACGTCGGACCTCCTCCCTGAAGGAGCGCAGCTTGCCCTTCACGCTGGCAAGTCCAGCTCCCGAGGCCAGAAAACAGAGCCCGCCTCCTCCCGTGGAAGACCGGGACCTCAGCCCTGAACCGCCCGGCATGGAGCTGCAGCACTGCGGCCTGTCGTCAGACAGCCAGACACCCACCGAAGACAGCTGTGTGGACGTCCACACCAGCTCAGGAGAGGAGGAGGAGCAGGAGGGGGAGATGAGGAGCGAAAACACGCCTGACCATCTCACCAACGAGGAAGACGACACTGTGGACGAGCAGCCTGGACAGGAGGAGGAGGAGGAGGTGGAGGGGGTGGTGGAGATGGAGGAGGAAGACGGAGGCGTGTTGGAGGAGGAGATGGCACCTCTGCAAGAGGAGGAGAAACCGACTGACATCTCGTCTCCCGACGGAGAGGTGGAGGCCAGCCGGTCGTCTCAGGACGTGGGCTTCTGGGACAGCGAGGAGGTGGATGATAAGGAGGAGCAGCAGGAGCAGCAGCAGGAGCAGGAGGTGCTGACGGTGGAGGAGATGATCAAACGAAACCGATACTACGAGGAGGAAGAGGAGGAAGAGGACGTATAGAGCGCTGACAGCCATGGACACTTTAGACTTCTCGCCATTCCTTCGTTTTTTTAGATGTCGTCTTCTTCTTCTTCTTCTCTTCTTAAGAGTTGCTGCGTGAACTCTCCTGAACTCTTTTTGTGCCTCTGAACACTTTTTGAAGCCATTCGACAAAAAAAAACAGTTTTTACGAGCCGCTCGCACATCATCTGTTTTTAAAGGCCCGATATTTAAAATGATTTCCCCCACGTGACAAATATTTTAGAAATATCCGAAGGTTGTGACACACGGAGAGAGAATCAGGTTTATTTTTGTGGACATGACTTTTGTAATTTTCTATCAAACTGCTGTCACCAACATTTTAGTCTCGTTCGCTCGGAAAGCTTAAAAGACGACGGCGTGCTGAAGGCCAAGCACTTTGACCTGTTACCATATTTCAAAATAAAAGCGTAGTTTTTAGTTTTGCTTTCTTTTCAGCTGCCATTCTGTCTGTACACGTTAAAAAAAAACACATTTATGTTCCTTGTTTTCTCGATTTCAAGAGTTCTAACTGGATCTGAAAAATGTTGTACTGTTTTTAAACCAGGGGACCAAAAATATCTTAGATTGCTACTGTTTAAATAAATAAATTGTTATATACAGAAATGTTTTGTTTCTTATTAAAATGTCACAGACGAGAGTTGATGGTGATTTAAAAATAACATGCACGCATTCTCACTGTCATAAATTCTATCAATGAATTGACATATTGCCAACAGTCGACCCGCGTTACGCAGGATGTGTCCACTTGCTGTTGGACGTAGTGAAATAATTCATCGCGTCCTCTTCAGGGTCGATACAGCCGGGGCGAGTTGCCAGTTCATCAACAAGCGTTCACTCACACTTGACACCTACAGTTACTCTAAATTAGCATATTGTCAATATGTTAGAGGGAAATCGTGTTTTCAGGGAGTTCTTCGTCCAACGCCGTTGTTTCCAATGATGCCAGTTAAGGTTGGCTCGCTGGAAATACTCCGGAGACTTAATTAGCATCATAATTGACTCTAAATCATCAGAGTCAGATGGATCTTTAAAAGATGTCACAACAATCCATCGTTTAGATCGACTGACTGACAGCAGTGTGGCTGAAAAGTCGATGGCCGTCCCTTTAAAGGTCCAGTGTGTACGAGCATTTTTTGGGTTGATTAGCAACGAGCCAGAGGAGACTCGTCAGAAACCGCACCAGAGCCAGACAGACACAAAACGAGCCGTTACTTTGTTACATTACTGAAACCTTTATTGGTGATTATACACGTACTGAACAAGGCCATTATAGTGCAAGTCAACAAGGCGAGGAATTATTACAGAGTCCTTGGTGAGTAAAAGTCGCTACAAACATTTTAAATCAAGATTTAGCTCTAATTTGGTTGAACCGTGAAACTTTCTGTAAACTGAGATTGAGTAAACTTCAAACATTTTTAAGTGACTTTAATACCCTGAACTTAGACGAGGACCGAACGTCCACGTCAGTGTCTCATTAATATCTTTGCACTGTCTAGCATAAGTTTTTTTTATTTACAGTTCAAGCTGTAACGACCTGAACTTAAGTCTCTATCCAGCCCTGCAGGAGAAGAAGATTTTTTACACGTCCTGTAGACCTGCTGAGGTCGTCATCGTCAATGGCTCTAAAACAAAATGCAAACAGCTAAAAAACAAACACACAGTCTCCAGCAGATATGTGATTTCAACAGTTAACCCTGTGTAGTAGCTTTACGTCACGTTGTAGTTGTAGCGTTGCCGTCTGCAGCGTGTTCTAGTGTGTGAATGAGGCAGCGTGGAACGCCGCGCAGCGCCTCGCGGGGAGGAATGTACGTTATAATTTACAGGCTGCTGATGACGAGGGGAGATGACGATGGTTAAACCGTTTGAGCGGACACAGTATGATAACGTTTGATCGTCATTCCCTTTAAACGAACAGACGGAAGAAACATTTTGTGTGGGAACCAGCTCCCACTCACATGAAACCACAGACAGAATTTCTCATTCGTGGACAGATTGTTTAGTTTGTTTTCAGCTCCGCGGGCCTGAAGCACAAAGTTCAGCCGGGTCCGGCTCCGTTTGGGTCGGACCGCGCGGTCCAAGTACACCCAAAAAAGTTTATTATTTTCATTCTGGATTCATCTGCTGATTATTTTCTCCAT
The DNA here is from genome assembly GCA_014281875.1 of Nibea albiflora. NCBI lineage: Eukaryota > Metazoa > Chordata > Actinopteri > Sciaenidae > Nibea > Nibea albiflora. The sequence continues at coordinate 23,918,747 of CM024793.1, read as the reverse complement.
GAATTCATTGATTGGTTTGTTCAAAGTGACACCATGATTAAACACGCTCATCAGAGCTTTTAGTCTGTCAGCAGATATTGATCACTGAAATACTCGTCAATGGGACAGGAGCCAGGGATTAAACCACCGACTGTTTTAGAAGATTCACGTCTCTAATCAGAGAACTTCAAACTCGGTTTATCGTTTCAGGTATTTTTCCAGTTTCAGCTTCTCAGCTGTGATGATTTTTATGTCTTGTGTTAAAATAATTTGATAATTTTGAGGTTTTAAACTGCTGGTGGGATAAAATGAGCAACATGAACTCATATCAACGTGAATTTTCTCACATTTCAACGAAGAAAATACATCCATCAGCAGATAAATCAAATCAGCTGTTTGTTTCTTCCATCTTTGACATAATCATCAAAGTAAGTTTGTCCCTGTCCAGACGCCGTAGGAACGATGACTCAGTTTTTCCAGTTATCTGATTGGCCATTAGTCAGGCTGTTTTGATTAGGTTTTATCCAGCACCGGTTACCACGGTGATTTAACCCAGGTTAAGAGTGTTTGTGAATCATTGTCTTCATCTTCAAGAACAACAAAGAAACATCCAGCAGTTAATTTAACATCACGTGTGGCATCGCGGACAGGAAGTCATCTTCTGACGACAGAAACAAGACATGAAGTTGTTTTCTTTTTTTTTTTCCTGTCGGCTCTTTTAAACCTGCAAAATATCATCGGAGCTCAAAGATGGAGGAATAAAGAGGGGGAATAATCCTTCATGTCGAGGGCGAACATGCAGAGCGGTGCGATGCAGTCCGACAGACGTGAAACTTCTGCGTGAGGTTTGCAGAGTTGAAACTTATGGCTGTACATTGCGGCGTTATTTCTGTCCACTCGCTGCGTTCACGTTTGCCCCGCAGGTCTCCTCCTTCACGGGACTTTCTCATGATCTCAAAGTGCAAAAAAAACAAAACATTCCCTGAACTGGAAGATAAATTTAAATCATGTTTTGAAGCAGATCCCCTCCCCCGCTGTAGAAAATGTACCTGACATGTTTTTATTTGTAGTTTGGCTCCGACGTGAAAATGAAACATCTGATCCGACGCTGCTCGAGGCTGCGATTACCAAACCTGCGACGATCCCCCAAAATAAAACAAAACGAGAGCCGATGATGCATTTTCTAGAAATGCTGAAACAGATCCACTGTTCACTTCCAGCCAGCTCCAGGAGAGCAGCGAGCGAGAGCGAGGTGGGGCGACAGCAGGTCCCTGATCGCTCACAGGAGGGCAGCCTCACCCAGAGAGAGGACGACGGGGAGGAGGAGAGAGAGAGAGAGAGCATGAGCCTCTCTCTCTCTCTCTCTCTTTATCGCTCTCTTATAGTGTATTCCCTGAAACATAAACCTCCGACAAGCTCTGACTCGGCACAACTGTTGGCCTCGCTCTGCTTTGCTTGGGGTCGTGACAAATGAAATAAACCAAGTGTGCCAGACCTCGTGAGAGAGATTGAACAGCTCAGTGTTTGAGAGACGCTCTGCATGCAGAAGGTTAGACGTGACGACGATAGCAGTGCAGATTGCATAGATTTAACTGTTACATATGTTGAGCGTGGAGCTGCAGTCTGCATGCTGTGACCACGTACAGCGGGGCCCCTCTGTCTCCGTCTGCTGCTTCACAACCAACGAGGACGATCCGGTCGTGTTTCTGCGATGACTGTGAAATTTACAAGTCTTATAAATTAAAGCAGAGGCAGTGTCGAGGAAGACGACTGGGGAGGGGGGGGGGCGACGTGCATGTGTGTGCGTGTGTGTGTGTGTGTCCTGGCGAGTGTTAGCAGCATTCTAGGCTACCGTGGGGCGAGCTCTACAGCGCGGCCGGCGTCGCACGAGTCCAGCTCATCCGCTGAGGGGATGCAGGTCCACCTTGACCTTCTCTCCGCTGCTGAGCATCCCCACGGTCGGGTAGAGGCCGCCCGGAGGAACCGCCATCTCCCTGCGACCCATCAGCTTCCCGTTCCTGGTGAAGAACACCTGCAGGACCACAGAGAGTTAAAACACACACTGATGTGTGTGACAGATTATTCATTGGTGCAATCTGCAACTTCACCACCAGGTGCCATTAAATCCGACATACTGGACCTTTAAAGATCTACAAGAATTCAGCTTTTAAACATGATATCCATTAGTATGTTGTCATCAGTGTATGATGACCTGAATATAACACCCTTCGTTGTCTGAAAACGAGTGCATGGTTGCACGGTCTGTTACTGGGTCAGTAGAGTTTATTGATGACGTGACAGCAGACAGTAGCAGCTGGATGAGTTCTGAAGTGAGCAGAGATTTACTGCCTGCTCAGATTCGGCAAAGTTCACTGGACGTCGCTTCAGTTTACAGACGGACAATGATCCAAATCATTTTTAAGGAGGTTTGGGAGTGTAATATTCTGCAGAGATCAGAGTCAATCACGCGTTCTCAACCCGATCAAATGTGCACTTTAAACTTAAAGCAGAATGAGCTACGGAACACGCGACAACTGGAGACAGCTGCAGTAAAAGTCTCCACGGGCTCCAGACTTCAAGCAACCGCTGTTGTTTTATTTATGAAGATGTTAATTTGTCCAATTACTTTTGAACCCTTGAAATAAATAAACTGTCTAAAAACAGCTGCAGTTCCTAAATAATTCAATCATTTTTTTTATTCAACACCTTAAATTAAAGCTGAAATTCTGCACTTCATTTGCATCTCTGTTATTTCAGTTCAAACCCGTCGTGGAGGAACTTTATCTGCCGAACAAACTCTGATCCAGACACGTCCCTTTGCTTTTTTTTGTTTTTCTTACATGCAATCTGCAACGTCACCACTGGGCGTCACTAAATCGCACACACTGGACCTTTAAAGACAATCAGTCATGAAATTAAAAAAAAGTCTGATAGCAGCAGAACAAACTTCGTTCGAGAGCACTCGGTGTGCCGGGAATTATGTGCAGTTAGGAAATATCGTTAAACAAACAGGTGACAGAATAATGTTTGTCTTCTTCAGGAGAGAGGAGGAAAAAAGTCAGTGTTTACAGTACATGTCTCTACTAAATCAGCGAGTGATCAAACATTATCCAGCTGTTCTCAAAAGAACATCAACAAGCTTTTCAATGCTAATACCGACGGCTTCTTTCCAAGTCTGAGAGCAAATACCGGCACACTAAAAACAACAAGTGAAGTACTGTGGAGTGTGTGTCTCCGATAAATCAGGCTGAGTCACATATCAAACATTTACTGTACCACCCACTCGAAAAAAAGAAAGGCTTAACCGCTATTCAATTACAGACTGAAGGGGTGAGTGAAACTGCAACAGGCTGCGTCAGTTTGAACACCGGCGGCACATCGACACCCGCGCACACGTGCAGCCGTGCCCACGGAGGCCTCTGCAGCGGCACGGAGCGCCGCACTCACGGCAAAATGTGTCCTCCTGAACAAATATTGACAAATCCCGGGATTACAACTCGGCCTGTTCTATTCTCACCCACTTGGGTTTCAGTGCGGCATGCGCTCACACCCGCTCAGCGACCCTCCCTCCCCCGGTACAACTCGGCCTCTACTTGCACAACTGTGTGGGCAAGTTAGCCCGGTGGCTACATGTCAAGACCGAGTGCAGCAATTAAAACAATGACAAACAAACAAGAGTTCACTGGCGGTCAGGTGAGTCCCGCTGGACGGAGGTCACGGCGAGGCGTGCACCAGAACTTTGAGTGATCTTAAAAATCAGAGTTAATCTACAGAAAAGTGAGCAGCGGTGTTACATTCAGGCTGCAGACGCTCTGCAGAGGTTATATAAAGATGAAAAATGTGATTATTTGGTGGATCACTGGTTAGCACGAAGGTTCCTGGTTCGACTCGGCTGTGGCCTTCCTGCGTCTGCATCTGAAACGAGCTCCAGAAAATAATCGCTAATGCCTCCCTTTGTTTCCACGTCTCCATGTTTGCACAGTATTTCTCTTACATGCAGTTTGTTAAAAGATAAAACTGACAAATATTCTTTCTTTTTTTTAAAAAATATTGTAAACGATTCCCATGAAAAGACAAAAACACCTCCCCGCTGCTCCAAACTCTCACTAGAGACCTGAAGATTGAATTATTCGCCACAAATTGAGTCAGAATCAGATTTATTTCCAAGTTTTCACTCACAAGGAATTTATCTTACCCTTCAGCAAGCTAATCCAAACCAACAGAGCGCAGCTTCGTCTAAAGGAGCCGCGGCGAGCGCTCGACCAGCGGAGCGACGGAGGCCTCGCCACGACTGTCGAACGATTTCCCCCGCTCGGACGCTCAGCGGTGTGACAGCACGAGGCGTGGCCTCCGTTTCCCCCTGTGTTGACCGACTGTTGTCACCTGCTTGCTGCCTTCGTGAGATCAAGATGGCGGCCTCTCTCCATCCTGGAAGGCTGGTTTTGGTTTTGTTTGGTTCACGTTACACAAAGGTTAACAAAGGTCACCGCTGACTGCTGACATAACGGTACGGTCTGCTTACACTGAGCCGCATTCGGGCACAACAACAACATCAGAATTCATTTTTGACCGCGGACGTACGACGGAACAGAAAACCATTTTCAGCTGACACCTGCGACCTTTAACGGCTGTTTTTGGAGCCTGTCAGTCCGTCAACTCTTAATCAAAGTGATAAATATTAAAATAAATAAATCGAAGCTTCTGTTTCTGAGCCCTGAGAGTTATTATTATTACTCCATGCGACCCGCGTCCGTCAGTACACGGCGCCTCAACAATCACCAACAAACAGGTATTTCAAAAGAAACCAGCAGAAAGCACAAAAACCCACAAGAATTTCAAGCCCGCCACAGTCAGTTCAGCTAACAATGAGTCCTTATCTCGACCAGAAAAAAAACTCTGGGATCATAGAAAGCAAATAAAAATACTTTTCTGAGACTCAATTCGACACGTTGGCCAACAAAAATAAACCCGAGCGAAGCCTCCTTGTGTCTGAGAGACGAGCTCCGTGATTCTCTGACAGAGTTTTACCTCCCGTAGTCCGGCCAGCGAGATGCTGTCGGCTCCAGGGAGCAGCAGCCTGGGAGCCAAGGCAGTTTGATGGTGGCTTCACGGAGTAATTAAGTTTAGAGGAATAATACGATTTCTGTGGAACGGGCAAAACTATAAATTACAGACTTTTTCTGGTCGCTCTCAGGACAGACTGGGCCTGCTTGGTTGGTGAGTAGATGTTTTAGTTTAAAAGCATCAGCACAGATCTGAGTCACGGCTCTGTTTTGGTCTCACTGACCGATAATCTATCGACCCGACTGATGTGTGACTGCAGCGGCGTGAGTGCTTACAGGCACTGGTCATTAATTACAGCACATCTCTGCGTGACGGCGCGGCGGACGCCGGGAAGCCATCGGAAAGCCATAATCGATAATCTGCAGGAGATGAATCATCAGCTAATTTTCTATCCTTAAGTTACACGAGGTCACGTGTTGTTGTTCGGCTTCGGTTGGGAACTGTGGGTGCCAGTTCATCTCAACTCTGTGGTGACCAGACTCGAACACACCTATCGCTGCCTTCTTAGACATGACAGATAGCTCAGACATCTATATGCGGCTATAATCAATATTTTAGTGCGAGAAGAATGTGATCTCTCGCCATGAACGCAGCATTTAGCAGCTAAAGAGCCAGATTTTTCCCTCGGGAGTCCAAGTCGGAGCCAGAAAGAGAGTAAATATTGTCACGTCCATCAGATGGACACAAACACAGCTCTAAATAAATGCTAATGTGTCTCTAATTACTTACTGATGAGCTCAGATCAAATTAAAAAGACGTTGTTGCGTCAGTGTCGTGTTTACCGTTTGTCACGCTCGATCTAAAACACACGCAGTTTACACGCGTGTTGCAACAGTCAGCGCAGCTGTGTTGTGTTTGTGAGTGCTCCTCACCATGACCTTCCTGCCCTCCTGTCCCTGCTCCATCTCTTCCCCGTCTCCCTCCTCCTCCTCCTCCTCCTCTTCTTCGTCGTTGAGGTACAGGAAGTTCTGGACGCCCGCCTGACCCGGGCGGACCTCGAGCCGATCCCAGTCGTCGACGTCACCTGAGGGGAGAACAGGTGAGGCTTTCATGTGCATGAGCAGAGTCGGTTGCTATGCCACGGGTTTAATCGCTGATAAAATACCAGGCGCAGAGCGGCAAGTCAGCAAAACATGTTATTAATGCCGCAACTTGACATGTCTTGTTTTTGCTGTCTAAGTTGGAATACTGAAGTACGTTTCAAATTGTCATCACAGGTTTGGTAATTTGAAACGGATGTACTGAAACCACCTGAGAGCAGGAAAGCCCATATATGTCTGAAAAGACTGTTAAACGACTGCTCTGTTTTCAATGCGGGGGATCTTGGTTTCTTTCCCACATTCAACACAATGAACTTAAGACAGAGTGTGACCACAGCCGCCTTTTGCCAAAACCACGATAAGCAGGTTTAAGAGCGAAACCTCCCACGGACACAACAGCCGCTGTAACTGTGTCACCTGAACCTCGAGCCCTCACCTTCTCCGTCCAGGATGTAGTCTCGTGGGAACATGATGCCGCAGCCCATGATGTCACCTTTAAAGCAGCGAGGACCGAAGGCGTCTCCGACGCCGCTGCCGTGAAAGATCTTGCCATCATCTGTCAGAGAGGAGGAGGAGCGAGGGAGAAGCTTTCAGTCCTGCAGCTAGGAGGCGATTCATTACTGTTAAACTGGAGTATTTACGATGAAGCATGTTGGAAAATACAGATAAATGGCCTCATATTATGAGTAGATACTGATAAACTTGATTAAATTACTTGATGTGACATGGATGGATCCACTGAACCAAAAAGTGTTTTTAAAGTTGCTAAAATTAAATGAAATATTAAACATCTTCATATTCTGTTATTATATTCTAATTGTTTATTTGGCTCCGACGACACAAACAGTTCCCCAGCTGTACTTTTGCCAAGCAACATCAACATCAACATTTTCCTCAACAGTAGCTTGTTAGCTTTGATCTATAAGTCTACATGTCAGTGCAGCTCGGAGGCAGTTCAAAGCCCGAGCGGTTCACTTTGTTCCACGGCGGCTGATGCCGTACGTGCGCGCTCTTTCCTTCCCGTCGTCCTCTCCTGACAATCATTCACAGTTTAGGGTCAAACGTTGCGTAAATGTTCAGCCCTGTGGCGCAAAGTTAGTTAAATTTAAAACACCTGTGAAGCGGAGTGATGCGTGTAGTTAGACGTCACAGGTGCTCTACATCAGCACTCATGACGACTCTTGTCCAATCAAATTACTGATTGGACAATCGCCTGAGGCGAGCCGTCATCTGTAACGGCACCCACCTGTCAATCAAAGCGTCCACGCTCTTAATCCTGCATAACTTTAAGCCTTAATATAATGTGAACAGGTGAGTTGTATATAAATTCACCCTCAGTACAGTTGTCATGAACGGGGAAATTAGCTACAGAGACCAAAACTGTTTTTGTACCAGGCTGTAAACATGTTTATTTCTGCTGTCTAACATGGGGACTTATGGAGACTGACTCACTTCTGCAGCCAGCCTCAGGTGGACGTTTGAGGAACTGCAGGTTGCCACTTGGTCGGGAACTAAACTGTTTAAATCACCATAATCTACACATGCTGTTCATGCTGTCATATCTACCTAAATAAAGCAAGACGCTGCATGAGCTGGATTTATTTCGGCATCCTTAGACTTGCCTATTACGGGACAATGAGCCTCGTACCTGCTGTAGCTGCAGCTGGTGATGTTGCACTGAACAATCCGCAACAATCCCACGTTTAGTTTATGTGTGTGCATCATCTCCCGCCATCAATCACAGACAAAAATAACATTACGGACTACTGCGGAGCGAGAGCGAAAAGATAGTTCAGACTTTCGTAAATCAAATTTCAGGTCGTTTAAAGGTCTGCTGCTTCGTCGTCCAAGACGCTGACTAACACAGCGTCTATTAATGTGTTTACCACAGCGTGCAACATGTGTACATGTAGTGCTAACATCCAGGACATCCTGACATTCCAGTCAGATGATGATGTGTAGAGGCGAAAGCAGCGCTAGTAAAAACACTTCTCCCCCCACCCCCCCAAAAAAAGACATCAACATCCAAAGGAAATCATCAAAACAACACATACTACAGTTGCGAGAGACAACAATGGAAAAAAAGGGCAAAAGAAAAACATTGCAGAGGTAGCCTGCAGACGAGCGCTCCTCAAGCGAAGCGGTGTGGCTGCTGCTGGTAAATATTTATGGAGTTGTCATGGGACCCGTCCCCGGCTCAGGATACTGTTTAAACAATCTCTATCTGAGCACCGGGAGGGAGACGGAGACACTGTATCATTACGGCTCCCATGCGGGCCCTTGTCACAACACCACACACTAGGCAAACAGTGGAGCCACGCCGGCACAGGCGCTGCGAGCCTAAAAATAGCCGAGCACGGCTTTGGAGAGTGACAAGGGCCGGCGCTGGAGGTGAGCTGGGGTGACGAAGGGTGTGGAAGTCCAGGTTTGGGCCGAAGGGATCGAGGGATAGGAAAGATGGGAGAAGAAGCCCCGGCGGAGGGATGAGCAATCCTCAGAATTCCTGCACTTTGTTCGCTGTTTTTATTTGGATTATGTTTGTGTGTTCACCGACTGCAGCTACCTGAACAAATTACTGACTAAATCGTCAGGAAAAGCCTTTAATTATCCTGAAAACACACTCCGGCAGTCCTCGTTTTTATCTTAGAGACTTGTCTGCAAACACAACTGTGTTTACAGATCGACACTCAGATTTTGCGTTTGTCTTTGCAACCGTTTCTTTATTGAATATTTGTTATTAAATTATCACATTAGGGCTGAAATAATCAGTAGATTTAACAATTAGTCAGTCAACCAAATGAATGAATGAATGACCAACGTATATTTATCAACACATTCTCAATTTCCAGCTTTTCAAATGTGAGAATTTGCTGGCTTCGGTTGTTTTATACTTTGCTGATGAGATGCCAAAGGCTCTGGCAACATGCCACAGACATTTCTCAGTATTTCCTGACTACTTCACGGACTAAATGGGTCCTCAATCAATTTATTATTGGACTTCCATGAAGTTGGGGGACAGATCTTTTAAAAAGAACGGTCCTAATCGAAGCAGCAAGAGTTGAAGTATCATTTTCTAGTTTCTAGTATGAACTGAACTAAAGTTTAATCAATTGCTGATTAATAGATGAAAATAATTGTTAGTTACGGGGCTGAATTACAAAATGTTCTGCACAGTAAATCTTCGTTATGCTGAATGAATTTCGTCTGGCAGACGCTGTGAGGCTATTTCAGTCTTTGGGCACATATGTTCTTTTTCTTTTCTCGAGTGTACTTTGGTGCTGAGAAAAAAAAAAGTTGGAAATCGAGATGCAGGAAGCTGGCTCAATTTAGAGCGAGGCTTTGACGGAAAATCTTAAAAATTTGTGTTGGAGAGTCGGAGAGTTTAAAATTAGCACAGAGGTGTTGACCAAGCTTTGGCTCCGGGGCAGGTGAGAGCGTATGGAGCTGGTCGGCGTTAACGCAAAACATCAAGTTCATAAAACCCGAAAGCAGACGCTGCCAGCGATGTTAGCTACCGGGACGGGCCACCAGGTGTTGGATCAAAAGGTGAGCAACAAGAAAGCGAGAAACTGCGGCTGAGTTTAAAGGTCTGGAGCCGGGCCCACGGGAGGAGAGGGCAGCCTCCTGACTGAGGAATGAGACCAGATGGAGCAAGAAAACAGGATTTCTCGTAACATGAGAGTTTGTCTGGGAAAAACTGGGCTTCCCTGCCCAGGGAACATTGACTTCACAGACTCCTAAAACATGCAAAATGAAATCAAAATATTTATAGACTTCTATGATTTCACCTTCTCACACATGACACGTGAGTTTGTACACATTCCTGAGAATTTACCATAAATTGCATTTGCAGCTGCGAATGTGAGTTTATCATAAACAAAGTGTTGAGCTGTTGATATATAATACACATCACGCTTCCAAGTATACGAACATGAGCATGAAGGACGTACAGACTCTACAGTCGTATACGGTTCTGGTTTTTACTGGTTTAAGTCTACGTGCTGATGTGACGAACAACACTTTTTATTTTAGAGCCGAAACTCTAAATTTAGTTGATTGACAGACAAATAACCGACAACCGCTTCACTAATAAATGTTTAAAGTCTTCCAAACATTCTCTGGTTTCAGTTTTCCAAATTTTTCTTTGACTAAATGTGATAATAAACTGAACATTTCTGGGTTTTGGACAGTTGGATTCATTTTTGAATCATTTTGGAATGTGGGAAACTTCTGGCACTTCTTTTTTCCGCCACAAATATATGGGAAAACATCTTTTCAATCAACCCGAGCCAAAGAGACTGTGACTTTTTATTATTCTGAATTTTATAGATAGAATAACTGGCAGGTGAATCAACACTAATGCACACATACACGTACTTGTGTTCGGACATCGAGGCAGGTGACGTAAATATTTAAAACTATAAGTCGTTCCTCAGAAATGAGTCAATGACTTTGATAATTGATTGATTGACTCTGCAAGCTGTCGAGTTTTTGCTGCTCTCTGATCGTATCTCGATGTTTCACGAGCTCGTGCTTTGGGAAGATTTTCCACCCGTTTTCTTGGGATAATCAGCAGACGAATCGATGATGAAATTAATTCGCTGTTGCAGCCATAATTCTCTCACTTACGCCCACATGCTCGGTTCAGATAATGTTGGTTCATTCATCAGACTCTCTTTGTGCCCGTTACTGTTAGAGAGGCTGTGTCATCCAGGTCCATTTTTGTCCCATTAGGTAAGCAGGTAATATCATCCGCGTACGCAACATGTTGGTATTGAATATTTGTTTTTGCAGAACCGGAGCTGGAATCAGATTAGACCCTGTCACTGGAGTTAGACTGAGCCCTATTATCTCAGGTTGGCTGGGTGGTGATGGATGGATGATGCTGGCGGTGGTGATAGGGCACAGACTTGCGGGTGTTGAGTCATAGCACGTGTGAGTCACTGATGGAGGGGTATGGAAGGAGGGTGACAGGGTTAATGACGCTTGCCGAGGAGCACTCACTGGTTGGATGGCTGGTTGCTCCTGATAGGGCCCACAGGGGCTCACGGGCCCTACGGCCCATTAACTTGCAGAGCCAAACCTGCAAGCCAACACACGGGATGGAGGTCCACGCTTGGGCCAGCTCCCAACACAAACACTTGCGGTAACACCGGCGCAGGCCAAAGAACTCTCAACTTATACAAGCTATACAAAGGAGGAGCTGATACGGTTGGCAGGCTTTGTGTGTATAGCTGGAATATATCTGGAGCTAAATCACAATCTTAAAAGTCAACAATAAACATCACGTGTGATCCAGGTCAACACTGGTCGCGTGCCCGGTACAGCGCACCATAAACCAAAGGTGACAGAAAGTCAAACCGTACATGGACGACATAAACAAGAAAAGCAGGAATGTGGTGCATTAAATAATTTATATATCAGCCTCCGGGCTGCTAATAGTAACTCAAATAACAATCTGCAGCCACCGACGGCTAACGATAACAACGCTCACAGTGTGTTAAGGAGCAGCGTGAGGTACGATAAAAATATAACAGTGAGTTTCAAAAGTCTGCGCAGGGCTGACGCCTGCCAAGAATATCCCAGCAGACCTTTGCTCCTTCAGATAGCGAGGTCAAACACAAAGGCGAACCACGAGAGTAAATAAACAGAGGCGCCCCGTATCGCTGAAGCACCTCTTCACAGCATTCACCGAGTAAGAAAAAACCAGAGTAACAAAGCTAGTTATTCCTTCTACAAGCAGTTTCTGCTGTGGTTATTTGACCTGGGCTATGTGATACTGTGTATACATTAAGTTCTTGTCACCCTGCCAACGAGCGCCTGTGTGCAATTCTTGAGGTTCCTAAGCTGTTCGGTGGATGCACGGAGGGGGGAGACGCGGAGAAGAGGCCCCCCGGCTGTTGATTTTAAGTAGCCGGATCAGAGCCTGCACCTTAACCCAAGCATGGGAAGGCAAACCTCATACGCACGGTGTGGAAAACCACATACATCATTTTAGTCTCTAACAAATAAGATTAATGGGCGCTGCGCTGGGGCGTGCACATTTCTGTGGTGTCCGACGCGAATGCAGCCAAAACCAGGCAGACCGCAGCGCTAGGCCTCTGGGACTCGGCGTTGGTGAGCCCCCGTGAACGACCGGCCCTGGTCTGTCACTCAGCGATGAGGCATCATCCGCAGACCCCGGCAGGACGCACGGCATCAACTGTTATTATTATTAACGTGTCCCGAAGCATAAACGGAGTCTGCAAAGGGATACGGTGGACTCGGGACTGTAAACATCAACTCCGAAACATGAGCGGAATGCGCGGAGTGAAAGAGAAGATGTGTTTTGATAGTTGATTGGAGGTCAACTGGAAGAAAGTATATAAAGCTCCTTCTAAAAATAAAATCATTTCCTCGTAAAAGAATCGCCTGAATCATCGAGTATGAGAGCGTCTGAATTCTGCCTGTGAGAGAGATTAACAATGGGATGCTTCAGACCAAAACAATGCAGATAAAAGCCAGCTAGCTCCTGCTTCGGGTCCGATAAGAGCTAACAAGATCTTGACTGTGACAGCGGATTGTCAGATAAAGAACCCGGGCTACCTACTGTAGCTCGTACGGTGTAACAACAACCACCTACCGAGCTGCGGCGGCTCTCATATCGCGGCGTTTGATAGCTAATCTCTTAGCACTGATAGCGATGGGTGCTGAGGCCTGGAATGGGAGCTGTGGGGGTTTTGTGCAGATGCCTGTAAAGATAATGTTCACAGGCCTGTCGTCACAAAAAACCAAGACTAAACGTGTGTGTGTGTGTGTGTAAGCCTGGGAGATAAAGATAAGTAAACTTTTTTTGTGTCTTGTTTTTTTTGGGCCATTGCTTTGCTGAGATGTTTAGATGACACAGAGAGAGAGAGAGCGATGAAGATCGTGCTCCTCTTTCTGATGCTGTCACTGTCTGTTCTTTTATCCTCCTTCATCTCTGTTTGTGCCAGGCACCTTAACATCCAGCTGCGACGGTGCCCTGTGATGTTTCCATCTAAAGGCAGCAGATACAGTAGATGCTTTAGAGGAAGTTTATCAGATTTTTCTTTTTTTTAGGATTTCGGTTAAACGAGACTATGGGGGGAAATTCCACACTTACAGCAGGAAATAACCTGAGAAACACAGAACCAGAAAAAACTGAGCGGGAGAAAGAATTAAGAAGGGATTAAAATTTCACCTGCATGGTACGCCACTGATCCTCGGCTCCATCCCGGGTGTCTGTTCCTGGGGTAATCCTGCACAAACACAGACACACACACAGTCATGAAGGTGATTTGAACCTCTACACTCTCGTAACGTGCGACCAGCAGACTAAAGAGCAACAAATGAGCGTGGACAGACGAAGGCTCGTCCAGCGGTGCAGAGTCCGAACCTGGACGCGGTTCGACTTCACTCATCCCGACCAACAGAACTGTTGCTGGCAGATTTTAATCGGCTGTAGCCAGATAGATACTTGAAGGCTTTTTCCAAGCTGAGCCTCTCTCACCAGCAAAGATCGTACTCTTAAAGAGCTCTTAAAACAAACTGTCTGCAGACATGAGACGAGAGCAGGATGAAGCTGGAAGTCAACAGCAGCTAGGTTAGCTTCAGTAACATACCCTGTTTAAATGCTTAGCTGCTATAGAAACACACATACACGCACAAGCAGCACAGTTGTTATAAGCAGTAGTGTGTTTCACTGTTTCGGGAGAAGAGGCTCTGAGGTTGACGACTAACTGATGAGTTTGGGAAACATAATGCCGGATCAGGTTTCATGTTTGGCTGAGGTTACTCGAGTGTAAACGTATCCAAATCCAATAAAGAGGCAGACGGAGCTGCTAATGTTCAAACTCTAATAATGCTGTATCTTGGCTCACACACACACACACACGATGTGTGTGTCTAACATCACCTGTAACCACAAAAATGGTTTATTTAACTAATGATATACTCCGCAGCTTTGCAAGGTTACTACGACGGTAATTGTAAAGTAGTTACGTCTGCGACCGCCTGTTGATCCGCGCTGACCTGTGATCAGGTGAACGGTGTCTCTGTCAGTCGTACGTCTGTTCTCACACTATGTAACTTTGGGCTCCGGGTCGGGAGAAGTACGTAACGCTTTACGGCACTAAGTCACACAGCACCAACTATTTCACTGATTTTGGTGAAACTGGATCAGATTTTATGGAGAAAATGTTTTCTGTTACTCTTTATGTTACTCTCTGTGATTTACAGAGTTTCCTGATGGACAGTGAAGTAAACTGCTGACAGCTGTAGCGGCTGTTAGCTCAGTTTGTTAGCCGGGGCTGCGAGCTCAGAGCACCGGGGGAATGTTAGTGTTTGTACCACAGGAGTTTTGGACCACCGGGAAGTTTACAGGAGAGTGGAGCCAGTGGTGTTGTGCCAGAACAGGAGCCGGGAATGCAACCGGGCTCAGCAGCCTCTATGGACATAATGCAAGAGTAAATCTGGGACTGACTTTTAGTGGTTGGTGAGAGCTTGGTGAAACAAAAGGCTGACAGACAGACGCCGAGCTGGGCTGACTGACTGCTCTGACTACAATGCCGGAGCAACACGAGGAGAAGTCCAAAATCAGCTCTAAATTGTGGAGTGTAAACCTCAGTAGCAGGTTCACGGTGTTTCCCAGCGCTCTGTGTTACGATATTTGTCGTTTGAACATGTTAATGAGGGCGAGGATTCCTTTCTGTTTGCCTCTGTTTTGGAAATCTGTCAGTCAACTACTTCTCTGAGAGGTGAGGATATGTTTGTCTCTCTCTCGCCATTTGACTGCATGTACAGTATGAACACCTTTCTCCAGGTTTCTCCATGCCAACAGAAATAACCAGAGGGCCAACTTTTGGATAAGATCGAGTATGACTCAGAGGTAATTACCAGGGACTCTTATCTTTTACGCTGCATCTCCATTACTGTAGAAACACAAGAGCAAGAGAGGCGGAGGGCAATGACATTATGCTCCTCTTTCATCCCCTCGGTAGGCTACATCTTCTAAAAGCTCTCCTGTTCACACACACTCTCTCTCTCTCTCGATGGGAAACTCTTTATTTCTTTTCATCGTGTATTAACAGACAAAACAAGGCAGCCAAAAGACTTTCATTTTCATCACGTCGCAGGTAAAAGAAATCCAAGATACGGCCGCGATGACGTCCAAGGAGAGAGAAAAAAAAACAATCCGTCTTTGGCGAGTCACGGTGGAGGGAAATGTTCTTTTAACCAAACAAAAGAACAGCCACTGATGACTGATGCGGAGACTGAATAGGCAACACATTACTCATAAACAAAAGAGGCCCGATGAAATTATTACTATTAGCACCTGTGTGGAGCAGAGAAATGAGTAATAGGGAGAGTGCAGACAGACATGTTGGTCGGGGCCAGGCAGACGGAGAGAGCAGCATTTGAGGACAGGACATCAGGGAAACATCAACGATCCTGTCTGACAACCCTATTGGGGTTTGAGGAACAGGAAATGGAAATGGATGGGGGGAAAGTGAGAGAGAGAGAGAGAGGGAGAGAGAGAGGGAGAGGGGGGGAGGGAAGAGGACAGAGTGAGACATCAGCAGAGGAAGACAGAGAGACATGGAGGAATGCAGCTACTGCTCCAAGCCTGAAAAACCCTTGATCCGCCAAGTCTGCTCCTCTTCCCCCTCGTCTCAACCACAAGCCGGAGGATTCCTCTGGCTGACTGGCATGTGGGCTGCATCTCCACGACGAGGGAGAGCAGCGTCTGGGTGTTTTCTCCTCTGATTGATGATCCACAGACACTGATTTGATCAGAGACTTTGAGGAAGACTCTGAAATAAGACAACATTAGGGATGCCTGAACAAATAACGGGTGGATTTATAGCGCTTTAATGTAAACCGCAGACTTGTGTCTGATAAATGGATCAACTGTTAAATGCCTGTTTTCATAGCCGTCTTCTTGGTAATTGTTGTGTCCATCATCTCTAATTCATAACATCTACTCAGCGTCTTCAACAAGTAAATATGTTGGTTTAGGGAGAAAACTGAAGCGGCACTCCCCTCAGGGTCACAGTTCCTCAGTATACACAATACAGCGTCTCCTGTTCAGCAGTGAGGAGCGGGATGAAGACGTTGGACAGTCGACCTCTTTGGTCCAGACTGAAATACCTCAGCAGCTCAATAAAACTTTATACAAACATTCATGCTCCTCAGAGGAGGAAGACAACTGATTTAGTGATCCGCTAACTTTTCCTCAACCGCAATCGGGTCTAGAAAAATGTTGGATGAATCATTATTAGTGCCATTATCAGGTCAAAATATGTCAAATACTTAAACTCGACAATAAACTTGAGGAAGTTTACTCTCCAGAAACCTCCACAAAGTTACCCAAGAGGGTGTTTTAGTTTCTCAACACATCAGTTAGGGCCTCTTCCTGGAAGACTTTCCTAAAAAGTCTGCTCTCACACTATGTAACTTTGGGCTCCGGGTCGGGAGAAGAACGTAACACACCACCAACTATTTTGCTGATTTTGGTGAAACTGGATCATATTTTATGGAGAAAATGGCTGCTTGGTGACCTTGTTGATGTTTGTCTGTTTGTAAAGTAACATAATCGTAACAGGCTGTCCATTTAAGACAGCGGTGCATGAATGAATTGAACTGAATAAAAACATACCGAATGTTACATAATGTTGCTTTAAGTACCTGAAAAAACAAGATTTTAATCTCCTCAGTGAAGTTTTTATCCATAAATTCTGTAAAGCGGATCATATTGCTTTATAGAACAGCGATCCTTCTGATAAAAGAAACATTCCAACCTATTGTGGTTCAGAAGTTACAACAGTTAACGCTGCGTTTTTTGTTTTTTTAAATCGCTGGCGGCGCCGCTCAATCATACCTACGCTCCTTCTCCATCAACATATGATGGAATGCAAAAAGGCAGAGAGAACACCGGCCCGTTCTCACGTGCTGTAAACTCTCAGAACATGGTCACTACGCCCGCTGGCCCTGCAGAAGCCATCAGAGAAACGCGAGCTGCTCCCAAGAACAACAAACACGAGCGTCGGGTCCACGGCATGGCAGAGCGAATATCAGATCCGCAGCTGCAACGCCGGTGTCATCAGAGCAGCCTGCATTTCCACACGGTGGCAGAGTAAACAAGTCTGAAAGACCAAGAGCGGAAAGGTGCGGGCCGAGCGGGGAGCCGTGTGGAAGCAGATACCGATCATCTACGTGGTTTAATCACGCTGGCATATCACAGAGCTGTCTAAAAATATAACTTAAGCCATGAATTACAACGGATGTGAGAGTATGGGTGTGTGTGTGTGTGTGTGTGTGTGTTTGCAGGGAGGGAAAGTAGTGTGTTTCTGTTTGTACGTGCCCACACAACCTCACCTATAGGGGTTGGGCAGACACTGTGTAGGAAACTAATGCAGGTCTGTTTGTTTAACCTCGTGTCATCGGGCTAAAACCTCTAGCTCCTCACACGAGAACAACAACAACCGCTTGACAGTTAGCTGTGTTGATCTGATGGGAGTGAGGAGAACAGCAGCTTACCCGAGTGTGTTTGGGCATGTTCATCAATATGCAAGTGCTCTCTTGATACAAACACAAATAATGTGAACCCAACATGTCAGTTCAATCAGTTATAGCTCCATTTCTGGTGTCCACCAACCCCGAGAGGGAAATATCTGCCTGTTTAGCTTTGTCGCTTTGGTTGCGCGACCTGACTGAGTCTTTTTATGTAGTTAATTCGATGGTCTGCCTCCATAGAATGAGGAAGAGCGACACACACTGAGGCGATGAATGACTGAGAGGAAAAACAGCTGCAAGGCCAGAATATTTTCACATCTAACTTGACGGATTAGAGGGTTTATGTCAACCAAACCAGAGTTGGTGATTGTTGGAAGAGTGGAAAGACTAACCAAGAAGGATTTGGTGAGTTCCATTTTGTTTCTGTCTGTCGTTTTTTTTAATGTTCAATAAGGAAAATATGTGTAAGAATATTTCCTTCCTTGACATACGGCGAGTTAATTTTGTTTATTTATTGGAATGTAGCAAATTCGCCGCTAGCTCACGTCTCCCGTCTCAAATTCTTCCACCCCATTACTAAGTCACAAGAAAATACAGTAGAGAAACATATGTTAGCGTCGGAGCAATGGCTGGCAGAGCACATAAGGTGATCGCCGACCCCTCTCGCCCCGACAGCTCCGTCTTCAATACCCTCCCCTCGGGAAGGAGATTACAGTGTAGGACATTTCTCTGCAGGAACGGCACATATCCTGAGACTGGTCGACACTTGAACTCTGACGCACAAGCACTTGTAGCAGTAGAACAAACATTAGCCAACAAGCACTTTAAAAGAAGGCAGGGAGCAGCACAGAACAAACACTTTGCAACAAATGTAGCAGAACAAAGCGGCTTCTTTCCTAGAAAAAACGAGTTTCAATGTATAAATGTGATCCTGTGATTTATCTACTTGTATGTTTGTTTTTGGAGCTGCTCTGAGGTTAATCTGTGCTACGTAAAGTACTGAAATGAATTGAGAAAGATACAGTTTGACCAACTGACCTTGCTCGTGAGCTATAGCCAACACGAGCCAAGCTTTTCTCTCTTTTCCAAGATTCATACATCCAATCCAGTCAACTATAAATTAATCTCCAACTTTTTAAATAATTGAGTCATTTCTTAATAAAAAAAAAAGGTGTCAAAATCGGGTTGTGGTCTGACATTTGAGGCCGATAAGGGATCAATATTTTCTGACAATTTATGGACCAAACAAATCGATTCATCTAAAAGAGGATTGACAGATTAATCAATACTGAAAATACCTGTTGCAGCACTACAGGCACGCGATAATAAATGATCTCCAATCTCCTTTTCCCATCTGTCATCAGTCTAAATTCTTTCTTTCTAATCAATTAAATCATTTTGCATGTAAAATGTCACCAAACGGTGAACATGTATGTTAGAATTCCCAATTTCCCAAAGTCACATCTTGCTTTGTTTGACCAAAACCAAAACATATTCAGTTTATTATCAAGCAGGACAAACAAAATCATCAAATTCTCACAGAAACAGTAGATATTTCGCATTTTAGCTCAAATTATCTTCTCTGCACGTCGACGAATCGAACTATTCACCAAGTCTTTGCAGTTCTCACGCTTGCTGTGCGGTGTTACTGGTCTGACGGCGCTGTGGCTTCTTCAGCTTCAGGCACAAAAACAGCAGCAGAGAAAAAACGCTTAGTAGGACTGCTGCATCAGAGGAGGAAGAGGAAGAGAGCGGTTCCCAGGACCTGGTCCCGGAGCATACCAGGACAGAGGAAACGCTGCCATTCCAACCTCCTGAACAGTTTGTGCTGTTTTATTTCTTGTTGCAAGGTGTTCGGTTTGTGCGTTTGGCTTTATGACTTATTCATGAACAGAGGAGTGAGTCAATGCAGTCGTCAGAGAGGACGGAGGGTCATGAACTGTGAAAACAATCAGTTTCATTCAGACGGCTGCTGAACCGCCCTATCTGTGCCTTCAGTCCTCCGTCAGGACGATGACACCTATCCATCCACCTTCACATATTCAGCCCGTCTCCCCCACCTGCGTCTTCGCTTCCTTATCCTCCCACAGCGTTACGCTTTTTTTATTTTTTACAGGATTTTAGGGGTTTGTTTGTTTTTCAGGACATGAGGGTTTTCCTGCTTTTTTTCCTGTGTTTTTCATATTCGGAATAGCTTCCCTTGATTTTTCTACCTCCCGACTTCTTACCTTGCCGCCCCCTCCTCCTCAACCTACCAGCTACACTCCACCACCACCACCCCATAACTAAGCCTAGATCTCTCTTTGTCCCACAGCCTAGCAACCGGTGTGTGTACCGGATGAAAAACAACTGCCGCTACCAAGCGTATGCATACTGTACATTCATGGGGACCCTTATCTTCAGAGGAAGTGAGAGGTCATGACAGGTCTAGGAATTGCGGTGAGGGTCAAAACAGATCTAAGATTACAGAAACACACACAACAACACATCTACCTTACGCACAAAGAACTCAAACTTATCACAGAACAAATTCCTCTGACTTCCCCGTTGGACAGGAAACTGGCAACGGTGGCTTTGGGGATTCAAAAATGTGCTTCCATCTAATTTGATTTGAACGTGTCGGTTCACTTTCCCTTCATCTTTGCATTGGGAAGAGACTACAGACATGTTGGCGGCTTTCAGAGGCTAAACATAGAACATAATAACGTTTATGAGCCGAATGCTAACATCATGCTATCAGAGTCAGGATTAATATAAAACATTTAAACTTATAATATGCTAATATTAGCTAATTAACAATACATACAGTGTGCAACTGATGGGAAAGTCATTCGTTTTGAGATTACAAGAATTGTTTAATTCATCCTGAGGGCGGCATGAATGTCTGCACAAGGTTTAAAGGACCAGTGTGTAGGATTTAACGCCATCTAGTGGTCGTGTTGCCGCCTCACCTACCCCGATCCTCCTATCCTGCCCCTCGAGCGTGAAAAAGAAACTACGGCGGCTGCAAAATATGCAAAAAACAACAACGTTAAACCGCTCCATCTAGGTACGGTGTTTAGTTTGTCTGTTCTGGGCTACTGTAGACACGTGGCATCGCAACATGCTCAATCTAAAGAAACAAAACCATAATTATTAGCATTTTTAGGGGATTGTACACTAATGAAAACATTGTTTCATCATTATATTCTGTAAATAGAGCAGTCGCTGAGACATTTTAATGCTAACCTGATGGTGGTGCAAGAGGCAAAGTCAATGACTCTCCAAAGTCATCGGGCTGTATCCTCTGGGGACCATAAATGTCTGCACAAAAATTTAGCTCTAATCTATGATGTTGAAATGTCTCGCTTAATAACTGCTCGCGGTGCCGGGGGAGTTGTCATCAGATTAAGCTTTCTCATCTAGAAACAATGAACGTCCGCGCCAAGTTTCACACCAATCCAATATTTGTTATGATGTTTTTAAGATGGGACCAAAGCGGTTATCACAAGAGCCACAAATTCAAATATTTGACTTTCCTTGAGAGGTGACTCATAACAGAAGTGTTGTGGATGTTAGGAGACAGAACGAGTTGGCAAAGGAGGAGAAAGAGATTTGTTAAGTGAAGAAAATTGAGTACAAAGTTGAGCTTGACGTCAGCAACCACAACAAACAGAGAGAGAGACAGACAGCCAAAATATGGCAGTCTGCGGGGCATTAATGACTGGATTTATGCTCATATTCAAGCCTTCCTTCTTACCACAGGATGCTATGTAGAAAAAAAAAAAGAAAAAAGACCAGCATGCAAACTTGCGACTGCTGTTGAGTAAACAGTTATTACCCAAGCCCTTCAATTTGCTGCTTTATCACCTCTCCTGGACTTAAGCTTAATGTCTTTATAATGAAACCCAGATGCAGAGAGAGAGAGAGAGAGAAGTGGTGGAGCAGAAATAAAGGAGAGGAGAACTCTGAGGAGGTAATGGTACTGGAGTTATCACCACTCAACCTCTTCCTCACCCATGGGAGCGGCGTCTGTATGTGTTTAACACAGAGCATGTGTTGTGCGTGTAGTCTTCTCCTGCAGCTCCATCGGAGGATATTTTGCTCCTAAATTTCGTAGATGTAGATTTGGAGTGTGGTGAGATTGAAAGGGTCGAATTTAAAATACATTTTTGCAGTGATCACACGTTTAAATGTTTCTGCAGAGGGAGCACGTCCTGCATTAGTTGTCCAGCTGACAATGTTGGTAATTTGATTGACGCACTCGCTGTTATCTGTATATTTCCGTGAAAAACTAAAAAGTTCTTCTCATGACTAATTTCAGCAGCCACATGGGGGAGGTGCGGTCGATGCTCTTAGTCATTGTTTATTCTGCATGTTATTCGAGTGCTCACCATGCGACTCTGTGACTCAGTACTTTAAGTTGACTCTGTGACGTTGTTCGTTACGGGACTACCCGTTGCTGTGACACTGCCGGTTTGCAGGAACTGCAGATGACTCAGCGGGTGTCGAAATAACACGAAGCAAAAGTGATGTCTGCTGGGAAATCAGTGCAGACCGGTGAACCTGTGTGTTTGGATTCATGTGCAAGCGAAGCTACGTTAATCAATGCCAGTTAGCCTGGCATGAATGTTCAATGTTTTAAAGGGATAGACATCTTAAATCGGTTATTGATAGTCCATCTTTAACAACACTGCTATTAAAAACACCGACCCAGACGTCTGAAACTTTCAAGCTGATTCTACAAATGTGTCCCAAACCTCTAAGTGCAGCAATAAAGTTTATTTTATACAAAAAGTTTGACTGTAAAGGTGAAATATTTGACAGGAGAGGAAGGTAATACTACCAACGTCATTGATGTGTGGACGTATTGCTTCAACATTTGATGATCCCCTGACTCAGTACTTTAAACGGACTCTGTGACGTTGTTTGTTACAGGACTACGCGTTGCCGCGACGCAGGAACTGCCGATGACTCAGCGGGTGTTGTTGAAATAACACAAAGAAAACGTGATGTCTGCTGTGAATTCAGAGGAAACCTGAGCAAGTTAGGCTTAAATTCACGTAGTCAGCCTTACATTCAAGCATTTAGCTGATTTATTTTTTAAATCCAAAGCGACTTAGAAAAGGGAAACAACCGCCGCTCGCATAGAGTCAAGGCCCAGTTGTAGAGGGGGATAGACTTATCATGTCCCGTTGTTGGTAGTGTTGCAGAGGAGGTCCTCTCTGAAGGTACAGAGGGACGCAACTGACCTGGTAGGACGAGAAAAGTTTGGACATCTTAAATCGGTGCATCTGCTAGCAACACCGGTCAGATGTCAGTAAACCGCTGGCATTAGAAGCACCCACAAAGACGCCTGAATCTTGCTGAATCAAGCCGATTCCACAAATATGTTTAAAAAAAACTGCAAAAATATGCACAGCAGCTGCAGCCTTGTAGTTGATTTTACACACAAGGTTCGACTGTAAAGGTGAAATACGGGCGATGCTGCCTGCAGGGGAGCTGGTTTGACAAACAACATATCTATGAAGGCGATATTATTGATTTATTGACTTACTGAGGATTTAAATATTGACTGATGTTCTAAAATTACACGGCTCGGATTGAAACCTGTAAGTCGGACACATACGGTGCAAATATTTCTCTCCTCTCCGTATGCACCTATAGCTCTCTTTGTTTTAATATCATCCGGTGACCTGTGCGTCCCTCTGTTCCTGTTTTATATAAATTGCCTCTGAGACCTTGAAAGATGTTGTACAAGTTTCATCTTTTATTTTTGTTATTAAAAGGAGCAGAGCGTTGACCCTGGGAGAGACAGTGCTGGCAGCTCTCCACAGGCCTTGGCTTTGGCAGTCGCTAATATTTCACATTCATAACACTTTCGAGGCTAAACTTACAGGGTGTAAAAAAACTCACAAATCATGGACCCATACTGTCAAAGAAATAGTTCCTGAGTCAGAAGAATAATGTAATGTAAAAAATATATATATGCAAATAGGTTTTGTGAGAGACTCCATCTATCAGAAAGGAGACATTTATACAAGTTTAATCCTGTCCTTCATGAGCTTAGCGAGGAGGCCAGAGTTTAACTGCTGCAAGACTTTCTATCTTCGCCTCCGTGCACTGAAATGTCTGAACATATTAACCCCGCACTCTGTGCATCTCTTAACGTCCATCAGCTTCACTCGGAGCCCAGACATTTACAGGTTTGTCTGTTTTTCTTCTTCAAAGCAGCTCTACGTGGTAGCAGTCACTTGCAGGGCTGCAGTGTTAATGCAGAAATGGGAACCGCATGTGCATTCTTTGGAAAAAGAAATAAGGGCTCAAATGAGAGGTGTTAAAATTTCTCTAATTGTATTTTCCTCTGGGGGTGTTTCATCCACCCAAAGCAGCCCATTAGATCCAAAGAGAATGGCCAAGCTGCTGGATAATGGGGAAGAAAATAAAGCTCATGACAGTACCACTATGTTTACTACCAGTAGTCTATTTCACAAACTTTCTGTCCTCTAAAATGGATTTTACAGGCTGAGCCGCTCACCAGTTTCTCTCCATAGACTGATGTATATGCACGTGGGGGGTCCTTCCTTTAAATATTCAGCGTAGCCGCTCTTCCATTAAACATTCCCAAGACAACGCCTGCACACGCTAATTACCTGCCTTATTCCCAATGTCAGTTTTCCATCATTATGTTGTTAGCTCACTGACTTGCTGAACTATGGGGACCGGAGAGGGAGAGCGCAAGAAAGCAACGTGGAAGTCTTATTGCTTCAGTCCACGTCCCCGGAGTTCACTGGAGATATATAGCCTTGTATATAACTGTATGGAAAAATAAGAGAAAGAGCCAAATGAGCTCTTTTCTTAGAAAGCTCACCCTTCTTGCCAGGCCCAGGGCGATGTAGCACTTCTCCCCAGCATCAACGATCTCCAATTCATAATAGTGGCAGCGGGTGGTGAGCGGCTGGCGGGCCTGAGCCAAACCCACGTCTGTGATGCTCTTTCCTTTTCCAACATACTCCAAGAGCTGAGGACGGGAGAGAGAGAGAGAAGTATGAGCATTATTATGTGAGGAAATAAACAATATTAAAAAAAAGACACTAATTAAACACACACGTTAAAATACAGACTCCATTCCAACCTGTTTTATTGCCCAGTAAACTCCATCATAAGGCTCATTCACCCGCACACGGACAGTGATGAAGGTTCACTATCCAAGAGAGAGGAAACCTTGTCGAGCGCAGACCAAATGTTCTCCATCTCGTCTTTGATGTCACATGCATGGCCTCGTTATCTAGCGGGCTTTAGCCATCGCAGTGGTCAGCTGTATCGCCACATAGACTAGCTGTTGCAAGACGTCAAAGCAGCCGAGTGTCCGAAGTTGCGACACGACAGTCAGCGTATCTGTATCTTTGCTCTTCATGTCCTCATGAATCCTCAAGTTCTATATATCAAATGGTCAAAATGACAGATAACAAGAAAGTTTAATGCGACAAAGTGAGTAAATATGCAGAATCTGAACTTCTCTCACAGGCTCTCTCTTTACTAGTCACCTAGCGTGACGCTCTTAGATTTTGGTCGACCCCTAATTTTTCCTCCAGTGCCACGATGAAGTTGATGATTGGACTTTTGCAACAGCTTTACTGTGAGCCCGTCAGCCTATATTTGGTTGCACTTTGTATGTTAAATTAGGTTAATTAGCAGTAACTGTTTGCAATGTACAAACATCACTGGACTACACCGAGGCCGGAGTAAACTTCATTCTCAGGCTGTTCTGGAGCATTTCTTCATCAGATTTCTGGACGTTTCTTGATGGACACATTAAACATTATCCTCGGAAACTGTAAAGTCACACTCGATCTAAAAATGTGTGCATCGCGTCTCTGTGTTCAGATTTGCAACTCTCCCACGGCCCCCGCCTCTGTGTAGGCGCTCCTCACAGTTTGAAAACCTTTGCACAAGTCAAAGATTTCAGTTATCCTGTTCAAATCTCTGGACTGGCACTGAACGCAGCGCAGACACTGATGCTTCCACGGCAAAGTATCCTACTGACTTTGCTGAGCGCTTTGGCCCCCATGAGGTCGACATTTGTGGTTTTCAATGAAACAATTGCTGAACGGATTGGTTGAAGTTTTCCAATACTTGGTTTATGACCTGCAGCAGGACTTTGTGTTCAGTGCTCGTTTGCATGCTAACACTACATGTTCACATTTTAACTAAACAAAGCACCACTGCGCTGTCTCAGAGCCACCAGCAAAGGTGCAGGCAACCTTTGTTAGTCTTCAGCATGGCTTTGAGGACAGACTGTCCCTTTCATTGTGACAGCAGGGTTTTTACTCCAACTTTGAGAGATGCCATTCAGAGCAGCTATAAACACTTTTGCCTTCAGATGTGGCGGGACAACGTGTCCTACAAACTGCTTTGTTTCTCAGTAAACCTCGTCCCTGCTGTTATTTAATTATTTGGGCGATCAGGCCAAAAGGGCCGGCAGTAATACGAGTCTTTGTAAGCGGCGAGGTTTAGATGAGAGACAAAAGATGCAAGACGCAGCAGATCAAGCTTGGGCAGGATCCTCGGCCTCAGTGTTGTTCCAGAGGCGAGGGACTTAACCACACAACTAGCTTTTGCAAGTGTGTCCTAAGTGAGTGGGCACCATGACAGATTGACACTTCCAAACCCTCGATGAACCACCCATGGCGACTGCCCTACAAGTATCAACAGCCACTGGAGACTGCATGTTCAGTCCGCGATGATAATGCAATTACTTTCAGGTCTATTTTGGTCTTAAGCATCTAAACAGGTGAGGATGGGTGGGTACAGGTGAGTAGGTGGGCAGCTAGGCAACCACAAAGCCTTTAGGCTGAGCAGTGTTTCCATGCCACGAGTGTGTGAGTGTGTGCACGGCGGAGAATACGCCCCTGGTTTGAAAGGCTAGGATGACAGACAAGGTGGGGGTGGACGAAATTGCTACTGTATTAAGCCTTTGTGTTTGCGTGTCTGTTTTTCAGTAGCCTGCCACTTGAAGGACACACCTGGTGGGAACAGCTATTCAGCGTCTACGTCATCAGAAAAAGTCAAGTGTCTCAATTAACTTATTACCATTTTTTCTTTTTGTTATTCCCTGTTGCTTAGCGATACATCAAACTGAAAATAACCCAGAAATGAAGCAGTCAAAAAGTTTCATTTCAGTCTCTGAGCTTGATGTTGGACTGAACTGGCTGCTGAGAACAGAACTCTGGCAGTACATGTGAAGCTACATGTCTTATAAGACACCAACTTTAAAGAGATCAAACATCAGGGACGCTTGAAACAACTGAACAATTATGACGAGCTGATTTCTTTTGTTTTTATATTGGAATCAATGTAAATCATTGAAGAAAACGACCAAAAACAGACCTCTCAGTGAACTTTTCATGTCATCTCATTCAAATTAGAGATGTCAAACGAGGTTTTAATATCCGAAGACTAATTTAAAATTTAAAGTTTAAAGCTGTGTAAATGAAGAATAAATCTGAGTCTGAGTTTGTCAGACCAAATAAGTTTTATTAACCACCCAGTCAAATTTGAATGATTAAAAATATCAACAACTTTATGAAATCAGGTGTCAAAATCAGGTAAAAATGAATTCTCGGCTCCAGGACTGCGGGGGCGTGGCCTCTGAAGGCGCTGAAGCCACGCCCACTCAAGGGAGTGGTCGAGCGGCCATTTTGAAGCGGCTGAAACGTGTCGGATGAGTTCAGAAAACGACCTGACTAACTCTGAAACACTCTGAGCTGAGATGAATTCATCTCTGTCTCTCTGCTCAGGGCGGCCTCAGCGTGTCATCGAGCCGCCCTTTAAGGACCGCCCACAAAATCCTGAGACTGAAAACTGGTGAAAAACTGTTTGAACGAGTTTTTTCACGCGTTTTCAGCAACTATTTTACAACATATTTAATCTGTTTTGGAAGAAATCTCAGGATTGTCTTTATATGGACTTTAAATTATTGATATAATATGAATCAAAGGTTGATTAGGAGGTTTTCAACTCCTGAAATTGACACGGGGCGATCCGTTAGGGAGAAACTATATAAAATCGTATAAGTTGTTGGTGGCTTTGATTTTTGGGACACAGATATTTACATTGATATATTTATAGAGTTTGTTTAGAGCCAGCAACGTCTCATCACAAGGCGTTTCGTGCATTCTTCCTTCCCTGTCTTTTCAGATTATTACATTTCCTTACTTCGTTGACATTCAGTCAGTGGAATAAACTGTAGGGTGATGCATGTTTGTTGCGTCCTTGTGCGACAAAACATCCAACAACAGCCGAACTTAACATTTCTAAAAAGGAAACTCACTGTAAATTTGTATAATCTAAACCCAGATTTGTCAAAAATAAGTACAGAGATCGTATGAGAACACTGAATAGACTGCGTTGGCTTCACAGGATTATTAAACTAAAGCCTGTGTCTACAGTTACATAATTCCATCAGCTACCGGTTGTCAGTCTGGTTGCATAAAGACTGCAGAATTTCAGCAGCAAGGAGAAAGCTGGCAGACGTAGACGGCAATAACTGAGCCGTTAGACTAAAGCCATTCTGTAAAGTTTTGTGCTCGATGCCAGTTTATTTTTGGACTGTAAATGTCTAATAGATACAGGACTGACTGTAGATTATTCACCATAAAGAAAGTTGGTGTTAACTTCTCTCTGCTGCAGCGCTGTTGCTATGCATAAAAAATTCTCTTCACATTCCTGGAAACAAACCATATTTTTTTATGGTTTCTTTCTGCGACTCTGATTAATTGCTGACATGGATAACAGTATTAACCTCAGCTGTCTTTGTTGCAGACTGCCCTTTCATGCATGCTCTTGTGCCTCCTTAACCTGCTGCACTTTCATGCCTGGACAATGGCTGTTCTTTTGAGATAG
The DNA here is from genome assembly GCA_014281875.1 of Nibea albiflora. NCBI lineage: Eukaryota > Metazoa > Chordata > Actinopteri > Sciaenidae > Nibea > Nibea albiflora. Next base: position 23,890,266 of record CM024793.1, on the reverse strand, counting down.
GAGGAAAGAGTTTCAGTGTGATGAACGCTCAGTCGCACCTTCTTTCTTTTTTTTCTCCTGCTGCTGCTGCTGCTTGCTGCTGAGTAATGAAAGGAGGAGAGAGACGAGAGGGCAGAAAAAGAGAGACGTAGCCTTGAGCGAAGCGTGTCTCACTTAGACAGCTGACAATCTCTCTCCCTCTTTCACTCACTCCTATAATTCGGAGCGGTGAGAATGGCGATGGTGGTGTGCAAGGACGTGTTTTGTTGAGCTGCTGCCTGGGTAACAGATGTAACGCCCAGAGAGTGGTCCTGCCAGTTTCCTGTCACACCTAATGGGGAACTTAAATAAAGGTGAAATTGGAAATTAAGAGAGCTTTCTTTATTACAGTATGTGGTTCATACTTGTCAACTAAACTCTGATGTGATTAAACATCACGCAACATCATGCAACAGTTGTTATGTTATGACTTCTGTCTTTATTGCTTTTATATTTATATTCTTTTCATTACATTTTGTTTTTTCGTGGCTTTTTTTTGGGTGAATTTCTAATTGTTTTCCCATCGTCTGTCCACTTGTGGTCCTTGTAAAAGTGTTTTTTTCTCCTCTTTTGTCCTGCATATTTCTTCTTTGCTCTCTCAAAATAAATCCATACCAATTTATATGCTTAAATTAAAAAAAAAAATACAATATGGGCATTAAAATGTGGACAATCTGAGCCAAACGTGCCACTTTTATTTGGAAAATGAGCCGGCTGTCCTTGTCATTCTTTGCTCCAATTCATTTCTTATTTGGGTTAGATGCCCTCCAGCAGCTCCATCTGAGTTGTCCATCAGTCATGTGCATAAGACGAATTTAAAAAAACACTGTCATGATGCCACAGCTGGTTACGGTCACTCTTTTAACAGGTGATGCTCAGTGCTTAAACCATGTTATGAACCACGGAACACGCTACTTTAGCTTAGCTTCTTTTGAGTTATAAATCACCTGAGCGAAACTACTACAACCAACCCGCCCGCCTGTCATCAAAAGTACTCTCAAACAGCATAATTGCTCACATGTTCAAACTCAGCAGCAGGTTCAAACGCTTCGACGTGGCACATTTGCATGTTCGCAGCACGTCTTTATGGGTGGACAAATTTTTAGGCATTTTTTACTGACGACGGTGCATTGAAAACAAATCTCTCACTCGCTCATTACAGGGCTCGAATAAGTTGTCCTGTTCGAGCATGTAATGTGCCGTGATATCACAAGTGATTGCCGGCCTTGTTAGGAAGTTCATTGAGGCGCTTGACGTCAAAAAACAATATGTAAAACTCAAAACACGAGCTGTAATTCCCACTGCACTGACACAGTACGTGTATTTACTGTTATACAGTTGCTTTACGACAAGATGATATTGGCCTCACGGCAGCATTCCCACCTACGCTAAGCCTGTATTTAAAATTCTGCAAGACTGAAAGTACCTTCCTGTTCGCGCAGTGACCACGTGCGGTGTTACACACACCGACGATAACATCTGAAACCGCTACACAAGTCACTTCACGACGCGATGCCCTGAAAGAATAGACTACGTAATCACTTTGCAGGTTTAATCAATCAATCGTCCCTCGGAGATTTCCGTTGAAACCTGTGATACCCAAGGACCCGCGTTGTTGCCCTTCTCTGACGCCTCATCACTCGCTGGCCAAGTGGAGCTTTTCATCACCTTTTAATACACTCCATTTATTATCACCATTACCACTGCTGGGAAGATGTTGCCCAAATTAACTTGCGGCTCCAATGCCAACACGTACTGCCACCAGTGCTGATTTATTTCAAAGTCGTAAAAAGTTACAGCTTCATCGGAAGGTTGCCACCTACGGGAAAACACATTACTCTTGGGTGAGTGCTGAATAGCACCAAGGAGAAGGTGGCATGAAAAGATGGTGAGACATATAGACATAAAATAACGTTCAGAGATGTAAACGATGACAAACTCGGGTTGTATGTTACTGCTGATTGAAAAAAGGTGCACGATTACAGAGCGGCTTATATTCTCAAGGATTCGAGTCAAAGACGATCATGATGTCAGTTCCTGGGACTTCCCTCCGATCACATGTGAAGCACACAGGTTCAAAATGTTGCTGGAACAGCAGCATTGTTTACATGTGAAGTTGAGGCTTTACAGCAGATCTTGATTTGTCACCTCCAACTGTGGATCGGTGGAACAACACTGGCAGGATTACTGCAGAAATTTGGGGACCCATTCATGGAAAAACATCACCACAACGCTAATAGGAGGTAAAAACCTTTGAGTAAAGTGATTCAAAAACATTTAGTGAGTCTTCTATACTCTGTTCAGGTTTGATGGATGACTCCAGGTGCATACGAAGCCGAGCACAAAGCACATTCTCCGTGTCCACATAGCTGCGAGGGTCCCGACCATGTAAATTTCACAAGGTTCGATGCACAGCGTCCATACATGTGTGAACCCGGCCCAGCAGAAATATATACGCAGACTTTATATGCAGTGTTTGAGGCTGAAGCAGCAATAATAGCAGCAACAAAGACGCATATACATTCAACTTAAATCAGCTGTGTCCATGAGTGGCCGAGACGTGACCTGCTCTCTTCATGACAGTGTTAAAAGCACAAGAATAAGTTTTGCGTCCAACCTCTAGCAGAAGTTGTTGCACGTGACAAAGCACGCTTTGTGAGCTTGAAAAGGGAACTTGCACATGAGTCTAGACATAGGATGCGTCAAATGCCAGCGCTGACGTGTGCTTCAAAAATGTCACTGCGCGTCAGTGCGATGGCGTTGACGGAGAATGTGAGAGCGGGGACGGGTCAGCTTGAGCTGCTTGTTTTCTTCTTTTTCGCCGTTGGAGATTTATGGACACAACAAAGACTCAGCAGTCCTCCAATCCTCAGTAACATATCTAACAAAGTACAGGGCAGACTCTCGCCGGCCTGCATGAATGAACAAACAACACAATCACGATTGCACAGCGGTCGATTTTCTGCAGCCCCCCGTCACTCTATATCACAAAGTAAGTGAAGGAATGTAAATGCAGCTGCGGTGGGGGAATATAATCAAAGCATGATACGGCCTGATCACGTACAGCGCAGGCATCTAGTGTTGCGCTGCTGATAGCGGGTAAGATCTGACACGCGGTGCGACTCCCGTTGACCCCTCTGAGTTGAAGATAAATCCAGCTTTACTCCAGGTCATCGTGTGTGACGCAGGTCCGCAAACCTCTGCCTCGACCAGCCAGCCAGCCTCCGCTCACTCCGCTTGACTTTCCTTTGGATGAAGTTCTTCGTAGTTTCCTCTTTTCTCACGCTGTTCAGTTCAGAGGACTGGAGGCGACTGTGATGGCCTGGGAGGCTGCAACCACAACAACTTGATGGGAAAGTCGTGAACTTTCATCCAAGAGCAGTGTCATGTTGGGATTCATGACTATTGTTCCCAGAGGAAGGAAGGAAGGAAGCAGGCAACCTTAGAGGGGCGTTGGTACTACAGCTGGCTCTGGCAATTGGAAAAGGGACAACAAGAAACGGAGCAATAATGATTATTACTCAACAGCGATTGGTGCGGTTCAAACTCCCATAAACTCTGGGGTTAAAGAGGAGATGCTCTGCAGAGGATACTGCCAAGTTGATAAAACTTTTGTGCACCTTTACAGCACGAGAAAATGTGCTCAAAAGCTGAGACGCCTACGTCTCGAAGAGTTTTAATCTCCACGTGGAGGGAGGACGAGGCAGTGAACGTGAGATACGCTCTGTGAGGGAGTGCCGGGAGACTTGGGAAAACTGATAACTGCAGACTCAGGTGCTGTCCACTTACTTGTCGGCCCGCTCATCCGCAGCTGAGGGGATTAAAGTTGGTGGGCACAGCGACTGCTGTGACAACAGGAAGCAGAGGATTGGAGGCTCGTGTTCGCACTGAGCCGCACGTACGCAGTGGAAAGCCAGCCAAATGTCTCCTCTCAAGAAAAACAGCCGAGCAGGAGCAGGGTGGCAAAAAAAAAATCATTCATGTGGGTTTTTTTTTTTTTTTTTTTTTAAATCAAACACGCCGTGTTTGCTAAGGACACCTTCAGCTCACAATCATGACAAAGAAAATACATCTGTTAATGTATGCACGGTGAAGTCACCTCGTACTTATAAAGAACATTAAATTTATGGGTGTTAAACAAACCCTCGGACACTAAAGCCGACCGATCGATCACATCTTTCTGAAAAGAGCTACTTTGTCGTCTCCGCCAGGTGTTTGACTGCTCACTCCTCCTGACCGGCCAGTAGGGACCGCTAGCAATCAACAACTGCAGGCCACGTGTTGGCCCTTTGTCATGGTTCAAACACTGACCTACATTGAAAAGTCTTGGGTGGGTCATGGTTCGAGTCCCAGCTCCCCCAGCCCAGTCGGCCAAAGCGCTTCCAGTGGTTGGCCATTCAGCAGCTTGATCCAAGCATTTGCAGATTAAGTTCACGATCCACCAAAGTTAGACACAATACGACCTGAATCAATCTCTGTTGTCTCGACTTTAAGGAAAGCATCGGCCTACAAACCAACACCGACTCTGTGTTCTGGACATTAACCCTCCGATGCTCCACCTCCTTCCCATCTACCACTCTGCCATTCAATCACTCTCTTCCCAAAATGAATTTCCTACGACCTCAGAACAGATTCAAGTCGCACACACTTACGACAGCGTCTTTTTCATGGTGTATGACGTGACTGTAAAGGAGCTGAGCGGGGCGGTGGAGTGAGATTAAACTCTTCTTTATTTGGGACGGGATTTATTTTCTGTCGCGTGACAACACAACAATAATGTTCTAAATAAGTAACTGCGTTTAATTTAACAGGTTTGGACTCATTGATTGTTTCTTTTATAACGTTCATACAGGTGAACCCTAACTTTGGATTTGGCAGTTGTGGTTACATTCCTGTAGGTCCACAGAGCTGCTCTCTTCTAGTTAATGATCAAAATTAACTTTATTTCCTCGATTAAAAGAGTTAATTACTACCTAAACTAACCAAGCCATGTCATTGCACTGACTACTGGTTTACAGGTAAACATCTGTTGAACCTGAAGGGCGTATTCAGGTCATCTAGCATTATGAACACTGTTTAAAGCTTTAATTTAAAGAGCTTAGCAGCATGTTCTGGATTTCTTTAGGTGTCCTAACGGATCTGAAAAAGAGGAGCATTGCTCTCACTGACTACACTTACACTCCAAATGCTCTTAACTTCACTTAATTGGTGGTAATACACCAGCAAATGTTGGTTCTGATACCCAACGGTTGGGTTATACTCGAACAGTACTAATGTTTGTCAGATGTATCCAACCAATCCGGATATAACGGCGCATACTTCAGACATTTTTCAAACCCAGCCTACTGTCTCACCTCTGCACAGCTGGCTAATCACCGAGTAAAGTGGGTGTGAATGTTGGATTGTCAGTTTCGGAAAGTTATAGAAATGATCGGAGACAGCCCTTCCCAATCCGATCAGATCAGAAACATGTGGTGGGAGGCGGTTTATGAAGGTATTTGACCGTCTAACAAGCCGTTCTGACGGAGCGGTTTTAAGTCTTGTCAGATCTTTCTCTCTTCTCCAATAACAAGTGACGGTAGCTTCCATTGTCCACATCACACAGCCAGTGATCGATTCAACATTTCACTGAGGAATTTTCATTACTTATGTTTACGTAGCGTTCGTGGATGGCCACATGTAGAAAAACACTAAATATATTTTAAGGATATTACTTAAACTTACAAAACTATGATTATGGTGTGTTGGTGTGATCGCATACAAAAGTCAATGGGAGTCATGACTTGATTACACCGAAGGAGTCGTTACAGCTGAGTTATGAGACTTAATTTATGCAACCACGTAAAGGTTAAACAGATTCACTCCCAGTTTTGGCAAGTTTGAGAAAAAACAGCCTGCAAATCACCACAATGCTAAAGAAGTCAGAAGATGTTACTGTACTTAATGGCCCGATCACGTGGATGCCTTCATTTACGATAAATCTGTGCATCATTATAGACGAGGGAAAATAAAACAATGGAATGCTAGTCTTTCAATACGTCCAGAAATTCAACATAGACATCTGGACTGGACTTGGCAGCGTTGCGTGCTTTCCGAAGTAAAATAAAGTTTTCTCTTCTGGACTGTTGGACACGTCGTGGCACAGCTTTTATGAAAACGGGAGGTGATACGACTGGTCGTGACTCAGTCCAGCCCTTCACACACCAGTTGAAAATGATAATACATCTCATTCACATCCAAAGTGTGCTGCGTTCCCGTCACAAGAATACTGAAGCCGCAACATCAGGCACGGTCTGTGTCACCGAAACAGAGCCGCCTATCTGAGTCAGATTCACACGACTCCAAGCGTGCGATTATAAATCTTTGATTAAGACAATTATTATTGTGAGGAAAAGTTAAAGTTTACTGGCATGAGACCATTCGTGGCTGAAACATAATGTTCATATATGATGAGACGAACTGGGGACACGACAGGAGTGTGCGGTTTCTGTCAGATTGTTGCCGTTGGTAACAGATGTTACCACTGAACACGGCGTGTGTGTGCGAGATGTCACCCACAGGTTTCTGAAGAGTCATTTGAAGCCCAAAATCTGCCGCCGCCATGTTTGTAGTCCACCTTCTTCCACCTCCAGGTGTAATCTAAAAATCAACAAAGACGATCTGAGGTTGGCTGAATAGTTGAGCCTTAATATAACCTGAACAGGTGAGTTGTATATAAATTCACCCTCAGTACAGTTGTCATGAACGGGGAAATTAGCTACAGAGACCAAAACTGTTTTTTGTACCAGGCTGTAAACATGTTTATTTCTGCTGTCTAACATGGGGACTTATGGAGACTGACTCACTTCTGCAGCCAGCCTCCAGACAGCTGTAAATTAGACTGGTATAAAAAAAGTATAAATATATTTCATACTGTTAAAACCGGTGCTTCTTCTGTATTTCGTAGTAGCTGTACATATGTGACCTTCTGCACTTTATTACCATCAATTTATTGTTAAATAATAAATTATTTGATTAGCAGCTGCTTACCGAACACAGTCTAAATAGCTGGAGTGTTTTCACACTGCAGGGAGATGACAGATTTTTTTACGAGTGTTGTTGCTCGTTAATAAGTCGAGGATATCGGCTGCTCTGGCAGGCTTCACACCTTTGTGTTTATATTTTGCATAATGACAAAGCTGCTTTCATCACACATTAGACTGCCAGTGAAACGAAAAACAGAGGCAACGAAGGCAGAGCCGTTGAATTCAAATCCGCTCCGTTTACTGCAGTTTTCCATCCAGAGGGCAGAGTATTCATCACCCTGAACAAATGACCTTGGGAGGAATGATTAAAAAGTTGAAAGGAATAAATGACGGGTCAAAATAAAAATGAAGGAGGCCAGAGAGAAAACAGAAACCTCCATGAAAAGAATCTTTCTTTCCTTTAAACTTTATCAGAGCCGCTTCAAGGTCGACCGAGATGAATAATGCTAATGTAATATTTGATAAGAAGTAGAGAGTTATGAAAACAGACAATGGACGGAACAGAGCGGGATTATTTGGCAAGCTAGGTATGATGATAGCAGGCAGAAACCTGGGATCAGATACCCACCTATCTAAACAGGAGCAGCCACCGCCTACCGACTGCCATTGTACTGAAGTCTGCAGCTTCTCAGTCCTGTCTCATCAAAAGCATACCAGTCAGAGAAGTCATTTATCTTCCAGCAATCTTTCCGTCACCCTGACACCCCCTCTCCCCCGTTAAAAAAAAAAAAAAAAAGGGGGCCGCTATCATCCAGAACAGTTATTATTCACACTTAACGTCTGTTTTGACCGAATGTTCGTGAGGTGCTGTTGTGTTGAAACAAACCGCCGAGCAGCCGGAGAGGTGTAATTCATCTATGGCAACCAAACGATAGATCCGTAAGTCATCGGAAACCACCAAGACTGGAAAGATCTGTTGCGTAGCCGCACATGTGAGAAAGCAGGAAAAATATTTCCATGCCCCTAAAATACAGCTCAGAGCTACGAGCCTGACAAGTAAGATGTTACTGAAATCCATAGGAGACAAGAGACAAGGAGAGAGGAGACAAGGAGAGAGGAGAGGGGTTAAGAGGACAGGAGAAGAACCAAACACAGAGGAGTCAAGGAGACAGGAGAGGAGACAAGAGGAGAGGAGTCAAGGAGAGAGGAGAGGGGTTAAGAGGACAGGAGAAGAACCAAACACAGAGGAGTCAAAGAGAGAGGAGTCAAGGAGAGAGGAGTCAAAGAGAGAGGAGAGGAACCAAACACAGAGGAGTCAAGGAGAGAGGAGTCAAGGAGAGAGGAGAGGAGAAGAACCAAACACAGAGGAGTCAAGGAGAGAGGAGTCAAGGAGAGAGGAGTCAAAGAGAGAGGAGAGGAACCAAACACAGAGGAGTCAAGGAGAGAGGAGTCAAGGAGAGAGGAGAGGAGAAGAACCAAACACAGAGGAGTCAAGGAGACAGGAGAGGAGACAAGAGGAGAGGAGTCAAGGAGAGAGGATAGGGGTTAAGAGGACAGGAGAAGAACCAAACACAGAGGAGTCAAGGAGAGAGGAGTCAAAGAGAGAGGAGAGGAACCAAACACAGAGGAGTCAAGGAGAGAGGAGTCAAGGAGAGGGAGAAGAACCAAACACAGAGGAGTCAAGGAGACAGGAGAGGAGACAAGAGGAGAGGAGTCAAGGAGAGAGGATAGGGGTTAAGAGGACAGGAGAAGAACCAAACACAGAGGAGTCAAGGAGAGAGGAGTCAAAGAGAGAGGAGTCAAAGAGAGAGGAGTCAAGGAGAGAGGAGAGGAACCAAACACAGAGGAGTCAAGGAGAAAGGCGTCAAAAAGAGAGCAGAGGAGAAGAACCAAACCCAGAGGAGTCAAGGAGAGAGGAGTCAAAGAGAGAGGAGTCAAAGAGAGAGGAGTCAAAGAGAGAGGAGTCAAGGAGAGAGGAGAGGAACCAAACACAGAGGAGTCAAGGAGAGAGGAGTCAAAAAGAGAGCAGAGGAGAAGAACCAAACATAGAGGAGTCAAGGAGACAGGAGAGGAGACAAGAGGAGAGGAGTCAAGGAGAGAGGATAGGGGTTAAGAGGACAGGAGAAGAACCAAACACAGAGGAGTCAAGAAGAAAGGAGAGGAGAGGAGTCAAGGAGACAGGAGTGGAGGAGAGAGAAGAAAGGAGTCAGGGAGAGAGGAGATAAGGCTGGAGTAGAGGAGAAGGAGTCAAGGATAGAGGAGAAACCAAGAAAGTGGAGAGGAGACGGGAAGAACAAAGGATGGAGGAGATGAGCTAAGGATGGAGGAGGAGTGTTCAAGACAAGAGGAGAGGAGACAAGGATAGAGAAGGATGCAACATGCATATAGGAAATGATTCAAAGATAAAGAAGATGAGTCAAGGATAGAGGATAAGAGAGGAACCAAGGAAAGAAAAGAGGAGACAAGGGTAGAAGAGAAACAGTATGGACATAGGAGAAGATTCAAGGATAAAGAAGAGGAGACACGTCGAGTAGAGAGGGAAAAAGAGAGTGGAAAGAAGGAGAGAGGAGAGGAGACAAGGATAAAGGAAAGAAAACAAGAGGAGAGGAGCGTTCTGTGTTCAAAGATCCAGAGTAGACAGTTGGAAAAGTTGAGGCAGCTTGAGCTCTGGTTGAAACCACACAATGAAATGAATTAGAAGTCTAAACCATCAGAGAGATTAAGTGAGACCACCGTGTGGCTGACATAACGCTCTGCCCTTAAAGGATAATCTCAGCCCGCACTAATCCCACCACTTCAAGATTTCTACCCTCTGTTTTCACGTTATTTCTCCTCCTATCTTCTCATTTCCTCTGACACACTTTCCTTTTCTCTCTCTCGTTGCTCTACAAACCAAACGTTGTGTTATTACAGGAAGTGGCTACAGCTGCCACTTTCAGTCCCACGCCCTTCCCCGTCTTCGGCTTCTACTAAATCTTTGTACTTGTCAAAACTTGACGGCCTTATCACCCTTATCGCTCGCTTAAAGAAACCTCGCGGTGATGACCGCATCGGGGATCTGAAGGGCTAATGGTAGATTACTCATGAGAGAAAACTCAACAAAAAAAAAAAAGCGAAAACAGAAACTAAAGGAAGGAGTCACGGCTGGACTGATGAGCGGACCATGCAGTCGGGCACCCCAGCTGTGAAAACCTCCAACCACATGAGAAAGAGTAAAAGATTCCTGCGAGTCCCGTTACTCCACTTATTGAATTTTTACAACCTGGTGGACTGCCAGGCACTTGGCTCCACCAACACATTTCATGCCATTGCGCCTTGGTCCAGAAAAACAGAAGGGAGAGACAGACATAAAGACAGACAGACAGACAGAAAGACAGACAGACGGAGACAGAGACAGCGAGAGAGCAAGACTCCCGGCTGAATCATCCTTCTCACCCACAGCTCTCTGCTTTTATGACCTCTGTCTGCTTTCAGGAAAGATGATGGCCTCTGTACTCTGTGTATGAGTGTGTGTGGCAGATGATTGTGTACTACGGAGGATAGACACGTTTATCACGTAACCACATACGGGACGGACACACACACCACACACACACAGCCTGGCCTCCCTCTCTGTATCAATGAAAGACCTGCCTGTAGTCTTGCGGTTACGTTTTGAAGTTGGAGAAGGAAGAAGAGGAGGTGGAGGTGGAGGTGGTGGGCGATGAGAGCTCACACCTTAACACAGAACAAAGGTGTTACAGTTCACTACTGTAAAGGGAAGTGATGGGAATCCAGCTGATAACGCACTCGTTGCCAACAATGGATTCCATTTAAGTGGCTCACAAAAACTACGTGAATCACAGTTTAGTCTGTGTCGGAGAAAAACAGCCCCCAACCTGAGCCTAACGCAATAATGTTAATGTTTGGTGGGACCGAGATCTTCTGGTTTCCGTTTGTGGTCTGAGAAGCATTCACAGATCACGTTTGAGCGGGTTTGGTTGCAGGTAAACAGTCCTCGCGGAGAGCGAAAGAGGTGGAATGCAACCGCGAAACCCCACCGGCTGTCATCCAAAGACCTTTTTTTATTGCATTCTTATGCAGATGTTTGTTCATAGAGATTAGAAGAAATATTTCTTCCCTGTATGAAGTTCCTAATCAGACACAGCAAAGGAAGTCTTGGCACGGACATATATCTGCCTGGCTTCACTGGCTGTTTTTCCCAGGAGGCTAAATAACCATCAGATGATGGGTTTCAGGTTTCGGTTATCAGCTCCAGGGAAAGAGGAAAAAAACTTGTTGTTATTGTTTCTTTAAATGTGAAAGTATTAGCTAACGCACAACATATACAGTAGATTTGATTTGATCGATTAAACACATCGTTCTTCTGCAGCCAAGCAGCTAAGGAGATCTAGAGCCAGATATTTGTCTTTTGCGGGCATATCAGTATCAGCGTCCAACGCGCTGATATAAACCTGTTTTTTTCCTCATGTATATAATGCAGTTTAAAGTACAGGCACAGTAGCAGTAAGAGAGAAGAAGCACCTTCTCTCAGCTAGAAGTGGTTGACAATGTTCATGCTCTCGTTAAACACCACGAGCAGCAGCAAAGTCATGAGATTCATCATTCCTGAGGGGAACGCGTGAACGTCGGACATTTCCTCACCTCACACGCAGGCGGTCGGGTTCGCCCCTTTTTGCGGTTCTCACAGTTCAGCATCCGATTTCACTTCCTAGATAGCGCCACCTCAACACGAGCAAGACGGGTGCCGTTCATTATCTTGTCATGTCACGCTTTCGTTACACACCCTGAAGACATGACATTCTTTACCTTCACTTTGTGAGAGATGACTGATAGATCACAATGGATGTAACTTAAGTTGTACTTTTACAGTCTTTGTTGTCTCTGTAGTGGATTTACATATTTAAGGCGATGCACGTCAGCTCTGTTGGCCTGCGTAGCCTCATTTGTGCCACTAAACTAAGTCGAGTCCAGAACATTTTAATTACAGAACCCAAAATCACTGAAAAAGCTTCTTTTGACCGTTTGGATCGTGTCACTCTCACCGTCACTTTTCTCTGTTCTGTTCGGGTAGATGTTCTGTTCAGGCAATGATACTGTCCCGCTGATTTACTCTGGAAATTCTGAATGAATTGAAACGAGTGTGTAAAAAAAAAAAAAAAAAAAAAAAGTACAGTGACTGTCAGCGTTCCCAGAAAACCCAAAGCACAGCACCGCAACGGAGACAAATCAACCTGACTGAGGTTAGAGACGGGGCAGCACGATGGAAAAAAGAACGCAGGAAACGAGGCTAACCAGACAGACCTTTCCTATTTTCTACAAAAACAAAGACGCTGCTTTAGCCTTACCTTACTCGCTGCATCTCCACATGAGAAGCTGCTCTGAACTGACAGCGCTGACAAACTACGTACCTGATCAGGCTTGCTGGAGGTAATTACTGAGCGATTGATAATTACAGAATGAACGGAAAAATTAAAAACATAGTAAATTGTGATGGAACGCAGAACATTAGTCCTGTAATACTAACTTTAAGAAAGAGGCTCGAGGCTAACCCTTAACGAGACACGTTTTCAGTAAAGTAGTATTTAGTTCAGGGCTGTAAAACGAGTGTTTCTTTTTCTCGGATCACTCACTGTGTGTTGTAGATGTAGAAATCTAACTACAGATCAATGTCAGACCGTCACCGCTAAAGATTTAGTGGCATCTCGTGGTTGCAGGTTGTAACCAAGCGTTAACCTCCGCGACTGAAGTCGATTCAGGGAGTGCCCAAAAACTGCAGTTCCTCTAACGTCCACTTAAGGCTGGCTCCAGAAGTGAGTCAGTCTCCATAAGTCCCCATGTTAGACAGCAGAAATAAACACGTTTACAGACTGGTACAAAAAACAGTTTTGGTCTCTGTAGCTAATTTCCCCGTTCATGACAACTGTACTGAGGGTGAATTTATATACAACTCACCTGTTCACATTATATTAAGGCTTAAGGCTTAAGGCTTGACAGGTGGGTGTCGTTACAGGTGACTTGTTTAAGCAACCAGGCCCTTATGATCTGATGCAGGCACAGTTAGCAACCAGCTGGTGTCAAGTAAAATATCTCGCAGGTAAATAAATATCTGTGGACGTGTGAAAACCGAAACAAATTAGTTATGTGCAATTTATTTAATTGAAGTATAATAACATGGAATTATTATGACTTCAAATCATTACTGTAATTAAAATGATTATAACGTAATAAAAATGTTCTGCCACATCCGAAAGCCAGAAGCTGACGGCGGTGCCTTGCATCAGACGATCTGCAGATGAGTAAGTCGGTGTGTTACCCCATTTGTGTGCCTGTGCTTTGCTTGCAGGTTTGCCAGCGTGTTGCATAATCCCCGACTCTGATGTAGCAAAGATGGAACTGAACAGACGTCTTCACTGTGAGTCTGCTGTTTATCTTGTTACTGAACCTGTTTTCTGCACAAAGTGGAGGGAAATCCCTGTGTTGATGTTATGAAGCAATTTCCAAAAACACTCTGGTGACGAGTAAAATCCAGTCACGGGCAGGATCATGCACTGACTGAGATAAAGAAAATTCAAATTCAAGTGATTGCGCTACAATCTTTCTCTGAATTTAAGCACACGTGTCAACAAAGTGGGATTTGCTCAGGAACAGGCGGTTGAAAGCTCTTGGAAGAGTAAAAACAAACACGGGCGACTAGCAACAACAGGAGCTGCAAACCACACTGTAATCTGTCGCATTCACGAGATATACGCTAGAAAAACACACAGAATATAAGAAGGTATGCGATGTGTTTGTTTTCACATACGTCGTGTCTGTGTTCACAACACGGAGAACGGAAATAACCAGCTGACACGCAAAGTATGACGACCACTAATGTGTTAGTACGCTGCATCATCATGGTTATTATTTCTAATAGAGCTGAAGGGAGTTAGAAAGGAATCAGACGTGGAGCTGTTCCTCTGAATCTCAACATCAATGTGTGTGAAGACTGAAGAGATGCAGGTCGCTCTGCCCTCTCTCATCGTGTCACCCGATGCAGACTTACAAACTCTTTTGTGCTTTCTGCTGATGCGTTTGTTGTTTTTCACGTTTTCCAAACCGTCGAATCAAAATAAAAATGTAGAAAAAGTCAGCTGATTCCAGGTCTGCAGACAGCTTTGAGTCATCAGCTTCGGTGGGGTGCTCGTGTTTTTTTTCTTCCAACACACCTACAGTTACAAGAAATATTAATCACGGCCTCCACCCAGTCACAGAAGCTGAACACCTGAGTCTGTTTCACCTGCGGCACTGAAAAACAGGATTCAGCTCATTTAGGGAGCTCTAACAAACAACAATCGTCCTACTTTGAACTGTATCAAGACATCAGCCAGCTCACACCCACAACTAGCAAAGTAAAGCCGCTGTGTGCTTGACTTGTAATCTCTGTTTCGATGTCGAGTCTTCCTTTAACCGTGAGAAAAACAACAGAGGCTTCTTACCGTGCCGCTAACCCGGACGTCGTAAAGCCGTGCCCAGTCATCTTCGTGGCTGTCCACCATCATCATACTATCATCTTCGTCCAGGAGCCACTCGGCCTGCAGGTCAACCTTCACCTCCTCCCCCATGGAGTGCATCCCTACGGCGGGGAACAGCCCCTCTGCGGACACAGGAACCTCCACCGAACCGACCTGAATGGGAGAGGAATGTAAGGAAACAATAGGTGGAGAGACAGAGACAACACTCGGCTAGCGCCGAGCCATTATGTAATGCTGCGTTGCGGGATGTCGTTAAGATTACAAACGCTTACCTCTTTGCCGTTTTTGGTGAAAAAGACTGTTGTAAAACCTGCTTCTATATTTTCAGAGTGGATTCCACAGCCGATGCGGTCACCCTGAGCACACTTTGGTCCAAACTGTTGCCCCACAGGGTTGCCATTGTACAGCCTAGGAAGAGCGTAGAGATAGAAATGTTTATAAATGCTTTAATCGCCTTAATATAATGTGAACAGGTGAGTTGTATATAAATTCACCCTCAGTACAGTTGTCATGAACGGGGAAATTAGCTATAGAGACCAAAACAGTTTTTTGTACCAGGCTGTAAACATGTTTATTTCTGCTGTCTAACATGGGGGCTTATGGAGACTGACTCACTTCTGGAGGCAGCCTCAAGTGGACGTTTGAGGAACTGCAGTTTTCCACACGTGAGCTCTCACTGGTTCACAGTCGAGTCATTTATCAAGCAAAAATTGAAAACCAGCTCCTCAGTTATGAGCGTCTGCTGCTTGATTTTTTTGGACTATTGGTCAGAAAAAACAAGCAATCCTGAGCTCCGAGAAATGTTCATTATTTTCAGCTATATTTCTTTTGATTACATAAATCCACAAATGACGTTAGCTGAAGCCCCATAAACAATAATCAAGTGTGAAAGCTTCACAACCATCACGCCAAAAACAACATCTCTGCGTCCAGCGAGTTTTATGTCCGTGAAAAATGCGAGTAAAGAAAGAGTAAAGAGCTCCGGAGAACGACACGGGGAATTACTGCTGCAGTTATGTGTGGATGCAGCATCAACAGGCCACAATCCATTTTCTCAAACCATGCAAGAAACCAACGCTGCACTGCCGAGTATATGACTGCGGTTTGACTTACTTGCCGTTGTCAGCGTGGTAAGCTACAGAGTATGGCAGCCAGCCAGGCTGGTGGTCCAGCCTGTAGAATTTAGGCACCAGGCCCACAGCAATGGTCCCCCTCACCCCCGTGTCCACTATTGTCACCTACAGAGAGACAGACAGAGAGAGACAGAGAGAGAGAGACAACACTGTAACTACAACTGTGGCACAGATTAGTTATTTTAAGAGACTGCCACTTCATAGTTTTTACTTACTCATCTGGGTTAAAGGACCTAACCTCCGCCTTTCTTAGCCCTCAGTACGTCTAGCTAGTGTCAAACCCAGAATCTGACTCCCTGCATGGCTACACGGCTGTCCAGCGTACAGATACAAAGTATCACTTCATATCGTGGTGAAACTGTAATTTCTATTTACCGTCATTGACCTTAATCCTCAGAGGGCATCATGAACGTCACTATTATGTCCTGTGAGGGTCTATCGCTGCTTTTTGCACTCCAGACAGTCTTATAGACACGGGGGGGTTTGGATCAAACTTGCACACTAAATGTCAATTCCTGAAGTTCACCACATAAAAATATGACCTTTGGAAACGAGGCTTAACATAATATTTTTAAAATGCACGACAACAATGACGACAACATCAGTTTGTGTTTTGAATTGTTTGAAGGGGGAACTAAAGCTGCGACACGCTCTCTTTTCAAAGCCAGCGGACCAGAGACACTATGACTGTACTTAAAGTCATTTTCTACTGTATTAAGTTTGAAACAACCAGCCTGCTTCTTCTGTTACTGCAGAGTGCAACTAAGCTGCAATACACAGTCAGATTACTGTGATATTTTTGGCCGCAACAATAGTCGCATGAAAATGTTGCACTGACTGTCTCTGGTCCAGAGCTCCGGTGGCAGCCTGGGGAAAACGTCCAAAAGCTGGCTGAAAATGGAAAACGTCAGCCAGCTGGCTGAGCCCAATCACAGTGAAATGACACACACACACACACACACACACACACAGTACCAAGCAGAAATAGGTGAAAGGTGACGCAGCCAGACACAGAGTAGAAGAATAGCCCCATCGAGTGTGAGTTTGCATTTGTTCCCTTTCTTTGTCGGCGACTTACAAAAGTCATTTCTCTTCCATCTTTCTCTGAATCCTTCCTGCATTTCTTTTCCACCTTCCCCTCCTACCTGCCTCCCTCATTCTCTACCTCCCTCTTCAGCCCAGACCCCCAAATCGCTGCCATGACAAAAATTCCAGCCTTGTTAAAGAGTTCCTGGCCTTGGCACGTCACCACATCCAGACTCGAACCGTTTAAATATCACCTGCGTCTATATGATCAAACTAAAAGTCACAACAGCGCATGGGATGGCATGTGAGAGTCTGCTCGGCGACGAGCCGTTAAGTTATGCTGATGTGAAATATTCTAATAAATCTATTACAACAAGTGGAATGCTGCAGATGTTCGTCTCGAAGACGGATGAAGGCAAAGTGGGGAAGAGTGCAGCGGCGGTGACAGGGCGCGGAGAAACACTGAGGATAGCAGTGACGCATATGTCGACACAGGTCTGACCTTTGTCAGAATGAACGTTCCCAACTTTTTTGAGATATCTAGGAAAGTGACAGCATGTGCGTCACGCGGCGGAGAATAAAGTAGCGTAAAACTCGGGGTTATGACCATACACTAAGATCCACTTGTTTAAATGTCAGGGAGATCCATCAGGCTCTGAATGTTATTCTCATTTAAATATAAACATTGTTATCTATAAGCTTTTCTTGCCATGGAAGAGAGAGAGAGACATGTGGAGGTCACATGACAGAGTTTGACATCACATTTAAAAGAAATGTCACATCTGGCCTGAATCTGGAACGACTCACAGCCATGAGAACAAACGTCCCAGCATATTTTTCAGCCTGTTTCAAATCTGACTGAAGCGAATCTGAAATGTTTCAACATATGTCATCTTAAAAAAAAAAAAAAAAGAAAAATCTGATAAGTATAGTATAAGAAGCAAATAATTTAGGGGAGACCTTACTATAACTACTAGACTCCGACGCCACACGCTGTCCTGTCTGGCTCTATTTGCAGCTCAGCAGAATGACGTCAGCTCACTGGATAACGTATAGCCTTGATTTTTTTTTTTCCCCTCCCTTGAAGCCTTAAAAACAAAACAAAAATCCAGACGAGGAAGTGCGCCTGCTTCACCTGCCGTCTCTGAATCACACGTCACAAGGCCTGCTCTGACGTAAAACCGCGCACAGACAAGCCGGCTCATAAATAACACACTGCAGCCCTGCTGCACGTAAAATTTATGACTGAACTCTTGCAACTTTCCTGTGCTAAATCACAGAGATACTTCTCCTCCTCCTCCGGCGCTTCTGTGTGTATGAAAACAATTAAGTTCTGACACATTGGGGCACCTCGGATTTGCTCAACGTCAGGCAGTTTCTCCTGCTGTAAAGTCGGCTGAAAAACACGCTGCGTGCTGGACTAATCTTTGCGCTCAGAGATACCACCTAACCCACACCCTATTCCTCATTCCAAAGCATCTAGGACATTTTTGAGGTAGTGGTTTTTGCACTGTTGAACCGGGACTGTAGGGGGGCACGCAGAATTTAATATGAAGTTGAGAAAATTGTCAGCAATGAGATTCCAGGGGATAAAATTGCTGTCTGGATGGTAAAGCAATCTTGGGCACACACAGGGACGGTGGTATGTGGTAAGCCTATCATATTGTGAATAATCTCCCCCCACACCCAACGCTACAAAGTGAATGATTGTGCAAAGGGCCAACAGTATGCTTGTTTTCTAATGATTACCATACATCCAAAAAAAGAGGAGATGGGCAGCGGCACAGTTAATGTTGCACAATAAGAAAACCTTGGAGAGCTAACAGTTACAATAACATGTCAGAGGCTGACTTACAGCATCACAATCAACCAGCCTTACCTCAAAGTAGCAGTTTCCCTTTGATAAAGGATGGCCAGCCACATAGCAACCCACCTCTTCAGAGTTCCCTTGGTAACTAAAGAGGAGAAATTACAGGTTAACAATGGGTGACTTCTGTGAGGTCGGACTGCTGTATGCACAATCACAAACGCAGCTCGAAGAACGACTGTCACACACAAAACGGTACAACGCATGCCGCACCAACACGTGACAAAGATTATCAACAATTATAAGACAATGAAAGCTGATGCAACGATGTCTATCGCACAGGATTCACTGGCTATAAGACACGATGATCACCAGCTTTATGTAAGCAAGGAAGGAGAAGCCGAACATGTGCATGGACAAAATTTGATTTTCTTTAGAATAGAGAATTACACTCACAAGTTATTACTAGAGATTAAAGGCTGCGGCGAAAACGTGCAAAACGTCTGCAGCGACCTGCGATGAAGAAGCCCGACGTCACGCTGAGGCCGCCAAAATGAAAATCTCGGATCAGACCGGTCAAACCTCCACAGATGTCTCTGAAACTCAATCTAAACTCTCTCTACCTAAGCTTCTGAGTCTGACTGAAATTTACGCTGCAAAATTTGTTTTGTGTTGTGAGAGAGAGACATAGAAAGTAAATGAGAGTGAGCGAGCACCAACATTAATAAAGCCGGTTAATCAGCTAAATAAAAAGTTATTTCCCGATTGCCTCACTGTTATTACACACACACACACACATCCTCACAACCCTGCAGCGATTGGCCGCAGCGCCTGATCATGTTTGAATGTGGCCTTACTGTAAAACTAAAAACTGTCAAACCAAAATGAAATTAGAGAAACTCAGCAGGGACAGCTGAAATGTTTTGGAAAATCCTGTGCCTGGGCACTGACCTTGAAACCAGCCTGACAGTGACATTTCTTTTTTTAATATCTGTTGTGAGTCAGTGATTTCACCCCCCAACCCCGTCTCCAGATATAAACAGTACAAGTTTGGAGACAGAATATAATAAAACGAGTACCTTCTTCCCTCCTAGCTAAGAATGCATTGGTCTGATCCGTCATATCATATTAATGCAGACACTGAGCACACTGAGTGGATTGGATACAGATTTTTAAGTTGAGATAAAGAGAGTAACTGTGCGTCCTTATTCTTAACATATGGGGAGTTTGTTGATGACAGCAACATGCTAAAACTTCAGCACAGAGCATTAAGAATGATGACAGAGAAAAACATTTTAAAATGTGTTTGGAAGTCTTCATAAATAGACAAACCGACGTGACATAACACACAACTGTTACACCCAGTCCAACAGAGCCACACGATCACTTCAGTCCGTGCAGTCGGCCCCGGCGAGGCTGACCTGAGCGTGTCTCCGTCCTTCTGTAGCCTCGTGTATCGTTCCTGCGCCGGCCGTACATCCCCGATATCTCTGATCCGACGCCTCAGGTTCAGGAGGCATCTGTGGTGTAGTACGTTGATGTCATCCATCTGAATGAGGAAAATGGGGAGAATAAAAATGGCACTTAAAGTTCAGCAGGCTGTGCAATGAGAGCGAGGAGGAAGCTGAATCACGTCGTTACTTTGTACCAACTACACGGCTCCGCTCATGTATGTGTCCTGATGCTTTTATGTAATGGAGGTGTGAAAGTTTAGCACATTCACTGCCCGTTTTATTCATCCTGTCGTATCAACACGTGGCCGCGGTTCAAAATTAGGGTTGCAAAATATGTTGTTGGAAACTTTCCATGGGAATTAACAGGAATTTATGTGAATAAACAATCATCATCATGTCCAGGTGTTGGTAGTGTTGTAGAGGAGGTCCTCTCTGAAGAGCTGGAGGTCTTCAGGAGGCTTGTGAAGGTAGAGAGGGACGCCCCTGATCACCAACGGGGAACAACAGACGAGAAAAGTCCGGATCGCCCTGAGTGTACGGGTGGCAGAGCCAGGCGTCGAGGTAACAGATGTCTGTATGAGAGGATTTAAGTTAGACTACAGAGGATTTGCTATTTATTCTGCTAGGCTGGTGGGACAGTGACGGCTCTTGTAGCTACATCCGTAGGTCACTTCACAGCTTGAAGATGCTGACTTCATGGTGCCATAAAACACAGACACAGAAACAAGGACTTCAAAGAGAAGCGTCATGTTGAACGTCACTGTCTTAAGACAGTCAGAGGAACAGTCAGCGCCCAAACTCGTGCCTCTGAAACAAACATAGCTTGTGGAGCTATTTACATCAAAGAGCCTGTCTTCTGTATGCTTAGTGAATTTAATAAATGGGTCTTTTAGTAATACAAATCATCTACACATGAAGGTCTGCGACTAACATTTAGTTTCTACAACTCTGGTTCTCAAACCGTGGTACAAGGACCACTGGTGTATGCGAGCCACCTTGAGTGATTAAACAAATTAGAAACATTTACCCACCATCAATACGACGCGACTTTGAGTGAAAATGCTGTGATATTTTGTTCGATATCGTCTTGTTCCACAGTCACATCGTGGTCATGCAGGTAGTGCGTAGCATGCAGACATCCAAGATTAGTTACGAGCCAAAATGTGGCAGGGATAAAACGGATGGTTGAGAAACACTGCGATCAGAACAGAAGCGCGGATCAAGAGTTCCCATTTTTCACCCAGGTAGCTCTGAAGGAATAAACCTCTCTTGCGGGAATCGTCTGTATTAGATTAGAGTGGGCCAACGTTATTTTAACGTCTGTCATACTAAGCGGTACTTGGAGAGCCGAATATGTTCTAAAGGTGGTACGCGGTGTAAAAAGTCTGAGACAAACTGGTTTATAAAGATGTCAGCAAAGAGTGAAAGATGCCAAACGATCTTTCCAGAAGCCATTTGATGGGCTCGCTTTGTGCTTTTGGAAACATCGTTTGGCTTCCCACAGCAAAACAACTGTCCGGCCTGCATGATCGAGGACACCCAGGTGTGGACTAACCTGCTATAAAAACAAGTGTATAATAATACAGATTTGCAATGCATGATTCATCAGTAACAGCACTGCATGTTAGTGACACTGTTCTCTGTTGTATTTCCCTGCAGTTACTATGGGATGATTTAAATTTCTCTCATGGGCCAAAGAACCAGGTGACACACACACACATGCACACACAATCACTGCGTATCTAGGGAGCTTCTGGTTTGTGTGATGTCGTAAGGACACAGCAAACACGTCAGACTTACACACTCGGTGTATAATTTCATCTCGGGCTGCAACTAGCAATGAGTTTCTTTATTTTTTGGTGAATAAAATGTCAGAGAAGAGCACGTCTAACTGTGAGGAGACCCCAGGGCAGACCCAGAACCTGCTGGAGGGACTACATCGCCCCTCCAGCCTGGGAACACAGCTGCTGCCACCGTGATCCGACCCCCGGAGAAGTGGAAGAAAAGGGATGGATGTCAGATTGTACCTGTCCAGGTCACATTTCTCAGCACACGCAGGCTCACGTGTGAATCGAACGGATATAAAAATATACTTAGAAACTTCATTTAAGACATTTAACACAAACAAAACAAAACACAACAAATTGTACGACCATTGCTGGGGATTTGCAGCCTCACACGGTGTGATAATGAACAGCTCTGCAGGTTTATATAACTCACATGTGACGTTGCTCAGTGCTGCATTTCCCTGCAGCGACGAGGGTGATGGTGATTTAAGTTTCTCTCGTGGGGTCAAAGAAACCAGGTGACAACCCCGTGAACACACACACACACACACACACACACACACAGATGAAGCGGCTGCTGCTACGTCCTCCGTGACGTTGGATGATGTCGTACGGACACTGCAAACACGTCAAACTTTACACACCGTGTCTAATCAGCCCCATTCAGATTTTCTGTTTTTTTAATTATGCGGTATAAATAACTCATTAACTGTGGAACAGGGGGCGGGAAAACCCGCAACGAGGGAGAGTGGGCGTGCCAATGTTTACATCTTTAACGTAAGCTAGCAACTCACAACTAGCCACCGTGCTAACGATAAAGCTACTTTAAGTGACCGTTCAGACAGTTACCCGCCTCCATGTTGACTGTAAATAAGACACAGTGTATTGTTCATTAATCAACGTGTCTAAATGTGAAGTTATCCATCCGTCAGTTCGGTGCCGAGAGGGTTAGCATCGTTAGCTGGCGGCTAACGCGATAGCTGCGGAGCCTTGAAGCTCAACGGGAGGATGACGTGAGGCGGAGAGCGAGCCGGTGATGTATTAGAGGTGTCGTGGTCGGTTAGTCGGCGGCTCACCTGTTTTCTAGGCAGCTAACGAGTCGAAAAAGTCACTTTTGTCCATCAGCTGCTCATAGCTCCGCGTCAAACTTTGGAAACTACAGTTCGGCGCTTCCCGGTGACGTCACACCCTCGTTAAGGAAAGTAGCCAATCGAGTTGGAGTTTTCGGGAAAGGGAGACAAGCGTTCGGCCAATCACGTCGCTCGGATTCTGTGCGGGGCTTATTATGTGTGTGCAGCCTGTTTTGGACTTTGGACACCTGTGATATGATAAAGACGTAACACACCTGGATTTAACAATGAAGTGATGAATCCATGGAACAACTTGTTTCACATGTAACAGGTGAGTATCAGATAGATAGGATGGATGGATGGATGGATGGATGGATGGATGGATGGATGGATGGATGGTTGCTATGTTAAAAGCAGCAGGGCGACTTCCAGCAGAGCCAGCTGGGATAGACCTGAGAAGAGTTTAGAAAAGTGAGGAAAAATGAATAACCCAGGGTAGTGTGGAAAAGAGAGCCCCCGTTGGTCTGGCGTGTGTCTTGGAACATTCTCCTGATGGAAATCTGTGGAAACAAAACTAGCGCCGTAGCTCAGGAAAAGCTGATGGGAACACAAGACGGCAGGTGATTTCTGTCCTTCGTGCCAAGATTAATCAAAACAACAGGCTGATGGCAGAGCAGATTCCAGCCTCGTGTGGCTATGAATTCCAGCGAGCACAGGGCCGGTGGGTAACATCTGTGTGCTCTGTCATGTCTGTACTACTACTGCAAGACCCACATGAACCAGTGTCAGGCACGTCTTGTGCGCACACAAGCTTATTTTAAAGGCAGTGAGACTTCAGGTTAGATCAGTATCCAAAATCTGGTTATGCTCTATGAAATTCTCTCTCTTTTTTTTGGCATCGTGCGCATGTTGCATCTGTCCACAGGGCGACAATGGCAGCAAAGCACTGTCAGATAACACAGGAGACAGTGGGGCTGAGATAAGAGAGGAATTCCTCAACACTCTACCTACTGCCAACCTCTACTTTCAATTTCTTTTTCTTTATGCACGCTGTATGTGGATGTGTATCTGCACGGTCAAATGAAGTATTTAAACTCCAGTAGTTGACACAAATGCACCAAAAACTGTGCAGAACCGTGCAGATGTGACAGTTTTATCACGTCAGGATCAAGTGTTGAAGAATCTTTTTGAAGATGGAAAATCCTGACTGGCTGAGTGGAGCGATGGATTGCATTATTAGCAGTTTGGCTCTGGCTGGTCGATGTGCATTCCTGCAAAAGTGATTCCTCCATCTCCTCCTCCTCCTCCTCCTCCTAATTATCCAGATGATTACTCTTCCAATTCAAACAACTGATGGCCAGTAGCCTTCACTGCCCTCAACACTTCACACACACACACACACACACATGTGATGAGCTCTGTGAAGTCAGTTAATGTAGTAATCTAGAAGTCTTATTAAAGGCTGGGATTAGGGCTTCCTGTAGAGGCAAGGCATCACTTATCTGACTCAGCAGTGAGTTGATTATGCTGAGGCACAGTTTCACTTCGCGTGTGAAGTAATCTTACATCAGTATATTGCACTTCTGCTTGGTGATTAACATTCCCAAAGTACTTTGGAGGACTCATTTTTAACTCATTAGCTCTAAACTTTGACAGAGACTGCGTCAGGTGTCGAACTCGGCGGGAGCTTTTTACATGTTTGTACAGGAAATACTCTCTGTCATAACATCACACACACACACACACACACACACACCACACACACACAGCGCTGTGCATTTCTTGAGCAAATGGCATTGCAGTGGCGAGGCTGATGGAGGCACATATACATTTGTATTTGTTACCATGGCAAATATTATTCCAGAAAGGTCTCTGAAAGTGCAAAAAAAAAGAAAAAACATGACTACTACTTGTGTGTGCATTTGTAATGTTGGACACGAGTGTAAGAAGAAGGGCAAGATGTATGTGTTAGTATATAACAGGAAAGGGTGGAGAGATTTTGATAATTTCTGAAAGGAACATAATCCACCCCCCACTTGCTCTCTCTCTCTCTCTCTCTCTCTCTCTCTCCCTCCCTGCCACCTCCCTCCCTCTCTCTCTCTCTCTGAGTCCCAGCCCCTGAAGGTGTCATAACTGTGCTCTCTCTCTCTCTCTCTCCCTCGCTCTCTCTCTCTCTCTCTCTCTCTCTCTCTCTCTCTCACTCACTCACTCACTCTCTATCACCGCCTTTCAGATCTTTAAAAGCTGGTGCTTTGCTGTGTCTCTCTCGATCTCCATTTGTCTCCTCTGGCACTGCAGGGGACTCAACCGGCAAAGCACCAAGGAAAAAGCTACTATATAGAAACGGGAAAAGAAGACTGAGGAGAAGGGGAGAGAAAGGAAGAGAGAGAGAGAGAGAGAGAGAGAGAGAGAAATATACATCCAGAAATAGCATCAGCCACATTTAACTGACAGAGAGTGACAGAGTGGAGAACCTGAGACCTGGACACAAAATGCCTATCCTTTCTAACTTAACAACCGTTGTTTTGTTGCTGATTGCTCACTGCGGATCATGGACCGGGGCAAACCGCTTGGGCCCCTTCAAGGTCTGTCCCTCCTGCAGGGATCCACTGGGGGCAGGTCGGCCCCCCAGGGACCATAATGTTGCCGGCAGCACGTCAGTGTTGGCCCAGGGAGAGCCCTGTGGCGTGTACACCCTGAGCTGTGCCAAGGGGCTCCGCTGTGTTCCCCCACCAAGGGAGCCCAGCCCCCTCCAGGCTCTGTTGCAGGGAAGGGGCATTTGCGCCAAGCCCAGCAGGACTAGTCCCACAGAGAGGCCCCACCCCACAGGTAAGATAACTGTATACACACACACACAGAACACACGTGCATGAAATCACGTATGCACGCGTACATGCCTGCGCCTACAGATGCATGGACACTGCAGGTAGGTTAGACGTGTGTGTGTGCAGTGCACATAACTGTACTTACAGTGTGTCTCCAGTGTTGCTGTGAATTGCATGTGATGCTGTGTCACTCACCAACAAAAAAAAGAAAGGCCAATTAGTGTGTGACATTTAAGCCTGGATGCAGTTTTGTGTGCACCATAGATGAATTTGCAAACCTCCAGCATCCAGCAGCGCTCAGCACCGCCTCTGGAGTCACGGTGATAAAAAATGTCATTTGTCATTAGAGTCTTAATGTAAAGGACTGAAATGTTAATGAGAGGTGATGGAAATCACAAAACACAAGCAGCTTTTTATTCCATCTTTGCGTGTAAGTGAGGCTCCCTGCATGTATGTGATCTGTACAGTGTATATTTAATCCAGGGTGCATGACAATGGTCTGTCCTACAAGTCAGCCTCTCTGTGGAGAATTGAGAATGAATGTGAAACTGTCACAGTGTCACCTACATCCCGATCAAGCTGCTTTTTATTGCAGTGATCTCCATCTACTGTTCAAACCGAGACACTGCGGTTAGCTCTATGTGGAAAAGGAAATATACTGGTGGAAATGAGGTCTCTCGTTGAATGACCACCCCGGTTAGATCTCCTCTGAGTGACTGCTCAGTAATGTGCAAAAAAAGAGAGACACTGAAGTGTAAATATGATATATGCATGCAGCGGATATTGTATAGATGTGACATTGGATGTGGATGTGGTTTTTCTGATGTGTTTAATGTCACATTCTCATGCCGGTGTGTGTCATTTCCTCTCAGGTCCCCATCCCTCACACAGTGGTGACATTGAACGAGTAAGTTCATGCTCTTATTTTCTTTAACGAATGTATCATCACCTTCAAACGATGAAAAGTCTGAGAGGCGTGAAGCATTTTATGTAACACGACGGCATTAACACACATCATCATACGTGATGGAGAGAGGGTTGTATGTCGAGTTATTCCCATAGATCCTCTTGCTGTTTGGGGTGTTGCAGTGTGGCATGTACACACACACACACACACACACACCGAAGCCCTGAAGCCATGCATTATGGTGCATGATGTGTGTGCTGCTATGCGGCAGAACTAATTGAGCATGATGTGAATCAGGAAAGTTTCAAGTCGGGCCGCTGCCGCCACAGATTTTTCTCCCACTTTTCAAACCAACACGTACAACGAACAGCTGTGGTTAAATGATGAAGATGACACAGTTTGGTGACACCAAAAAAACCCCCCAAAAAACGCACTGTCACTTCAAACCATTCAGTGACCTGAAAAGCCAAAGCATTGTGTAACAATATGGTTATATAATGTTAAACAATATATGACAACTGATATATATATATATAATATATTATATATATATATATATATCTATATATATAGATGAGAGAGTAGAGAAGGAGAGAGATGAGAGAGAGAGAGGAGAGAGGAGGGAGAGAGAGAGAGAGAGAGAGAGAGAGAGAGAGAGCTTCTGGCTGTAGTGCTGCATCACTGTAGCTAATCCTTTGTGATTCACATTCACATGTGTTGTGATCAAAGAGGATTTCTGCCAACACCGTCACCTGAGGGGGGGAGATAGCAGCCACTGCCACTCTTCAGATGAAGACAGGTTCTCCTGTGGGTGATGTTTTAAAGTCACACTCTCTGCGTTGCTGTTTTTTTTTATTTTATTTTTTTTTTCCCAGGCGCCCTGCCGCAAGCTCCTCAACAGTGTCCTGAGGGGTGTGGAGCTGATAATCTTCCAGTCCGACCGTGACATCTATATACCCAACTGTGACACCCGTGGCTTCTACAGGAAAAAGCAGGTACAGTCACCTGACACGTGGTGAAACATATGACTGGAACTTTATTGGCTGCTGAGACAATGTGTCTTTGCTGCACCGACTTGGTGTCACTGTACGTAGTGTTGTAGAGCTGCACTCTCCACTGCAGCTTTCTGTTTCGGTGCATCCAGAGATTCGTCTGTGACCACGGGGGCTGAGAATAACTGACACTTCTCTCTCTCTCTTTCTCTCTCTCTCAGCTGTGAGCTCAGAGAATCAGTACTGCGCTATGATGACATATCATTTTCTCTCTCTCTCTGTCTCTCTCTCTCTCTTTCTCTCCCTCGCCACCTTTCCCACTCCAATCTCCGCCCTCCTTCCCTCTTCAAAAAAATCTTCTCCTCTCCTCTCCTGTCTTCTTCTTTTTTTTAAAAATCTCACACCACAGTGCCGCTCCTCCAAGGGCATGCAGCGTGGCCACTGCTGGTGCGTGGACGAGCTCGGCACGCCCGTGCCCTCACGTGCCAGCGAAGATGGTACTTTACCATGCGATGGGGAGTGAGGGATGAGTCTGTCCTATTGCTCTGAGCCTGGAGGAAGAGGAGGAGAAGGAGGAGGTGGAGGAGGAGGAAGAGGAGGAAGGGAGAAGGAGGTGGTAGAGATGGTGGTGGTGGTGGTGGTGGAGGAGCAGGAACACAGGGAGAGGGGGTGGCTTTAGCATGTGCTAGACACTGCCTGGACAGGAGGTAGCAGGGATAAACCACTTCCTATGGAAAACACACACCAGTTAACGTTCATGTCCTCTCTAAGAAGCAAGACACACACACTCTCACAGTCCAGCAACAGCAGCGACAATAACATCTGCCTGAATGTTCAACAGTTGCAGCAACGTCCTCTGCGTCGTCTGGTGACATGCTGCATGCTCACATTAACGCTCCGTGAACTGCCTCAGTGATCCAAAGCGGTATTACTCCGAATGATCTCTATATTCCCTGGCTCTTGTCCCGGCTTTCTGGTAGATTTTTCTTTTTGATTTCCCTCTTTTACTTTAGGATAGCTGACACTGCCTGTGTTTGTTCTGATCTCAGTGGGCTGAAATACTGTTACGCAGGTGATGTGACACAAAACGTTTGAAAAAATGTGTCTCCCTCACCGTCCTCTCTCCCTCTCTCCAAAGATACACTGATATCAACATACCTAATTGACAGAATATTTCTTTTTCTATTAATTTATTTTTGAGTCTGTATTTCCATCAAGTACTGCTTGAATCTTACAGTATCTTATATATGTGTGTCGAGTCAGAAAAAATAGTCATACGAATATGATCCTGGACGCTTTCTGTTCATTTTATTTGTTCTGACTGCTTATTAGTTGATTGTTTGTACATATGTTGGAATTTTGTGGTCGACTGTGTGTTCTGAAGTGGCAGACAAAAAGCTTACGGCTGTTACCCTTTTCAAAAAGTTGTAAGGCATATTTTTATACACGTCAATATAATATTTTATATATGAATTGTTGGTTTATTTAATGAACTACAGTACAATGCCATGTATTTTTATATTGTCAGCAGTTTCTTATTTAAAGACAGAGATTATTTTATTTCATGTTAGGGGAAGTGTTGTGCTTTAAAGGCACCTTTATGGCAAAACTCATCACATTCATCACAGCTCCATTCAACTGCTGCACATCTTATGGTTATATCTCATGTTTTTAATTTCCTTTTTTATTTATGCTTTGTTTTAATTTGGAGAGTTGAGAATGTCCATGTTACTATTATGTTTTATTTTGGCACATCATACGACGAAATTCTGATTTCAATAAAGGTAAAACGACAACACAAAAAAAAAAAAAAAGATCAAATTTGTTATTGTTATCGTATGTCTTTCCCAAGTCCTTGCAGAAGTCATGAAATTGTGTGCTATTAAAGTGTGATTAGAATTTATCTATTTCTGAAACGATCTTGTTGTGCCAATGTGTGTGCCGTGATGATAGGTCCGTGCACAGAGGACCTGTAAGATTTGCAAATATGAAAATAAAACATAATGATCATAAAAATGGAGAAGAATTAAACATATATTAATATAACAACGGCTGTTGGGTGTTTTCTTTTTGTCAAATACAGGAGGAGGAGACAGCAACAGATTCATATTTAACATACAGGCCACGTCACTGTCTTATAAAACTGATACATAGTTTATAAAGTAGTTGAAACAATAATCATAATTATAGAAGTGATACAATAAGAGACGTTTTAAGTACTTTTAAATTGTCATGTAAATATTCCACCAAAGCACAAATCATAATTAAACATCAATGTGATTAAAAATCATAAAAACAGTCTGCAGCCACGCTGGCGGCTCTGCAAGGCGAGGTGTTTGTGCATGGAGACATGGAGACATGATGGTTCTTAGCAAGTACAATGCTAACCACATTTTAAACATGTGAACCTCACAATGGAGCTAGAGAAGTCATCAAGATTCATTTATTTCACTGGATAAATGTAAACTTTGACTTACTGCTAGTCACCATGTTTTAGTCTGGACCACATTTCATAGTCATCTGCATTTTCTGTGCATAGATCGAGGCCTTGTCTCCAAAATGAAAAGTCAATTCCCCCCTACTGATTATGACGCAAGAGCCAGCTAAAACAGAAGAATCAGTTCTTCCAGGATGCTGCTAACAGTGATGGAGATGATGAATTTGGAGATTTTGAGACTTCTGCACAGTCACTCCTGAAGCCTCTGGATGCTGTACTGAAGGGGTTTCTCTGAATCATCACCAGCATACGTGCAGGTTACTCAGATTCAAACAGCCTGGCTTTGGGGCTTTATGCTCGTATGCCATTAGCCTGTGCCTGTGAGAATCCCCTCTGCAGTCACAGTAACCCGTCACCAGCAGTGAAACAGAAATTACACATTAGAGCACATTAGAGTCATGCTGTTTTTCTGCCATTACTAGGCACATAAAGGATCATTTTCTCCTGCTTCGCAACACAGGGACCCTGATACATGCCTGTTTCCAAGGTAACCGCATAGAATATCCCATTTGTCCATGCATAATATGAAATGAAGTCCCTGCAGAAAACGAAGGAGAAGCATGATCCTTTGCAGAATCACACCACCACACGCCCTACTTCTCTATCTAGGGTGGTTGCGCTTGCTATTCTTTTCTGTGCATTGAGCGTGCATTGAGATGAAGCCGGTGATGTTATCTGTCAAACGCAACATGTTTGGTGTCACTAAATTAAGAAAATATACAGTTACGATCTGGGCAAAGAGAGCACATTTTCATAACATGTAATGAGACCTGGATGCAGATAGATCAGAGTTTCTCCGGGGCAAAGTTTACAAAATGTTCAGATGTTAAAGTTGATAATTGGCAGAAACTGTTAATTATTTCCAAATATCTCTATGACACGTACTTTACTTTGTACACGGACACCGTGTAAAGATCCTGCACTCATTTTGTCTTCACAAGAAATATTTTATGACTTTACTTTATTTTCCACTTACTGGGGACAACACACACCAATAAATATCAGTATGATTCAGATTTAACCCAAAGGTATCTGCACGTGCAGGTTGACGTTGTACATTAAAAGAAACAAACCTTTTATATAAAAAGAGATTTTCACATTGAGAAAATTTACTATATATGAGGAACAGTGCTGCGTTCAATGCTTATTGGAAAAATGGAACTTTGGGCCTTAAATTTGGAATACAGGCTAAAACAACACATCTACACGTTTAAATAGAAAACTAAAGAATAGAAATAGAAAAACCTCAAACCTCTCACTCTACTGCAGTGTAGGGACTCCGTGACGTCAGTGTAGGATGTGGTTACAGGTGCAATAGAGCTCATTTATGACCACAAACAGACTTGCAACGTTCAAACAGTAAAAGCCAGCGAAACACTGTTTTCAAGCTAGTGTTAAATTAATCTTTTATTTCTCATCACCTTTCACCTGAGTTTGTTTTATACAGTCCATGGTTGCATAATGTTAAATATGTGATCTAGTGTTTTTGAGGCTTTACACATACAAGGTCTGGATTTCTAAAACTCTGCAAGTCCAACTTTATGGAAGTGCAACACCCGCCCTGCTGCAGCGCCGATTTAATGACAAAACTAAAACATCACTGCTTCAAATGAAACTGTGGGCAGCTCTGTTCCTGTGTGACGTCTACGTTGGTACCTCAAAGCACGATGCTGTGCAGGACTTTGTTTTGGGATCTTGCCGCCCCCTAGAGGTTAAAACCTCTGTGGGCAGACATAATGTTGTACAAACATCTTGTATGGAGGACTAAAAGTGCCAAAATGAAATAAATAAATACATCTGTGGATATCTTTTTATATTTACCATGATTATACTGTTTTTTTATATTTCATACTGTTATTCTAGATCTCTTCAAACTTATATATATATTATATTTCATGTTTATTGCTGTTTGCACCAGGGATATGAGGGAAACTTTATTCCAATTATCTGAGTCCTGTACATAAAGCAGCGTTGATAACTGACAGTTGACAAGCTGACTTGACTAAAATACAAAATAAAAACAGAAATGTACATATAACTCAGTAATAAAATGTGCATTTTGTAATAAGAGTCATTAAACTACAGTTCCCACAAATGTTTCAATTTATGAACGTAAAATCAATAATTTGCCTCACAACTCTGCCGGAGCTGACAATTCCGACCCGTCGACCTTATTGTGAACGCACCATTAAAGTGCGCCCGTGCCCGCCCACCCGAGAGGGTCACCTGACGCCACAGCGTCGATTTTCATTGGCCCGTGCCACCTGTCAATCACAAACTCACCACGTGGTTGATAATAACATGGGTGGGCTCGAGGGGGCGGTGGTGGACTGTCAGCGGTTATTTGGGGAAATATGTAAGTCACGCATGGACGGGCGCGAGCTAATAATTCATCCCGCACCGGTTAAACGTTAAGTTCAAGGCAGCGTGAGCGTGAACGCAACGCGGAGCTCTCGACCGGGTGACCTTTGGCTTGTCGTCGGCCGTGTCGGTGTGACCAAACCCGGGGAAGAGGAGGAGCGGCAGAGCGGGGACAGCCGTTAGTTAGCTTAGCTTCGTAACGGTTAGCCATCAGGAAGAAGAAGAAGCCCGCACCAGCAGCTCTCTCGACGGGGACGAGCACACGGCTCAGTCGGTCGGTCGGTCCGTCATGGCTGCTCTCGGCAACTCGGGGGCCATTTCCAGCCCCATGGTGATCCTGGCGCCGAAGACTAAGACGAAAAAGAAGCACTTCGTCCAGCAGAAGGTGAAGGTGTTCCGAGCTAGCGACCCCGTCCTGAGCGTCTTCATGTGGGGCGTTAATCACTCGGTGAGTCACTCAGCTAGCTCGGTTAGCACGCAGCCGTTAGCGCTGGACACAGAATTCGCAGCTGGTGTTACGGAGAAACGTGTGACCCAGGCCGATTTGAACCAGATACCGACAGGTGGCTAACACACAAACAAATGGCCACCTGTGTCTGTTACACGGCTTATGCAAATATGCCAACCAGGATCAGGGCCACGGTGTGCGCCGACAGTTATTAAAATGATATTATGGACTCACCAGGTTCGGTAGCAGATGTCAGATTACACACTGCGTCTGCTGAACTGTCTTATCAGTACATTGAAGGGAGGAAGAATGCAGCATGACGAGTGTGACAACAGATAACAGGCTCCAGGTTGGGACTGACATGTTGTTGTAGTCTTATTGTTAGTTTTAGACCAGATTCAGCTGTATGACTGTGTTTTTATCACTGCAGCTGCAGCCGTGTGCTGTGATATGATGCTGCTCTCTCTCCTGTGCCAGTATCTGTGTCACCCAGCCTATTGTTGTTGTTACATACGAGTCATCGCTCGCAGTATAGAGAATGGACGGCGTATCCGTTGTGGTGTTGGCTCCGGTGAGCTCTGCCTCTTCCGCCTTCCTGTTAATTTCAAAATAAAGACGTGGATCATCCTGCAGAACGGACAAACTGAACCACCACAGGTTCTCCTTCACGCCTGAAACGGGCGGGTGAGTGGAGGCGGTTGCAATCTGCAACTACACCCGTAGATGCCACTGAGTCCTACACACTGCTCCTTTAATCGAGGAATCAAGTCGTGTCTCATTGTGTATTATTTTAGCCACGAATCATTCAATCCAACATGCATAAAAACTTTTTTCTGTTGCTTGATTTGTCCCGTCGACAGTCCGGAAGATGTTCAGTCATATAAAACAGAGAAAACACGAGAGACTGGAGAAGCTGCAGCCGGAGAATAGATGCGTTCAAACAGCGGCGACTCTCCGACTCGACCTTTAAATGTCCGTCTGTCTCTGTTCAATGTTTCAGATCAATGATCTGAACCAGGTGCCTGTTCCCGTCATGCTGCTGCCTGACGACTTCAAAGCCAACACCAAGATCAAAGTCAACAACCACCTCTTCAACAAGTAAGACGCAGACACGAGAGCAACCGTCAGAAATAAATCACACCTGTGAGAATGTTGCAGACACACAGTCGCGTTGGCCAAGAAACTAGTTAAAGAGTATGTGAAACATCTGTGTGTGTGTGGTGTGTGTGTGTTTCAGTCTGTGCCTTCTCACCATCCCACCTCGTCTTCCTTTGCAGAGAAAATCTTCCAGGACATTTCAAGTTCAAAGAATATTGTCCTCAGGTCTTCCGAAATCTAAGGGAACGCTTCGGCATCGAGGATCTGGATTATCAGGTATGTGGTCCATCCTGATAAATAAGATCAGATCTATTGAGAAGAGATCATTTTCCCTAATAACGGCGATAATCCCGGCTTCTCCAGGTTTCATTGACCCGCAGCCCGCCGATGAGGAGCGTCGATGATCAGGGAGAAGGTCTCCTCCTCAACTCCTACGACCGTACGCTGGTCATCAAGCAAATCTCCAGTGAGGACGTCGCAGATATGCACAACATCCTGTCTGAATATCACCAGGTAAGATCATTTTTCTGTGTGTTGACATACTTCGTTCTGTCTCTGGCTCTCAGGCTGCAGCTCGTGGGTTCCCATTCTATCAAAAATGTGTCCAAAAACGTCGTTGTAGAGCGGGTCGGTGGTTCAAGATACTGAATGTGTGTGGATGGACAGAGCGTCAGAGCTTTTAGCAGGTCTGAAATGTGTTAACAAGTCCGGTACCGCGAACCTGGGACGCACGCGATGAAAGACTGAATCTAAGTTGTTGGATAACTGTGGAGCTGTGAGAGGAGGCTACACGACCTGCGGCTAATAATTAAATTATCTTTATTTGTTTGGGACTATTTTCAGCGGTGGATTAATCCATGTTTGGAGCTTCAGTGAGCATTCGTGGCAGCAGACGGTGAATCAAAGTAAACAATGCGTTTGTTGTTGGAAGTGAAGGAACACATCACGCAACGATGGAGCTCGACAGCACAGAGGAAGAAGATGTAGACAATACGTGTTATTGTTCATTTATTGAATTTTAGTCAGGACAAAGAGCCGCAGGAAGAACGGTGACATGAATAATTATGTAAATCACACTTGTTGCATTCAAACTGAGGCTATGACTGAACTTCCCCCCCGAACATCTCCGATCTTTCTTCTCCGTCTGCCGTCTCTTCATTCAGAGCTCGCCTGTCAGCATCACACACACTGAGCCGGATCACTCACCTCCCGTCTGCTTGCCTGAACTGTGTATGAAGCGTCACATCTATCGCGCCACGTGTCCTACTTTTTATATTTTCTCTTTAACCTTTGTTTGGACCTTTTTGTAGCTTTAAAAACTCCTGAGAGCTTTTGTCACAGAGTTCCTAAAACGAGCACCTCCCGGGGGGGATTTATTATTTTTTTTCCTGCCTCGTAGGTGAGCGAAGTCGACCCAAATCTGACTATTTTTAGATTTAACGTCTTGCCGGGAGCAGCAAAGTGGTGCAGCGTGCAGGAAGATGGCTACATGTTCAACCCGGGGATGGCGAACATCTGTCCTGCTAAAGCGACCTTGAGCGAGACCCTAAATGTGGCTCTGAATGCGACCGCTGACCTCGCTGTGGGGAAAGCTAAAGCAAACGAGAGTATCAAAACAAAACCGGCATCAAGGTTAGCCGACGCCACAGCACAGAGCGGCTCTGTTACGTGATTGTTGGTTTATTAAAGATATTCAAATGCTCGTATCGCACATCTGTTCTCATGTAAATAACATTTGTAGGAGAGATAAGAGCGAGGTGACGTGCGTTCTCCTCTGTTCTGTTTGGTTCTTTCACCTGCTGCTATCAGCGCTCGTGTGGCCGAGTCGCGTGGACACTTCAAAAACTGGGTCTCACTTCAGGCTGAGCATACCACTGAGTAAACTTTTGGCTGCTTTGAGCTCTTGGTGGAATGTGCGGCCTGCGGTTATGCAGCCTACATAGGACGGGGAGGGAGATGAGGAAAATGGCAGCTCTGTTTTCAGAGTTGTTTTTTAATTCACTCGGACCTGAATGAACTCATTGTTATCGGAGCTCGCTGCGTTGGCATTGCAACGTTTCCTTCATACATCATGACAGCGTGCAGGTTGCAGTTCATTGTGTTTAGTTTCAGCGGTGTGAATCGACTAAATGAAACAGTTTGTTTTGGGTACTGAGATGCCGTATGGAAGGAGTTGGGCCGGCTTCGCTGTCGAAGGCGTTTTCAGTTTTCAGAATGTTGAGGATCAGGTTTTGTGTTTTTGGCAGGTGTAGAGGTTTTTGTCAGCCTTTAAAGGTTGAATCAGTATTTGTGATAATGATAGAGTACGTGTATCTGAGTAACGTAACTTTTTATCCACTGACGGTCTAAAGAACGGACATGGTAGGCGTGTTTCTAAACAGACATCGTGAAGCTCACTGTGGTGCTGTTGGCCACCGCCATCTTGCAGTCCTGCCTCTTCCACCTCCTGACTAATGACGCCTGGTTGCTCAAACAAGCCACCTGTAACGACACTCACCTGTCAATCAAAGCATCCACTCTCTTAATCCTGCATAACTTAACTTAATATAATGTGAACAGGTGAGTTGTATATAAATTCACCCTCAGTACAGTTGTCATGAACGGGGAAATTAGCTATAGAGACCAAAACTGTTTTTTGTACCAGGCTGTAAACATGTTTATTTCTGCTGTCTAACATGGGGACTTATGGAGACTGACTCACTTCTGCAGCCAGCCTCAAGTGGACGTTTGAGGAACTGCAGTTTTTTTGGCACTTTCACTTCACAGCCACAGAGGCTGCTGCTTAGTCACATTATACACTAACAGATAAATGCATATTAAATTGAATATTTGCCTTTTAAAATCTTTGCACACCGGACCTTTAATTGTCTCCAAGTCCATCACTACTAAAAATTAAAGATTTTAGTATAAATCCAAGTAAAAATGCTGCAGATTGAATTTAGACAGTAAATCTGGCCTAAAACTAAATAATGCTGTAATACAGTGTATGTGATTATTGTGGCATAAAAATCAGGATAATTATCATATGTAAAGAAAGTTTGAAAAAGAGTCAGCTTAATCTTTAACCTTTATTGTGTGTGTTGTCTCTTTTTATTGGCGAGTGACTTACAGTCAGAATATTGTAGCGAGGTGGAGAGCTCATAACTGCACAGGTGTAGACCGCCATGCGTCTGTCTGGTTACCTGTCAAACGTTCAGCTGCTCCGTCCAACAAGTAGAAATTAAATATTTTAAAAATTCTGATGCACAAAACAAAACCAGTGCTGGCACATGACGAGCGGTGTCGTCTAACGTCCTGCCCGGTGCGTTTCAGGGGACGCTGAATGAGGTCAGTCTGAAGGGAGCGTCTATTTTAACTGACTGCTACAGCTAACGGTCTAACCTGGATAGACACATCCACACACATCGGCATGTTCAGCTGACGTTACCGTCTTCTACAGGCTGTAGTGGGCTGAGTTTATAGAAGGTGCTGGTATCAGTAAAAACCAGAATCTCTAAGCCATCCATCGGTACCAACCATGTCAGGAATAACTCTCCAAGTAAAGCTACATTTTGGCTAAGGTGTATTTGAATATGAGCCCAGCTGTATCCATCTACAATGACGTCATCCAGAGAGGATGGACGGCTTTCCTACGTTTGTTCACGTTAAGTTTCTGAGCAATTTAATGTCTTAATGTCGCATTTTGGAGGAATTTTTGACCAATTTTCGTGTAAAAATTTTCACCAAATCTGTGCAAAAAATGCTGCCACAACTTATGAGACATAAAAGAGCCTTTATACGGCCCCCATATACTTCAGTCGTTATGTACTAAGCCCTTAAACGCTGTAAACTTTTAATATTTGAATAGGCGTCGATCGAAACACAATGTTTATTACATATATTAATCTCCAGGTTCCAGCTTTCATGACTGACTCCCCTAAAGTTCCTTTACTGCCCTTATAAAAGACAAAAATGCGTTCATGGTGGAGTTGAAGAGGTTCAAACTGTTCACTGTCTGTTTGTGTGTTTACCTTCTGAACTTCCCGTGACAATATTCCACTTTATGCACCTACCATGCAAATTGACTGTTGTTTCCTCTCTCTGCAGCACATAGTGAAGTGTCACGGCAGCACCCTGCTGCCACAGTTCCTGGGTATGTATCGGGTGAGCGTGGACAACGAGGAAACCTACCTGATCGTCATGAGGAACATGTTCAGCCACAGGCTGGTGGTGCACAGGAAGTACGACCTGAAGGTGAGGAGGAACTTCACGGCCAGACGAACCGTTTTAATCACACATCCTACTTCTCATCACTGCAGTGTAGAAGTGTGCTTGTGTAATCTCTCTGTGGTAAACACGGACAGCTGTGTTTGTTCTGATTATATTACTTACTCTTGTCCGGCGGCTTCTTGCTCGCTCACTCTCTCCTTTTCTCTTCTTAGCTTCCTCCGTCAACAACACATTCAAGTCTTTTTGTATCTGTCATTATGTTTATAGAGGCTGCTGAGCCTGGTTACATTTCCCACTTGGCCAGCTCCTGTTCTGGCACAACACTGGCTCCACTCCCAACTTAGCATCCCCCGGGAAACCTCCTCCTCTTCTTACTCCTGTGGTACAAACACTAACGCTTCCCCGCTGCTGTGAGCTCACAAACTGAGCTAACATGAGCTAACAGCAGCTACAGCTGTCAGCAGTTTACTTCACTGTCCATCATAAACTCTGTAAATCACAGAGTTGAGGCGGAGCAGCCGGAGGACATCAGAGGGAAAACCATAGAATCTACTTTAAGATGAGGTTTTGTTGATCTCCAGAGGAGAAACTCGGATGTATAAAATGTAACCGAACATATAATTAACTCAATCAGAGAGACATTGGAGTAGTGTGAATGTCCTGCGTCAGACTAAATGCATCCGTCACAATATTTAATTGATCCTGATTTGTGGTTGCAGGGCTCTCTGGTGGCTCGTGAAGCGAGTGACAAAGAAAGGGTAAAAGAAACGCCTTCTCTCTATTTTCTGTCATGACGTGAACAGCCGTCTCCTCATCCCGTACCTCCTGCTAAAGCTGCATTTTATTCCTGAAGGGAAAAGAGCTCCCTACCTTCAAGGACATGGACTTCAGGAACAACATGCAGAAGGTGTACGTGACGGAGGAGCAGAAGGAGAAGTTCATGGAGAAAGTCAACAGAGACGTCGAGGTAGGTGGTCTGTTCAGCGCTCGGTTTTTAAATGTGACGCCTCTGTGTCGTTGCACGGCTCCGCCACACAGCGGCAGCATCGGCACATCAGGGACGCACCACTGCTGTGGGAGGGTGGATGTGATTTACTAGTGACGGAGGTAAATTTAGATGTCACAACGTAAGGTAAAGATGATAGAGAAAGTCAAGAATGTTAATCAGTAATAATACATTAAAATCCCTCTGCTGCTTCTCCAGTTCCTGGTGCGGCTGAAGATCATGGACTACAGCCTCCTGCTCGGCATCCACGACGTGGGTCGAGCTGAACGGGAGGAGGAAGGAGGGCGAGGAAGTTTCCAACGAGGAGGAACCGGAGGCGGAGAACGGCCTGGCAGCGGGCGCCACAGTGGGCTCTTACGGCACGTCTCCGGAGGGGATCGCCGGCTACATGTCCGCCTGCAAACCTCTGGGACCCGGAGAGTTCGACCCCTACGTGGACGTGTACGCGGTCGGGAGCTGCCCAGGTGAACACTCGAGTCAGACCACAACAGATCAGGCTTTAAACATCAAGACTGAAGGTTTATTTTTGAAAATAGCAACAGAATATTTAATATTACGGAGCTGAAATTTGATATTTTGATAAATATTTGATTCATTTTTCAAACAGAAACGCCAAAATGTCTCCAGCTCCTGAAACGTGGCTGCTTTCCTCTGTAAACTGAATATATTTGAGCTGGACATTCAAAACGATTTATAAATATGATTGATGAATCAGGGAAAATAATCAGCTGATTAACTGTTGACAAAATCAGCGGTTCACATTCTGTGTTATAATTTCAGCTCCACCATCCTCACCTCCGTCATCTAGAAAATAATCTAGTATTAGAGGTTTTTATATTCGTCTCTTAACAAAGAGCTTTCATCCTGATGATTGTTGTGTGAGCGCCGTCGTTCTGTCAGCACAGTCCCAACAATGTAACCCTGATTGTGCTCTGCCTTTCATCTCAGGAGCCCCTCAGAGGGAGGTCTACTTCATGGGCCTGATTGACGTCCTCACTCAGTACGACACGAAGAAGAAAGCCGCTCATGCAGCAAAAACTGTCAAACACGGGGTGAGTAACACAGGAGAGGAAGGAAAGAGGTGGAGGGCTGCTGTCAGGCTGTTGAAAACATTCGCTCGTACCTGCACGGCGTGTCGATGTTTGATGTCCGCTGTCACCGTCGTGAGCG
This sequence comes from Nibea albiflora, assembly GCA_014281875.1. Classification (NCBI taxonomy): domain Eukaryota; kingdom Metazoa; phylum Chordata; class Actinopteri; family Sciaenidae; genus Nibea; species Nibea albiflora. The sequence goes on along the minus strand of CM024793.1, from coordinate 23,849,979 downwards.
GTGCAGACGTTACGTGGACGATGTCCCTGACCTCTTTGTCTCTCTGTTGCAGGCTGGTGCTGAAATCTCCACGGTCCACCCCGAGCAGTACGCCAAAAGGTTTCGCGACTTCATCTCCAACATTTTCGCGTAACACTACGAACACACTGCCAACAAGTCGATCCAACCGAGAGCTGACAGTCTATTTTACCATTGACCAAAAATAGTATGCACCCGCAGATCATCGCGATCTGAGGCGAGACTACTTAATGTTGTAGCAATATAATGTACTACTTCTGATGCATATATTTATTTTTAAGATTTAAGGAGCATTTCTTCTAGATATTAAGCACTCTTAACAGAATAACTCTGGAGCGGGAGGGTTCATGGAAACTGTTGATCAGTGTTTGAAGTGTTTGACCACATCAGTGCAAGATCAAATATTATTTTTCTTTATTCCTTTATTAATTCACGTAGGTTTGGTTCTCGGGCTTGAGCTAACCTTAAAGGAAGCGTTTTGAAAATTCGGGCGCTGATTTGCTTCTTTTCCGAGAGTTAGATGAGAAGATTGATTCCACTCTGATGTGTTTCTATTGAAGGCGGTGAAGGTTTGACCTCGAGTAGCTCGATTTCTCTATTTCTATTCTTTGTCTTTCTTCTTTACTTGATGGAAGATGACCTGCAGCGTCTGAAAGTCTCATTCCAAGGTAACAAAATCAAAATAATTCATAATATCAGGTGATTAAACACTAATAAAACTGTAATTATGCATATCATTTTCTATAAATGCAGCCGCCTAAATCTGAAACACTGGACCTCTTCAAAAAGTACGTAGACAATATAAACATCTTAATCAGAGACATCACCAACCGATTTCTGAAGCTCGGTGTGGTCGCTCCGGCCGCCATGTTGGCAGTCCAGCCTCTGCCGCCTCCCAGCTAATCTAAAAATCAGCAAAGACGTTTGTTGGTGGAGCTGAGACAACTAAACGGTTGCTTAAGCAAGCCATCTGTGACGACACCCACCTGTCAATCAAAGCGTCCACGCTCTTAATCCTGCATAACTTTAAGCCTTAATATAATGTGAACAGGTGAGTTGTATATAAATTCACCCTCAGTACAGTTGTCATGAACGGGGAAATTAGCTACAGAGACCAAAACTGTTTTTGTACCAGGCTGTAAACATGTTTATTTCTGCTGTCTAACATGGGGACTTATGGAGACTGACTCACTTCTGCAGCCAGCCTCAAGTGGACGTGAAGGCCTTCACTTCACTTGGAGCTCAGAGATAGTTTGACAGTTTGTTTGGCTGAGTAAACACAACTCCTGTTCAAACATGAAACTACAGGAGGACCCGGAGACAGTTGGTGTGGATTAGCATAAATAATGTAAACGGAGGGAAACAGCCGCCCGATTCTGACCAAGAGTTTAAAAAAAATGTACCAGCCGGCACCTCTAAAGACGGGAATTTGTGTTTTATGAGAGGTTGTGTCAGTTTTTGCAGCGATTAAACAAATGGGATGTTAATTTGAGAGCTTAGAGGCGCTCGTAGGCAGAGCCAGGCTAGCTGTCTCAAAGACTTTATGCTAAGCTACTTTCACTGGCTGCAGCTTTTTATTCGCATCGATCTTCTCATCTCACTCTCAAGAAGAAGAGTGCAAATTAGCAAGCTGTTCTTTAAACTGTAGAATAACAAATAATCTTTAATGCAGATGGGTATTAAAAGTAACGGTAGTTGTCAGAGATGATATTATTTATCTATGAGGCAGGCCATCTGAATGTTTAGAGTGCCAAATGTGTGGGATCGAAGCTTTATCCGAGCTGGATTTGCACTTTGCATACAATTAAATCGAGCCTGTTGTGACGGAGCGGTTCAGCGAAACACAAACTGATGGATTAAATCAGGTCTCTGCACGGAGCGGCGCTGCCAGTTGAAATAATAAAACGCGTGGTGTTTAAATAGAAAGCACGCGTGTTATTATTCAGCCTGTAAACAGACTGCGGGTGGCTGAGCTCCAGCTCACGTCAGTGAAGTGACTCGTCCAACTTTTAGGATCAGTCCTGCTTTTTAAAAAAAAATGAAAACACGTCAAAACACTTCTGATCATTATTCCGGACTCCTTTTTGAACGCAGCGTCGTGTTCGTGCATTGATACGGCAAGCGTGCGTTACGTGAATCATTGTGATAGGATAAGATGTCTGCGAATATAGCAATAGAACTAGGAACTGTTGTCTGTGTGTTGTAATGACGGTCGAGATTCAGCGATAACCACGGTACTGTGTGAAACATTACTGACAATAACACTACATTTCAGTAGCCTGTGCAGTTAGCCTTAACACAGTGACGTGATCCAGCTTTGCAGAACACTGGCAAGGCAGCGTAGATACAGGACTCTACCCGACGATTGCACATGTTGTATTTTTGCAAATCAGCTTTTGGACCAAAATATATTTTACAAAGAACTCCTGAAAAGTGTGTGACTCGTTATTTCTTTGTGAGTTTGTGCACGATGTGGATACACGACAAAACTGACCTCTGAACAGCTGTGTGTAATCCCACTGTGGTAAATATGGACAGCTGTTCACGTGTATTTCTTAGGTCAACAACAGCAGATATAGCAGTCAGCTGATATTACTGACTAGTCTAACAGCAGTCAGCCCAGCTCGGTCTGTCTGTCAGCCTTTTATTTCACCAACCACTAAAAGTCAGTCCCAGATTTACTGTCTGCCAGCTTCTTACTCGCTCACTCTCTCCTAGCGTACTCTGTCAACGTTCTCTTCACTCTCTTCTCCTCTGTCATTATGTCCATCCACTTGACCAGCTCCTGTTCTAGCACGACACCAGCTCAGCTCCCTGTAAACCTCCTCTTCTTCCTCCCAGTGATCCAAGACACCCTGTGGTACAAACACTAACACTGCCGCCGGTGCTCTGAGCTCGCAACCCCAGCTAACAAACTGAGCTAACAGCAGCTCCAGCTGTCAGCCGTTTACTTCACTGTCCATCATAAACTCTGTAAATCACAGAGAGTTGAGGCGGAGCAGCCGGAGGACATCAGAGGGAAAACCAGGAAACATTTTCTCCATAAAATCTGATCCAGTTTCACCAAAATCAGAGAAATAGTTGGTGGTGTGTGACTTGGTGCCGTAAAGCGTTACTTACTTCTCCCGACCCGGAGCCCAGCGAATGACAGAGACAGCGTTCACCTGATCACAGGTCAGTGTGGATCCAAAGACATTGTTGCTTTTTAAGCCTGAACCTGATTAAAGGGACGCTGATGTTGGTTGTTTCAGCTTGCGTGGCTGCAGACTCTCGTCCAGTATATAAATACTTTGAGGGGAGTAGTTTGTGTTGTTTTGGTTGTTTTTAATCTCATCTCGGATAACGCGGTGAAGGTCGGGGTCTGATATTTGTCTCACTCTTTCCAGAAGATGTGTTTTTGCTGACTGGTTCCTTCCTGTTTCATCAGGAGAGGCAGAATTTGCTGACTGGTTCGTACTTGTTTCACCAGAAAACCAAATAGACTTGGGGACAATAGGACTCGGGAGGCAGGATGAGCGGCAAGACAGCGAGGAGGGCGTCGTTGAAGGGGTCATTAAGCTTTAAAACTGCTGACGACCCACAGAGGCAGGAGAGGAACACACCGTCCAGGGAGCAGATCCCATTAGTCAGTGTGAATCACAGCCAACATAAACGTTCCTGCAATCTCTCCGCGCGTCCTCGGTCGTGACCTTTACACCGACCATCACAGGAACTCTTCTGGTTCGCTTGCTGGCATTTTAAGTTCTGCACTTTGTTGGCCGATCTTCGATTAACGCGTGAAGAAACTGAGTCCGCCGTCTCACACACACACACGCAAAATAAAAGTGTTAATGAGGATGTGTGTGTACGTCTAGGTTAAAGAGCCCCCTTCCTCAGTGAGGCTGATGTGCCCCCAGGCTCTCCCCCCCACCCCACTCTACACCTCCTCTATACTCTGCCCATCACTCTCACATTTCCTGGCATTGTTCTCTGCTATGTGCTGCCTGTTTTTTTACTGTTGTACCGACTATTTCTAGCAGCCGTGCACAGAGAGCAACATGCAAACTAAAACCTAAACTTGGGTTTTTTAAAATTGGAAATCTAAATCAGCTGCTCATACTGGAAGAAATGTGGATCAGTGCATGCCTGCATGTTGTGATTTTGCACATTTTTTTGCAGAAATGGGCGTTAAATGTTAAGTCACCTCTGCCTGTGTGTGTGTGTGTGTGTGTGGATGTTCCTGAAGGTCTACATAAGGAGGTACTTCCTTCCTGAAGCTCTCAAGTCGATAAATGTCTATAAAATTTGAAGCTTCTGGAAAAGCAAAGATGCAAAGAGCAGCTGTGGACAGATATGAGACGTGGATGGTCTTGTCTGTTTTGTGTCTCCCACGAGTATCCAACATAATTTGGGAAACATCTTTTCTTTAACGCACACTCTCCTTAACTTTGACACCGCTCCCTCCCTCCCACTACGCACTGAGGATGTCCTGTTAGATGTGTGTGTCTCTAAAAGTGTGTGTGTGTGTGTGTGTGTGTGTGTGTGTGTGTGTGTGTGTGTGTGTGGGGAGGGAGGGAGGGTAGAAGCTCATATAGTCCTCGACATCAGAGCCGGAAGGAGTCATCTGATGTCTGTACGCTTCACGTAGTGAAAACTCTTCAGACGACGAGGCTTCAGGAGGGACCTGCCCTCTCTCTTCACCCGCAGCACGCGCACCATCACAAAGCAAGGTACGGCACAGTCTTTTTATTTCTCTATGTAAAAGAGGAAACTTGACTTCATGCACAAAACCTTTGACAGGAAGTCTTAATTAAATGTCCTCATGTGGCGTCAGGCTGCGTGATTTTGGGGGGTGAAGGTGGAAATTGAAAGAAATCCGAGAGAGAAAGCGAGTTCACCGCGTCTCGTCTGTGGCCCACGCTTCAACTCTGCTGCAGGCTGGAGGCTCCAGGGTGCAACAGGAGTGCAGCGTTAAATCACCGGAGTCCTCCTCAAATGAGAAATTCGGACTTTAATCAAACAAATCCAAACACGCGCTGACAGCACCTCCGAGTCAGACTGTCTGAACTGTGTGTTGTAGGTCGCGAAGCAGCTTTCTAATGACCTGTTGTAGTTTCCACCTCCTTGAAGGCACATTTCATCTCTGCCACCCTCCTCCTCCTGTTTCTGTTATGTAAGGTCTGAAAACATAATCAGATTAAGCTCAGAGTAAATCTCAAAGATATGAAACGCTTTTTGCTTTTCACTTCCAGACCATGGGCACACACGAGCACAACCACTCGCTGGACTACCTGAACGGCACGCCATGGTTCGTCTACGAGTGCACCATCGAGCTGGATGCGGACTACCGGCGCATCGCCCTCTTCCTCCTCTACCTTTTCATCTTCATCGTGGGCCTGCTGGAGAACTCGCTGGTCGTCTGGGTCAACTGGCGTCGGCGCCACTCTGCCAACGGGGTCCTCTTCTGCATCATCAACGTGAGCCTGTCGGACCTGATGGTGATTGTGATCCTGCCTTTCTTCATGATGGAGGTGACCATGGACAAGGTTTGGCTGTGGGGTCGCTTCCTCTGCAAGGTCACCAACCTCATCTACGTGATCAACTTCTACAGCAGCTCCTTCTTCTTGGCGTTCATGACGCTGGAGCGCTACCTGTCGCTGGCCAGGCCCACGTTTCCGGCTATGTTCCCCGTGGTGGGCCGGCGCCGCTGGGTGCTCTGCGGCGGCCTGTGGGCGTTCTCCTTGCTCCTGGCGCTGATGGAGAACGTCCACGTGGATCTTCTCGAGTGGGACGAGCCGGGCTGCTACATGATGCCCGAGTACCACTTCACCGAATGGTTCGTCACCGTTGCTTTCCTTTGCTTGATCTTCCAGTTCTTGGGCCCTGCTGCCGTCATCATCACCTGTAACGTGCTGATCGCTCGTGCCGTTAAAACGGCACCGGACGTGCAGGGCCAGCGGGACGTGTGGCTGGTGCACGTGTACTCCCTCGTGTTCATCATGTGCTGGCTGCCCTACCACATGGTCATGTTCCTGATGCTCATAGACGACATCAACCCTTACATCTTCAGCTGCAACACGGTAGAAGTCCTCTACTTCTCGTTCAGCGTGGTGCAGAGCCTGAGCCTCTTCCACTGCGTCGCCAACCCCATCCTCTACAACTTCCTCAGCAAGAGCTTCCGCAACAACCTGATCAACACTGTGGTGACCTACTTACCCAGAGAGGGAACTGGGGACCACGTGGGCGCGGGGACCATGCCCAACGCTCCCAACGGTGGCGGGGCAGACCCGGGGAAGCAACGCAAGTTAAGCAACGCCAGCACCAGCCAGTCTGACGTAGGCTCATAAGGAAGAGATGAGAGGAACGAGTGTCGGCTTCAGGAAAGATTTGACAGAACTGAATCCAGTCTTGGTGCGTCAGGACGCCAGAGTATCATCTCACTCTGGTTATAGACTCATTGTGTCGTCTGTTACAGATGGGCTCGCCTTCCTCTAATAATCACGCATCTGATCTCAAAGGCAGGAAACGTTGGATGTTCTCTTGTCATCAAAGCTGCTCAACTCTTACACGCAACCTCTTTAATCTCACGGCACACGGTGGTGAGGAGAAGAAAGAAGAACAGCAGCACGCCGGGAAAGTGTGGAGACAACTCTGCTGTCAGGCCGGTGCCAAGAAAAAATCAAACGTGAAAACGTGCAACTGAATGGACAAGTGTTTTATTTCCTCACAAATCTAACAGATAAATCATAGTTCACATTTACTAACTGCTTATTTATCTGTTTCTGGATGCTGCTGTCGCCTGTTAAAATGCAATAAAACCCCTTTAAAGAAAAACCTGCAGAGTCGTTCTTTGTCACATGAAAAAACTTTATCTCTCTTCTTCTTGTGTTACAGCCAGTTGCGTTTTCTGTCTCCGTCTGGAATGTGTCATGTGAAACAGTTTAGACGATAAGAAGACAAAAAAATAAAAATCTGTCAGTCCACAGATGGCACAATAACAGGAAGCGACCGGGGGCTTCGAGAGGGCAAAGGTCACGCGCCCCTGGAAGCAGAAGGTTTGCAATAGGACGCACAATTCTGCAAGTTCATCACAGATATTCTGATGATGGATGGATTTTTTTTTTTTTGTTGGTGGCACAGGACGTCCAAAAGAGATTAGAAAAATCATTTAGGGGGGATAACAGTCGTCCTGGAGGCGTTTTTTATTGTTTATTCGTCAAAAACGACATTTTAAAAAAGGCCAACATTCATCGATAGCTTTAGAAACAGATAATGAAACATAGAAAGTCATTAAAAATAATAAATATCGTCATAAATATGAGGTAAGACACAAATATTACACGGGAATATAACGGGCACTTAAATATGTTTTAACAGCACGACATGCTTCGTGTTCTTCGTGAAGACGCGTCTTCTATGTGGCTGGTGTGTGGAGTGAAAAATTAAACTTTAAAAGACGTAAAAAATCGTACCGTGCGAAAATAGTGAATGCAAATATAGGAAAATAATTTCTATGCTACAATGAGGTGCTACTTTAATAACAGTGTAATTCTCAACCACTGACATAAAAACCTGTCCTGGTGTTGGACTTTGTAAAGATACAGACTTGTTTCGGGAGCTTCCCTTCTTTCACTGACACACACACACACAGGATACAGCGCCACCAAGTGGCTTCTTAGTTCAAACAGACTGAACCTCCAAACAGGCCGACTCAGTGAATGGCATCCGACAGGTAACGTGTCCACTACATTCTAAATCCTACGTCTATCATCGATTATCTATGATCGACAGAAATGTGATCTGCAACAAGTTTGAGCAAAGATTTAGTCGTTTAAAGCAACACTGTAACTTTAACTCCCGTTGATCCGCGCTGACCTGTGATCAGGTGAACGGTGTCTCGGTCAGTCGTAACTTTGGGCTCCGGGTCACGGAGAAGTACGTAACGCTTTACGGCACTAAGTCACACACCACCAACTATTTCACTGATTCTGGTGAAACTGGATCAGATTTTATGGAGAAAATGTTTCCTGGTTTTCCCTCTGATGTCCTCCGGCTGCTCCGCCTCAACTCTCTGTGATTTACAGAGTTTATGATGGACAGTGAAGTAAACTGCTGACAGCTGGCGCTGCTGTTAGCTCATGTTTGTGAGCTCAGAGCACCGGCGGAGCGTTAGTGTTTGTACCACAGGAGTTTTGACCCACCGGGAAGAAGAAGAAGAGGTTTTCATGGGAGCGGAGTCGGTGTTGTGCCAGAACAGAAGCTGGGAATGTAACGAGGCTCATCAGCCTCTATGGAGCTTTATGGCAGAGGAGAAGAGACTGAAGAGTGAGTGACAAGAGTAAATCTGACTTTTAGTCATTACACTCTGAAACTGGAGGCACTAAATCACAAAAAAAACAGAAATTGGTATTTCTACTCGTACACAGTGTTGCTTTAAGTCATTTATCAAGCAGAAATGCCAACTTTATCTTGTTCCAGCTCCTCAAACGCGAGGATTTGCTGCTTTTCTCTCTTTTATAATCATCTTAAATTAATATCTTTGGGTTTTGGACAGTTGGTGGGTAATTTAAAGATGTCAGCTTTGACTCATTTGGCATTTCTTCTTGTTTTTTTGGACATTTTACAGACTAAACGATTAATCAAAAACATAAATCGATAATGAAAATAATCATCAGTTTGTGGTCCACGATAACCAGACACAGAGGAAGTGTTGTTGAGAGGGCAAAGGGGACGAGGGGACGACGCACCGGGCCGGCGCTCGGAGCCGATCAGGCGTCCACAGTGGGCATCGGTTCTTTAGAGTGATCATTGTACATGAAGGTCTGCTCGATGTTGAAGTCCGGGGGCAGATGGTCCTTGTGGAGCTCCATGTGCGACGACACCAGCTTCAGCGTGGAGAAGTAAAGGCCGCAGATGGTGCAGCGGTACATGAGGGCGCCGGCGTGCGTCTTCAGGTGGCAGATCATGGTGGAGCGGCCTCTGAAGAAGCGCTGGCACACTTTGCACTGGTAGGGCTTCTCCCCGGTGTGGATGCGGAGGTGGTAGGTGAACTCACCCGAGTGGGCGAAGCGTTTGCCGCAGTAGCGACACCGGTACCATTTCCCACGAACGCCTGCCGCACCGGGTCCACCGTCCTGCCCTGAGCTCCCGTTGGTCAGGACCCCGGAGGACAGGTTGTGCACCGACCCTTGGAAAAACTTATCCGGCATGCTGAAGCCCATCCCCAACCCCAAACCCAGGTTGCTCATTTTAACGAGGCCACCGACCTCCCGTGGAGAGGAGGAGGAGCAGGAAGACGGAGGGCACTCCAGAAACTGGTCGGCTTTACGTTTGCCCAGCCAGCCCTGCCCGCCGGCGCCTCCGCCGCTCCCCAGGGAGTCGGTGTGCAGGCTGAGGTGGTACTGAAAAGCCGAGGACGTGCGGAAAGTCTGCGGGCACAGGAAGCAGTGCAGCTCCTCCGCGCCCGCCACGCCGCCTCCGTAAGCCCTCAGCGCCGAGCGCTCCCTCTCTTTCGCCGCCGCCTCCTCGGCGTGCGCGGCCATGTGTCTGTCCAGCAGGGAGCGCTCCACGAAGCAGCGGGCGCAGTGCGGGCAGGTGAAGACGGGCAGAGAGAGGTGGGCGAGGGCGTGCCACAGCAGGGAGCACAGGGAGAGCTGAGGGAGGTGACACACTCCGCAGCTCAGGCTCTGAGCGCACACATGGCTCAGCAGGTGGTCTCTGACGGCCTGTGAACACAAAACACACCAAACACATGAAATACATGCGAGAGCTGCGAAACAGGCGGTTAAAGAGTCGCTCCATATTCTTATTTTCTGCCTGCGTCACTGTCAGATGTCTCTCTGTGAGATCTGCTGTTAATTACACAAACAACAGACGCCGCGACACATTTTTCATTTCACAGCTTCTATTTGATCTTTTAGTGTCCGAATGAGAAAAGTCGATTTTAATTTTTTAACCGTGGAATCACTTGAACGCTACAAACACAATATTACAGATCATATTGCAACATTTTGGTTTATTTTACTTGAATTTATTTTTATTTTATGACTGAACAGAGACAGGCTGAGGCGCTCGGAAGGAAAGGAGCCAGCTGAGGTGGTTCGGGTCTCCTGGGCGCCTTTTTAACGCCGTAGCTTTAAACTGGACCTGACAGACGGATGTGCCTGACAGTCTCCTCAGGTGTTTCCAATGACACTAATTAAACCAACACAAGCCGCAGCAGCACACTGACTCCTTAATTAGTTTGTTGAACAGCTCATCTGAGATCTTGGGGAAGTCTTGCATGTCACATGCTCTGGGATTATTTAAAGTGTCCAACATGTTGAACATCCACTAACCTGGAAGTCCTTGCTGAGGGTTTTGGTGCACACGGCACACTGCAGCTCGGCGCTCGGGCCTTGGCCGCCGTTGGTCAGCGCTCCCTGCGGGATCGCGTAACTGGAGGCCGCCTGCCGGTGGTGCCGCAGCAGTTTGTTCTGGCTGCAGACCTGCAGGTGACACATGTCGCAGGTGAAGAACTGCGCCCCGACGTGGGAGAGGGCGTGCGTGACGCCGGCGGCCCGGTCCTGGAACGAGGCGCCGCACACTCTGCAGAGGCCGAGCTCCGTCAGGTGGGACTCGGCGTGTCTTCTGATGGCGGCCGGGTCGGCTGGGAGAGGCGCCGCGCAGGCTTTACACGACAGCATGCTCCCCGTCACCTGGAGGAGTGTCTCATATTTAGTTTATGCTGAAGTTATTATCACAATGGTCAGGAACATTGAATCTGACAAAACAGACACACACTCTGAGGTGAGGTGATATTTAAACTACCTGGCTGCTTGAGTTGCCTCCCTCTCCGTTCTCCACACACACCAGGTCGTCTTCATCGTCCTCTTCATCTGCCTCCTCCATGAAGTTCTCGTCGTCGCTCAGCTCGATGATCTCGCCGGCCAGCCGTCTCCACTGCTCCTCCTCCTCCGTCCCCTCCATTGCTCCGTTTCCTCGCAGAGCCTCCCTCTCCTCCTCGTTCTCTCCGTCTTCCACCTCCCCGAACATCAGCCTGCCGCCCTCCACTGAGCCCACCTGCAGGCTGCTGAGCGGCTCGCCAGAGGATGACGTCGGGTCGCAGGCCTCGGCTCCGAGCTGAGCCGAAGAGTCGGGGAAGGAGCAGGAGTCTGACGGGGCGGCGTCGCTGCTCTGAGGCAGAGAGTTTCCCGCGCTCTCGGAAACTATTTGTCTGTCTCTGTTGGCGTCACAGCTGCCCTCCGCCCCCTCCTCCTCCAGGCCCTGCTCCATCTTCAGCTGGAGCACCGGCCCCGGAGGCAGCACGCCATCGCACTCGCTGGAATGACTGCTGGTTAGAAGACCGTGTCCTCCTGGTGGTTGATGATCTGCTGCCATCTGCCCGTAGCCGATATGGGACTGGACGTCTTCTGCCTTCAGGTCCAGAGACAGAGCCCCGCTGTGAGCTTCACGGCTGGCTATCCTGGCCGTCCTGGCTTGGAAGAGAGGCGAGGGAGCAGCGGCAGGCGTCGCGGCAGCAGAGGACGACAGGGAAGAGCAGGACGCGGCGGACGAACACACAGACGAAGCAGATACAGACGCCGCAGCCACTGTGGACGCAGGATCGGCACCCAAGCTGGAGTCCAGGGTCAGGTCCGAGCTGCCCGGTTTACAGTTTGCAGACACAGACGCCTGCAGGTCGGGGAAGGTGGCGTGACAAGCCCGCACCAGTTCACTAACGCCGAGCCTCTCTGCCAGCTCGTACAGCACGCCGACATCTATGAGATCCGTCACGATCTCCCCCGTGTACACGAACGTCAGCACCTTCTCGAAGTTGGCCGGGGAGATGAACTCCAGAGAGAGGGCGGCGGTGGACGAGGCCGAAGCCCGGGCGAACAGGTTGCTGAAGTACGTCCCGGCGCAGGCCAGCACCGCGCGGTGCGCGGCGAACGTGCGGTTGCCGACTTGCAGGAACACATCACAGTATCGGCGGGATTGGCGGCAGCGGTTGAGCTCGGCGAGAAGGCTGGCAGCGTGGCCGGGACCCTGAAGCCGGATCCTCATCCCTGCTGCTGCTGCTGCAGCTCCTGCTGCGCTACAGTCCAACTGCAGGAGGAGACGACACCGAGTCAGAACCAGGAACCTTACACACAACATTCAGTGACTTCACTGTGGAAAAACATGACTGAAATCTTTGAGCTTGTTAACTTCATTACGTTTCTTCTGTAATCTTTTTAATAACACGCAGCTGCTGTGAAAAATAACTGAACCAGCATGTGTCCACGTACCAGGCCGGCGTGTTTCACAGAGGACTGCTGGGCTGGCTACGAGGCAGAGGCCTGACCGGCACACCTGAAGTGCTGATTCGATTGTTTTCAAGCCAGTTTGGTACTTTTTTGTTTTTCCAGCTGAGTCAGGAGTGATTAGAACTACAGGAGGAGGGTGAAAATATAAAAACTGAAAAATAAAGCAAGCTAAACTTTTTCCATGTCAGACTCTGCCAAACTCTTCAGAACTTCAAACAAACGCTGCCAATGTGTTTTTTCTACGTTACCTGACATAAACTCTGGAAAAACGTGAATCTGTAGAGTTGTGTAGATCGGACGTTCAGATAATAACACCAGAAATCAGCCTTCTGTCACCTGAATGACGATGATCCGTAAAACATTTATCAACCTGTCGCGTGCCGTGTGTGTGTCGACCATCGATCCTCATCTGACCTCCGACCTCGTGGACCAAAAACTATTAATTAACAACTTATTAAGACGTTCTTTGACATCTTTGACTTCTGGGATAAACACCGACCGTCCGGACGTGTCAGGTCACCTGCAGAGTCTAAACTCAGCACGAAGAAGCCAAACCACGAGACGTCTCGAGGAGTCTCTCGGACCCGAGAACAGTTTTGTCTTGCTTCCTCTGTTTATTCTGACCTCAGCGTCCGAGCCTCCGCCCGCCTGATAATCGACTGTAATGGAAAATTTATATTACATGATTGCGTGATCTTTTATAACCATATATAGCCATGTTTGATCTCAGTAATATTTCAAAAGGTTTTTAAGTACAAAACGTTGTTTGGTTTGACTCAGTACCTTGCACTTAGAAACATTTCTCTCCTTTATGAAAGTTGTTTGTAGCAGTAGTTGTTTGACGTATAAACTTGACCTTGGTTCACACGGTCCAGCACAGCTTGTTAGTGAGGTTTGATAACGATGAGCACATTCCATTGTAGCTGCAGGACCTACTACAGTTAAGTAAATCAGAAGTAACGAATACTCCCTAGAAGTGCATAAGAATCAGCGTGGGACCGAACATTTTCTGCAGAGCGTCTTGTGCATTTGTAGAACTGACAAAACCTTTAAGGACCAATCGACTGACTCAAGATCTTTATTTGTGTTGGTGTGTGCTTCCCAGAAATGTCAGCAACACGACAAACAGTGGAAACACAGACTGTCTCTCTCATTGTTGCTGTTTTTATATTTTATTATTTATCTTATTTAGTCTGTTGTTGTTATTTTGGTTTTCATTTTTATGCAGCTGTTCTTAAATTGTGTTTTTTATTTACTTCCTGTTTGTTTTACTGTTTGATTTTATTTGTTATTTATTTGTTTTTATAGCTCGTGCATGTCATGTGACCTTAAATCACCTCATCAGGATCATAATAGCTCCTGAGTGATCACATGACTTAATGACGGACAGCTGTCGGTCAGTTGACCTGCTGATCTGAGTAAATAAATAAAGCTGAGCTACAGACAGCAACAGACACATGAAGACAGCACACCTGCTAACGGAGCTCACACACACACCTCACACACACACAGATTTGAACATGCCCTCGTGTCAGCCGTCTCGTGACACTCACCCATCGAAGCTGCTCTCGCGCTCACGGACGGTTCGTCGGTTGTCTGTCTGCTTCCCAACAGACACATCACAAACGGTGTTATCGCCTCAGTCGCCTTTTTGTGACGTATGTCAACAAATTAGGGTGGCGGGGGCGCCCCCTACCGGCCGACACGGGGCGCTGCACTGAGCATGCGCAGAGACAGAGCGAGAAAGAGAGATGTCCAAAATGCGGCCCGGGGGCCAATCACGGCCCGCAGTCAAAGTTCACGCGGCCTGAAGCTTCATTTTTATAAAATATTATTTATGGCCTGCTTTGACTGTCAGACACTGAATGACTGAAGATTTAATGAAACATTTAAACCTCCAAGAAGAAGAACTGTTTTTTAGATTTGTTTGCCTGATTTAGATTTAAATAACCACAATATAGCTATAAGGTGCGCACGAAAATACTAATTCATAATATTAATATCATTCCTGGACAGCTTGGTAAGCAAATCGAGCGCACCTTCTCAAGCACCCACGTCACGTGCTCAAGGTGAGCGTCTGTTCTGACTCTGTCCTGGTCGACATCCCGTGTGACGCTTCTCTACTGTCCCGGTGTGTGTGTGCACGAGCTGCAGGCCTGCACACACACCTGGACACTTCGTGTATTGCTGAGGAGCTGGGCAGGTGAGGGCACACTGCTAAACCAGGTATGTTGAGCACAAAACCAAATGCTGCAGACCGAACCTGGTCCGGACCACAAAAAAAAAAGATAACTGTGACAATGAAAACAAAAGTTTCAGAACATTTAATGATCTGTATGTAACCTGTGTTGGTCGTTGGCATCTTCACATCTGTCCCTCTCTCAGTTTAAGAAGTTTTTCTGACTAATAATCTTTACAGAAGCAAAGACATTAAAGGGCCAATATTATAGGAAGTGAAACTTTCATTTTCAAAGGTATATTATACAGCAAGTTTAGCTGCTGTCTGTGTTTTTTATAGTTTTTCTATAAATGTTTAACACGGCACTTCCTATGCAAATGTTGCACATACTTATATTAGATCTATCTCAGGTTAATTTTAACATATGGTTACTGTGTCATAGGTTCATTCTAATGTATGTTTGCATGTAACGACACTGCCTAACTTTAAGCCTTAACAGGTGAGTGCTGTAGAAATTCAGCCTCAGTGGCGGCTGGTGAAAAATGTAACGTAACAAGCTACAGCGTCATGCAAAGACAAAAAGAAACACAACATATGATGATAATAATGCTAATTAAAAAAAGTTTATTTTATTCCAGTAACCATTTCTTTTTGCTCGTGAGAGATTCACACAACCCACAAAGTGTCAGGAGTGACGACGACACCTGCGACTCTTCATACTTCACTGTAAACTCATGGCATCGCGCTACACAACAGGAACATGAATATGAATAATGTCATAGTCTTTACGCCGTCATCGTCTGGCCGATCCCAAATAAAACTTTTATTTTTTTTTTTTTAAACAAAGAGCCACGTGTTTTACGTAAAAGCATCCGTCTACCGCTTTTTGCTTTCATGACTTATGTAGGAGAGAATAAGAAATCATAGCAGACGATGAAAAATCAACAGAAAACTTGACATATTTTCAAAACTACCAGTAGAAATCATTTACAAAATTGAGTCTTTGATTTTTCAGTTGTGTCTTCGTTACAGTTTAACATTAAGTATGTAGTATAGTTACATTTACAGTATATTAAAACGCCATAGCTTTGACCTGTGAGAGTAACACTGACATATTTCATATTCCAAACCATTCATGTTTCTAAGTCTAAGCAGAATTATCTCGGCTGATGTCGGCACTGAAAAAACAGTTTATACTGGCCAAACTGACCTTTTATACTGCTGCGACAGGCACACATAACTAACAACATGACATACTGTAGGTTTTTATTCGTAAAGCCAAAAAGGAAATAATCGCTGTTTTTGGTCCAGTCACGACAAATCTGAATTAAAAGCAGCAGCACCCTCTCTCTCTCTCTCTCCTCTCTCTCTCTCTCTCTCTCTCTCTCTCTCTCTCTCTCTCTCTCTCTCTCATCACTGTATTCAGTCATTCAGTTCGCTCTACGACTTGTTGCTTTTTCGGCATCATAGCTGGATTATTGCACTTCTTCTGGAGGAAGTGAAACAGAAGCAGGTCGAGGGTCTGCTCTAAAATTACAGAAGACAGCTACAAAGTTCTACTCGAGTCATCTTAAAATGAGGTCAACAACAACACAGTATTTCAGCAATATATCTGTCATCAACAAATTGAATGAATATTGCTTTTAAGTTGTTTGATATGTTGCTCAGTCTTCAGAAACTATTTTTTTATTTTATTTAATCCTTAGTACTGCGATATAGTCCTCTCCAAAGTCAGCGCCGCCTGCATCCACGTTTTAAAAGGTCGTCCTCGGGTCGTCCTGGTTCGATCTTCACCGTTCGCGCTACGACACCCGCTTCCTAAAGGAGCTGGTTCGGCCCAGGCTGGCAGTGCTGGAGCGGCGGGAGAGGATGGGCGTGGCAGTGGGCGGGGACGTCTCGTTGGGACAGCCGTGTTGGAGCAAAATATCGATGCAGCCTTTGCTCCCTGTTTTTTTGGCGAGCTTCATCGCCGTCTGGCCTTGGTTATCCTTCGCTTTCACGTCGATCCCGTACTGCGGGAGGAGAGAGACAGTATTTAGCTTAGATGTTGATATTTAACAGATCCTGTTGATCTACACTGACACTGGTGTCTCTGTCAGTCGTACGTCTGTTCTCACACTATGTAACTTTGGGCTCCGGGTCACGGAGAAGTACGTAACGCTTTACGGCACTAAGTCACACACCGGCAACTATTTCACTGATTGTGGTGAAACTGGATCAGATTTTATGGAGAAAATGTTTTCTGGTTTCCCTCTGATGTCCTAAATCTGTGATTTACAGAGTTTATGATGGACAGTGAAGTAAACCACTGCCAGCTGTAGCTGCTGTTAGCTGATATTAGCTCAGTTTGTTAGCCCAGGACTGTGAGCTCAGCGCACCGGGGGAGCGTTAGTGCTTGTAACCACAGGAGTTTTAGATAACCGGGAAGAAGAGGAGGAGCCGGTGTCATGCTAGAACAGGAGCTGGGCAATGCAACTAGGCTCAGCAGCCTCTATGGACATAATGGCAGAGGAGGAGAGAGCGAAGAGGACGTGTACGGAAGAAGCTAAGAAGAGAAAAGGAGAGAAGCCGCTGGACAAGAGTAAATCTGGGACTGACTTTTAGTGGTTGGTGAAATAAAAGGCTGAAAGACAGACGCCGAGCTGGGCTGACTGCTGCTGGACTAGTCAGTAATATTTCTATATTTAGAAGTTATTATTATTTCTATACATTATATTCTATATAATGTTGCTTCAAATCAAAGCTACGTGTTGAGCGTGGCAGCAACCGTGATGAATCTGAGGCCTGAAGAGTGTCAGCTTCACTGCACGTTGATTTTGTTTTGGAAATTTGAAACATTAAGTAAAATATGACCTGAGGTGAGCGCTGAGTCATTAACTAATCTCGTGTCCTGTAGAATAAAAACATCCCTGCAGATGCTTTAAAGACTTTATATGAAGCTCGGATCGTGTTTAAGCTTTAAATTTGTGTTCACACGTCCTGGTTGGTGTCTGAGCTGTGTGTGAAGCTCACTTTTGTTCAAACTATTGAGGAACTGAACCACAGGAACTAAAAGTCTATTTCCTCTTTGTGTTTCCTCCACATGTGAAGGCTTCGGTTAGGCAAATTAGACGGATGAGTCATTGAAAAAAGAGGAAACTGCAACACGTCATGCAGAGTCATGTTGTTATGCGTCATTTTATGTACGGACTGTTGCGTGTCTCTGACGTTATTCCGATTAAGAAGCTCAGGATCAGTTTCTCAACGTAAAAGGAACCAAACGTTCACCAAATTTGGAGATCTACAGGTCTCGCCAGACAGGAAGGATGTGAAGAAGTGTAATCTGAGTACACGAGAGTACAACACCGGCCTCTAAGCTGAAAAGAAGAAGGAGAAACACACCCAGACGAGCAGCTGGGTCATGACTACGTCTCCCAGCTGACAAGCGGCGTGCAGGGCCGTGCGAGGCGGCGAAGTCGACCCGGCCGGCTCGGCGTTGATCTGGTCCTTGGTGCTGTGGGCCAGGAGGAGCAGCAGTCTGGGCAGATCTCTCTCGGTCACCGCGGTTAGCAGCCACACCGGCATGCTGTCCCCTGGAAGTTGAGGCCCCGGGGCCGGCTGGAGCGCCGGCACGAACGCCCGCTGTTCGTACTTAGCGCGAATCCACGACTCCCTCTCCTCACTTGTAAAACAGACACAGCAGGTGAAGATGACGAGCTGAAACCAGCTGATTAAATGTGAGAAGACGTCTGACGTGCTGACGGGTTGTACCCACCGGGTTGCATTAGGCGTGGGTTTGGTTCGGCCCTGTGTGGAGCTCTCCCAGATGCTGTTAGCCATGTGGTTCCCGATGGCAGCCAGGACCTGCGTGAGCTCTCCGGGCCAGTCGTCCAGGTCCAGCGATCGAACACGAGACAGGTGAGTCCCCAGGTTTCGATGGATCCCTGAGCACTCGATGCAGATGAGCGCGCCCAGGTTGAGGCTGGCCCAGGTGGGATCTGCAGGGCAAAGACGAGAACGAGCAGAGAGCGTTCACAGGGTGTTTAATGAGCTAACCGTGACACCTCCGCAGGCTGTGGACGGTGCATGAAAGCAGCATCTCGTCCTCCAGAGGAAATCAGCATCTGGAGGGAAAGATGGCGACATTTAAGAACTCACTCGGTGCTTCGCAGTCCACACACAGACCGTTGCCTTTGGCGTTGCGGATCGCCTGCAGCGCTACAGCTTCACTCTGGCTGCTTCTGCGAGCCTGAGGAACACAAACAAACAAGCAAACACATTTTAATTCATTTGTCCAAACAGTTACTTATATTACAAGAACAGTGACCCCTGCACAGATTATGGCACCTCTGTGTCTCGTGTGTGTTTTGATTCTCCTCAGCTGCAATCAGGACTATCACACACACCTGCCACTCACCTGCACACACCATTTAAGCCCCAGATCTCCACACACACTGCCAGATTGTTAGGTCACGTTTCCTCGTGCTGTAGTTTTGCACCTGCGTCTACCCCCGATGTTACGTCACGTCATATCTTTGCTTCACCTCTAAAAGAAACTCCGGACTCAGTCTGGGTTTATTTAAATGACAGCGCTGGAGAACGACCACGCAGTGTCATCGGATGTTTAACTAAAACTGGTGCAGAGTGACGTAGAGGAGAGCAAAGTCCGCCGCTCTAACTTTAGCAGGAGACGCGTGCTCTTGTAGGATCTCATCGCTCATAGTAAGCTGATTGGGGAAAAATAGGTTTTTAGGGCTTTTAAAGTGTGCGCACCTTGTTTCTGCCGCTCTCACAGGACTGCAGGCTGGCCAGGATCTGGCTCTCTATAGCCGACACCCACGAGTCTCTATCTTCCAGACTCTGAGCCTCAAAGTGCCACGTCTGCCCGGTGAACGACACGATGATGAAGTCTGCGTTCTCCTCCTCTGCGAGAAGAAGCGGAACAAAGTCAAGCGAGACAAGACAACTGATTTACCATGGAGTGATGTAACAGGCACTATGACTCAGTGAAGGAAGCACAGAAAACAGTTTGATGGGAGGTGAGAACAGAAAAAAACCGTGGTTATTACAATGAGAGGAAGTCAAATGAACAACTCAAACTCAGGACGTGAGGCACAATGAAGAGGAAAACACACAGAGGAAAGATATTGTATGCAAATCACAAGCACGGGCCCGTTCAGCTTCAGTCACCCTCGACTTGTTACCTGTCTTATTAATGTTTCTCAAGCTACCAAAGCTCTTTAATTTCCACATTTTGCGTTTGGCTGCAGAGCGAGAGATAAGCACAGGAAAGAGGAGAAAGACAAAGTGCAAGTGTTAAGAAAAATTCAGAGAAAGACAATTTGCGTCCTCACAGAAGAGAAGGTAGAAGACAGAGGCCAGAGGACTGCGAGTTACGTTTCATGAATGCAGCAAGTTTCCAGTTATTTGTTGCATCTTTTAATCAGCTTAAATCGTTGTTAAGTCACCTTCAGCCTGCCCGACGGCCGCGTCTCCTTTCTGATTCATGCTCTTCTTCCTCCTGTTCTTCTTCCTGTCGCTCAGGGGCGACGACTGGCTGGGGTCTTTTCCAGAGAAAGGACTGGCCGCCCCTTCGAGGGCATCTGTACAAAAATAATCAATCACACAGCGTATGTATGACAGCGAGTGTGTGAAGTGATGGCAGTGACAGAGAAGTTTTCATTCCCTGCGTACGTACCGACGCTTTGTGCTTTTGTGGACAGCGAGGAAGGGCAGCGTTGAAGGCCTCGCTCTCCGCCTTGAGGTGACAAACCGCCGGACCGGTCATCGACCACAGAGAGGGTGGCAGGACACAACTGAGGAACTAACAGGGAGAGAGGATGGTGTGTCTGTCTGTCAGAATACTATGCACACTGTAGAAATACTTCATTACAAGTACCGGCAGTACCTGTACTGGTGTTATCCGCAGGCGGTCAGCTCCTTACTCAGCCCGTTAACTCCAGGTACGGATGCAGGGGGGACGACTGAGGGGACCGCCGGGGCGACGGCTCTCGGAGGACGTTTCCCGGGAACTTTAACCGTCACGCGGAGAAGGTCGATTTCCTTTCCGTGGATATTCTGTGTGTAGTCCTGAAACCGACAGCATATCACACAAATTCTAATAACGCGGAGACACCCGACGTGCCGAGTTTTCTTGTTTTTAGGTGAATATTATGTGTCTGCCATATTCTGACACAGTCGACCTTTAAGGTGGACAAAGGTCTCTGTTCAGCGGCGCGGAAAACCTGATGACTGCACAAATGTTGAATCAGTCAGTCAATAGCAAGCAAAGGTTTCAAAGCAGTTACCGACTGTTTAAGACGAATGTCGCCTGCATTGAAGAGCGCAGAGCCCAAACTGCCGTCAAAAAGCTGCAGAACTCTCTCGGGCTCTCGCTGAATCCGCCCTGTGTGTTTTACTGCCGTATTGATCCGCGCGTCGGCGGTGTTAACTTACACTGGAGCTGGAGTGGTAAGACAGCGTGCCATTGTTGGACAGGGTGACGTATTTCTTCTTCCACTCCTTATTCAGAGAGCTCCCGCTCCTCTTCCACAGGATGCTCTGTGGAAAACAAACCAAGGTCAGCCGCGCTCGCGGAATAAAATGAAGGAGATGCCTAAATTTAGAGACGGCAAACACAACAGAGAAAATCTCTTCAAAGTGTGGAGAGAGCAACAATAGCTGAAAAGCTCGGTATTAATAGCTCACCCCTCGAGAAGGGGGTGAAACAAACGTGTGTGCTGCTTATGTAAGATGAAATAAATAGACAAGATTTGTTCCCACCTTGTTGCTGAAGAGGGAATTGGTCGAAATGATTGTGCTAAAAGCAAACTGAGCATTGAAAATTCAGCGTGTTGTTTCTGTGACGTTCGAGCCAAACCTGTTTGATTGGAACGCCCCGGGCGCCGCTCAGGTCTCCTTTCCCGTCGACAGCCTTCTTGTCGGTGTCCCGATTCTGAAATCCAGCAGAAGAGTTTAAGATTAATTAAGATTTCGAGCGCAGAGAGTCGGAGACGGAGCTCGAATGGAGTGACATGATGAGTGAGAGATGACGGGACACGTAAGACGCTCGGGCGGCTGACCTTGAAGAGGGAAGGTCGTCTGGGGATGTTCTTCAGCGCACGCGAGTTGACGCTGCCTCCCCCGTCCACCTGCGCGACCCGCAGATCTCTGTGACCCACCACAGGGGTGGAGGGGAGGGAGTAGGCGTAGCCGCTACTCTGGCCATTACTGGCCTGAGGAGGAGGAGGCAGGGTGGAGGATAGCCAGGGTCAGGAGGTCAAAGGGGGGAGGAGATGGGAATGTAAGATGGAGAGAGTGAGAATGGGCTGTGAGATGAAAACAGATTCACGAGAAGCGGGCGATGATCGACAGCGTGAATTTTTCAGTCGTCGATCATCGGGAACGCGACGTGGGAACGTGATACTCGTGGAGCTGAGATGGATGGAGCGGAGATGGCGTTGAAAATTACTTTTCAGTCCTGATGGATGGTTTTAACTTTATAATGCATGTAGCTCCTCCGCAGGATGAAAGCTTAAGCACCCGGAGTGAGCTCCACGCTCTCTTCTTTGAATCTGAAAAATCTCCACCTTAGTCGTGTTTTTCTTAAAACACACACTCGTTTCCTCGAATACCTTTTTCACTCAGACACTATTTTGACATCAGGAGCGCTAAAAACTGAATACTTTTTTTAATTTTGGAGAAAACACGACTCGGTGACAGCAGAACAGTTTCATCCGTGTCCTATTTTTATCACGACTTATGTAACGTCTGTCTGGACTGGAGAAAGATTGTTTACCTCATCAGGAACAGTAAGAGCTACCTGACAAGTTTCACACCTGAATGTTTTCATATTCAGCACAGCATCGACATTAATACACTGTTTGCTGAGATAAGGAACAGTCGGCCAGTGACGTAAAACTATTTTTCTATTTGTTTGTTGTACTTTTATGTGTGCAACTTGTTTGGGTTATTTTAAAGTACATTAAGGAGTAAGTATTCAGAAATTTTGTGAAAGTAAAAGCAGCAGTACTGTAATAATACTCCTGAAGTGAAAGTATTCATTATATTATTGGATTATTGATATCTTAACGTGTACGTGACTTAAATGTTGCAGCTGCTAAAGTTAAATTACTGTATGATAATTATGACATGTGATCAGCTGATTTATATTCTGCATTAAAAATCTAAATCTGCTAAGTAGCTAATGTTCTAATGTGCTCCAACATCTGGATGTCATCGGTACCTGGCCGGGGAGCGACGCTGATCCAGGTGTGGAGCCTCCGGAGTGACTGGGAGAGTTGGGAAGAGACTTGCAGGCCTGCAGCGCCGCCTGTTTCTTCTGAGTTACAATCTTCTGGGCAGCTGGAAGAAAACACACAGCGGACATTAAAGCTTCTCAACCATCAGCGATCATCAGTCACGAGTACCGCAGATAGTCAGCTGAGCTCACCCTCTGCAAACACCCGATCCACGTTGAAGCCGTAGGTGGCACAGGTCTCATAAAACAGCGAGTGACGCACATCAATGCACAGCTGCCTGGCTCTCTGATCCTCGATCACACGCGGGTTGGTGCTGCTGATTTTATCTGACAGAATAAAAAGAGTCCATATGATGCAGGCTCGTAGTTAGAAGCTTATTTCCGTTACAGTGTCCCATCTTTGACTCTGGTTCATTCCCAGATTATGTAAACCTACGAGGCCGTGATTCATGCGCTCACCTTGGGTGCCGACCACAATGACTGGGATGTCTGTGCGGTGCGCGCTCAGCTGGCTGTAGAGCTGGTAGAGCTCCTGGAAGCTGGCCTCGTTCTCCAGACTGAAGACGAGGATCACTGCGTCGACCCAGCTGCTGAACTGCAGCGGGGAGAAGGATGAAGGATGAAGGATGATGGGTGATGAAGTCTGCAGGTATTTCAGTTTTGCATACTAACTACAGTCACACAAACACACACACACACACCTGTGCATCGGGCGGTCCGGCTTCCTCTCGGATCAGTAATAAATGACTCTGTCCGTCCACCAGCACTTCCTTTTTATACCTGCCACCTGAAAAGGACAGTGACAGACAGGTTAGTCAGGAGCCTGGTGACAGCCTGACAGACGGAGGCCGCATCACACCAGAATATATGTTCAGACATCTCTGCAGTTAATTAAACCAACATTTTGTAACTTTTCGCTCATAAACGAACAGATTTTGAAAGTATTTCACTGATTTTGGTGAAACTGGATCATATTTTATGGAGAAAATGTTTCCTTGTTTTCCCTCTGATGTCGTCCGGCTGCTCCGCCTCAACTCTCTGTGATTTACAGAGTTTATGATGGACAGTGAAGTAAACTGCTGACCGCTGTAGCTGCTGTTAGCTCGTGTTAGCTCAGTCTGTTAGCTGACTGTGAGCTCAGAGCACCGGGGGAGTGTTAGTGTTTGGAGTTTTGGAAAACCGGGAAGAAGAAGAAGAGGTTTACAGGGAATTCTGATGGGGAGCTGTGCTGGTGTCGTGCCAGAACAGGAGCTACATAATGGCAGAGGTGAAGAGGACGCTGACGCTGAGGAAGCTAAGAAGAGAAAAGGAGAGAGTGAGCGAGCAAGAAGCCGCCGGACAAGAGTAAATCTGGGACTGACTTTTAGTGGTTGGTGTAAGACAGAGCTGGGCTGACTGCTGTTGGACTAGTCAGTAATATCAGCTGCTGCTGTGTCTTGTCTCGTTGACTTTGTTGATGTTAGCAAAGTTGTCGACTCACTAGTTCACGATCATGAGTAATATAATCAGAACAAATACTTGAGTACCTTTTGTCCATGTTTGCTACAGTGGGATTAAACTGGACACAACAAATCACAAAAATACAAATTTTACACAATGTTGCTTTAAAAATGAGACAAAAACATTTTTTAACGAGTTAAAAGTCAAAACTTTTTGCTTCTTACCGTCCGGCTTCTCAACTGCAACATAACTGCCTGTGATGTATTTGTTCACCAGCGCTGACTTGCCACTTTTTAGACTTCCCAGAATGCCCTGAGAGAAGAAGGAAAGAAACACAACACCACAGAGGGGGTGAGCACGAACACATCGATCTCAGTGTAATGTATCAAGTGTAAACCCTCAGACTGAATCAAAACACGCTAAACTTTTGGTTCCTTTATCCAAGTCTGTTGTTGTTCCCGTTAGCTGGTTTAATTTGTCTGTGAGCGAATCTGCCTCATTGTTTTATTCATCCGTGTAGCGGACACGCAGTCAGTGACAGAGGAAGTATTCAGGTGCTTCACTTCGGCAAAAGCAGCAATATCACATTATTAAAGTGAGTCAGCAAGATGTGCTGAAATACTGAAAAGTAAAAGTACGTAGAACTTTAGAACCTGGCCACTTTTTAAGGTACATCTGTACAGTTTAATGACACAGCAGCTCTGCCATAACATCTATATTTACGGAGCTTGTTGGCATCTTTATTATTGACGTCTTGTGCACATCCTTATCAGGGTCACAGGGGCTGGAGCCAATCCCAGCTCACTTTATAAGCTCTGTATGTATAATCTGCAAAGCTGATAAATAAAAATTGTAATATTTCAAGTGGCAGAAAACTATAATACTCAAGTAAACTGCAAGTAACTCATAATTACTACTGTACATAATTAAATGTACATTTAGTGTTAATTACACACCCTAAGTGTATAAAGAACTGCTGACACTCTTTACAGACTTAAAATAACATAAAGTGACACAGTTATGAATAACTGGATTAAATTCTTCTGTTTCTGACAGAGGTGTGTGTCGGCCTCACCAGTCTCAGCTCTGGGATGGATCTGCTCAGCGTCCACTCCTGGCTGTTGGCGATATTTACTAGAGAGAGAGAGACAGACAGAGACAAACAGTCAGCGAGGACGGAGAGATTCATCATTTGGATCATGTACAGTAAAAAAAGGGGCAGCCATCATAACGGCCTGTGGGAGAGCGATAAATCACACAGCCGCTGCGTGACCGGTCGCCATACGCGCACGTGTGGCTTAGCAGGCCGTTTTAATGAATGTAACCTTTAAAGCACGACGGGAGAGCCACACTACTCGTTATCCACTTTACTCCTCTTGCTGCCGTAAATGATGGACAGCCGTGCGCTGAGTTACTGCGTGCTTCAGTTCAGCTGCCATTCAAAAACTCAAAGAGCTCTCTGTGGATTTGAACGCCATCGCCGTTCTGAACGCTGTAACGAAAGATATACATCCATGGGAAATAATTACATTTTACAGTAGTTTTCTGTTTTTTAAAAATTGTATACAAAAGAACCAAACTGCTTTTATTATGGCAATAACTGTTAATTATATCTTATTTTAATCTTATGCTTGTTTTTTGGCAGCCACTGCTGACAGTCATTTATTTTTTCATAGTGAACTAAAATGAACTAGAGAACAATTCATTAACCTTGACTATGAAATATTACAACAAAAAAAGTGATTCCCATTACATTTTCAATCAAGGACTAAAAAAATCTAAAATAAATAAATAAACCCAATAAAATTACAGTAAAATATCAATTTAAATAAATGTCAAGGACTATAAATTTACATTTTCAGTCAGTGTTTTTACAGAGAAACTAAATTAGGTTACGGAGTTTGACTGTAATTGTATACATTTATGTAAAATAATAAGACTTTAAATTGTTGTGTTGACCATAAACATTTATATAACGAGCCACATATTTGATTACAGAAAATTACTTAAATTTGTATGTAATTTATGAAAGCAGAAAAAAATATATATGTATAAATAAGAAATAATTTGTTATGGCATACTGGCAATACTTCAAATAACAGTTTGGTAATTTACAGAGTTGTAGTGTACAATCCTAAAAAACAGAAAACTACTGTAAAAATTAAATGTGATGTCCCGTAAATATACGATTGTTATCTGACCAACAGTCCAAACTGAATTTCTCAGTTTACAGCTGCTGATATAAAAGTTCAGCACATTGTGGAAACTTCAGTTCAGTTAATTGACTGATTAATCCTCTCAGCTTAATGTGCTCTCTGGATAAAGTGTGTTTGTGTGTGTGTGTGTGTGTGTCCTAAAGAGAAAGCACATGCGTGTACAGTACAGTAGTCTCGAGGGGTTGGGTTGCACACAGCTGTGCCAACGTCCCTGCTGGGCAAAAGAGGTGGCATGCCCCAAATGTGATGTGACGCTCACAACCCGAACACCCAGCTGCAGCTTCAGAGGGACGAGAATAGAGCAAAAAAAAAAAAAGAGAGAGCCCGAGGAGAAACTAAATCTGATTCAGAGAAGGAAAAAAAACACTCAGTGGCCAGTTTATTAGGTACACCTAGCTAACACTAATGCAGAGGAAGGGCAACTCGTGTTCGGCCAACACGATGCAGCTTGTGGCCTTTGTCAGGGTCAGACCTCAGTGCTAACTTCACGAAGGTTAGAATGTTTTAAACGGCAGATTCAGCGTTTCGGATGCTGCAGATTGATTTGCACTTCCTTACTTTAGACGGACAGGTGTCACAATGCAACGCAGTCCAACGGCACCTCAAACTACATCCTCTAAAATGATCGCTGCAGTTGCGTCGACGCCTCTTAAAGCGGAAACTTGACATTATTACAGTCAGGATTTATTGATTATTAGACTTTCTTGAGCTGTCGTAAAATATGGGTATGCTGCATGGGTGCTGTGCTAACCAGGTGTTGTTGCTGGCTTCGTTTTAGCGGTGTACCTCACAAACATCAGAACGAGCAGTTCTTTGAGGCTGCACTGAGGTACATGGTGCTTAGGCTGGATTAGCAGACGCTGGCACTGCTGTAGATGAAAAGTGAGGAGATTCATCCTCTGGGAACCTTGAATGTGGAGATCTTTCACTGGATAAATGAACATTTTAACCCGCTCGTGGTGCTAGAGGAGGAATAACGGCTCGTTCACAGAGCTAAAACTGATTCAGAGTCAGAATAAACCACAAGGACGACAGAGAGAGACAACAGAGGAGACCAGGAGGTTTTTGGCAGGCGAGGCTGACTGATATAATGCCCACTTTCCTGGGTGTGAACGTGTGATACGTCCATCGAAGACTGATGATGATTAAAACTGCAGCCTGCCTCTAAATCTACAGAGGCCAACGCCGCACAGATGCAGCCGGCTGATGATAATGATGCTTCAACATGAGAAGAAAAGGGGGCTTACATACGAGACGCCACCGCCGCCGCCGCCGCTGCTGCTGCTGCACGGTGGAGGGACAACTCCTACCACACACACACACAACACACAGACTCAAAGCTTTCTTTATGGCCTGCTCCTGTTGCCAAAAGTGATCAGACAGCGTGATCCTTCTGCTGCTTCGACACACACATTTCTACAGCCAATTATCCACGCTGCCTGCTCCAAACCAACCAACCCCCATACACACACACACACACACATATATATATATATATCATATATATGCGATATATATATATATAGATATTGCCTGGAGCTCACATCCCAAACTGCCAATTTTCCAACTTATGTCAGATTTTGTCAGAATCCTCTCAGCCTGTGTCAACGCATGGTCACACACACACACACACACACACTCACACACACACACATATAAACCTCCTCCTCTTCCTCCACCCCTCTCGTTTCATCAGCAACAGCAGCGGCAGCAGCAGAAGCAGCAGTCCTGCCGGTTGCCATGGCAACACTTCCTCCTGCCCTGAGTATGTGTGTGCATACGTGTGTGTGTGTGTATGTATATGTATGTGCAATCGGTCTCACTACTTGCGAGTGAATCCACAGTGTGTGTGTGTGTGTGTGTGTAACAGTGTGAATACTCAACGAGTGAATGAATGCATAAAACACACACTTACACACAAGAGCGACTGAGTGTGTGTGTGTGTGTGTTCGCTCACTCCCGCTGGCTGACACTCGCTCTTTTCTTTGAGCAAACATGTTTGTGAAAGAGACTCACTGTTGTACGGCTGCAGCCGTCGACACACACACACACACACACGGTGAAAAAACTCAACCAACCAAGCGACACTAAATCTTTAGATTTTTGACAGGACGGAGACAAAGACGGGCGTTTAAAAAAAGGCCTGTGTGGTGGCAGAACATGTAAGTGGGTGGAATATCAAAAGACGGGATTATGAATGTTCCTGATTGGCCGTGGTGGATCCACACTTCCCTTTTTTGACGTGGGTGAACAAATAACGCCTCGTGTCTTTCCATCGCCTCTTCACGGGAATAAAGCCAACTGGAGCAGAGCATGCATCTGCGATCATGCCATCATGCTCCTCTCCTCTTTGGCTTCATTATGAGATTCAAACCCATGCTGGGGAACGCTGCTTAAGTGTGTGTGTGTGTGTGTGAGAGAGATTACCCCTCCAGCGGTGTGAAATCTGCCCCGCGCTCTCTGAAGGGGGGGAATTAGATTAAGACTGTCTGAGATGTTTCTATTGTCAGCCATCAGATCAAAGAACTTCATCTGTCATCGATTTGTAGTTGACGTGACGGCGCCTCAAAGCCTGCAAATGTATTCTGTGTAGGGGTTCAGATCAACCCCACCCAACCCCACCCACGCTTGATTTAGCGCCTGTGCACAGATGAAAAGGTTAAAGGTCCGGTGTCTGTAAGATTTAGCAGCACCTAGAGGCGAAGTTGCATACTGCAAATGACTGAATACACTCCCACGCCTCGTCCTCACACAAAAACTCTGAAAAACTCGCATTAAAAAGCAAAAGTCCAAATCTAGATCAGCGTTTGGTTTGTCTGTTCTGGGCTACTGTACAAAAATGGCGGCTCAACATGGCGGACTGCACGGAAGAGGACCCGCTCTCACCGTAGATATGAAGGACTCGTTTTAAGACAACGATTCTTATCCCTGCCAGTAAATACTGCTAAATCTGACACACTGGACCTTTAAGACGGCTCGAGATGTTTCTATTGGCAGTCGTTGCATCAAAGAACTTTGATTTGTAGTTGGCGTGACGGCGTTTTAAAGCCTGTTGTGTTCCCACCCACACTCATTTAAAGGTTAACCCTCCACACAGCTGTTGTTTGTCTGTGATGGTGGTTTGCTGTCTAGACGTGGTGAAGGTGAAGATGATGGTGATGCTACGTTTGAGTTTGTGACCTCCTACCTTCCTCCTCGCTGGAGTCTCTCTGTATATAAACAGGAGGCGCTGTGGAGGATGACCCCTGCCGCCCCCGAGCTGCTCTTTGTGAAAATGCCGCTGATGAACTTGAGCATCTTTCTGTCTTTAGCGGAGCCTCGTTGGCCCTGCTGGGCTTGCTGGGCTTCCCTGGCCAGCCCGAGGTCTTCAGGAGAGGCTGTTCAGGTCGCTGTTATCCAGCGTGCGGCTTTTACCTTTGCGTGCCGGCTTGGAGGCCTGCGTGGCAGGCGCAGGAAGGGAGGCCGAACCCGTCTTTAGTCTCTCCTTCCTGGGGATGTCTCTCATCACTGCAGCCATGCCACCTCCGATCTCTAGAGGTTGAGTTTCATCCCTCAGGTCCCTCCATCCGTCGGGCCTGCTCGCCTCGGCCCAGGAGGCCCTGCAGGGGCCTGGGGAGCGCGTCGGCATGCGGCAGTCCTTGCGGTCCAGGCTCTGTGCGGAGGTAGGGCTTCGCTCTCTTCCCTCCCTGGAGTCTCGGCCTCGGGTGGTCGCACTGCTGTGAGACTTGAGCAGACTCACCGGGCGCTGTCCCACCGGGCGGATAGGGAGGCTGGTCCTGGTCGGGGTGCGGCTGGGCTCGATCGCCTCTGTCGGTGGCGTTGTGGTCAGTGATGGTGACACTGGTGACATGGTACATTGCTTCGCCTCTGGGGTGGAGAGTGTCTTCTCGACTCGTGTTGGGTCGATGTCAGCAGACTTTGTCTTCTGGGTTGTCACTCTGTCAGCAGGTAAGGGGATTGAGAGGTTGCACGGCTGCTTTTCAGTCAGGACATCGACATTGGAGGGCGGTTTATCCTTCACAGGGCTGAGGGGTTTCCTCTCTCCATCTTTGAGCTCACCCTCTTTTCAAAATAGCAGCATCCTCAGCCCTTT
Organism: Nibea albiflora; assembly: GCA_014281875.1. Lineage (NCBI taxonomy): Eukaryota > Metazoa > Chordata > Actinopteri > Sciaenidae > Nibea > Nibea albiflora. The sequence goes on along the minus strand of CM024793.1, from coordinate 23,819,528 downwards.
GTGGTTGTCCTAAATCCACCCCAGCTCCATTCTCAGCCTGTGCAGGAGCTTCACCTTCACCCTCCGCTCTCACCCCGGCCTCTTCACGACCACCTGCCCTTCCTCCTGACCCGGCCTCCACCTCCACCGCTTCCACCTCCTTCCCCTGGACGTTGCTCTTGTTGGCCTCCCCTCCATTCTCTCCCTCCACAGCCTCTACCTTGACCAGGGTGAGGGAGATGAGGTAGGTGGTGCGTTGCTGCAGGGCGCCGCCTCCGCTCATGTGGTCAGGCTTCAGTAGACACACAGTAGATGAATGAAACCAGACAGAGCGACATGAACGCCTGACAGTTTGCCAGCGTGTTGGGACGTGAAGGAATCCGGCGGCACGACAGCTGTGACAAAAAACTTACGCGGAGGGAGATTAACTTTCTCCTCGGAAGATACGCCAGCAGAGGGGCCGTTGGTTTCATCCATCCCCTAAAAATCCTCGCTTCTTTGTGTTTTCGGATTTGTAACGTCAGTCACAGGATACAGAAAAGAAATCCACTCTTCCTGACAACCTTCAGTGCACTGTCAGTGCAATCCAATCAGCTCTTTTGTTCCTAGAAAACACCCAATTAAAATCCATCCACTGCATATGCATGCAGCTACTGAGCCAAATAAATCTTCATTATGGTGTCTGATGCCTCGTTCCTGATGGTAATTATTTACTTGACCTTATTTCTTCATGCAGCAGCACCCCCACATCTCATATGTTGCTATATGTTGCTCAGTCCATCCTCTTGAAATCTTGATTCAATTCAGAATAACAACTGCCCCGCATCATACGTCACCAAGGATGTGATCACCGGCAGCAGCAGCAGCAGCAGCAGCTGTAACCTGAAAAGGTGAAGTCTTTAAAAATTCATCAGTGTCACCCCTAAAGCAGCATGGCACACAGCGCGCTCAGAGCTGTTTAGTCCAGATCATGGGCTCTCGTTGCAAGCCACACACACATGTGTGTTGTGACAGCAGCGTCCATTCATTCAGAGAGCGCAGCCTCACGGAGACGCACGGGAAGGACACCGACGAGTGGCTCGAAGGGGATCAGCCAAAAGGAGCCCGTGTGAAGGTGGAGGATATCTGGAGATGCATGACCGAGTCAGGGCGCGTCCGGCCATCACGCCCCCCTCTCGCCTCTCGCTGTCTCCGTGTCCTCCGAGCGCGTCAGGCGGCGTTGAGCGTGACAGCGCGCAGAAGAAGAAGAGGAAGGAGAAGGCGCCGAGGCGAGTCACTGCTCAAACAGCTCACCGTCGCACAGGTTCAACGAGTCCAATCACACGCACACACACGTACACACACCCTCACACATCCTCTCGCAAACACACTGATAGGAATCTCCAGCGTCCCTCCCTCTACATGCCCCTCCTTGTTCCAATCGGCAATCCATACAATGCAGAAGGATCCTTGCTTCTCTTATTTCGCTCCTTTATTTCCTCCCTCTCTCTCTCCTTCTCCTGACTGCTCCTCTCAGACTGTGTGCAGGGTCCCTGCTCTTTATTGCTCATCCCTCCCATCCCCATCCACATCCCCTCCCCTCCATCTTTCTCCCTGCGTGCCGGAGAAGAGGAGGAGGAGGAGGAGGAAGGGAAGGGAAGGGAAGGGAGGGAGGGGTGGAGGCATAACGGCTGGTGGTAAAAGCAGCAGTGCACACGCAAGCTGGACCCGCTAAATGAGGGGGAGACCGCAGGAGAAGAAGGAAGGAAGGAGGCAAGGAAGGAGGGTTAGATGGATGTTTGTGGAGGATACAGGACGCTCGTGCAGGGTCTCATTTATACAGCTGCCAGCAGAGTTTCATCAGGATCATCCATCTGTCTTCAGCTGTCGGTGTGTGTGTGTGTGGCTCCGTGTGGCTCCTCCTCAGTAGGAGGCTTGGCTTGTTTGTTGCTAAGGTGTTACAATCTTCCTGGCTCTGGTGGCACAATCATCTCCTCCATGTCCTTCCTCCTCCTCCACCTCCTCCTTCTCCTTTGGTACATTCTGTATCACAATCGCTCCCAGGATCTCTGTATTATCAAAATGCTGCGTGTGTGTGTGGCGTACATGTGAGTCAAAGAGATTTCCTGCGAGTGTATTGATCTGTAGTCTATTGCCTACTACAGCATGTGTTCATTAGGAGAAGTGGGTAAGCTCTGGGCTCACAGCATGAACCGAGCAATAGCCTGAGAGGATGAGAGCATATTGGACATCAATAATTAGCCCAAAAAATGAAGCACATATGCTTATTACACACATTTCTGTGTGAATCAAACATTTTTAAATACGTGAACATTCAATCTGCTCATTTTAAGATTATTTACTCGATATAAAGGCAGCACATCACAATTCCCTTGAAGTAATGTCACTGAAAGTTCAAACAAATTCAGATTATTTTAATGACAAGCGAATAAAAGCAGCAAATTCTCACATCAGAGAAGCTGAAATCATCAAATTATTATATTATTTACTTACATTTTTTACTTTTACTAGGAACTGCTTCAGTTATGCTCTGTGCAACAAAATGAAATATGTAATTTGTGTGTAAATAAACAGTGTGGAGATGTTTTCTTCACGATTTGCGCCAGGAAATACAGAATTACTAATAAAATACTTACTCGCTTTAATGATTATTTTTATTATCTGTGAATTTGCTGATTATTTTCTCGATTTAAACACGCAAAGCGCAATTGCCTTGAAGCAGTGTCATCGAAAGTTCAACCTGCAGTTAAAAGTCCAAAGATATTCAGATTACTGTAATATGAGACGTATAAAAGCAGCAAACTTTCATATTAAAGAAGCTGAAACCATCAAATATTTAAAATGTTATCCTTAAAAATGAACACAAACAATCAATTTGATCATCAACTCATCACTTAATGAACTAATCGTTATAATAAAGGTAAAAGTAACGAGGAATTGCTGCAAGTATGCAACAAAATGAAGCACATATGTAATTTCAGGAAATACAAAGTCATTTTCACTATCGGTTCATCTGCTGATTAGTTTCTAAAGACATCTCATCACAATTTTGAAGTAATGTCATTGAAACTTTAACCAGCTCAAAGATATTCAAATTTTTCTCAAATTCTCACATTAAAGAAGCAGAAAGCATCAAATATTTTCCTTAAAAATGAACTTCAGTGATTCAGTGATTTGATTTCTCTTCATCAGCTAATCACTTAATGCACTAAATGTTATAATAAAGCTAAAAGTAACAAGAGGAACGGCTGTAATTATGCAACAACAGAAAGCACTGCAGCAAACACGACAACACATCCATCACTTGAATTATTACCGGGAGCAATTTCACGTTAATTACTCTCCGATTAAAAAAAAAAAAACAGAGTCGGATGTCTTTCCCCACAGTGCACTGCTCCAAGCCTCCCACCATCATCTCATAATACACGATCTGACTGTCCACCTGCTCAGCCCGCTCTCCCCCCGCCTCCCATCCACACAGTCAGTGAGAGGGCAATAACTACTCCCTCTGAATACAAAAGACCTCCTGACAGCCGCCTTTGGCTCAAGGGGAAAACACACGACCTGAGAGCGGCGAAGAAGAAGAAGAAACCTCACAGGAAGTGCTGAGGTGCTTTTTTTTAAAAAAAAAAATATCCAAACATTCAGGGAAGGAATGACGTTGTGTGTGTGTGTGAGATTTTTTTAACAAGTGTGAAGACGTCACACGAGTGTGTGAGCTAAAGTGCACGTCAGGTTGGAAGCGATGCACGGTGAATCTAATTATTTGGAAATAGACACCCACGTAAAACGCAGGAAATCAGGTTGTGTTCAGGCAGACACTTTTCAGAAAACCTCCTCTCCTCTTTGGCTCTGAACAGACTCACATGCATGCAGACAAAGCAAACACACACACACACACACACACGTTGACACCCACGGGCGGGCGCTGTCAGCTGGACGCTGGCCAAGGGCAGTGGTCATGCTGGGTGATTTTTCATTTCTCCTTCACTGCGAGCTGCCCTCTCTCCTCTCTCCTCTCTTCTCCTCATCTCTCTCGCTCTGCTGCCGTGCTGCAGCGAACACCTCGCATCGGATTCACATTTAAATGTCTTCATTTAGCTCCACCTCACCCTTCTTTTTTCCCTCTTCCATCCTCTCCTTGGCACGCAGCATCAGTCGACCACCATCCAACTGAACTCTTACATTTACCAGGCCCCGCAGAGGATACACTACGTTTGATGCTCACTACAACGAGACGTTCCAGCAGCCTAATTATACAAAAAAAAAGGAAAACTACACATTGGGGATTCCTTTCAGAGCATTTCAAGATCTGCCAGATCCTAAAAAGACCTCAAAGCTTGCCAAAATCCATCCGGGAGCTGACTGACCTTCAGTTTGCAGGCAAACACTGACACTAATGAATAAATGGATTAAATCAAAAGGTAAACTGGTTGTTTCGTGAGGTTATAACACTACCAATTTGAGCTGTGTGCACTCTGAAGTAGCTGTAACTTATCAGGGTTGCAGAGAGCTGGAGCTAAGCAGCAACTTCCAAACTGCAGTTCCTCTAACGTCCACCTGAGGCTGGCTCCAGAAGTGAGTCAGTCTCCATAAGTCCCCATGTTAGACAGCAGAAATAAACATGTTTACAGCCTGGTACAAAAAACAGTTTTGGTCTCTGTAGCTAATTTCCCCGTTCATGACAACTGTACTGAGGGTGAATTTATATACAGCTCACCTGTTCACGTTATATTAAGGCTTAAAGTTATGCAGGATTAAGAGTGCGGACGCTTTGATTGACAGGTGGGTGCTGTTACAGATGGCTTGTTTGAGCAACCAGGCGTCATTCAGCCCGCCTCAGCGATCCAAGAGGCATGACTGCCAAGAGCCTCCACACTGAGCTTCAAAATGGCACAGTCAGCCTGAAATCTAAACTCTGATTCTCTACCTGTTGTGTTCTGACTTAATTTCATGTACCAGCCTCTAAATCTGAGTCTGACTGAAATTTACGCTGCGAAATAGAGACGCGAAGAAGTTTAATTTGGTTTGAGTTTGAGCGTTTGAGAGAGAGACATAGATAAAGCCGGTTAATCAGGCTTTCAACTTGTGCGAGCGGACAGCTGAAGACAGAGTTAAAGCAGGGAGAGAGCGAAGAACCACGGGTCGTAGTCAGAACCGGGTCGCTTTTCACCCACGGTATCAGCAGGGCGCCAGTATTTTCTTATCCACCTTGTATATTCTGAACTCCAACTGCAGCTGTGAACAATGTCCCCCTCTGAAAATGATGTGTAGATTAGAGCGCCGGTGGACAGATCAGTCAAACTTTAGAGCCTCCTGAAGAGAGTATGTTTAATTTTGATACTTTGAGTCCATTTTCAGATCATTGACTGGCAGGACGCTCACTTGTAACGTGTCGTTGCCACTTAAACGACTTGAATTCTTCTTCCTCCTGCGGACGTCACCTACGCGGCTCGAACACAAAAAAAAGAACCTCCCCAAATAAAGTGAGACTGACGGTGACACATTGTGTCACTTTAACGAGAAACGGTGGGAAGTAGAGATATGAGGAAATGATGTAAAAAAAAAACTGATCGGCTGCTTCACATGTAAAAAGGCCCTGTTTGTCTGAAAGGAAGTGGCTTTGAGGGCAGTTGCAGTTTGGCAGACAGGAAGTAGGCCGCACAGCAGGTTTCATCCTGCTGCCATGGCGATGGCTGCTGAGGGATGTTGCCATTGTTTGACCGTGTCCAGAGGCTAACCGATAAATAAATGCCTGCACATTTATCGGGAGTATTTTTTTTTTTTTTTGATCGCGGGAGTGAAACTAGAATGAAAACCGTCTGTGGAGGAACGCACAGGAAGACACACCGACTGTCACAGGAAGCACAGAGGAAGATATCAATCACATACACGATCATGTTGCCCTTCACCCCAAACTACCCCCACACCATCGAGCAATCGACATGTAAGGCTCTTCCTGTTTATCATGTGAAAAAGTGCATTAAAGTGAGCATCCATGCCATACGAACCTCAATAACGCAAATGTTGCTTTCAAATAAAGACCAACCACACAGAGCATCTCGAAGCATGAGCTTACCTTGAATACTGTGGAGGTAAACTTTAAGGCCCGAGCGCAGCTGCTGATCCCCGACTCTTTCAAACTGCTTGGAGAGTCTGTTGATTGCACTCTGGAGAGACTCATACCTCTTGATTTCTGCTTTTATTGCAGTGGAGTTTACTGATTTGCTGTTGCTGTTCATCCTGACACATGGATCTGTCGTATAACCTGAAGCTGTGAAGCGCTCGCTTCAGCCCATTTGAACTCCCAGGCTGTTTGTTCCACGAGATGTTCTCCAACTTAAGACACAGAAAAGAAAAAGAAGCGGCGGCAGGCAGGCAGGCTGGGTGTCTCTTTCTCTCTCTCGCTTTCTCGCTCTCTCTCACTAGACCACAAAAGTCAGCTCACGACAATGTGTGTCTCAGTTTCCTCTGCAGGTTTGAACTGAACTGAATTCACTTCCTTATTTCATTTAAACCACATACTTCACTATGCAGCAGTTCCGACTGCCGCGGTGCCCACACCGTTGAAAAGGCATTTGCGCATCTGCTAGTTACTTCACACAACATGTTTTACATGTCATTAGCAAGGAAATAACATATAAATATTAGAATATATAATATTTACAACACAATTTATGTGTTTGTGTCATCCTGGCTTTCGATTAGGAGACTGTCAGACGTGTACACATGGTGAAATGTGACAAATACAGTGTTAAAAGATGTTTTGAGCACACACTGTGCTGTCTTCAATCTACTGCTCCCTGTCACAGGCAACACCCCTATTTAATCTTTATGTGCCTTTAAACTTTACTGTCGCCCAAGCAAAGAGCAGATATTCTGCACCTTGACCTGCCTTGTTTGTATTACATCTGCATAGGCAAAATTTCATTAGCTAGCTCCACTGGCTTCATCTCAGTGCCATAAATCATGAGAAAAGTTTCAATGTTAGCTATATATGTCCGTTGCATCAGCAGCTAACTTCAACCGCTAACAAAATGCTAGCTACAGAGCTACCTACATGTTAAGCTAACTAGCATGTTGCTACCAGTGGTAGCACACAACCTTAGCTACCAAACAAACCAAGTTATCTGCCTCAATGACCTCATCTTAGCAAAAGCATCCAGTTTTGTCTATATGAAGAGTCACTCGTTTTGGAACCAGCCTCGAGTGGTCGTTTGAGGAACAGCAGTTTTTGGCGCTCCCACGCTTACATGTTCTCCATTAAAAACCATTAACATTCATATTTCAACACGTCATTCGTTCAAATATTCACACACATTCTTTGGATATGAGCTATCACACGTTTGAAATGGTGTCCAGCGTTACTGTAATTAGTACAGCGTGCAAGACATTTTCACCAAAGTGGTTTAGTGGTTGGTAGTTACACTAAAGGTGTGAAATATTACACTAGAGTGTAGTGAAGAGCTTCAACCTGTGTGTGTGTGTGTGTGTGTGTGTGTGTTCAGAAGAGAGTGAGAAGAAGATTTATCACCTTTGTTTTTAAACAGCGACCGCTCACACAGTCAAAAGTCTGCATAAACATTTTATATCTATTTTATATATTATTTTCAGGCCCCAACATTTGTGAAGCATGAGATGCTGATTTTTAAACTAAAAACAGCTTGAGAAAAAGTTCTCTTTGGTTTAACAGCTCATAAACAAACGTCCGCATTTAGGCCATAACCTGTGATGTGAAGGTCACCAGTATTTTAACAGGTCACAGCCACTGACAGGACAAATATGAACGCCGTATGAGTGACGTCACCCAACAGGTGTTTATTGCTGTTATGAATGGAGGAAATTAGCTATAGAGACCAAATCTGCTGTGAAGTTGGACATTTTAACGTGGGGACTTATGGAGACTGACTCACTTCTGGAGCCAGCCTCACTTCACAGACACGGAGGTCACCGCTCGGGTAGACTACCGAGTTGATTTATGGATTTTTATGATCACAACAATAGACTAGAATAAACTTTATTGATCCCTCTGTCAGATTCTTACATATAGGCCCGAAACGTTGTAATATTTTTTATTTTTTAGCCAGGAACTATTGTTAATATTGTTCTTATTTTATTTACTTATTATTATTTAAAATCTATACAGTAATTATCATCATTAACTTGATTAATAATTATTTATTATTCTCTTTGTCTGCTTCCAAATAATATTTTTTTGTTTGTCTTTTTTACCGTAAAATGATGACGTAGGTTGACACCCCCGACGTCACATGCGGCGCTGACGTCACCGGACACGCCCTCACTGCTGACCGAAAACACACTGTTTGTGTGTGTGTGTGTGTGTGTGTGTAATGTGTGAATGTGAGTGTGAGTCCAGACAGACAGAGACGTTAGCGCTCCGGAGAGAGAGAGCCAGACAGCGGCACACTCACCTTCCCTTCCCCGTGTTAAAGCCTTCTTCTGTCGGCCTTCCTGAGCTCAGGTCAGCGGTCTGTGTGTGAAGATGGTCTGTGGCGGCTTCACCTGCTCCAAAAATGCGCTTTGTTCCCTAAACGTGGTTTACATGGTGAGTGCTACAAAATGGATCATCATGCTAACTTTCGGCTAGCCGCCGCGCTAGCATAGGCTAACTAGCCTAGCCTAGCCTAGCCTAGCCTAGCGTTAGCCTTCAGTTCACTAATGATTTCACCTTTTTTTTTTTACTTCTCATGCTTCCGCTTTTCACCTCACAGACCATCACTGGTATGGACTCGGTTATGTTTGTTATATATTTGAATATTTGTAGTGTACGTTAGCCAACAAGACAGATATGTAGAAAGTAGCTTTTTAAAGCTAGCCTAGCTTAGTTAGCCTGCTGTCGCCATTATGAGTAAAGGAAGCTAACGTTAGCCGGAGGCCAGCTGACCTAAGAGACGTAGAAATAACAGACATGGCCGGGGTGTTTCTGTTTCTATTATCTGATCACGGACGTGTCAACACAAGATGTAATCGGTGTGTGTGTGTTAGCAGTCATGTGAGCTGCGATAGCTTTAGCTCAGCTAACTTAAACTCTCCCCCTGTGCTCAGCTGTCCTGCGGTAAAACCGTCTGAGAGGAGCTCACACCTGATGGTGCACGGTACAGATGTAACTTTGCTCCACCGCATCATGTGAATGAGGTGGACAGAGAACAACAATAACTCTGACTAATCGTGATGTCCAGCCTCGAGAAGCAACACGAAACACTCAACACACTGCCAGTGAAGTCTGTTGTTAACAGTGAGGAGCTGCTAAAACACCTCACGTTTGTTCAATTATTGTGTTTTTATCATAATAAACTGAACATCTTTGAGTTTTTATGTGTTGGTCAGACAGAACAACACAAAAACAATCTGATGTTCTATTTATTTATTGTTTCATCAAGCAGATTAGCAGAATAAGTAATATTTAATCTGTCCTTTGTTTGTTGTGATATCCTGATGAATCATAAATGTTGTCGTGCTGCACTGCAGTTAAGTTTCCCAATATTCTGTCTGTGCGTCATATTTACAGACCATAATATATCCGTGTGTGTGTGTGTGTATATAAGTCTCAAAGAGTCCTCAAGTCAACTAATCGACTAAGTACTGTTGTGTTTATTGCAGGGCTGTTGCATCACGTCACATTGTTTAGGAGCTTCTTTTGTTCTCGTGTGTGACTGTTGCTTCATTTAACTGACGCGTTCGCTCTCTGTGGAGCTGCTAAATCGGCTCTGATAGTCCCAGCCTCACGCGTGCGTTCCCTTCTTGTGTTTTTTGTTTTAAATTATAATAAACTGAACTTGTTTGAGTTCAGAGCTGTCATCTGGAGTCTGATTAATCAGCCGTGGAAATAAATCTAATATTTGGTGCCTTTTGGTTTGTGCAATATCTTGATGAATCATGAATGCTGTCGTCGTGCTGCACTGCAGTTAAGTTTCCCAATATTCTGAGCTGATCTCACAACTGATGTGAAGAGTGAATGTCTCTCTGTGTGTCATATTTAGAGGCCACAGATTACCCTAAACAATCCAGTATCAGCGTGAGAGACAGTAAACGTACATTAAATGAACCTACAGAGATACTGTTTGAGTTTAAATTAAACCTGTGCAAAGATACAAATAGAAAAGTGGCTTAAAAACAAATAAAATGTTTATAGAAATTAAAAATAGTTATCGTTAAATTAGACTGAGTGAGTGTTTTGTCTTTCGTGTCACATCTGAGATCTGTTGCTCAGTTTTATGTTCAGGAAAAGTTCCCGAGTGTCTGTGGAAGACTCCTCGTCGTGTTTGCCTCACTCTTACGTGCTGGTGTTTCAAAGTTTGTCTGCTGTTGTGACACAGCCGGGACAGTTGAGAAAGAGCGAGACACGACCCGCCCGGTCAGACCTTTGGAGCATGTGTGAACACGTGTCTTCAGTCGTGTTGGCGGCTGAGTCACTGAGACTCATCAGACCGATGCTGTAGTGTGAAAGAAGAAAGTAAAGATAAGGACGACGAACAGATCCTCAAACTTTAAACTCAGTTTGTGCCTCAGCTGCGTTACGAAGACGTAACCGGTGTTTATAAGACAACTCCTGTTTGTGCTGATCGGACCACATGACGGCTCGTTTCCACGAGGCTTCACACTGCCTCAGCTGATTCCCGTTAACTTCATTCCCTCCCTCCTCTCTGCCTCCTCCAGCTCGTCGGCCTGCTGCTGATCGGAGTAGCAGCATGGGGGAAGGGGTTCGGCTTGGTGTCGAGCATCCACATCATCGGAGGGGTGATCGCGGTGGGCGTCTTCCTGCTGCTCATCGCCATCGTGGGCCTCATCGGCGCGATGCATCACCACCAAGTCATGCTCTTCTTTGTATCCTTTCTCTCCCCGATGCGCTCCGTTACGTGACGTGTGCTACAACGGCCATGTTTGTGTTGTTTCTTTGACTCGTGCTCTCAGTACATGGTCATCCTTTTTATCGTTTTCCTGTTTCAATTCGGAGTCTCTTGTTCCTGCTTGGCGATGAACCGCGGGCAGCAGGTGAGCAGTCTCAATTCTACCAGAAAAATGTGACTTCATTTAATACATTTTGTGATTTTCCTCGGGACGTTAGTCGTTTTATTCCTTTTTTTTTTTTTCTTGCTTTTTCAGGAGACACTTCTGAAATCAGCGTGGGCAATATTAGAAAACAACACCAAGATAGACCTGGAGGACCAGCTCAACTGTTGTGGGCTGGTCAACTCCACCGAGACCCGGCAACAGTTTGACCAGGACCTGCTACACTGCACCGCCGTAAGTCTTCAAATCAAGTCTTTGATCGCTTTGAGATGTTTCATGGAGAAATGCTGCGCTTCCACTCACACGGCAGCTCGCACTGAGAATATATTTTGTGAGCTTAATCCTGATTTAGCTTGCAGACCGTTGGCTCATACCGCTGAAGGCTGAAGGTCTTTTCTTCTTTTTTTCATGTTGCTTTCACTCCAGTCTTGTAAAACGCACCAAAAGGTCTGCTATCCCTGCGGGGAGCTGATGCTTACTCATGCAACAGAAGCCCTGAAGATCCTCGGAGGCGTCGGACTCTTCTTCAGCTTCACAGAGGTGAGTGTTCGCTCCCTCCAAAGCTACGTCTGCTAGCATCCACCCATTTAATCAGAGTGAGACTAACGTGGCCGCTAACCGGACTGACAGTCGTCACAGTCTGTGGTCTCTCTCTCAGGGGTGAAGGCACATATATCAGCTGAGATTTGACCCACAGATTTGTACCGTTGGCCAAACTGCAAGCTGTCCCGGCCGTGTTGACCTCTGAGGGCAGAGATAGAGGAAGCCGGTGCAGCTTATTGGAGGGATGGTTCAGGTTATGTGACGCTTTAGATGGCCGTCAGCTGTAATCAGAGGCAGTAAAACGATGTAGTTTAGTGTTTTTTAGATGTCCTACGAAGACGTAACAACACAGCTTACAGTCAGTACAGAGACTCAGGCTCGTTATAGATTATCGCCTCATACAGCTCCACTTCACGTCTGTCACGATACAAACTGCTCAACATTTTCAGTCAGGATGTTTTCCACGTAATGAACTGTCCCAAATACTGAATGCAGCTCGTCTGCCGAGAACACGATGAGACATTTTCCAGTACTGGAGTTAGTTTAATGAACCGACACACCGCTAACACGTCGTCTTCTCTGTCCATTGGTGTCCTACAAAGAGTCCGATTATTTATAAAGGCAGCGCGGTTTACAGAGACGCTCGCGCTCAGAGGGCACTTACAACATAATTACTGCCCGGCCATGAGAAACGGCACGCAGCCTGTTAACACGGGAGTCGATGGTTTAACAAACCGCGTGAACTAATCGTCCTGTTAGCGACAGAGCGAATGAAATGATACGACGTGAGAGAGAACAGGAAGGAGATAGCTCTCAGGATACAAGGCCCGGTTCTGAGTCCGCAGGCGTTTTCCTTCAGTGTGTGTCATCCTTCATCTCTTCACCTCTGTTTTCTAACAGATCCTGGGAGTGTGGCTCGCCGTGCGCTACAGGAACCAGAAGGATCCACGCGCAAACCCAAGTGCTTTCCTATAGTCTGTCCCGCGTACGCAGCGCAGCGCCGTTAGATGCAGTTTTTTTTTCAGACACACTGGTACACACACACACACACACACATTAGAATATGCACATCTAGAGGCAGACACTCAGGCATATTATACCGAGCCACACCGACCACAACAGCACAGAATGGACGAGCGCACGTAGCACCCCGACGACAAACACACACCTTCACCTGAGACTGAAACTACAGCAGCAGCAACAACAAACCCGTCAACTCACAACCTCAAGCTGGAAGACCTGGATACTTATGTATGAAGGGATACGTTGGTATCACGACCATGCAGCCTTGATTTGAGTACCAGATCTCCTGCTAGTTTCCAACTATGTAACAAGCGATGAGACATCTCTGCATGTGTCCTGCGCCTGCACGGGCAAACAAACAAGCAGCCTCTTTTTGTTGATTTCATTCCCTCACGCCAACCAAGCTCGCGCTCAGAGGGCACTTACAACATAATTACTGCCCGGCCATGAGAAACGGCACGCAGCCTGGTAACACGGGAGTCGATGGTTTAACAAAACCGCGTGAACTAATCGTCCTGTTAGCGACAGAAGCGAATGAAATGATACGACGTGAGAGAGAACAAGGAAGGAGATAGCTCTCAGGATACAATCGCCCGTTCTGATGTCCGCAGGCGTTTTCCTTCAGTGTGTGTCATCCTTCATCTCTTCACCTCTGTTTTCTAACAGATCATGGGAGTGTGGCTCGCCGCCGTGCGCACAGAACCAGATGGATCACGCGCAAACCCAAGTGCTTTCCTATAGTCTGTCCCGCGGTACGCAGCGCAGCGCCGTTAGATGCAGTTTTTTTTTCAGACACACTGGTACACACACACACACACACACACACATTAGAATATGCACATCTAGAGGCAGACACTCAGGCATATTATACCGAGCCACACCGACCACAACAGCACAGAATGGACGAGCGCACGTAGCACCCCGACGACAAACACACACCTTCACCTGAGACTGAAACTACAGCAGCAGCAACAACAAACCCGTCACCACGTCCAGAAACCTTCACAACCTTCTCAAGCTGGAAGACCTGGATACTTATGTATGAAGGGATACGTTGGTATCACGACCATGCAGCCTTGATTTGAGTACCAGATCTCCTGCTAGTTTCCAACTATGTAACAAGCGATGAGACATCTCTGCATGTGTCCTGCGCCTGCACGGGCAAACAAACAAGCAGCCTCTTTTTGTTGATTTCATTCCCTCACGCCAACCAAAATGACTGTGCAGTGTGTCAACAGATAACTTGTATGCACCTTGAAATCTTTCCTCTCGTCTCCAACGTAGTGCCACAGCAAAATATATTCCTCTGGTCAGCGCTATCAGTGATGTGTACCCAAACGTGTCCGGCGTGATGAGTTTGGTGTCAGCTGAGGGAGGGGAAAGAAGTACTGGACATGTGTTTTTGAATTGTATGTAAATGCTTTGTTTTTCCCCAGGTGCCACAAAAGCCGGGATTTAGCAGGAGTTAGGGAGCAAGAGTAGATTTTTAGGTAGTTGCTAGTCACTCGGGTTCAAATATTTATGAACTGTAACTGAGCCAACTAACTTTTAACAGTCAGAGATATTAGGATGCCAAACGGACTGCAGCCTCGATGTTGTACATAATCTTTTAGAAGTCGTTCTCGGTGGGTTTGCCATGTAGTCGCGCCCCCCTGCCCCTTTAGTCGGAGGTTTGCCTGCATATTTTGAGGTCTGACGGGGTGAGCGGGGAGCGGCACGATGATCCACACACACCTTCCTGTATTTACGATGTTTCCTTTGTGTTGCACAGTGATGTTGCTTAGTGTAGATTCTGGTAGTAGAGAAGTGGATTCAGGTACGTTATCGTTACCTCCTGTGTAACTGGAAGAAAAACACACAAAAAAAAGAAGAAAAAAAACAAGTGCCGTTTTGATTTGAAGTAATTGGGTAAATTTGGCCAAAACCATTTATCGCAAACCCAATTTTTGTTTTTATAGTGTTAATTGTGAAAAAGTGCTTTTGGTTGCAACTCTTCTTCTTTTTAAAAGATATTTTTTGAGATACTTTCATGGATTTATTTAGTTCTCCGTTGCCATCTGCTCTTTTCGTTCATCAGTGTTATAAATGCTTTGTACAAAAAAATAAATAAAAAACGTGTGAAATATTTTCAGGATCTATTTAAGTTCAAGTTTGATGACGCACACTTAAGTTATGTTGTAGTTTTGACGCTGAGCTCGATGTCGGACATTTCTGCGCAGTGATTCTCTCTTTTCCACACGTGTGTTTTCTCTTTTTGTTTTTTTGAATTGCTTTTAACTTAAAAGGACTAACAAACTGTAATTATGTCTTACTTGAACCTGTCGACTTGGCTGATTTATGGATTTCCTGCTGCTGATTTGGAGTTATCGCTGGTGTGTAAACAAACACTTTCGAACAGATCTTAAGCATTATTATTATTATTATTATGCCATGTATCACACCTCACTTTGAAATTGTGTGCACTTGTTCAAATGTATCTTGAATTTTTGAGACTTAATTTTCCAAATAATAAAACCTCGAATTGGAAACCGCTTCCTTTGAGTCATTGTTTCAGTGTTTACACTTAACCAGCACGGCTAATACAGCGGTCCAAACTTCTGGTTTCAGCTTAGTCGGGTCATCATGTGGACTATGTAAGGACTGTTAGACCAAGAAGAGAGATGACTAACAACAGTGGTGGGTTACCACAACAAAACAGGTCAATGTCTCAGTGAGCTGTCAAGTATCGACTGGACGCCTCACGCTGTTCACAAGTCGACTTGACGCTCTGTGACTTGATGGATTGTTGGGTGTCGTCTTCATGACGTCAGAATGTGATCGGTAAGATGAAGAGGAATGTTTGAATGCAAACATTTAGTGGTCCATTCATAGATCAGACCCGATCTTGACCTTGTTGGAGAACTACAAGTACTGAAACTGAAACAGCTGGACACGTGCATTCAGAAGTTCACCTCAGTTCAGGTTAGAGCGCATCTGAAAGCCGAATATCTCTAACTTCTTGTGAGGAACAGCTTCAGGACTCTTGGAAAATCATTCGAGCTGACGACCTCGTGAAGCTGAATGAGAGAAGTGCAATAATCTAAATTACCACGCGTCTTGACGTCTCCAGAGTTAATCTACAATGTAGAAAATAATAAAGAAGAAGATGCGTCCTGACTTTTGACTGATTTTAATGTTGCAGTAATGTGCAGTAATGTTATTTCAGTTATGAAGCTTTGTGTGACAGTCCAAGGTGTGATGACACCTTTAACCACAGGATGGCAGTGCAGAGTCTGTGCAGCTGCACAGTGATCTGATATGAGCAAATACCTCAAGACAAGAATCCACAAACAGTGGTGACTGTTGTCTTACGCGGGCGATTGCGAGTTGAACGTGGCAGCTGTAAAATGAATTTACTCAAGCTGCATGTTTTGATTCCCAGATATTCCTTCAGAAGGCCATTAATCCGCTCAGCTGGGATGGATCCTGTAATGTGGTGGTGGTGATGGTGATGGTGGGCAGTGAGGGGACAGCAGAAGGAGAGCTCAAGTACACTCTGATAAGGGGATAAGAGACACACAAGGAAATGATCCTGATACCTTTCAACCAAGGTTGTCCTAAATGAGGATAAACTGCTCCTCTTGCCCTCGTCCTAATGGCCCATGGCAGACTGTCACCATCACCGCTACCCCCTCCCTTCAAGAAAGGCGTGACCTAATCTGTGGCGTTGGTGCACCCTGCCAGGGAGCACCTGCAGATTCATTTTCCTGAGACGCAGGAACATTTATGTAAGTGAAATATGCCTGGTAAGGGCTTTGGGTCTTGAGCCTTTCCAGTGGCTGGGTACCAGAAATATTTGGAAAGACTGCACCACACATATCGAGTCCCCCCTATCCTGTCAGCGTGTTCTCCTGAGGGCCCAATGCCAGTACCCACCCTGTGATGCATGTCCATATGCCGGGTGTATTAGCTCGGAGAAGCTGTGGAGAATCGCACCAACAGGGATGGCCATCTGTCCTTTTACAGATATAGCATGGACTCTCTGCGAGCGCATGAAGGCAGGATCTTAAAACATTTGGTCCATTATATCACAGCGCTATGATGAATGGGTCTTTACAAAGGCTCGTCCTATAGGCAGAACTAATTGTGTATATATTTGCAGCATGGGGGCAGGATGAGGCAGCATCCAGATCAGTGGGGACCAATAAAGTGTTTCTATAATAGGACATGTTTCCAGTGCTGGAAGGAGTGTTCAGATTTTGCAGTACCAATCCTATGTTGCAAAAATACTCCTACTACAAGTGAAAAAGCTACACAGGTAGTTTACATTACGTACATATACTCAGATATTATATTTTTATTTTTAAAAAATTGGACATGACATGAAAAAAAAGGAAAACCTGATAAATCAAGGATAAAAATAAACTGAATAAACCATAAATCCACCATAAATCATAGTACAACAACTGGGAGGTATTGATGTACAGTCTAATTCAGATGAATGTTTATATAATTAAAAGTTATTTTCCGTAGAGGTATTGAATTATTTTGTGTATCTCAAAGCTAAATTTCAATTATCACTTTGGATTAAGTTCTACAAATGTACTTGAAGTGTGTACGTAGGAATGTTTTGCATGATTACTGCATTTTAACACATCCGGAGATTTGCCAGAATTTCTTCATGTTATCTTATGTATGCAAAAAGATTTACTCTTGTCCAACGGCTTCTCTCCTTTTCTCTTCTTAGCTTCTTCCGTCCACGTCCTCTTCGCTCTCTCCTCCTCTCTCCTCCTCTGTCGTTATGTCCATCGAGGCTGCTGAGCTCAGTTACATTGCCTGCTTGTCCAGCTCCTGTTCTGGCACGACACCGGGTCTGCTGAAATACAAACGCGGCTCACCAGTGCTCGTTAGTTAGTTAAGTTACACAGTGTCGCTTTAATAGCATCTTACTGTTGTAGCTGGTTGAGATGGAGCTGCTGTAGTTTGAACTTCTTCATACTCAGTCAGGTAGTTTACAGTAATTCCAACCCAGAGGATGAGAAGGTCCATCTGTGGGGTCGTGAGATGATTGATGGTAAAATAAAGTTTGCAGAAGCTTCATGCAGCTGCGTCAGCAGAGGGAGTTTCCTCTGATAAACAGGACTGAACAGGATTGCTGTTGTGGTTTCACTCGGCCTGCATCTGGATCTAGATTCTTCTCACAGCTCCGCGAGGACAAACAGGAAGGCAAATCATTCTCATCAGTGAGAAGAGACAAACAGGTCAATACGGCCTATCAATAATGAAACAGAGCGAGGATGCATGCTGTTAGCACTCAGATGGAAGGGCAGCAGGTTACGTAGGGAGTTAATCAGATCATTCAAGTCTGAAAGTGGCATTTCACTTTAAAATGGCACTTCATTTTTTCATAATCTCCACCCGAGTTAAAGGACAGGTTAAAACAATATGAGTGTACGCAAATCAGGAATTTGGACTTTAATGGCACCTCAAGGATTGTTTTCTATCTCTGGGCGAGTCAGACAAAGCCTGGATTAACTGAATAGTTAAAATAAACGATAGCTTCTTATGAACTGGACTTATAATTAGTTCATTAATTTAAATGAATGTTCCAGGAGGTAAATATTCCTACTCCCTCATTTATGTGGTCGTTTATTTAAAGAAGAAAATAAACACGCATATTACTTCCCATCAATCAATCAAACTAATGTCAGTTAGCAAATAAACAGAAATGTTGAAAATACAATAACAATCCACTTTTATATGATTAGTAGCGTTAAATGACGCCCAGGGTTAAAGTCATTGGAGAAAACAGATTTATAACGTGGCTGGTGGCATTGATATGGTTTATTTTAGCTCATCTGATAGCGTCGCGGGGGTGCGTCACACAAGAAGGGAACCCGGCGCTTTGGATGATGAGGAAAATTAAGAAAATGGTTTCAGAAAGAAGTTTGGGTGAAATGGAGGAGAGGAAAATGGAGGAGAAGGGGAGACGGGATCAGATTTACAGAACATTAAACTTAAATGTGAGCAGATGTTCATCTTATAAAAAGCAGGATGTTCAGAGACCATTACATACAGACTTTTTAAAATGATCACCTCATTAGCATTTACCATCACCCCCCCCCCCCCCCCCCCCCCCCCACCCCCCCCCCCCCACACACACACACAGGATCATCATAAAATAACCCTCCCACACAATGTACCATCATGTAGGCTGATCATACATTACATACACTGGCAGGACACATTTTATGATAATGTATGTTGGTCAAGTCGTCATTAATACACCAGAAACATACTCCATGTTACAAAATACAACAAGACCAAACCGCATGCTTTAACTAGTTTAGTGTGCAGTGTGTTACAAACCATGTAGTGGACTTTAAAATGTATTGCAGTATATCAAATCAAACTCATTGTCTGGTTGTAGTTTAATTGAGGCAAAACATTCACCATAGCACTTTGCATGTAGCTCGGGAACCATAAATGTAGTCTGACAAACCTCCCCAGAAATAACGTCAATAAGAATTCTTATTAACGTTATTTCTTTTGCTAGTGTTGCGTCCAAATTTACAATTCTGGCCTTGATACGGACTTCTGATCTCCAACATTTGCCTGTTGGCAGGATTACAGAAATTAGCTCTGAGGCGGAAGAGGCAGGACTGCCAAGATGGCGGCGGCCTGAGCCGCCACACTTGACTCTTCAGAAACCTGCGGGTGACGTCACGGATACGGCGGCCATTCTTTGTACTGTCAGCGGTGCATGACAACAAAAATAGGAAGATAAAATACTACGAAATATAAATAACTGTGCAGGAACGTGCAAAGTTTTTAATGTTGTCAATGCTTTGCAGACAAACAGTGAGCAGCATGTGAATACTACTGTGCTGTCATGATGGTCGATAGTATAAAAACAAACACTTACGCTGCTGACCACAGCTCAGTATGGTATATTTATACATATTTATCTATAAGGTATGGCACTGCATCTCAAATCAAGTGTTACGCTTAAAATAAATCCATATCTATAACAAGCAGCGTGTGAAAAATCAATCAAGATCAATGTGACAGGGGATTTTGTGGGAAGTGTTGCTATGGAGAAGAATGCAGAGTGTGTGTGTGTGAGAGAGAGCGAGAGGTAATCAGGTATCTTCTTCTGTAAACTGCAGAATAAAGTGACCTCTGTACTCGGGGCCTCTGATGTTTCCCTAATTACCTTGTCTCGCCAACCTTGATAAACGGCGCTGAGACAGTTTCCACCTCTGCCGTTTATGGCTTCATTTACAACTTCAGTTCGTGACGCTCGTGGAGTGTGCGCTGAAGTGTCAGGAGAAGTATCGTACACGGTGCCACACTGCTGCCTGTATAGCAAGAAACATAGATCAGTCTCAGCATGGTGGAGGTTTGTGTGATGAAAAGGAGGGACTCCTCGATACCTCACCTCAGGATCCAGCTGATACCAATCCAATAACCAGATTTCTTTTATTTAAGTGTCATTAGCAAAAGTCCTGCATCACAGATTCAATACCCGGCACTATATATACTGAAAATAAACAGACAGTTTTTAGTCTATATAAATCTGGACTATGGCCCCGCAGATAGAGCGACGTTATCAGGGCTTCAAAGGTAATTATAAAGGAAGGGTGCAGCAGGAAATGTTATGGACAGTACATATACTTGAGTTTTTAAGTACAATGTTGCCCTGTATGTATGTATTTTACAGTTTAACAGGGAAGGTACGAAAAGTACCTTAAAGTTTTGCAGGATTAAGAGTGTGGACGCTTTGATTGACAGGTGGGTGCTGTTACAGATAGCTTGTTTGAGCAACCAGGCGTCATTTGGATGCTTTGAACTGTCGTTTGTGGATGCAGCGCCAAGCTGTGTTGTGGAAGTGTTCCCCGGCAGTGATGTCACATTTTGTTTCTTTGCCAACTTCTTCGGAAACAGGGTTATGTTGTTAAAATAGCTCCATAGCGTCGAGCAGCTACGACGCTAAAATACTGCACGTGTGTTGATCAGAGCATCAGTATTAACGATCCGTCGCATGTCATGCTTCAGTGCTGCCTCTCCCTGTGTTTTCCCCCTCCTCGTGTTTCATGTCTGTTCCCAGCTGGCCGCAGCTTCCTGGTTTCACCTGCAGTTGATCGTCTAATCAGCTCTTCAGACCTGTGCAGTATTTAAACCCGGCTCACTCATCCAGACTCCGCCAGATCCATTCAGTCTCCCTTGTGGTACAAACACTATGTCCTACTTCTCGGTCTGCCAATTGTTCTTTTGTGCTTTGCCCTGTTTCGTGTTACTAACTCTGTGCTCTGCTTCAGATTTCATCGCACCAACCAGCCGGTCTACCTGCCACGTCCAGTCCGGCCCTTGTCTCCTACAGCCCGTTTGGATTTCAAGGTACACACGCAGTCCGTCCAACCTCACCACGCCTTGGACGAACTTCAGAATTTACCACCTTTGTTCTTAGTAAACTTCCTTTTTTCCGAGCTCCTGTTCTGTGTTTACATTTGAGTCCAAAACTAAGGGCGTGTCTTGCTCATGGTGGATCTCTGTCAATAATATTGTAAAGAGGCCTAGACACCTGCTTATAATGTCCTTATAAAGCATTCTACCTTGTATAACAATCCTCCCTTCATGAAGGTTCACAGCACGCTTAAGAGGGGTGTTCCTATTATTTTGGCCACCCCCTTTATAACAATGAGGGTGAGGCTGAATAACCGAAACAGGCAGTCCTGCAATAAATCATCCCTTCATGTAGGTTATCATGTTCAGTTTTTATTGAAGCTGTTTAAAGAGGTCGTGATTCAACTGTATGATAATTGCGGAGGATTTAGCTTGTGATGGCCTCTTCTCCTCTGCCATTACGTCCTTAGAGACTGCACCCCATCAGCATTCCCCGACACCCCAGGCCTGTAAACCTTCTCATCTTTTTCTTCCCGGTGGTCCAAAACGCCTGTGCTACAAACACCAACACTCCCCGGGTGTGCTCTGAGCTCACAGTCCGGGCAGCCCAGCTAACAGACTGAGCTAACATTAGCTAACAGCAGCTACAGCTGGCAGCAGTTTACTTCACTGTCCATCAGGAACCTCTGTAAATCACAGAGAGTTGAGGCGGAGCAGCCGCAGGACATCAGAGGGAAACCATTTTCTCCATAAAATCTGATCCAGTTTCACCAGAATCAGTGAAATAGTTTGCCCGTTCTGGGCTATCGTAGGACATGATGATTCTTATTTTGGAAATGAAAACATAGTTATAAATATTATATTTAATTTCTGCCATATTCTGTAAGTAAATCTCTGAAATCTTACACACTGGACCTTTAAGTGTAATTTTGTTGTATGAATCACCAACAAAAACAAGACTACGGGAACGAGGGAGTAACGATCGGGCAATTTGGACGAAAGGAGAAATAAATTCTACTTGAAGTATTTTTGTAAATAGTGGACATTGGAAAAACACTGGAGAACAAAAGTCAGGGGAAAATTGTGTTTACAACACTGAAACCTATAAAGTAATTACACACAGTTTTAATATGCCACCACTTCTGTGGGGGTACCCGGTATTTACCAAACAAACAGAGTGGAACGTCGTCTGAAATGGCCAATTGTTACTCCCTCCTTCCCCATAGGCTTGTTTTCATCCTCTGCACTTACATTAAAGCAGCAGTTGGAAGCAGTAAGTATCAGGATCAGACATCGCTCACGCACTCTCTCCTTTTCTCTTCCTCTTCAATCTCTTCTCCTCTGCCATTATGTCCATAGAGGCTGCTGTGCCTACACAGCTCCGGTTCTGGCACGACACAGGCTCTGCTCCCCGTCAGTATTCCCCGTAAACCTCCTCTTCTTCCCCGTGGTGTGAACACTAACACTCCCTTGGTGGGCTCTGAGCTCAGTCCGGGGAGCCTGGCTAACAAACCGAGCTAACATTAGCTAACAGCGGCTACAGTTGGCAGCAGCCTACTTCACTGTCCACCAGGAAACTCTGTAAATCTGAAAGACATCAGAGGGAAAGCCAGAAAATATTTTCTCCGTAAAATATGATCCAGCCTCACCAAAATCAGTGAATTTAATGAGTTGGTGACTGTAGCCACTGTTAGCTAATGTTAGCTCAGTTTGTTAGCCGGGCTGTGAACTGCAGGTGTTTTGGACCACCAGGAAGAAGAAGAAGAAGAAGAGAGGGAGGTTTACGGGCCCAGGGTGGCCTGACGGGGGAACAGAGCCAGTGTCGTGCCAGAACAGGAGCTGGGCATAATGAGGAGAAGAGACGTTGACTGAGGAAGCTAAGAAGAGAAAATGAGACAGACACCGAGCTGGGCTTCTTGTTGTTGGACTAGTAACTAATATTATCTGGCTGCCGTGTCTTGTGTTGAAACTGGGGGGCGCTAAATCTCCCTTAGAAAATAAAACACAGTGTTTCTTTAACGGGGGAGGTCCGGTTCGTACTTCGCGGGCTCCCGGTGCATGTGGCCGCAGCGTACACGTCAGCAGCAGCAGCAGCAGCAGCAGCGAGGAGATCAGGACCGTGGACAGCGGCGGCTGGTCAATAACAAAGCAGCCGGAGCTCCGTCCCTGCCCAGCGGCTTGGGAACGCGGGGAAGAGGCGCATCACCCACGGGAGGAGACGGACGGATGGACGGATGGACGGATGACTAAAGAAAAAACAGCGACTTGTTTACAGGATGACAACCTTTTCTTCTTCTTCTTCTTCTCCATATTCCGGAAGTAGCTGCGTGCGTTGGTTCAATCTCCAAGCCGACCATTTCGAGGAGGAAAATCAGCGCCAGCAGTATCATCACCACCATCTATCTGATCCAATAATCAATGCCATTACTGCTGTGTAATTGCACTCGGATGCGAAGACATCTCCACGCCGTCTTCCTCCTTATATCCCCCCATTTCTAATTAGAAAGGGTGCCTTCATTGTTATTTTTATTCTTATTATCATCACTCCGCCTCTCTTTGATTTTTTTTTCTCCTTCCTTTTTTTTTTTGGCTGATGGACATCGAGCGGAGATGGGAAACATGGGTTGTTTTTGTGTTGCCATGTTCGCAGCTATAGGCTCCTGAAGGAAAGGAAAGGAAAGGAGAGGAGAGGAGAGGAGAGGAGAGGAAGGGAGGAAGAAGAAAAATGCAAATGAAAAGGATTGTGTGTTTTTGATGTCGACGTGGATTGGAGAGGGGTGAATGGGCACCGAGTGTTCGTGGAAGGCTTCACAAAAAGGAGATGAAATAAAAGAGAAAAGAGAGGAAGGAAGGAGGAAAACGGACCATGATCTGACGCTACAGTGAAGGAGGAGGACAATAAAATAATATTATATCAATTCTATTTGAATCCAACTTCCATTTTCATCTTGTTTTTTCTCGGGTTCCATTTTTGGATTATGATTCTTGACAAGAGTCCCAGATGTGACTGTATGGATGGCATGTCGTTGTATTTTACATCCCATCTTCTATTTCCTGCCTCCGTGTTGCTCTCTCTTCCCCTCGTCCACTCTCTCGCAGTCTTCTGCTTTGGGTAGCAAAACATGTAGGTTGCTGCAAGCTCAGTGCATCTGAAGAGAGAAGCCGAGAGAAGAGAAAGAGAAAGAAGAAAGGTGGGGGGAAAAGGAGGAGAGGAAAGAGGAATGCACCGTGCAAAAACAGCAAATATAATCCAAGTTGTTGTGTTTTCTAAGGGTGCGGTGGAAGATGCATCTCCACACGGCGTTTGCTGAGTTGTTTGAGTAATGAATATTGAAGGAGTGTGTCGGCCAGCTGAAAGGGAAAATCTTTCATCCGCATTGGCTTAGACACACATGCCATCAGTGGGGCGAGAGCCTTTATTTCTCTGGATTTCCTATTAATAAGCTACAATAAACATGAACACATCAAGTGTATGAATAATAATAATAACAATAATAATAATAGGAGGAGCAGAGAAGACAAAAACACTTCATTTATTTATTCCAGTCTGGCTGATTCTGTATGTAGCCAAACATGTTCAAGTATCGGATCCGCATGTTTTTCAATGAACTGAAGGTCCTGGTGTTTATGCGATCCGATTCAAGACAGTCCAGCTCAGACACAGATAGACGGTCCTCCACCAACAACACCACCACCAACAACACCTCCACCACCGCCGCCGCCGCCGCCACCACCGCCATGCGAGGTCTGGGGATGGGCGGCTGCGGTTGGCCGCCTTTCGTCGACTGCCATTCCCGGGATGATGAGGAGGAGTACTACGGCAGCGACCCGAGGCCCCGGAGCTTGGCGTTTGAAGACAAGGAGCCCAAACTGCAAGTGGGCCTGGATGCTGTGTCTCTTGCAAGCACCGCCAGCAGCCTGCGGACCCCCCAGTGCCGGATCTGTTTCCAAGGCCCAGAGCAGGTAGACGTGCGGCAGAGAGTGTATAGTGCTGATGTGGCTGACAGGATGCAGCACACACACACACACACACACCACACACACACACACACACACACACACACACACACACACACACACACACAGGCTTCGTGGTGCATGGATTGTGTCTTTAAGTTGGTTAAAACACACACAGTTGTGTGTTGTAATCTGCCATTTTGATTCAGTGGAGCTACTACAACCATCCTGTCCTATATTCTCTCTCTCCCACCCACCTTCCCCTCAGCTGCCTCCTTTGTAAAAATCCAGGATGGAGCCTATTGTAATCACGTAAAAATAGTCAAGTCAGGTTTATTTATAAGGCTCCAAATCTCTGCCTCACATGGCTGGTACCTTCTGTCCTCCATACTTTACATTTAAAGGCCCAACAAAAAAGGGAGGGGATGATCGCTGAGTGATCTGGTCATCTGAAATAACACTGTTTTCATAGCTAAGCTAATCAGTGGTTGGAGAGGCAGCAGCAGCAGCAGCAGCAGCAGCAGCAGCAGTTTCCCACACATCTGAAATCCGGCCAGCATAGCAACAAAGAAAAGTTAGCCAATTAGGTCTGCCGGATGACAAATGGAGTGAGAAGAGGGACTGAATATGCATGAGTCACAATCATTTTGTAAATCAACCTCGCCTGCATGTGTCACAGGACAGCATGATCGACTGGTGACGAGACAATGGTGACCATAAGTGGCTAGATAAATTAGTATTTTTTGGAGGTTTCAGTCTCTCTCTCTCTCTCTCTCTCTTTCTGTCTGTCTGTTTCGGTTGTGTGATTTTATTTTTTTTCCCGGAGCCCCAAACAAAACAATAAGTATCTCTTTGGTCCGTGGCCAAATGTTGATCTCACCAGATGTGCAGAAACCTGTGCCGCCTGGCTCAGCAGGTAGTCCTGAAGTCTGAGATAATTAGAAACACTGTAAATCCTGTAGGAGCACAGATGGATATTACCATTTAGTCACTTCCCTAAGATAGGCGTATAGTGTTATTACAGCCCATGTGCTAATTTATGACATCTGCCTTAGAGTTTCTATTGTGAGACATAGTAAAACTGGAGAGTATAAATCAGTTCAGGCTTGATGTTACAGACAGGGATCAACCCCAGGTTGCTGTCTTGCCCACTCGAACACCTTTCCTGTAATAAAAGGTTGATGTTTTGGGCTTTCGGCTCTCCGGCAAGGTGACTCATCGTGCAACATGGCTCTGAGCTGCCTTCTTCTAGCTACGGACAAAGAGCAAGCAAACAAAGCACTGAGGGAAAACCCTGAGACTACACTACTACATCAGCTCCTCACTCTGATTTTTTATTTTTTTTGCCTCCACAGCACTCAATTTTCCAGCTTGTGCAAAGTGCCTCATACCGCCTTGGGTGCAGGGTGGAGGTGGAAGAGGGGGAAGCACACGTTTGCCATTTTATTGTTATTTCATTATTCAAGCAGGTCACAACAGGAGCTGGGATCGTGTCGCTGTCAGCGGGCCAATTACCTACAGACGTAATCACTATGCTCTGTGGGCTGCATTGAGTATGAATCCTTATTAACTGTCTGTCAAAGGCGTCAGTGTGCGGCGTGGTACAGTACAGAAGCCGGCGCTCCACTTAACACTGTCTGGATTCACAGGAGTCGTGCCAGGGCCTGCTTGGAGGGGAGACCGGCCGTGTTAGGTTTGCACGGAGATACGGGCATGTTGTCGGAGTGAGGAGGTGGAGGTGGTGGAGCAGGATCACCCCTGCCTGCCCTTTTCACTTGTAGGCCCCAGCAGCGTATTTCCACAGTGACACACAGGCCGGAGCTCAGGAAGCCGTTTTTCTGTTAAAGGTTACAGCTGAGGAGGAACACCATTTTCTTAGTCATAGAAGTGACACAACAAATTAACACCTTCGTGCTCCGTGAAGTGGCCTTGAGGGACGGAGTGTGTTTGTCAGCATGTGTGTGTGAGCAGCCTTTATGTTCGTAGGAAAGGTGCCTATTGTTGTTGTCTCTTTATTGTCGATGAATCGCATGAAAAGACCGAAAAAACAACAATGAACTGATTCTCGTGACAAGTATTGTGTCTGTATTCAAAGGCTGTCTCTGCCGTGGAGCTCCGTTATCGTCCAGAAACAATTAAAAACACAAATTAGATGACAGAATACAAAACAGGGAGGCGTTTTCTGACCATAGGCTGTATAAAACATGGACGTGGTGACACCGACAGGTTTTCTCAAGAGCCGATGAAAATGGGCAAACACGTGGATCATTGGTGGAGCCTGGTTGCTCAAACAAACGTCCACGCTCTTAATCCTGCATAACTTTAAGCCTTAATATAATGTGAACAGGTGAGTTGTATATAAATTCACCCTCAGTACAGTTGTCATGAACGGGGAAATTAGCTACAGAGACCAAAACTGTTTTTTGTACCAGGCTGTAAACATGTTTATTTTTGCTGTCTAACATGGGGACTTATGGAGACTGACTCACTTCTGGAGCCAGCCTCAGGTGGACGTTTGAGGAACCTGCAGTTTTTGGGGCAGTATTTTGGCAGTAGAGCAGCCCTTGTTTTGGGTCACGTTCCTTCATTGCAGTGAATGCAGTTTATTTTGATTAAATCCCACGTACACCGTCGCACTGCTGGAAATACTCACCATGTTTGCTGAAAACTACAGTGACCAGCTGTTTTAGGATATTATTTAAATCACTCTATGTATTTATGAACATTGTTTTTTGTCTTTTTACAGGATTAGTTGAAAACAAAAGTGAAAAAAAAACCTCTGGGTTTGTCCTTTAAAATTTGGAAGTAGGTTATTACAAAGTGGGATGTTGGTTTATTGTTGACGTGTTCTAGTTTTATTTTAGTTCATCCTGCTCGTCCAGATTTGAACATTTAGTCTCGTTCTGTGTTTTTTATTCTGCGTGTTGCCTTCAGGTACATGTGGTTAACTCACAGAGCTTTAATATTAAAGTATTACTATAAAACTTTAGTATATTATATTTAAAAGTTATTATTAGTGTCTGTAATAATGTTTTTATTTTGTGTTTGATTTCCAGGAGTTATTTTATGTTCAGTCATTGTTCATGTTTCACACCTTCAGTTCTGGTTTCCTGAATCTAAATTCACTCGTGTACATCCTGTCAGTATTTGTGAACATCAAACAAAACTCCCAAAAGTTTGAATCTTTAACATTATTTTGGGATTAATTCAGCCAATAACACAAGCTTCTACAAAAACTGCAGTTCCTCAAATGTCCTCTTGAGGCCGGCTGCAGAAGTGAGTCAGTCTCCATAAGTCCCCATGTTAGACAGCAGAAATAAACATGTTTACAGCCTGGTTCAAAAAACAGTTTCGGTCTCTGTAGCTAATTTTCCCGTTCAAGAGGCAGGAGCAAGTCGGCTCTTCGGAAACCTGTGGACGACGTCACGGACACGCTGTCCATTCGTTACACTGTCAGTGATTAACTGTAATAATTGGACGCGTGCACAGAGAAAATCCCTTTTGGGTGCCACATTAAAATATGGTCTCTTATTCATCGTTAATGGAGCGGCTCCAGAAAATGCTCGACTTGATTTTAGATTTAGATGAGACATAAATCCAGACACAATTATCCGTCATCACGCGTGTCACATATTCAGCTTCTGCTGGAGGTTTAAAATCATAATCACGGCTTTTAAAGGTCTTTGTTTTTATTTTGTTCTGGTCGATTGTGACATTAACATTTAAATACAAACCTGAGAATGTTTCCTCATAATACACACGCACACACTTCTCCAACGACGGCTTGACATTTTAGAAATGTTTGCTTTCATATGGCTTTTATTTAGTTTCTCATATACTCCTGACCTTCTCTGTGTTATCTTTATAATGTCAGCAGGCAAGTTATTTTAAAGTTTATGAGTGGCATGTGGCTCATCTGCCAAACTCAATCTTTTATGCGTTGGGACACTCGAAGTTTTATTATAAGTGGGAAGGTCAAATGAGCCAGATGGGGGAAACGACAGAGTGCAGACGGATGGAGAAAAAAAAGAAGCAGCATTATTTGTGTCAACGCGGTTCTCTGGTGAATAAAACCTGTACTGATGAAACTAGTGATTCTCTGGCAGGTTACTGGAAACAATCACATGAATGTCTGAAACGAATCACTGAAACTAAACTAGCATTTAATAAGGCCGGTTTGAAACAAGCTAAATTAGGGTTCTAACATTTTTTGGAGATGCTCGTGCTTTCTTGTAGGTGAGAGGTTTATTACTTCATATGTTTGATGCTAACTGGAAAAAACATGATTTACTTCCGTTTGTATTTATTTAACTGCAGGTGGACTTTGGTTGGATTTAATGAAGTTGGGTCCATTAAACAAAAGTTAAAGCCGTTTTCTTTTTTTTCCTTTAATTCGACATTTTGGGAAGTATTCTTGTTGGCGTCCTCGTCCCCAAGGACAACCTGACAACCGTTCTCATACACAACTGAGAAAGTATGAGTGAGAAAGACCAAAGACGTAACACAGAACTGATTGACAATTTATATTACACGCTATAAATAAAAGGTAAAACCAGACGAGGAGGAGGACAGGACGCACACACACGCGAAACAGAGGAAAACAGCTAGCCTGGCTGTGTCCAAAGATAAAACCCATCTTTACCAGCGCCTGTAAAGATCACACCTGATAGCTTGTTTGATGAATTTGTACGAAATATGCGATGTTACATGTTGGATTACTTCTTGGTTGGGCACAGTCACTTCCTGGAGTTTTGTCGAAGAAACTTAATTCCTGTTATGTTTGGACAAAGCCAAGGCAGCTGACTCCACCGTGATCTCAAGGTTTCGTCCTTGCCACTGCTGCCAAATGCTTGCTCTTTGTGAGAATTGTTGGGTCTCTGTAAATAATACTGATAGAGCCCGGTCTAGACCTGCTGTATATGGAAGGTATCATGAGATCACTTCTCTATATAACTACAAATTCAATTAAAAAGATAGACAGACAGGAGCGCTGTGTTTATGCCTTTTTAAGCTCCCACCTTTTGACTCGAGCACACTGAGGTGAACCCTCCACCTTCCCCCGGCTCTGTTTGATGTCTCCTGGATCTGTTTGGGTTAGCGCAGAGATGTAAGTTTGTTATGAGGTTGGCTGAGTTCACTCAGCGTCGGTGTGAGTCGTTGTCAGGCTTCAGCAGCTCATCTCTCCTTCACCTGCCTGCCCTTGAAGCCCCACAGATCCCCGCTGTTGCTGCAGAGTGCCAACATGCCCCTTCACCAACCGGGCCCTGCACCAAGCTGTGCCCATTCATTGACTTACCGGCGACTCACGCTGATATTCTTCACCGACGTTGTTGTTTTAAAAGCTTTTATTCAAGTGTGAAACCTGTTTTTTTACACAGAAAACATGCCGTCACATTTTAAAGCTTCTGATGAGACGGATGTTTGACGTTGAATAGTGCTGACAGCCTGAACGTGCTCGTCGTTAATGTGGCGAATATGCCGACAGACATCAGGTGCTGAAGAGACCGTGGATTCGGTCCAAAAGCTACATTACGAACACGATGAGGACAGGACGGGGTGGTCAGACAAGGAGGAGAGTGATGCCATTTTTATTTTAGCTGAAAAGGAGGGATTTCACATCCCATGTGACATTTATTACAAGAGATCAAAATGTTTATATCAAGAAGAAGAAGGACCGATGTGGTCACAATCTGTGTGGATTTTATTAGTGATTGATCTGACCTCGTGCAGAGCTGCAGTAACATTAAATGTGTCACATAAAGTTAGCCTATAACGCAGGTTCAGCACCACGTGATGACGACTGTGTCTGGTTACAGTCTGCAGTGTTACTAATACGACCACGTCCTCCATTTTCAGCCAGTTAATCTCTTAGTTTACGCTTACCCGAGACATTTGATGCTTTGTTTGTATGTGCGTCACCTCGCACGTGAAACTAAATTCATGCATGTATAAAATTTGCCTTGTATTTAGTCGCTTTTGGGTTCAGATATTTTTGCTTGCCTTAAATTTGACGTGTAATCTGCGTCTGAAAGGGCAGGTTGTGAAAAATAATGTCATATTGAGACACTAAATGTTTAAATCAGGGTACATCATCTTAAATTATCTATGCTTTGCTTCTTTTACTTATTAATGGTTAAATGAATATTGAATTATTTATTTGATTTCTTGTGAAGAGCTAGATGAGAAGTTTAACACCGATCTCATGTCTGTCAGTGTAACATGAAGCTACAGACAGAAATTAGCTTACCTTAACATCCATCCATTTTTTCCTGGGGGGCGAGTGCCAGTACCAGCTGGCCCTGGGCGAGGCTCTGGCATTGGAGCAGAGGCGGGGTTCACCCTGGACAAGTCGCCAGTTCATCACATGGCTGACAAACAACCATTCATGCTCACATACACACCTACGGACACCAATTAACCTGCATGTTTCTGGACTGTGGCGAGAATTACCCAGTTGTAGCTTTATGGTGGCGAATACTAGTTTGATACTGTTATATTATTTAAGAGAGAATGTTTTTAAAAATATAACCCTGGTAATTTACATGCAGTCCCTTAAGGCTAACTCAATCTCTTAAATCATATATTTAAAGCAATGTTAAGGATAAACTCTAAACATTTAAGGAGATTCATGTACATCAGCAGCAGAAATTACATCAGAAAACATTTTCAATATATTTAGAGGTCACATATTGTTAAAAATATGTAAGACAGTTACTTTTTTATTACTTCAAATCAGGTCCAGGTGCCTTAGAAATACTGTAAATCCATCAAAACACTTCCCGAAGTCCATAAAGAAACACACAGAATGCAGAAACTGTGTCTTTTTAATAAGCCAATCAGGAGAGAAGCTCATTAATATTAAGCAGACAAAGCCACACATGTATCTTCTTATAAAAACGTCAAATTAAGTGTGAAATTTTCAAATAATCTTGTTTCACGTCGTCATGTTTTCCTTTGTTTGTCCTGCAGGGCGAGCTGCTGAGCCCCTGCCGCTGCGACGGCTCGGTGCGCTGCACCCATCAGCCCTGCCTCATCCGCTGGATCAGCGAGAGAGGCTCTTGGAGCTGCGAGCTGTGCTACTTCAAGTACCAGGTCCTGGCCATCAGCACCAAGAACCCTCTGCAGGTAACACGAAGGGAGTCTGCAGCACAAACACAACAAGACTTTCCTGGTTCAGATGAGTCTCGCACGTGAGATTTAACTCTTGAACCGGCTCGGTTCAGTTTAGTTTGCTCGTCCAACGCTCTTTTTGACTGCGATTCATGGAAACAAGACAGATATTACGCAGGTAAACACAAACACTGACATGCTCTGCGAGGTGTAATGTATTCCTTATTTTTTTATATATTCACGAGTGAATCATGCGGCCAGCGATCTTACTGCTGACGGAGACGTTTCATAAGAACACGTATACAACATGCAAACACTGCTGCATCAGACCCAACAGTCTTTGCTAGAACAAATCTTGGGCCGTCGCTGTGGTGTGAGGACTGTTTGCCATATTGTGCTGACACATTTTCCCTCTGCGTCACTGTCCTTCTGCCCTTCTTTTCAGAGGCGGCCAATGGATCTAAAACCTATTGAGAGGATGCCATGTGTGTGTGTGTGTGACATATTCATCTATGTGTGTGTTCATCATGGACTCATATATGTAGATTTCTTTGTTTTCCATCTACCATCTTCGGAAAGGTTATTTCACCGAGCTCTCACCAACCACTGAAAGTCAGTCTCAGATTTATTCTTGTCCGGCGGCTTCTTAGTCGCTCACTCTCTCCTTTTCTCTTCTTAGCTTCCTCTGGTAACGTCCTCTTTGGCTCTTTTCACCTCTGTCGTTATGTTGTTGAGCCCGGTTATGTTGCCCGCTTGCCCAGCTCCTGTTCTGGCACGACACTGGCTCCGCTCCCCGCCAGTATTCCCCCTTGAAAACCTCAGACGCCATTCATCTATATGTTATACTTATATGTCATTTAGCATCAAATCAATCACATTTTATGGCTACATAAATCAAGTTATTATTATTATTATTATTACCTGCAGTTAAAAGGGGTCGGCACGGTGGTGCAGTGGTTAGACTGTCACCTCCAGGCTTTCCTCTTCCATCACTCATCTCACGACCCCTCAGATTTATATTATGACCCTACAGAGGGGCCCAACGCCTATGTTGTGAACCTCTGGACTCAACTGTTTATAGACAAGCTCCACGAGGCTAGCACCAATTACTTATTTAAATAACATACAAAGACTTTGAATGAGGAGGCACAAACGTTTTTTTACAACCTTGAACTGAAATATTTCGACTGGCACTGAAGATTTGAATATTTTTAATTGGAGCTGTGTCATTTTCCTTGCATTTTAGCTTCCTGGTGGCTTTATTAGTTTGTTAAATTAACAAAATCATGATCATTATTATCAGATTTATAGCTGAGTTTGTGGTAAATAAAAGATACCTTGCACATGGAGACAGTATGTGCAAGTCTGTTCGTCACCGTGTATGTCTACATTGTTGCATTTGTACTTTAATTTAAGTAAAGGATGTGAGGACTCGTTCCACTGCTGATTTAGATGCTCTCCTCTCTCCAGTGGCAGGCCATCTCTCTGACGGTGATCGAGAAGGTGCAGATAGCGGCCATTATCCTGGGTTCCCTTTTCCTCATCGCCAGCATCTCCTGGCTCATCTGGTCCTCCCTCAGCCCGTCGGCCAAGTGGCAACGTCAGGACCTGCTCTTCCAAATCTGCTACGGCATGTACGGCTTCATGGACATCGTCTGCATAGGTAAAGGACGCCAAAAAACAAAAACTTATATTAATAAACATAGGCTGCATTATGCGAGGATGAAAAACATGTATTCAGTTCACGTCGTGTTGTTTGTTAAGGTCACACAAAATGAAAAACAGGAACCAAACTAAAGAAGCAGATGGTTTATAGGTGGGAGATGACAACTACAATAAAAGCAAAGCAAATTTTGATGATGGCGCAGAGAACAAGAGATTCTGTTTTTCTCGAAGCAACCTGGTCGACTGTTCTCGTGTAATTGTGAGTTGCCCGTGTAAAGCAGCACTGAGAACAGATGGCATCAGATATCTGCACTGTGATTACTGCCAACTGTCTATTCTCATCCACGCAGGCGAGATGGAAAGTTTCTACCTATGATGCTGATTACAAACCGTCTTTTAGCATAACATTTGATGTAAAGCAGTGGGAATTCATGCACTGTCCTTCACCCGGCTCCTTCTTCTTCTTCTTCTTCTTCCAGGCCTCATCATCCACGAGGGATCGTCGGTGTATCGAATCTTCAAACGATGGCAGGCTGTCAATCAGCAGTGGAAAGTACTGAACTATGAGAAATCAAAGGACTTGGGCGACCCGGTGAGTTCGAGCAGTAAGGCGGGGGGTCGCGGCTCGCGCGGCAACCCTCACGGCTTGGCCAGCAGCAGCGGCGGGCGACAGAGCAGGAGGTTAAGAACTATTCTGAACCACCACTGTGGATACACCATCTTGCACATCTTGAGCCAACTGCGGCCCAACGACCCGCGGATCAGCGCCGCCGCCAACCGGGAGGTGGTGATGAGGGTCACCACCGTATGAGGCAGCGGAAATGGGACAGACCTCGTCTTTGTGTCCAGATGTAAATGAGAGGACGGACTTATGGACCTGTTATTAAAATACTAAAGACTCATGTGGGCAACAGGAGCCTGAGCGACGGCCGACAGACAGCACACACTCGAGGATTTCTCCTCTTGTTTCGTACAACAAAAGGAAGCCAGATGCTCCTTTTCAATAATTAAAGAACTTAAAGAAAACAAAGAAGAAGAAGAAGCGTTGAAAGACAAACATGAAACATGAGGGAGGATAAAAGTGTAAACAGGCTTTCTAACCGAATCCAAGATGATGAGACGTTTTTTCCAGTTCAATATCAGGATGCACAGAGACATTTTTCTTTGATTTGATCTCTTTGGTTTTGTTTTTTTTGGGTTTTTTGTTGTTTTTTTTACTCACTTTGATTTTGTACGGATGTATGATTTTAGATGAAATCATGTAACTCCATACATGCCAAGCATTTACATTTCCAACTATGTATAATGATCTTTAAAATTTCTACAAGCGAACCAATGCTGGGAAATAAGACCGAAAACTGAAACAAACAAACGTGAGTGGGGGGAAACACAGAGGTGACAGCTGAATAATAAAAAGTCGTTAAAGCTGAAAAAAAGTAGAAAAAATAATAATAATAAAGAAAACAATAAGATTTCAGTGACACTTAAACTTTTCTGCAATAAAGATACGTATGTACATTTCACAGGGAATTTTGCATGGGTATATAATTTTATTCTTCATCACATAACATAAGCACATGACAAATTTGCTCTATTTCGAATGGTGCTTGCCAAAATAAACACTTTAAAAACATCTGATTTCATTGCACCAACTTTTTGTCAACATGACAAACGGGCAGTGTGTTACAGCTATTTCAGCTAAAATACAGATTGTTGCTGCTGTGTGCTGATTCAGATTTGATAATAAGTAAACTATTGGATTAAAAACGGGGATCAGACGATCTCTTACTACTCAGTCTTGCTCAGTCTCTTCTTTACTCCACCTGAGGCTTGAATCGTGCATCGAGCGCGTTCGGGATTTTCTGGTGTAAACGTAGTTTCGGGGGAATGTGACGGACATTCTGTGTTTTTTCTTAAATGGACTTGTTTAAACTGACTGAAACTCTCCCTCAGGTCAAATAAACTCACTAGCAAGCGAATCCTGATACAGATAATTTAATCAGCAACAAGTCGCTTAATTACAGTGTAAGAAGAAAAAAAAACAGTCAAAAACCGTAAAAAGTAAAACTATGTATGTCAAAACTACAGATTTATGTAATTTTCAGTCACAGATTTGTCTGTTATTATACAGATTTGCACCTTCAAAGTAAAACAAACTAAATTTTATATAGAATTTTAAAAAAACAGAAAACCACTGTAAATTTTACGATTTGTTTTTACAGTGTAGTTAACTGGCAGAAGATTAACTGGTTGACTTTCCCTTTTTTTAAAAAATACGTTTATAAACTGAAGATTTGGACTGTTTGTCAGCATCATTTTGGCTAAATGGTCGGTCTAATTCTCATTTTAAGGTATCATCATCAACTTAAAACATCATCAACTCTTCTACATAGAGTAGAATATTATATATTCTGTAAATACAGCCTCCTGAATTTTCCACACCAAAAAGTCAGTAGGGCTCATCCTCTGGGAACCATGAACGTCTGTACAAAATTGAATCTAAATCTATCCAGTACTGTGCATGGGGCCGTGCTGACAGGGGGGGTCGACCCACGCTCCTGTACACCTCGCAGTGATGACAGCAGCTCCTTTTATTAAAGACATTTTGACACGTTTCATTCAGAAAATCGCAGACGAGTAACGAATAACCAATGACGGCTGAGCTCCGTTTAGCTGCTTCAGCTTCAGTGCTGGTTTACTGACTTGCTGGGACACTGGAAGAGAATGCAGCCAGTGTTAATGAGCTTCATCGGCTGTGACAAGTGAAAACGTCTGCTGTGGAGGATCAGGATCACTTTCAGTGGTCAGGTTCGTGTTCACGTACGAGGACTCTGACTGCAGTTTGCTCTCAGCTCTCACTGTGCAGACACAGATATGATTTAAGGAGCAGGTTGTTTTATGTTCATGAGGTGGCTGGATGTGACAGTATGA
Source organism: Nibea albiflora (assembly GCA_014281875.1). Classification (NCBI taxonomy): domain Eukaryota; kingdom Metazoa; phylum Chordata; class Actinopteri; family Sciaenidae; genus Nibea; species Nibea albiflora. Next base: position 23,782,904 of record CM024793.1, on the reverse strand, counting down.
TTGTGTATGAGCGATGACATTTGCATGAATTTAAACAGTGAGAATAAATCATCTGCAGCCAGTCAGTCAGGTCCGGTGGATGTTTGAGGGTCAGAGAAGCTGTTGACATGCAGAATTAAAGGAGGATGATCGAACCGATGAGCTGCTGGTTATAAAGGCTGCATTTCTTCTTCTGTGGTGCTTATTGGTCAGACTCTGACAGTTTGTGTAACTAAAGTGTGTCAGCACAGAAACCTGTGAGCGTGTGTCGCCCTCCAGTGGCCGCTGCGGCTCTCTTCAACGTGAAACCATTTCATGTCTCCGAGGGACAAAAAAAAAAAAAAAAAAACTAAACTCAGGACAAAAACCTGCAGCAGGAGAGAGATCCTGAGATGTCTGGTAAGTCTTCAAATCTTTCTTTATAGATAGTTTGTATAAACATGTGTTATTCTCTCCTTTCTGACCTCATAGAGAGAATAACATATCGGTGACTCCAGTGGAACGTGGTTTAAAAATAAAAGGCTGTGACAGACACTTAAAGTCTCAGTTAACAGAAATATAAAGATTTATAACAACATATCTATTTGCTGTCATATCTTATTGCTACAATATTAATTTATTTGGACTATTTATATCATTTACAACAAATGAATAAACATTAATAAAAGTGTTTTTACTTCACTTACTTCTGTGTTTTATTTTTATAGTCTGTCGTTTCCGCCGGGTTTCCTCCGGTTCCGGGATCAGCTGAGACCGTTTTGGGCCGGTTTCGTATGAATCGGGTCACGTGACAGAAACAGGACAACGGGCTCGCTTGTTAAACGTTTGACTCTTTGTGACTTTGTCCTCGGGCAGGTTCCTCCTCCACCTCCTTCGGCTCCTCCTCCGGCTCCTTCCTCCTTACCTGTCCGGTAAGTCGACGCCTTCAAGCACCGGAAACTACAGCGTTATGAGCTGAACGAGGCTCTCAGGTGAGCTGTTTGACACACTTTGAAGAGATTTTAACCACCACAGAAGAAGAAAAAGAAGATGATTAAGTTCCTGCGCTCAGGTGAGTCCTCCGGCAGGTAACCTTTAAACCTTTATAGTCTTATTATCAAATGAAAGTTTGAAGATTTTAACCTGTGGTGGAAAGCTGCAAGTACATTTACTTGAATACTCGAGTAAAATCTGTACTTTTAACTCCTCTTATATTTATTTTAAACATGCAGGTACTTCACAGAGTCTGAAAATCTAATAAATAATGAAATAATGATGTATTATTAGTGACAAAAACAAACTTTATTCATCCTTTGGTGAAGCTGCCTGCCTGTATTGTATGTGATGTATATATGTATGTATATATGTGATGAACACTTGAATGCATCAGTATATTATAACACAGATTATTCTACATAATAGGTACTTTGAATCACTCTCACGCTGTGCATAGGCTGCTTTAATATGCCGTGCTTTTACTGACACAGTCACAGAGTTCATGTGCTCACATGGAGACGTTCATCATTTCCTGTGCCGCAATATAACATCCTCATAAACTGTCCACAGGAGCGCACATTTACTCACGTGTCGTACTTAAACGTCCAGATTTGGAGGCTCTGTTTACAGAATCTGTATTCTCTTGAGTCTTGAGTAAATGTACTTAGTTACTTTTCACTACTGAGAAGTTGAATGAGTCGATTAATCTGTCCTTACTTTGGGGGGAAAGGAAGCTGCCCTGTATGTGGTGGTTCAGTGGCGACCCGTGGCGAGCCAACATGCTGATTAAACGTGCACTTTTTCTCTCGTGGTTTTCTGTGTGTGCAGGATTTAGTTCTGTGTGCGCTGTGATGTGACTGTAAGAAGCTTTAATCCCGATATAATTACCTGTTTGCTTCCAGTCAGAGAGCCCCCCGATGAGAACATCCACATCTCCTCGCTGCCTCCCAGTATTCCCACAGATCAGGAGCCGCAGCAAAGCGGAGGACAAGGTACGGGTGTTTGTTTGTGACCATGTGTATCTCCGCCTGGAGGTTTTCTTGCACCTCTAAGAGACTTTCTTTGCATCAAACCGTCGGAGTGGATTTGTGTGTTTACTCCGGTTGCGTCATACCTTTGCAGGTGACCGGGCGGAGGAGACAGCGGTGATCCAGACCACACACACTCACAGGGTCTCCACCCCGTCGGTCTTCCTCCAGAAACAGAACAATGAAACCGTCTCCAGTACTTACTTTGACCAGAGGGTCCCTGTTCCCGAGGAGGGCAGCAAGGTTAGACCACGAGCCCGCGAGAGGTGTCAGATAAAACATGTGATGGAGTAGCCTGATTTGCTTGCCTGTACACCCTCTCCTGATTGTTAAATTGTGTAGTTTGACCCAATCCGTTTGTGTTTGTGTCTCCTGTAGAGCTGCTTTAGCTTCCGTAAGCTGTGGGCCTTCACTGGCCCGGGCTTCCTGATGAGCATAGCCTACCTGGACCCGGGTAACATCGAGTCTGACCTGCAGTCTGGTGCTAAAGCTGGCTTCAAAGTAACGATTACTTACATTACTGATTACTTTTTCTTAATATTTAAAAGGATCTATTGACAGAATATGGCAGAAATTTGATGTAACATTCATAACTGTGTTTTTTCCTCAGTGTATAATCACCTGAAAATAAGAATAATTCGTCACCTCAGAATGAGACTTTTATATCTACAGAGGCCGACAGAAAGCAGACAGATTGTAGACGTTATTAGAGAAGAGTCAGCTGTCCAGCTGGTCTCCGTCACTCCGCTCAAACTAACTCTGATGATCGTGAAGCTAGTTATCATCTCCCGTCTCCTGAGGTTTACAGCTCGTTAATGAGAGTCATGAATTAAATTCTGAGGTGAGATAAAACACACAGGTGAGAGTGCCTGCAGGAGGTAAATAATATAATCACATAACTAGAAAAACTAGAAATGATTTCCAAATATACAAAAGTAGGACTCAAAATAAGAGAGTATGCCTTCAATATGAGAGTTAAGACAGATGATAAACAAAAGGAGTTATACTATTCTGAATAACATCCTGTAGGACTGATCTGATTGGTCAGTGGTCTGTCTGTTGATATGATGTTCTGTGGTGAAGCAGCTGCCAGCAGACCATGCAGCGAAAACAGAAAATGTTATGTCATATACAGACCAGATGAAGTCTGGATAAACTCATAGGAAAGGACGGGCGCTCCCTGCTCACTCACTTTCACTATACTGCAGGTTAAAGCTCAACAGAGGTGAGCTTTGACCTCCAGGCTGAATTTTAAGTGTTGGAAGTGAATGAATATTCACAGAGGGACCGAGCCCTGAACCTGACGCACGACTATCAGTCCAGTTACTCCTCCTGCCCCCAGTGACCAAAACCTTGTGAAACACTTATGAGAGGATGAGCTGATCAAACGTTCATTCGGTCATTGTCTCTCTATAGAGTTTAAAACTGAAAACTGAAGCGCACAACTCTTCTATCGGGGTATAAATAGGATATCGACTCATCATCCAGCTCAACAGACAAACAGAGAGGCGGGCGTGGGTGAAAACATAACCTCTCTGGCAGCGTGATATAACAATAAAACTGCACTTCCTTTATCATTTTTAGATTTTGTTCCACATAAAAATGAAGGATGAAGTGGATGCAGATGGTGCGGTACAGAGAGTAAATCTCCTCCGCGGTGTGAAAACACAAGTTGTCCAATGTGAAGATTTGTAACGCGTGGTTCAGAGTATGTGGAACGTTTCTCAGACGCAGGAAGCATTTAAAACATTTTCAGCGAACATCAGAGGAGTGCAAAGTCTGACGTGTCCCCAAATCAGAAAAAACTAACTTTGACTGAGTTTGATTGATTCTTTGTCGGCCTGGTTTCACCAAAGACGATCTACAACAACCAAACTAAAACTTTCTGAACCGTCACAAGCTGTTTTCAACAACACAACATTTGGAGTCGTCGTGTGCGAGGAGACGGCGCTCCTTCGATGGCTGACTAACAGATGACCCTCTGCTCTCGCCCCGTCAGCTCCTCTGGGTGTTGCTGGGAGCCACCATCATCGGCCTGCTGCTGCAGCGCCTGGCGGCTCGGCTCGGCGTGGTCACCGGGATGCACCTGGCTGAAGTCTGCAACCAGCAGTACCACACGGTGAGCTATCAGCACGCTCGGCTGGTGATGGTTTCCCCCCGCGTTCTTTGGAGATGTGGTTTACTGTAACTGTCTCGACTGCTCGGCTGCTACAGGAGCTGTAATCTCTCAGATTAAATGATCAAGAATTGAACTGTGAGCTGTGAGCAAAGTTATTACAAACTGAGAGAACATTTACAGTTAAATCTGAATGAATTATTCATGTGACTTCATTCCTTAATCCGGCTCTCTGTTTCTCTAATACCTGTAGAGGAAAAAGCAGCTGTTAACCACATGGTTGGAGTCACGTGATCGGGCCTTTTGTTCTCTCGGGCATGCCGACTGCTGGGCTCATTTTTAAGAGGCTGCAGAAATATGAAAGGAGCCACATGAATGGAACAAATCCTTAGCTTTGCGTCTGTGCAGTTGTTTGCATTTCAAATGTTTTAAAGGAGCTGAGTCGGCCCAGTCAGAGTTTATATATAAGTGAACATGGGCCTTCTTGGAAAGAAGGTTCTGGACGCGGGCTTCCTCCCACAGCACAAACACGTGCAGGTTAACTGGTAACTCTGAGTGTCCTCCGTCCAGGTGCCTCGTGTCATCCTGTGGTTGATGGTGGAGCTGGCCATCATCGGCTCCGACATGCAGGAGGTCATCGGCTGTGCCATCGCCTTCAACCTTCTCTCCTCTGGCAGGTGGTGTGATCCTTTACCTCAGTAAAAGTACTAATACCGCACCGTTACAAGTGAATGCAGATGTTAAGTAAAAATATAAAGTCTGTTGTCTTTAATTATTGCTACGATGCAGAGGTAACGCTCAGTGTGGCAGCGATACAGCTGCCTGTAGTCAGAGCTAACAAAGCTAACCATGGAGCTAACAGATTATGTGTGTGTGTGTGTGTACTGATAGGATCCCGTTGTGGGCTGGTGTCCTCATCACCATCATCGACACGTTTGTCTTCCTCTTCTTAGATAAGTATGGTAGGTTTGGTCTCCTCCTACATCCGTCAACAATATATGATATTATTGTGATACATAATATAACAACAAAACTTCTTTCTGCAGGTCTCAGGAAGCTGGAGGCCTTCTTTGGTTTTCTCATCACCATCATGGCCATCACCTTTGGCTATGAGGTATACGTGTATTTGCTATGATTGCATTATTTATGATCAAACACTAGTGAGTCGGTGACTTTGCTCCCCCTTTTCCCGGTGGTCCAAAACGCCTTTAACACTCCCCCCGCTGCTCTGAGCTCACAGTCCAGGCTAACAAACTGAGCTAACGGCAGCTACAGTTTACTTCACTGTCCATCAGGAGACTCTGTAAATCACAGAGAGTTCAGCCGGAGTGAAAACCAGAAAACATTTTCTCCATAAAATATGATCCAGTTTCACACGCGTGCATGTGTTTTCCTGTGTTGTAACCTGAACTCGTTTCCTCTCTTTCAGTATGTGACAGTGAGTCCAGACCAAGGCGAGCTGTTAAAGGGGATGTTTGTGCCGTACTGCGAGGGCTGCGGACCCATCCAGCTGGGTCAAGCCGTCGGCATCGTGGGAGCCGTCATCATGCCTCACAACATTTACCTCCACTCTGCTCTCGTCAAGGTGCGATCAGCTGCTGCGTGGATACAACATCCCTCTTTTTATTTTCAGTTAAACTGTATGAATGTTCTCCTCTCAGTCTCGGGAAGTGGATCGGTCCAACAAGAGGGAAGTTAAAGAAGCCAACAAATATTTCCTCATCGAGGCGTCCATCGCGCTGTTCGTCTCTTTCCTCATCAATGTGTTCGTGGTGGCTGTTTTCGCCGAGGCTTTTTACGATCGCACGAACGAGGAGGTGGTGAGTATCCGCGCGGCGAGCTGCACAAAAGAAACGCGTTTGTTCTTTGGCTGCTGTGCTGCAGATGTGTGTGTGTATTCTTTTATTTCAGTACACGGTCTGCAATCAATCAGGAACTCCTCATTTAGATTTGTTCCCTCTGAACAATGAAACTCTGCAGGTGGACATCTACAGAGGAGTACGTAAAGATGTCACTATGTCCACAGCTCAGCACGTTAACTTATCCGCGACGGTGAATCTGATGGTGAGCTCTGTGTGGGCGTCTGTTGCAGGGAGTGGTGTTGGGCTGCTTCTTTGGCCCGGCAGCTCTCTACATCTGGGCCGTGGGGATCCTCGCAGCTGGTCAGAGCTCCACCATGACCGGGACGTACTCCGGTCAGTTTGTCATGGAGGTCAGTGACACTTTAAAACGTCTGAATCAGTCTCTGTTTACTCAAGCCAGGTGATTTATGGCACACTGCACTGTTTACTTTGCTGTAAAGGACCTCAGATTTCTCGTGATTGTCGCAGACAAACATGTTTTCCCGCCCTCAGGGTTTCTTGAACTTGCGCTGGTCTCGCTTCGCTCGGGTGTTGTTAACCCGCTCCCTCGCCATCACTCCCACCCTGCTGGTCGCCATCTTCCAGGACATCCAGCACCTGACGGGCATGAACGACTTCCTGAACGTGCTGCAGAGCATGCAGGTGAGATAGATAGAAACTCCTGTAATCTATAAAGTGATGTGCATTTTTATTTTATTTAGAATTTTATGATATAAGGATTTAATGAAAAAGATAATAAAATAGATTAAAGGAATATTAAAATAGACAAATAATAATAATAATAATAATAATAATAATAATAATAATAATAATAATCTATTGTAATATATCATAATTCTTCTTCTTCTTCTCTCCCAGTTGCCGTTCGCCCTCATCCCCATCCTCACTTTCACCAGTCTGCCATCTCTCATGCACGAGTTTGCCAACGGATTGTAAGTTCATCTGATTGATGAGACACAAAGATCATTGTTGTTTCTCCTCTTCAACAAGCTTCTCTCTTCTTCCCGCAGGGTGTTTAAGATCGGAGGAGGACTGGTGATCCTGTTGGTGTGTGGCATCAACATGTACTTTGTCGTGGTGTACGTGACCGCCCTTCAGAGCGTGTGGCTGTATGTGGTGGCAGCGTTCTTTTCCATAGCATACCTGACGTTTATTGGATATTTGGTAGGTAACATCACGGCTGCAGGGGCACCACAGATTTCTACAAATATTTACAAAGCTGTCACTTTTTCCTGCCTTCAAGCGTCTTATCCTAACAAACTGTAAAACCCCTGCGACCACTGGAGTTTGTAGTACTTGCAGTACCTGTAGCGCTAGTATCCTCTATGTCACGTCACGTGTGTGTTTTAGCGTCATGCTAGGAAGGAGAGGGTGAGACGAGGCGGATGACACGACAGATGCTGTTAAATCCGACACGCTGGACCTTTAAATGATGGTTTCATATAGTAGAGCTGAAATGATTAATTGATTAATTGATATTAACGGACAACTTAAGTCACTTTTTTTGCAAAAATGCAAATACTTCTCAGTCTAAAATGAATATTTGGTTGGATAAACATCTCTGGGGGGGGTCATTCGAGTGACTAATAGAGCCTCTTTTTAAGACGCGATTGTCTCGTTCGTCTGTCTGCAGGTGTGGTTGTGTCTGATCGCTCTCGGAGTGTCCTGCCTCGATCCGACCACCAGGAAAGAGAACGACACGACCGTCCTGATTGAGCGGCAGCCCGAGTTCGACTCCTGAATTAAAAGTATGCTTGAGAGGACATTGGTGTCAAAGATACAGCTGCAAGCAGCCTTTTATTTTCACTGACTGTACAGCACTAGTTTAGCCGTGTAGACTGGTTTACAGGTGTGAATGAAGGATGACACAAAATAAGAAATGCTGTCAGTTCAGTTCTTTTGAATTAAATTTATATTACAGTGATTTTCTAAGAGTTTAATGCCACATTGAATGCAATTTAACGTGAATATGAATATAGAACAGAACACTAAGTTTTGACGATGAGCTTCCTAGCTGCTGCAGCTGTAGTAGTGACAGTGTTTGCTGCAGGTTAAACACCGCTGACGGTATAAAGAATAGACAGTGCGTGCGTGACGTCACTCACAGGTTTCTGCAGCTCAGTGTGGTGCCGCCTCTGCCACCTCCCGGTCCATCTAAAAACTGGCAAAGACGTGGATGTAACGACACCCACCTGAGCGTCCACGCTCTTAATCCTGCATAACTTTAAGCCTTAATATAATGTGAACAGGTGAGTTGTATATAAATTCACCCTCAGTACAGTTGTCATGAACGGGGAAATTAGCTACAGAGACCAAAACTGTTTTTTGTACCAGGCTGTAAACATGTTTATTTCTGCTGTCTAACATGGGGACTTATGGAGACTGACTCACTTCTGGAACCAGCCTCAAGTGGACGTTTGAGGAACTGCAGTTTTTGGCACTTTGCTTCACAGCTTCAACCACTTGGTTGAAACTTCACCAAAAAAAACTTCTTGCAGCACAAATCTACAAAAACAGGAAGTGTGTCACGTCTCCCGACAACCTTCAAGAGAAAATATTAACAAGTTATATTAAATTAAGACTTTTTTTTGTTGAGGAAACTGAATTCGGTGTTTTTGCAGGCCCTCCATGCAGTTTCTCTCTCGGCCACAAGGAGGCAGTACAGGCCACAGAGGAGACTCCTCAGATACAGTAAATGTCTCCTCACCACCAGAGCTGTTCAACATAACACAACACAATAAATGACATGGTGTGTTACATCATGTTGTATGCGTTGTTACGGCCGCGCAGAGACGGCGTACCGTTACCGTGTCAAACGAGCCACACAGAACCGAACAGGGCAGGGCAGCAGTGATCATGTTTGACTGGTGTGTTCATTCAGAGGTGGCTGCTGTCTGACATGCCTGTGGTGTTGGTATGTCTGAAGAGTTGCAACTATTGTGTAACTGCAAAGCAAGCACTGCTGGTTTCAGTGTTTCTCGAATTCCAGGCCTTGAAGAGCTTCAGCCTTTTTCTTTTTTTTTTTTGCAAGGCGAGGAGAGGCGGATGGACAGGTTTTTCTTTGCATTGTGGCGGGGAACTTTTTTTTTTTTTTCCTGTCATGGAGGGAGAGTTATGTAAGAGGGGAGAGTCTTCCCACCTCCCCTCTCTGTTTTTGTTTTTCTCAATGAGCCAATGTCTCCCTGCCTAGGCCTCACAGCCTGTCCAGTAGGCCCCTTTCCTGGAAACATAGCCTAGCAGAGGCCACTCAGGGGCAGGCCTGCGAGGTGGGAGGGTAAGGGGAAGGAGTGGAGGGTAGGAGGGGAGGGAAGGAGGGGAGGGAAGGGGGGGCTCTTCCAGCAAATCACATGATTGTAGACCCTTTACAGTCCCAGCCCTTACATGAGCCTCAGATGCTGCGAGCACATTTCAACAGCCAGTTTGTCATCAACATGATTGGATGTAGCTAATGCGTGGCAGAGTGCATGAGGCTGTAAGAAGACGCTGTGGATTCCCAGGTGTGAGATGTAGAAATAGAACCACAACGCCTGATGGATGGAGTGTGTGTGCTTGTGTATATTTATATATATATGTGTGTGCGTGTGTGTGTGAAAGGGGTTAATTATTGTTTTTCTAGCCATTAATGTCAACAACACTACAGATTTTTACTGTAATATGAAGGGTGTTGTATATAATCGTATTTTAGGGGCATTTTTAGCCTCATTAATGTGATTTAACTGTTAAATTTGTATATTTGGATGATTTATTGTTGATGTCCATGACATGTTTGTTGTTTTGACTGATTTAAAGCATTGTAATCAGAAAAAAAACAATCCGTGTGTTATTGGATTGTAAACAAACACAATAAACCACAGTGTGGATTATTCAAGGATAACCGCACGTCTTCTCCTCGTGTCCATGTTTGAGGCGCTCTTCACGTGTGATTTATTCCCCCTCTTCTCATCTCCTGCTCCGTACTCGTGTTGGCAGACGTAAGACGGATGTAGCTGTAACTTGTATCTGATGTTCTGAGGGTCACATGTTTTTGGATGGGTTCAACTCCAGCAAACCCCCTTCAACACTCCATCCAACGCCGGGGCCTCAACACCAGTTAGCCCCCTTTTCTTTTTTTTTCTTCTTCTCTTGCTCCGTCTATCTGTCTGCTTTCTCAGAAGAGGAATGCAACAGAAGAAGAAGACGAAGAAGAAGCAGCAGAGAGAGAGAGTGCGAGAAGATAATGAAGTTGATTTAGTAAACAGTGGCATCAGCTGTAAACCACATGACATTCTCCAGCTGTGCGGTCCATACTTATTTTGTATATATTTTTACACAGATCTGTCAGTGCTGCCTTAAAATGTCCGACACCAGGAATGCTAACAGCGGGGCCATTCTTGTTTATGTCTTGCATTGTGGCCACTGTGGGCACTGGCTCTAGCTTGTGGTGTAATTGGCCCACATGTGTTTGGAAAGGGTCGACTGACTTACTTCAACTGTGCAGTTATTCCTTTATTAGCACGTTTGTTTTATCGTTAGTCATCAGTCGCATGCATGCATGCATGCATGCAGCTTGTGTCCTCTGCATCACATCACATGTGTGTTTTTTAGCTGCTTAAATATAGCAATTATTCTGTGTATGTGTGTGTGTGTTTGTGTGTTTGCAGCGATCACTGAGGTTTCTCAGAGGATAAGGAGGCACTGCAGAGGCTCTGTGCTGTAAATATAAATATCTGGGGACCCACAGGTTGACCACATTGCCTAACATGATGACAAACCCACTTCTGTTTATTTGAACAAGGTGAAATGTTTTAGCTCTAGCTGCTCGCTGTACTCAAGAAAGTGAGAAATGATTTGTCTGCAGCTGAGAGCAACTTATTTATATTAAAGAAGTGTTTTTTTCTGATTAATATCTGGATTTAGACTTGAATAAATGCTAAATAAGTCTTAACAGAGATGTAATATTTTATACATGTTTATGATCAGCAGCCTAAACTGCATTAGAGAGCGATGTTCTCCAGCAGTTTTCAAGCAAAACAAGTTAGTTTCATTTTACAGTTGTCAGTAAAGGGAAGCAAAAGCAAGAGAGAAAATGAAAGGAGCTTGGGTCATGGGTTTCACTCTGCCCTCTGTTACCCTCATAAAAACCCTCCTACTGCTGAGGGACAGTGACCGTGTAGCCCTGCATGCAGTCAAATCCACCTTCTGACATGGAGAGACTCAGTCAGGGTGCATCAGATGACTAGACTGCTGCATACGTTACAGGTATTGTATAACTTATATTATATGTACAGTTTCATTATGAGTAATGCAGTATACGCGCTGTGTGCTGAGAGTTTTTGACTGCTTATATGTTATATATATTCATTTAATGGGTGGAGATGATTCAGTCAACACTGTTATTGTTATGATATCATGATGTTTTGAAGCACGAGTTAACGTGGTAAACAGGGGTGTATGTTTATTTCCACTGCAAGGAAACATGAAACTGACTATCTAAAAATAATCCACAAATCAAACATACCAGGTCGTGCAGTAGGCTACTTTTATTGGGAGATTAGTGCAATATTATAGCTTTAAATGTCACAATCTACAACTGTTTTTTTTAACATTTATGAAGTTAAAAACACCTCAAATGAAGAGTATTCATCCAAAAATCAAACATAACAGGTAACAATAGTGCAGTAGGCAACCTTTCTTGGGAGATAATTGCAATAGTTTATCTTATAATGAATAATATTACAGTCTAGAGCTTCTCTTTAACGTTTATAAGGTTAAAAAACACCTAAAATGCAGATTATTAATCCAAAAACCAAACAAAACAGGTAACGATAGCATAATAAGATCATTTAGGGGGGATTAAAGTGCAACATTTTATTTTAGAATTAATAAAACCACAATAATTAAAGTAAAAAAAACAAATGAAATGCATTAAATTAATAATAAATAAATAATTTGTATAAAATAATATATAAAAAAATACAAAATGGCGCCTTCATAACGCGCTCTGTCGTCAACAGTATGTTACTTAATCTAATATTTTTCAACAAACAACAACAACAATAATAATAATAATAAATAATTTACAAACAGCGTGATCCCGTTTGCACGAGCACCGCTGGAATGTGTTTCGGTGCGGGAGCGTGCGGGACTTGTGGGGCAGGAATGCCTTTGGTTCACGCCCCCTCTCCTCCGGTGGGCGTCCAATCAGAGCGCGGGGACGGTTTCAAGGCGCCCGCGGAGTCCCAACCGTAGAAAAACAAAGCCCCGCATCACAACAAAACTCATATTTTACACCAAACTACTGCGCGGGGATGTAGTTTTACACGCGGGAGACGACCTCGGCGACTCATTCTCGGTCGTTTTCGTCGCTCTCTCGGGCCTTTCCGGCGATGTTGTTTATCTGTAGTAAGGGGGGGCTTGAAACCGACGTCCCCTTGCCCCATTTCCTCGGTTGTTTTCCTCCAGCCCGCCTGGATTCTCCATGTTGTTGCTGCAAGAGTGAAGACTTCGGCGGCCACGGGAGAGAGGGGGGCTCCGCGGCGGCGTTACACGGTAAATAGTACGCGGTGAAGAGAGAGAAAAAAAAACCAAAAAACAAAAAAAAACCGGAGACGGACGGAGCTGACAAGAGTCTCGAATAGCCTCCTTAGAAAACACAAAGTGCCTCCTTGCCCCCTCCCTTAGGCGGCGGCGGACCTCCCGAAAGAAGAAGCAGAAGAGGAGCGACGAGAGGGGGGCGAATAAAGAAAGCAAGGGACGAGATAGCACCGAGGATTGTTTCTATATATATTTATATATATTTATATAACTGAGGCGGGACGGCTGGCGGTTACCTCGGTGATTAATTGTGAATAAAAACCCAATGAGGGATGCCCATCAGTGCTCGGGGACAGGATTTGAGGATTTTGAGGGCTCCGTGATTGTCAGATGGAAAGTTCTGTTATCACCCAAGTGCAGAAAGAAGAAGTGTCACCGAAAACAGGTGAGATACACACACACACACACACATCCTCCTCGTGCCCGTGTCACACACCTGTAATCGTGTGTTTGTTAGTTGTTGTTGATCCTGAAGAAGTGAGCAGTGTGTTGTTGTTGTTGTTGTTGTTGTTGTTGTCTTGTAGTGCGCCCATTTGACAGTTGAGCGCTGCGGACGCAGCTCCAGCGCGGTTTGAGGCGCACTGCAACCCCCCCTTTTCTCTGCACGTCCACCGTCCACACACGTTAAACAAGCCTTTCGAAATCACATCTGTGCCATTTATCGAGCGTGTGTTTGCACGGGAGCTCCTGTGCTCACAAAGACACGACATTTGTTTGAATAAAATCAGATGAAATCCCTCATTTTATATCTTCACCGCTGAATATAAGGTGAAGTATAAGTGCACAGGGTCCATCCATTAACATGTGGTGTTGTGATTATCTCCACTGAGTTTCCCTCAGCTGCTGCTGCTGCTGCTGGTGTTGGTGTTGGTGTTGCTTCTGCTGGTGGAGGTGGTGGAGGTGGCGATCATGAAGCTGTATTTATGTCGATCAGGTTCCAGCTTGTTTGGCACCATCCCATATCCTCTACTCTACTACCAACCAGGTACAAGCGCGTGGGGAGCTCGTCTGTCACCGCGGGCAGCGCCACAGTACAGTGGAAAAACCAAGCTGTTCATTTATAACACTGTTTTGTCCATATCCAGGAGGAGGTGGAGGTGGAGGGAGGAGGAGGAGGAGGAGGAGGGTGGTGGTCACAGATCAGTGCGCTGCTGCTGCTGCACTGTGCCCACTTTTATTAGACAAACAGGTTCTGTATTAAATCATGTTTTATGCTTGTAGGTTTAAAAAAAAAAAAAGGGTGGGGGGGGGCGATGTGGATTAACAAGGAGGAGGGTGGAGGTGGTGGAGGAGGGGAGGTGTATAGAAACACCAGGTGCCGCGGTGTTGACAGCAGAATGCACAAACACACCCCTCTGCACACGCCCATTGTAGCGCCGTTTCAAAGATTTCGTTGTTTGCACGCCTGAGCGAGGCTCTGCTCATTGATTCTGCCTCTCTGCTCTGGTTGTTAACGTCGTGCACTGTGTGTGTGTGTGTGTGTGTGTGTGTGTGATCGCAGGTAGAGATCCGCGGTCCGTGTTGTGAACGTGGAAAATAATCCACTGTTGGAGTGATATATCACTTTCTATCCTTCCACGCGAGTGTGTTATGTCACACACGGCCTGTGGGGGAATCAATACGCCTGGATTGGATTCACATCGATTATTGTGTCTTTTAATATTTTCAGGAGAGTGAAGGACATGTGAGGGATTAAAGCTCCTTTGTGTTGTTGTGTAACATGCTCACTGGCGTGTGTCTGCAGTGTGTGTGTGTGTGTGTGTGTACACACTCTTACCAACAGTTTCTGAGTGAGTGTGTGTTTACGTTGTGTGTATCGATGGGTATAAATTCTGCATCTGTTTGCAAGTCCTCACACGATAACACACACACACCAGAGAAGACTTGCAGGAATGTTTTCTCCTTCCTTCCTTCCTTCCTTCCTTCCTTCCTTCCTTCCTCCCTTTTTCTTTCAGTACAAATCTCGTAACGCCGCTGCCGTCGCTGCTGCTGCTGCTGCTGCTGGGACACTCATCGTCACAGCGACTGATCAAAGACCTGCACGGAGCACCGAGGTGTGACAGCTTGTCCGAGCAGCGGCTTGCTGACTGTTTGTCCTGTCTGTTTTCTGGCTCGCTTTCAAGGGGCCGGCCCCCCGAAACGTCTCGGGGAGTTTTTAAAATGGTTGGAATGTTTTCTGTCTGTGTTTTCTGTTGAAGGTACTGCTGAAAAAGTGTGGGTTTTCCCGCCCTCTGTGATTATATAACATGTACCAGCCATTTCCAGCAGCAGCAGCAGCAGCAGCAGCAGCAGCGGCAGTGGCAGGCGCATTAAAAACAGATTTCATGTGCCATCCCTGTGGACGGATGGATGGTGCTCTCAGCTCTTAAATATGTAGATTTTACCTTTATGGATTGATTTAAATAATCTGTTTTCAGGTTTGTTTTGTGTGTGCAATAAAAAAAAAAAAAACAACATTACGTGTATCTGACGTGAGTTGCGGTGTGTGTCTGTGTGTGATTCAAGGCCCTCACTTAGTATTTCCATGTAACTGCTACACGGCAGCTCTCCTCATGAAAGTCTCTCTTTCTCTTTCTCCGGCGACCAAACAGGCCAGGTGAGCCGCTCGGCCCTGAAACAGCCTCGGAGTTGTAACATCTTCAAAGCGCTCTTCTGTTGCCTCCAAGCTCAGGATGGCCCCAAACCACCACCACCGTTACCACCACCTTCCCAGCAGGCCTTGCTGGAGTCACAGGAAAATGGGACGGTTGTCAAGGTAACACTATTCTTATTTCCAGGCAACATTTTCACACACGCACGCACACAATTTGAAGACCTCACTTCAGTTTTTATTTATTTTTGTTCATTTAAGAT
The DNA here is from genome assembly GCA_014281875.1 of Nibea albiflora. Lineage (NCBI taxonomy): Eukaryota > Metazoa > Chordata > Actinopteri > Sciaenidae > Nibea > Nibea albiflora. Next base: position 23,767,518 of record CM024793.1, on the reverse strand, counting down.
TTTTTACTTCCTTGTGTCACGCCCGCACACACACACACACACACACACTGTTGCCTTAAAGGAGGAGGAGGTGGTGTTTGAATAGTTGGACCATCTGTAGGAATAAACTCAACATGCTGTAGTAAAAATGTGCTTATTAGTGTCTTCAAGCATTTTTTTTATTTTACAACTGCGCACTAAAAAAAACCCACCGCTGCACCTGCTCTGAACATCTTGAAAGCTAACCGCAACTGTCTGCGGATATGGAGGCACTTTGATGTTCACACTCGATCCTCCAAGGAAGATAAGAACGACAGAGCGACTATCAATCCTTTAGGCGAGAAAGAGAGGAGAATGGCGTATTGTGCGCCTCATAATTGCTGAGGTGGAGGAAAAATAAAGCCTGGAAGCGTCCGCCGGCCACGCTGTCAGCCTGATTAGAGCCTCAGTACCATGTTAAAGGGGGCATTTTAATGAGATGCCATGTTTGTTCACACTGAGGAGTGTCCTCCAGCATCAGGAGGCAAACAGGAAGCAGCATCTGTAAGGGCCCTGATTATTGTCTCGCAGGCCGCCGCCGAAATGAAACCGAATTAAACGTCGGTGTCTGCGGGGTCGTGGCAGCGTTCGGGTTTATTGTTCGGCTGATGAGAGAAGATTGTCGTTGCTCGTGGATATTGTGTTTCTCGGCCTTAATTTGCCTTCCACAATGGAGGAGCCGTTACTCGTTATGTAATATATTAATAATTAATGTCGGCTCAGGAAGAGGCTCGAATGAAACAAAATGAATAAAAGGTGCAAAAGCGAGCTCACGTGACGGTAACGTGTTCTCCAGCTTTTTAATGAAATCATAAATATGCAAATCGTAAAGAAGGAAGCTGTTACGGTAAATAACGAAGCTGGTTCACGCCCCTCCAAATGTGAGTCTTCTAATTTCCCCGAGGTCAAATCAAATGGCAGCAGAGTGACTGCACCATGAGGAGTAATCGTAGCTATAACCAGATCACAAGACAAATGATATGTGTGTTTTCTGTGTGTCTCCTCAGCAATATGAACACAGCCTGCTGCCTGAGGTGAATGCCCAGGACCAAGGGAAGATCTGTGTGGTCATAGACCTGGATGAGACCCTGGTGCACAGCTCATTCAAGGTACTCATCTACTTCATTACGTGTTCATTTAGCTCGTGGCAGCGCCGCATCGGCTGTGATTGATTAGATTTTTATTAGAGAGACGCTGGGCAGGTCGCATTGTGCGCCGTGTGATTTACAGCAGCGACTTGGAGCCCGAGCGTTCAGGCTGTTATGTAATGCCATGTGAATGTACACAGAGCGACTCATGTGAACGAGCATCTCCCTCTGTGTTCTCCCTCCAGCCTATTAGCAATGCAGACTTCATCGTGCCTGTGGAGATAGAGGGGACCACACACCAGGTAAACTACCCTGTGTGTTTGTGTGTGTATGTCGGTGTGTTTGCAGCGGTTGCTGAGCTGAGAAGGGATGGGTCTTGTAACTGATCAGCCTGTTTTTTTGTGTGTGTGTGTGCAATGACGGGTGTACGGAGCCCTCTACTGACCAGATGTTGAACAAGTTGGATGTGAGAATGCATCAGCAAGAAAATGAGTCATTTCTGCCCTCGTTTGTCTTTAAAAAAAACAAAAAACTTCATTAATAAGTGATACATATTACTGCGAAGATGTCGGGAAACACAGCCCCCCCACCCCCACCACCCCTCTCCGTTTGTCCGTCTTGGGATTTGAGCTTCTCGCTGTCGGACATGTGGAAATGTAATTAACAGAAATGTGAGTCCTGGGACCCCGTGTGCTGGTACGTGAGTCCTCCACGGGCCTCTGCCTGGTTCAAGTAATCCAGGATAGGCTGGTTAACGCTGGCTCGGCCTATTCTTGATTACTTGTTTCAGGAACTGGCCACTAGCAGCAAGAACAGATGGAAATAAGAAGTCGATGGTGCAACTATAAAGATCTACAACGTGACTGATCTTGTAGGCCGGACTGCTTCCTGACAGTCTGTGTTGTCGTTTTTTTGAACAGGTCTATGTGCTGAAGAGGCCGTACGTGGACGAGTTCCTGCAGAGAATGGGAGAGTTGTTTGAATGTGTGCTGTTTACAGCCAGTCTCGCAAAGGTACTCTACAAACAAATATGTATATTTCACCCAGCACAGAGTATATTTAGGTGGATGTCTGATCTATCAGATGTTGTTCTGCTTCCTCTCGCCTTGTTTTAGTTCTCCTTTTACTGCGTAACGTGCTGTTAGCAGACACTCTCCTCACATTTAGAGCTGTAGCTTGTTTTGGTTGCACCAGCTCTGCTCTGCAAGTTCAAACTCAAGCGTAGGAGTCTGATCTATTCAGGTTGCACCACACACACTGAAGCAGCTGATAAAGCTCATGTTAGCTGACATATGACCCGTTATATTTGATACATTTCTGCTTTCATGATGACAGAAACCTGCAAGATTTGAAATTATTTTAACAATTTCATGCCAATAATGGCAAAATGACTAAACAGTGCAGCTTTAATTTATTTGTAAATACTACTAACTCTGAAACACATGAAACGTCTGCATTTATGAATGAAACCATGCTGTTGTTATTTTTGGCAAGTTTGCAAGTGCAACCCAGTTCAGTGAGTGAGTTTGACAAACGTAGGAATCAATGTCCAAACAGCCGGTGCAACCAATCAGATAAAGATGTGTGATGCCGTTAGCGTGAATATCCACCGTCAGTAGTCCAACCTTATCCATCCCTACTTTTCCCTCCTCTTCCTCCTCCTCCACCCGCTGGCCTCCTCCCATCAGTATGCAGACCCAGTGACGGACCTGCTGGATCAGTGTGGTGTATTCCGGACCCGGTTGTTCCGGGAATCTTGCGTATTCCACCAGGGCTGCTACGTCAAAGATTTGAGCCGCCTGGGCAGAGACCTCCACAAAACTCTAATCCTGGATAACTCTCCTGCCTCCTACATCTTCCACCCAAATAATGCTGTGAGTTCTGTTAATGTGCACCTTCTTGTGTTGAATATTTTTCATATCCGGCTCGTAGAGCTCACGGAGCCTGAAAACTGGGAAGTTATCAGATTCAGTCCCCGGTGTTCTGACATATTAAATGTTCAGCGTGTTTCTAGGTTGATCCCGATTAAGGCTTCAGCTAATCTTTGATAAATCTGCAGATTATTTATTGTTTTATTTGTAATATCAGACAAAATACTCATTATAATAATCAAACAAAGTCCAAATCCCTGATCAACATTCAGTTTACTTAAATATGACGAAGAAAAGCAGCAAATTCTGAAATCGGCTCATAATTGGCATTTTTGCTTTATTTATTATCATAATAGTTGCTGGTAAATAATCTGTGAATTGACAAATTGTTTGTATCTGGATTCATAGGAACATTCAGGACTGATCTCAAACAGCACACCTCTGACTAACTCACGTATATCTTGTATGATGATCTAAACTGAGCTGCCAGGTGTCGTTTTCTGTTCCTGTGTTTTAATCTGAGGTGCATAAAATGAGCGTCAGATTATGAGTGACCGCCTTTCTCATCAGGTTCCCGTGGTGTCATGGTTTGACGACGTGGATGACGCCGAGCTGCTCAACCTTCTGCCTGTCTTTGAAGAACTTAGCCAAGCTGATAATGTTTACACCCGGCTGGACCAGCTTCGTGGACATTAAAAAGCTGTCAGCGGACTCTGCTCAGCCCAGAGCTCCGGCTTCGAACCTTCTTCTTTCTTCAACTACAACAGAACCCGTATATATCGAGAATATAGATAGTTTTCTGCACAAAAAGAAAAAAATCCTGTTTAGAAAAAATGGTATTATCATGAGAGGGGGTTAAGGAAATTCCAAGCCTGGAAAAACACAATGTGTTTGGCTCAAGCGTGACTTTAGATTGTGATCTGAGACGTTTTCCTCAGCTGAACCTCGGCGCTGACGTTATTGACAAACCACTATGAGAAAAGAGAGTTGGGGAACGACGACCAAAGCAGTCCCGTCACAATCACACTCCAGTTAGTATGAATATTAAAGTGGTTCTTTTGCCAAAGCAGAAGCCTGCCTGCCCTGACTTGACTTTTGGACATTGTTGTTTTGTTTTTAATTATTGTGCCTTTTAAGGAACAAACAAAACATCAGCTCTTTTTTGAAATTTTCCACCAGATTTTATACATTTATCGATTTCTTTTTATAGGTTGTTTTATACGGAAATCTATTTTTAAACAACAGCGAACGTGGTTTCTTCTATGCAACCCGGTTCTTTGCGATCACACGGACAGTACCTCCTTAAAGTAGCTGGTCAATAATTGCATTCAGCAGATGTAAACATTACTGTAGCCTTATTCACCTGCACACGAGCAGCAAAACAAAAGTGTATTTTACTTATTTGTACTATAAAAACATCATTTCTACATCATCAGTGCTCAGATTGATATTTGATATATGGGTTATGAGTTAAGTAAACAGGGTGAAATCTTTTGTCTTTCATGGACACACTGGAGTATGTTGGCACATAAGATGACCCGTAAAATGCCACCATTTTCAGTCAAGGTTTTTTCACTAATGGTTCATTTGTTATTCTTTTTCTTTTATGACTTTATGACAAACAACTTGCACTTGTTTTATATTGACAGTGCTGAAAGTAAAAAAACAAAAACAAACTGTGCCTTTTTGAAATTCGGACAGAGAATGGTGTTCTGCCTGAAAAGAGATTTGTAGGCCTACACAGTCTGATGTGTCATGCTGAGCGTGAGAAAACACTGTCAAGAGCAAGTGTAATGCCATGTGGCTCTGGTACTTGCAGTGCAACACTTGAAAAATATCAAATTTGATTTTTTTTAAGCATGTGTGAGTTTTTAAAAAAATATATTTATTGGCCAAGAAAACCTGTTATTGTCCAGTACTTCTTCTTAATGCTTAACATTTTGTATTGTAATCCATTTGCCTACTTTTGAGGCTGGCCTTGTGTTTTTATCTGTGCCTAAATAACATTTACACATTTTTGCTATCAAAGATAAATCCAAGATTCAATCATGTTTTCTGTTTTTTTTTTTTCCATTTTAAATTCAAGATATTTTGTAGGGGTTTGTTTGTTTCCTGGGTGATATGGTTTTTCTATGATGTTTTTAATGTCTGATGCAATTATTGCCTGCATGTTATAACTAAGTGAAAACACGACAATGAATTTGTACCAGTTGTGATGACCAAAAGTATTTGTTAAGACAGTCACAATTTGTCTTTGTGTATCGGAATAAATCAAAAAAACTCATTTTGTCTACCTGATCTGACCAAAACGCTAAAAGACAAGGTGCTACCAGTTTTTATTGCACAATAAAAATTGGTTATATTGTACTATTTTTGTGTGTGTGTTTTTACTCCACTTAACATATAAACATGTCCAGAATTTGGCCACTATATTCTAAAAAAAATATATTTTATTATTATTATTTACATATTTTATATTTTTTTAACTGAGACTTGTGCAGAGTGTGCGCTGCCTCTCGCTCAGCCTGTGTGACCCTGATGAGTATAAACAGTTACAGATAATGGATATTTTATATTTTTAACACATAAATTGCTGTGATTTACTGAAGTATTTTACTTAAGAGCAGTTGTGTACTTGTAGGTATTTGAGTTACTTTATACTTGTACACTGCTACATTTAAGAGGAAACTATTACACCTTTTACTCTGTTACATTAAACTGACAGCTATAGTAACTAGTTACATTTTCAGATTAACATTTCTAAGAATAAGACGAATAAAAGTTAACCGTCCAATAAAGTAGTTCAAATTATTAGACTATATTTAGTAATTAAATATATTAACGACTATTCTACATAATTACTTTTAACATTTTGTACTAAATTACATCTTTTTATTGTATATTTACATAGTGATATTGCTTATTTTACTCAAAAATACTTGGTGTGTTAATTGAACGTACATTTAAAACGTGTTATTTCAGTGTTGATGTGCTCGGCCGTTGCCTGCAGTTGCACCATATCTTTTACACTCCTACGCAGAAATTTACATCAGCCTTGATTTTTATGTCGTTTTAAACGTTGTTACATTAAAGTGGAGACTGTCTGGTGTTTGTTTCGTTCGTAAACGTTTCGGGTCGAAAACATTTAAACGTGTAAACGTCGAGGCTCGATGAAGAGGAGAAAGTCGTTGTTTTGGTTGTGATGGTGCAGCTGGATTTACGAGTCGGCCATTTTAGGTGTACCGGGGACGTTACTCGGTGACACCAGTTTCCGTCTTTATGTCCTCTCTAGTGAAGAATAACACATTTATTTTAAAGTGAATTAATTAAAATATACCACTTTTTTATTTGTGTTCATTAGCAACAAATATATATATTTTTTATTGTTTTTCTATTTTTTTTAACCGTTGGGAATGGGGACTACAACTTTCTGGGCGTTTCCATGGTGACATCATGTGAGCTGACTGACACGTACCGTTTAGCAGGAAGAAGAAGACAGGCACTCAAACAGTAAGCTTACACGACAAGGCCAGGTGTGCTAACAGGTAAGGTAGGTAGGTGATTTAATGTTCACACAGTATCCTCGTAACGTTCGCGGTGTGTTATATTAACGTTGGAGTAACGTTAGCAGCGGTACGTAGCTGAAAGAACCGACGACGAATCGGGGTTGAGCGAACGTTAGCTAACGGGATGTTTCGGCTTAACGAGCGACCGTGTTAACTAGTGACCCTCCAGCCTGAGTGTGTACTGAGTGTGTCGTATTTACGACAATAACATACGTAGCTGCCCTCGTGAATACCTTTTTCTTATTTTTTATTAACGTTACAATGTAACTACAACAACCACAGGAATCATTCTAGCTGATGGTCACCAGTTAACACGGTCGCCCGTTAAACCAAAACACCGCGCGGTTCGTTTTTAGCAACGTTAGCTATTAATAATATGACAGTCACAGGCGTCAAACACACTGTTTGGCTGACTGACTGTTGCTGTACCGACTTTCTAATTAAAACAACGTGCTTATTTATGAATAAATGTGTTTATTAATTAACCAACGAGTTGTTTTAGCCAAACTACCAACGTTAAACACGAACTCACGATAGATAGCACGAGTTAGCTTTACTAAGCAGGATTTCGTGCTAACCTAGTTGTGGTTGTGACATTTAGCGTTAACCTGTTGTGTAATTTAATGGTGGCTAACTAAACTACGCACTTAATAACTCCCAGAGTGTGCAGCCGGCTCTCACGTTACTCAGTAATTATATTAACAGAAAATAGAGATGCAACATGCGACTATAAATGCTGGTTTTCATGCGCGAAAGTACGCAAATAAAAGTAATTTATCACGTATAATACATTATCGTATATTTACCATATTTTATTTACTAATCACGTGTTTTCTATTTAAAAAAACCTAATCTGAAAAGTAGCTCTTGTTATAGCAAAACATGCTTAAGTTACCTCTGACATGCAGATTACAAGAGTAAAGTTGCAAACAGTAGAAATGCAAGAAAGCACTTTAAATATATTTTTCCATGTTATTTTTTTTACCCTGTGATTAACTGACGACTTGTGCAGGGGGTAGCTCTAAATCAGCTTGGACCCTGATGAGGATAAGCAATTACAGATAATGGATATTTTATATTTGAACACATAAATTAGTGGAATAATGGTGTTGCTTATTTTACTTCCATAACTGACAGATAATAATTGAACATACATTTATTGTTTGTATTTGATGTTATAAGTCTAAACGTGTTATTTCAGTGTTAATGTGCTCGGCAGTTGCACCATGTGCCACAACTTCAAATTGTCTTGGATTACAGTACTTGAGTAAATGTTGAACTGAGTTGAACTCTAGTGTGTTTCTCTTCAGAGGAGACATCGTCATCCAGACCTTCCATCCTCCGGTTTCATCATGAATGTCTTTGACCGCAACATCAACTTCGACGCCCTCTTCAAGTTCTCCCAGATGTGAGTAAAATCATTGAAATCAGTTTAAATGTCCCGGCTACGCTCATTATAAATCTGATTTCTCACTGCAATCTGATTTGTTTTTGTTTTCATTGCAGATCTCACTCCACCCAGGTGCACTTGAAGAATGTGTACTCCAGCCTGGCGGTCTGTATGTTTGTGGCCGCGGCCGGCTCATACGTGCACGTCGTCACGCGCCTCTTTCAGGTAACGCCCGTAGCACAGATCTGACCTCCTCTGACCTCATTTGTACATGAAGTTATGAAGTTCACAGCAGCAAAATGATGCAACATCAGGAACGTTGTAGATAATCTATGTTGAAGCTCGGCGTTTATCAAAGTCCAATATTTGTGTTGCAAAATACTCATGTTTCATGTGATAGCGGGATGAGACAGTGCAACTGAGCTAAACAAACCACATGTGGGATATCCTGCAGCCTAAACCTTTATTCTGAGGTTTACAGTGGTAGAAGATGCTGATCTGATGTATCACGGATGAACACTAATGATCTCAACCAGAAAAGATCATCCTGTGTGGAAAAGTTTGGTTATGAGTGACATAAAAGGTGTAATCACAGGTACCACAGGTCTGCAATTTGGCCTGGTATGTAAATGTCTGAAAAGTTTATTTCCATCTTATTCAACCTGCAGCCGTCAGACAAAGAGAGCAGAACGATCTAAAAATGACCTTTCTAGATTTTCTGTGCCTCGGGTCTGGTGTCAGGATCGACATAAAAGTGTTTGGTGTCCGTCTGCTCCGTCTTGACCTCGTGTCCTCGATCTCAGGGCGGCGTGCTGTCTGCGCTCATCTCTCTGGGGATGATGTTCTGGCTCGCCATGACGCCACACAACTACGAGACGGAGAAGAAGAGGCTGGCTATCCTCGCTGGGTTTGCCTTCTTCACAGGTGAAGATGAAGCACGCAAACTGAGCTGTCTTTGTTCGATTGAAGTCATGTAAGCGTCTGAACGTTGGCCATTCTCTCTCTCTCTCTGCAGGCGTCGGCCTCGGCCCCACGATGGACTTTGTCATCGCCGTCAATCCGAGGTGTGTGAAAGGTTACTGAGTTACTGAGCTGAGTTAAACATTACATAACTGTGAAGTTGTGTGACGTCTGACTGAGTTCGTCTCTCCTCAGCATCATCGTGACGGCATTCCTGGGAACCTCTGTGATCTTCATCTGCTTCACTCTGAGCGCGCTCTACGCCAAACGCAGGAGCTACCTGTTCCTCGGAGGTGACTCCCTTTCCTCACCACACAAACACCTCCTCCACCTCCTCTAATGAAGCTTCAATTCACCCGTACATTCACTCTTCTCCTCAGGCACACTGATGTCTGGCCTCTCCCTCCTCTTCCTCATGTCCATCATGAACATGTTCTTTGGATCCATGATGCTGTTTAAGGTACCCGAACCACGTGGCACCAACTCATCAAACATTCGATCAGCTGTGTGAATCATTCCGGCGTCGTCTTCATCTTCCTCTCTCTCCCCCGACAGGCACACATGTACCTCGGGCTGCTCATCATGTGCGGCTTCGTCCTGTTCGACACTCAGCTCATCATCGAGAAAGCAGAGAACGGAGACAAGGATTATGTCTGGTGAGGCCCGTATCTCTCGAATAACCAAACGGCATGCAAATGCTGCATCCCGCAGCGCGGCGTGCAGCGTAGCTTGACTTCCTGAAACAAGACACTCTTTATTTTAGAGACCTCGAACATCTGCTGATGTTTCCACCGTCATATGTTTTGTTTTTCAGGCACTGCGTCGACTTGTTCCTGGACTTCATCACCATCTTCAGGAAGCTGATGGTCATCCTCGCCATGAACGATAAGGTACAGCGAGTGTTCTTCTTTTAAAAGTTAACACGTATGTCAACAGAAAGTCCAAACAACCATCATAATCCGACATGTACACCTCGTCTGTGTATCCAGAGCTGATGTATCATTCTGCTCTGTGCTGTGGGAGCTCCACTGTGTCCACAAACTATTAAAAACTCATCAGTGAGCTGCCAAACTGTTGCTCTTCCCTCATTATGATGAACACGGACAGCTGTAGAGACTCACTGATGACAGAGTCCAGCTGTTTGAAGAAATCTGTCACTGTTTTTTTATAAAGAGATGACACAAACACGAGGCTGCGTTCACTGTTTTAATAGTTAATATAGAGGCATAAAAATAAAATATATTTTAATCTTCCTACAAGTTCTTTAAACAAAACTGCCGTTTAAAACTCAAACTATCGGCTTGAACAACATTTTTTCATTTAGCTCGAGCAGAATCGTGCACATACTTTTGGTTTTCAGACGTCTGAGACTTCTGCCACCACCAACACCACCAACACCACCACACTACGATGGTGATGAGGGGAATTTAGCTGGTGGTGCAAAAAAACAGTGAGAAAACGTAACTCAGCAGCAACAAATCCTCGTTATGGTTCATAATAACCAACAGATGTCTGTGAACAGAAATTCATTTCTATGTAATTTATCAACATTTCATTCACCTCCACTGTAACTAAGTATATTTACTCATGTACTGAGGTACTTTACATGAGTATATTCATGTCATGCTGCTCTCTGCGCCAACTCAACTTTATTTCTGTATCACCTTTTACAAACATGCAGCAGAAAGAGCCTCACAGTGGCAGCAAATGTAATTTAAATTAAAGCTGCAAGCAGCGTTGAACGGGCCCTCGCACTCCCGCGCAACTCGACGGGCTGGCACCAGTCGGAAAACGCGCGAGCCTTCAGCGCTATCAAAGCATTTCGCTCAATCGAACACACACATTAGCCAGAATCGGGACAAACGGTCAAATCTGACGGAGCGCCACGCCCACATTCTTTCATCAAAATTCATCATTTTGATAACTTTAACTCAGGAAGTCTATATGAACACATCTACCAAGTTTGAAGTCAATTGGATAAAATCCCTAGGAGGAGTTCGTTCAAATAGGACCCCTTGTCCACCAGAACGATGCACTAAAAATGGTGATTTTCATTCTTAAATATCTCGCTTCCTGTCAGTTTTAGCCCATTGCCCCAAGAGACTTTTTTGTAGGTCTTGTCATGTTCTACAATTCGACTGAGGTTTCATAACTCTGTGTCCAAAACTGTGGCGGGGCTGCCTGAAAGAAAAATTCAAGGGGTTCGCTATAGAGCGATTTCGCCCCGCCCCCTAATTAATTATTCAGCCGACTTTTGCACCTTTTTGGTCTTAATAACCACAAGAAGTTTCAGACAGCTCTGATGGCAAGTCAGGGAGAGAAAGTGTGAAGCTTTGAAGAAATGAAAGACTTGTTCGTGAACGTCAGGACAAAAACTTTGACCTTTGATCCTTGAAGTAGACTTAGCTTGTAATACTTAAGAAGATATTTTTGCTCCGTGTTGGTATTTTTGTGCTTTTACTGACTTTATTTTGAACCTTTAGCTGCTGACTGATCTGCTCTGTGTGTTCGTCTGTTTCAGGACAAGAAGAAGGAGAAGAAGTAAAGAAAGTTCGAGTGTCTGCAAATTAAAAACAATCTTGTCAGACAAAGGCACAATTTGCGACGCACTTGGTGCTTTTTTTTTTTCACTTTCTGTCTTCATTTATCGATTAACTCCTTTGTGGTCTTATTATATTATCGATTCTTTGATTTGTTTTTCCGAGCCCGTGGCGAGGGTTGGCCGGGAGCTCAAACTAACGCTGTAGTCCCGTCGTGGCTGTGAGTGGAAGTTAGACTAACGCTGCAGTGAACATGCTTGGCCTGTAGAGGGGAGCGTTACCCCATGAAGACTCTAAACAGAAGGTTTTCACATTACTGTTATTTAGTGCCATAAATTAACGACATCATAGGCTCCATCTTCTCTTTTTTTTTTTTAAACTTAGTGGGTCATGTGAGCTTCTGAGACTGATCATCGTTTATTTGAAGTTTGTAATTACAGTCGTTGATTTGCTTATTTATAGTTTTCCTCGTTGAGACATGATTTCTGACAACAGATCTCCCCGTGATCGTTTGGTCTCCCCCTCCCCGCGAATCTCTTGGTTGTTTTTGTGATCAACATGTTGAACACTAACACGCTGATCCACACAAACCAACTTGAATCAGGATTTTTTTGGACTTTCGGCCGGTGACGGAGAAACAGACGACTCTATTCAGACCTCTCCACCCCCGTGTAAATTTCTCTAAAGTTTCTCTGTTGTCTGTAAATTTAGTTTGCCAAATGATCTGAAGTTAACCGTATGATTTTTTTTTTTTTTTCTTTTTTGGAAGTGTAAACTGTGAAGAATTTATTTTATTGATGTAAAATTGAAACTAATAATTTGATACATTTGCTCAAATAAATGTGTTGAACGTACTGAAACCAGCTGATGTCATCTGCCGTCACTCCGACTGTGAAGAACTGCGGTGGAAGAAATATTCAGCTGCTTTAAAATCAAGTAAAAGTACAAATACTCAATTAAAAGTACAACTCCTGATCTGATTTCATATATTTTGTTGATCTGTTTAGTCATTTTTCATACAGATGTCAAACGTGTTGGTTTCAGCTCCTCACAGGTGACGATCGGTGTTGTGAAGTTGCAGTTGACGTCACCTCCGTCAGGTGTTTTCAAAGTCTGAGCCGTGGCCTCCTCAAACCTGAGAAAAAGGTGACCCTTCACACATCTTTAGTTTACTTGCTGGACGTCTCTACGATCATGACGACGTTATTCGTTATTTGATCCAATAATGTTTCTGTTTGACCTTAAATAGTCTGAAACATTTCAGTTTTTAAAGTATCAAACGTGGTTTAAATCCTCCAAACCAAGTCACATCTGTGGAGCTTCACCTCTCACTTTGAAAACCTCTACCCAAAAACAATTTATTGAAAACTTAATTGGCAGATTAATCGATAATAAAAAGTTAGCTGCAGCCTCAAATGTGTCATTTACGAACTTTCAGTGTAACATTAGCAAAATGTTAAAATACTTAAAATTAATGTTCGTCAACATGGAGCTAATTTAACTTTTTACAGATTGTTGGTAGTTAAATCATATTTTATAAATCCGTTTTAGATGTTTAACCTGTGAATAAATCACCTGTCAGGTAAATTTAGACAAGTAAAAAGTAATTTTACACATCGGTGTGTTTACAGACTGTGACAGAACATTTATAGTCTTTTGTGTCGTCATAACGACGGGCGATTAACATGAACTAGCAGGTAAACACATTAAAGTCAAACTTAAAATGTCTGCTGTGAAAAGGGTGTATTGCCTCTAATGATGTCACTCGAGTGAGCATCTCTGCTTGAGGCCGGTTGCAGAAGTGAGTCAGTCTCCATAAGTTCCCATGTTAGACAGCAGAAATAAACATGTTTACAGCCTGGTACAAAAAACAGTTTTGGTCTCTGTAGCTAATTTCCCCGTTCATGACAACTGTACTGAGGGTGAATTTATATACAACTCACCTGTTCACCAGAATAATTGTCTCACACGACGAGATAAATCAAAACATTTTAATTAGAAAGTTGAAAAACGGCAGTAGGTACAGAGGACCTCTATTGGCTAGGGGAATGAACAGCAACAGAGATGCTGAAATACGATATGAACATAAGATCTACTAAGCGAGGAGCAATTTTCACAGAAAGATTACAAAAACAAAAAAAAGATGATGTACATTTAAAATAAATAAATAATAGAAATACATATTCATTGAATAGTGTAGCCATTTCTCTTATCTATGTTATTGCTGGTATATATTACCTTTAAATGTATCATGACGTCTTCTGACGACCTCCGCTCGGCCGCAAAGAAACAATATCAACATGGTCGATAAAATCGTTTATACATTTAAAATGAGTTTAGCGATAAAGAATCACAGACATGAACATTCACTTTTTTTTTTTTTTTTTTTTCAAAAGGAGCTCCATGTTTTGTTTTTTTTGTTTGTTTTTAATTTGATACATGATGTGATGAAACGACGTCGTGACGTGTCGCTCAGCGCCGCCTCGGAACCAAAGTCCGAGATTTAAAAAAACAAAACAAAGACGTGACGCTGGTCAACTGCCGGGAGTGACGACTTTTTGTGCTAATCGTTTAGCTTAGCCATGCGTTTTGTAGTCCTGTATACATGAATCAAAGAAGAAGAAGAAGAAGGAGAGTCCACAGTCAGAGTCTCATCGTGAAAAACAAGTGAACAACCGAGAGTCTGGGTGGCTTTTGGCTTCGTGTTTATTGGAAATCCTGAGGAGAAGTCTATCGATCCGTCTTTTCCAGTTGCAAGTAGCTCGTCGTCGTCATCATCATGGCGGACATCAACAGGGCGCAGTTTATTTCCTCAAAACATGGCGGCGGGTCAGCAGCATCACAGCACAGCCAGACCAGCCGAGTGTCTCATCATCCCTGGCTGCCGCAGGACGACAGGCTGTCGTACAGAGAGTCACTGAGCGACTCGGGCGTCTCCAGGACCTGAGGCCGGCTCGGGGACAGCGCCTCCTCCGGACGCTCCCTGAGCAGCTCCAGCCCGGCTTCCCGGCTCATCTCGGGGACGCTGGGAGTGCGAGTCTTCCCCCTGCGGCTCATCCCCGACTGGGCAGGGACGGGCAGGCTGCCTGGGTCGACCACCCGGCTGGAGGAGGGACCGCCGGCCTTCACGCTCTGAAAGGACGCAGAGAAACATTTCAGGTCGTTGTGAATCTTTAATATTCAGCCGATTAATAATTTGTGTTTTTACATTACGTAAGCTGAGTGCAGATTTAAAAATGTATCTTTACTTCACTGAGTGACCCAGATAACTCCTCGGCACTTTTATCCATTTCATGGGTTGAAAACGCTTCAACACGCCAGCTACTGTTTTAAATCTGAACCTTGAAGTTAATCAACTCTGCAGATCTGAGCATGAAAGCCAGAAAATGTCAGACTGTTAATTCACTCGATAACTCACGACTATCTCACCCCTCTGAACGGAGATCCAAAGGACACCGCCTCCTCCTCTTCCTCCTCCACCGCCAGGTAAACCTCTGCAGGCCCGGCTGGAGTCTTCAGGTTGGGGAAGGTCCAAGTCTTTGAGCGCGGCGAGAACATGTTCGGTCCGTGAGCCTCTTTGTCTGCAGAGGAAAGTTCCAGATTACATCAGAGTCCCTCCTGACAAACGTGTGAAGCTTTAAAAGGAAGTGACCTCTCACCTTCGCGGATGACGGCAGCGGAGCTCCGCCCCTCCAGCATGGCGCCGTACTGAATGGTGGGAATCAGCTGTTTGTGCGGCGCGTAGCACTCGTCCTGGGACGGCAGATCTCTGTCCAGAGTGCGAGCCCGTCGGCCGGCTCTGCCCGGGGAGCCGGAGGAGTGATGCTCGGCTCCGGCCCTCATCTTGGACAGACCTCGTCCTGCCGCTCCGCTGCTGCAGTCGGGCAGCGGGAACGTACCGATGCCGCTGTCGAGGGTGTACGTGGACGCACCGGAACCTGCAGAGGAAGAAGACGGAGACGAGGTGAGCGACTGCTGAATGAAACAAACAGCTTATTTATTTGATGTCTCACTGCAGACTGCATCGATCTCCTCGGGGGAGAGGCCTCATTTATTTATTTGATATGCTAATTAAAGCTTCAATATGCAAATCAAGTTTCAGTGAAACCTTCATGGATTAACGCAGAGCTGGAAGAAGTACAAAGAAAGTCAGACAGCACTTCTTATTTTTATATTAAATTATTGATGTTGTTTATTGTTAAGGTCATCATTAGCTTTTTTATCTTTAAAGATTGTGAAGTGAGAACAGCTGACTGATCTATCCATAGATCAACACATCGATAGATTACTGTGCAGTGTATTCACATGAAGTGTGATGACTTCCTGCAGCCGTCCTGTTTACAGGAGACTGAGTCTGCTCTGCTGCTCCATCAGGACGTCGTGTAGGAGATGTCAGCTGTTTGTCCATGATGATGCTGACAAGTTTATGAAGCAGCAGAGCAAATAAATGAAGCAAAAAGTCTGTACTGTAAGTTTACTCACGTAAACATTATTTATTTGTTTCCATCTGTAGACCACAAAAAGACGTCTGATGTTTCTTTGGCGGTCTCGTCTTACCTGCGAAGTGCTGAGAGTGAACAGAGTCTGCGAGGTTTTCGTCTGATGTGATCTTTCCGATTCGGTCTGATCCCTGCGTGAAGAGAGCGAAGCAGCAGATTAGAGGAGAGGAGCTTCAAAGTTAAACAGCTGAAACACTCTGCCTGCCGAGCCTCGTAACAAACCTTCTCCATGTCGTCACGACTGCTCGTGTGACTGATGATGTCGCTCTGCTGGGTAAACATCGGCTTCGAGGTCTTGCAGTCGAATGAGAGCCGCCGCTGAGGCACGCTGATCATCTCCTTCCCGTCGACTCTGCATCACAGTTAGAACATATTTCTGAATATTTCCCTTCTCTCATAGTCTGTGAACAGTTCCTCTAAACGTGACACACTGAACCTTTAAAGTCGTCAAACCGGTCCAGTTACAAATTTAAACAAATGTCAGCTCTGCACAGTCTGTGATGGAGTCAGCCTGTTTTCCATAATGTTACAGAACTAACTGCTCCGTCTCTTTCATGACACTGATCACACGTTTTTATAGTTCTATTAAAAAAATGTTATTTTAGGGTTACAGCTAATGAGCTAATGATTATTTTTCTAATAAAACTAGCAATTATTTTCTTGGTTCATTAAATGTTGGAGAGCAGAAACAGCCTGAGGTCTGCTAAAGATGTTTAGCTACAATCACAGAGGCTGAATCAAACTGCAGCACAGACATCAGAGTCGTATCGATCTTCTCATTGAACTTTTATCAGGAGAGCTCGCGTCTTTAAATCTTTTCCTTTAAACTCTGATTTTATTTTAGATTTTCAGTCTCGTGTCGTCCTCACCTGTTCAGCAGCTGCTGCATGAAGTTGTCAGAGCGTGCTCCTCTGTACATGACAGCCAGCTGTCCCTGAGCTTGGTCCATCACCACCTCGCAGGAGTGACCTCGGCCCGACCTCTCCACGTACGCCCTCTCCTCCTCCAGCGCCCTCCTCAGGCCCTCCGCCTTCTCCATCAGCGTCGAGATGTTCAGACCTTCCACTCCTTCTTTACACCTGGTGGCCATCTTCACCGAGTCCCGACCGACCGACGGGATGTTGATCTTCCACTCCTTCTTCTCGTCTTTTGCTTTGGTGGCGTCGGTCTTGCGGCTCAGCGCGGGCAGTTTGCTCTTCTTCAGGCCGAACCAGCTGGCGATGCCGTTGGAGGCTTTCTGCTTCACCTCGCTGCTCTGGCCTCCTCGGTCCTGCTCCTGCAGCTTTAGCATGTTCTCCTCGATGCCCTTCATCACCTTCTGCTCGATGGCTGATTGTGGGCTCGGGACTGGCTGCAACGGCTTCTCCCCCTCCGTGGTCGGAGGTCTTGGAGGTGGCGGCGGGAGGCTGTCTCCGTACATCGGGTTCTTCTTCCCCTTCCCGCTGATCTTGGTCCTCTCCTCTGATTTGGACGAGTAACGTGGCGCCTCGGCGGGCTTCCCCCCTCTGTGGACGGACGGGGCTTGGCAAGGTTTGGACGGCGACTTCGGGGGGATTTTGTGCGGGCTGTTGCTACTGTGAGGACTGACGCCTGGTTTAAGGTTGTAGGCGAGGTTCAGGGAGCCGGGACACTTGATGTTGTTGCGTAAAACTTGTGGAGCGTCGGCGTTGGGAGACGGCAGACCAATTTTGCTCTTGGAGCCCTCGGTCTTGGTCACACAGAGTTCTTGTTTCACCACAGACTGAGACTTCACCGCCTGTTCGTACAGCTGAGTCGACCCCGGATACTTCAAACCGCTCGCGCTCCCTTTGGGTTTCCCGTCCAGAGAGTCTGTGTACTTTGAATGTCTCTGCTCCTCTTTGTGGAGCTCCATCGGCCTCTCCGCAGTCTTACTCCTCTCCTCCCCGTAGGTGGCCTCGTTCACGGCATCCACCGGCCTCAAACCAACTTGTAAATCCTCAGAGCTCCTCAGTTTACCTAGCGCGGCCAGCCTGTCTTTGAAAGCGTGGTGACTGGAGTCAGCCTGAGGCCTCGCCGCCCCGGCTACCGCGGGCCTCTTGGGGATGGAAGAGGAGTCGCTCCTCCTGGCTGGAGGTGGAGGCGGCGCCTGGGTGACCTCGGAGCGCTGCACGGTGATCTCGCTTACGTCGGCCTCCGGTTTGTCTCTGGTCTGCGAGTAGCTCACTCTGCTCTGAGCTTTGCTGAGGGCCGAGTTGGGCAGACTGTGATGGTTCACCCACACTGGACTGTCTGAGTCCTCTTCATCGTCCGACGTCGACTCCGACGTGGACGAGGACGACTGCTTCCGTTGAGGCGGCGGGTTGAGGACGCTTTCCGGTAGCGATTTGACGAGCTTCCTCTCACCTACGCTCGCTTTCGTTTGGGATGGGAGTGTGGTTCTTTTCTCGAGGCTCTGCGTCGGCTCCTCCTCTCTCGACATGTTGCAGATGTTTTCGTAATGAGGGACCCGCTGAGATACTTTAGGTGACGACGAGGGAGCGGCCATCTTTGAACCAGCGCTGGCTTTAGGTGCAGAGAGGCTGCTGTAGCTTATTTCTTTAGCAAGCGGGGAGCAGATGTCTTCGGGCTGTGGCGGGGAGGTCGGTGCTGAGTGTGTGGCGGGGTACGACTCCGACCTGGATGGTGGCGGAGGCGGCTGCCTGCACCGCTCTGTGGTGGTGGCTCTGCGCGTGGGAACAGGGGAGTGGTACACCTCGTAGTTGTTGGTGCGACACGGGATCCTGGAGCTGCGGGTGAGTTGCGGGCTCAGTCGGACGGCGGCGGTCGACGACTGAGACTTCTCGCCCATCGCGGGAATCTTCAAGAACTTGAGCAACTTGGACGGCGAGTTGATGGCGGCGGATTTGACATCGGTGAGGCAGGACGGGCTCGGGCTGACGGAGGCACCGGCTCTCACGGAAGAAGCCTCCTGATCTGTGACATCTTTCTCTGGGACGGCTGAAGGGTCGTTGGAGGAGAGCGCTAAGCCGTTGTGGACGCCGTCACTCGTCTCCGTGTCACAGTGGGAGCTGTCCTTCACGGAGGCGGGACAGAAACCCGTGAGCTCTTCAGAAGCTGCGGCGTTTAGACAACCCTCAGTGCTCTCCTGGTCTTGCTCCGCTCGCAACACCTCCTGGTCGGCTATGTCTGCATTGGCGGGGCAGGCGGCGGCGGCAGCTGTGGCGGTGGCTGGTTGCTGGTGGGCTTCATTCTTGGTGCATTGTTTTGACGGGAGAGCGGACTCTGCCGTCCTGCTCTTACCGTGACATTCACTGATAGCAGCTGCGGGAACTACATGGCTCTGGGTGGCGGCTTTTGAAGGACTACAGACGTGGTTGCATGGCTTCGGCGGACTGTCCGGGCTCCTCTTGCAGTGTAAACAGCAGGTGTTCCCTCCCTCGCACTTCACCGCCCCGTCGCCGTTGACGTGCTGGTGCGTGTCGGCGTCGGAGCACGAGCAGTGGCAGTGTGTGTGGTGGGGTTTGCACTGTAGAGGGAGGGGGTCGGCGGTGGTGGCTAACACGGCCTCGGTGGACATGAGCACCTGGCTGTAGTCGCAGAAAGACAAGCTCGTGGTGGACGGGTGGAACTTGAGCGGGTCCGTCTCCTCCATCTTGCGGAGGACCTCCAGGATGTGTGCTTTCTTTTTAAAGAACGGGGACAGGGCCTCCATGGAGGCGGCAGGTCCGCGAGGGCCCGGGGAGGCGTGTTGTGTGCGGTAGCCATTTCCCTTTTGGACAAACAGAAAAGATTTGTATCAGCGAACGATTCAGCGCCAAACAATTCAGCTCATAAAGACCTTTAGAGCGTGTGCGTACGGGAAGTGAGTGCAGAGCAGATTAGCTGCTTTTTACAGCTCGACAGCAAATGTCAGCGCGTGTGATAACGTCACACACACCAGACGGGGGGGAGAGAGACATAGAGAGGGGGAGGGAGGGAGAGAGAGAGACAGAGAGGGGGAGAGAGAGAGGTAACAAAGTTTAATGTTAAGGTGAAAGGTGACTTGACTTGCCCAAGAAAAAAATACTTGGGACTTGAAGGTTAAGACTTGAGACTTACACATGTGTGACTTGGTCTCATGTCTGACTGACACACACACACACACACGGTCTCATGATATAATCCTGCTGGTTCACTTGTAATGTTTGAAATAATCACCTTGGCTTGTGCTTCAGTCTGTGCAGGCTCCACCTGTTTGGCAGAGTCATTGTGCAGCTGTGCATTGTAGTCTGGGAGTGGTCCCGCCTGGACCTGAAACAGGAGATTCATAAAGGCAATTATGATGACACTGTATACACTACGGGGGCTATTGTATACGCGGACGAGCAGGAGCGACATTGTTCCGGCATCTGCTGGAACAATACGGAGCAGAAGTGAAAAGACGGAGATACATTACTTTTGAAAGAAAGAGGCTGAACTGAGCTGAAGCTCCATCTGTTGAGAATCACAGCTGAGCACTTTAAAGATACTTCTACACGAGTATTTCCATTTCATGCTGCTCTATACTTTGTGTTTCACTACTACTCAGCTGTAGTTTCAGGGCTGCTGGTGAGTCTGTCATTCGTACCTGTTCTCACACTACTTTGGGTTCTGGGTCGGGAGAAGTACCGCGAAGTAACGCTTTACGGCACTAAGTCGCACACCATCAACTATTATCATCACTAACTATTCTGGTGAAACTGGATCATATTTTATGGAGAAAATGTTTTCTGGTTTTCCCTCTGATGTCCTCCAGCTGCTCTGCCTCGAGAGTGCTGCTGCTGTTAGCTGATATTAGCTCAGTTTGAGCGTTCGTGCTTGTAACCACAGGAGTTTTAGACAACCGGGAAGAAGAGGAGGAGCCGGTGTCATGCTAGAACAGGAGCTGGGCAATGCAACTAGGCTCAGCAGCCTCTACGGACATAATGGCAGAGGAGAAGAGACCCAAAGGGACGTTGACGGAGGAAGCGAAGAAGGAGAGAGCGAGCAAGAAGCCGCCAGACAAGAGTAAATCTGGGACTGACTTTTAGTGGTTGGTGAGAGCTTGGTGAAATAACAGGCTGAAAGACGGACGCCGAGCTGGGCTGACTGCTGTCGGACGCGTCAGTAATAACAGCTGGCTGCTATGTAATGCGATCAGAACAAATACTCGAGTACAGCTGTGTTTACCTGGTAGTGAGCGGTGGGGTGGTTGGGCAGTTTCTGCTGAAAAAGCTCACATAGCGCTCGGTTCTGTCTCTCCAGGTCAAACACCAACATCTTCAGCTTGATGCACTCCTCTCTCAGATCCTGTTCAGAGACACACGAGGCGGTCAGACTTCATCCGTGACGACACGGCGTGTTAAAATAATGCGGACGCGTAAGCTTCGTGTTACCTTTTGATTCAGCAGAGCTTGGACGACGTGATTGGCCACCTGACGACACGAGAGAAGATTTCACACGTTGAGTTTTCTACGACGAGTTATCTGAGCTGGATTTATGTTTCATGTGTTTATATGAACTCACCTCATCCAAGCATCTCTCATAAGCTTCTCTCTGACTCTCATTCGCCAACATCAGAGCAGAGTTCTCCGCCTGTGAGGGAAACAAACAACAGCAAACACGGATCATTCAACACGTTTCTTTTAAATTTTGCAGTGTAAGAGCTTCAAATCAAACCGACGTGTTTCTAAACGTGGAGCATTTTATTTAGTTTAAACAGTTGTGAGTGTTTCCACCTCGTCTGGTCAACCGTTTGCATTATGGACAGTATCATCTCAGTATTTACAACGAGTGGTCCTGTTGTTTCAAGTCCGAGAACTCGAGGAAAGAAAGAAAACAGGACGACGAGCTTCAGATGACTTTGGACTCTGAACTTCACAGAGACGCTGACGTCTGTTTGGTCGGAGATCATTCCTCTTCGTAGTCCTTCATAGTATAAACGATCTATCAGCTAATATTAGCTCTGACAGGATTTATTTATTCATTTATTGTGTCGATTGTTATATTATATACCAACAGAGCTGCACTAAACTGTTCCATACTTCTTATTTCTGCATGCACGACTGAACATTTCTCTGTCGCAATTATTAAAAAAATAGTCACGTTTTTAATCAGTTTTTGAGAGAGGTGGCGCCCGCCAGGCGATCGCTCAATTTTTTTGTTTTTTAGGGTGACGACGTCATAAATACAAGGACAAACGTTTCATCAGAAAACTTCAGCACAAGCCTCAAATGTGAACGAGCGATCATTGTAGTTTCTTAATTTTAGGTTTCAGGTACTTTAAGTGTTCAGACCTTTCCATATTCATTTGAAATGTTTCGTGTAGTTCTGGCTGTTTTAGTGGACGTCAGGGAGATTTCCCGGATTCACGGCTCGATGAACTGCTTTTGTGCAGTGTGCTTCTGTGTATTTGTGTTTGCGCTCACCTCCAGCTCTCTCAGTCGGTCCATGAGCTCGCTGCTGTTGTCCTCCAGGTAAGACTCCACGTCTCCTTCCTCGCCCTCCTCGTCCGAACCGAAGTCCTCGTCACACATTCTCTGTTCTGTCTCATCAGACATTGTTCTCATCTGAAACACAGAAGGAGACACAGCAACCGTCAATGTCACGAACTTTCACGACCTTTACTTCTTTGAAAGTCTCAGTTTCTTTCTGAAAAGCTCAGACGAAGTAGATTATGATGAATGTGTATTGTTTCTGTCAGTCTGGACTCTGGTTCTCTGAGAGCTGTCTCAGATTTCACTCTTCTCAAACAAACACGACCTGGATGACTGAGAACCTTCACAGAGTTTCTGTTATCAGTTACATTTATTCCCTCGTCTCTGGTTCAACGCTGCCTCACAATAAAATAAAAGAAAGGCAGATAAAACTGGGAGGCACACAGATTTTACATACGATAAAGCAGATACTCTGAGACGAGATACATCGGTGCATCGTTACCTCCTGTGAGGGCGGAGGTTAGGTTTCACTTCAGATACTTTTACATCAATCTATGAACGCTCTTCTTTGTGAAAACAGTTTAAGCTGCAACTCCATATCAAAGATTTACTAAATAAACGGCCTGTCCTTCACTTTTACTGTCTGTTTTGTTTTGCATCTGTTTTATTATCTTGCTTTTAGTTTGTGCTGAACGTCACCGCTATGAAACAATCAGGAAATAACTTTTTATTTTGCTGATGAACGGCTTTATCGAGGCCGGAGCTCGCTCACTATCATTCACTGTCTCTGTCTCTCTTGCAGAGCTCGCTTCCTCTGTCAAACGCTCGAACACAAACCAAATTAAACTTCTTTGTGTCTCAATTTTGCAGCATGAATTCCAATCAGACTCCGATTTAGCAGCTGCTTCATGAAATAAACAAAGTCAGACCACGAAGGGTCGAGTATCAGAGTTTAGACTGTGGAGGTTGGACCGGTCTCATCAACGTTGGGCTGCATTTTCCCCCCCCCAAAATTGGATCTGGCTCAACTTCTGCTCCGCCGCAGGTCGCTGCGTTTTGTTGGCGGACAACCCTGCGGCCTGCACGGCTGCAGCCAAAACGCACTACCCCGCGCAAATGATGGAAAATACCTGCCAGATTTTGTCTGAATGTTCTCCACATTCCACATTTCAGAAGAAGGAAACATTTGGTGCATCTGCACCTTAATCACTGGCAGTGTGTCGTGGCATCTAGCGATGTAGTTACTGTAGAGACCCACGTGTCTCATTCTAAGGTACCAAAAGCAAAGAGTCTTATTTTCAGGTGATTATAGACTAATGAAATATTACATTATATCCTCCACCTGACTATCTGACTCGTACTGCTGCAGTAAACTCCACCCGCCTGGTCCAAACACCGGGGACACCGGCTGACGGAGGTCTGCTTCACATCACACACTGTTCTCATGTCCAAGCCTGACGCTAACACTGTCACCACCTCACGCTCTGTTCATCAGACCGCCGCGACGTTTAGTTTCATCAGGACTTCAGAGTTTGGACAGTTCGGGGTTAAACTGCCGAGCTTGTACAGTATACTGAGGATTACAGAGCAAACACGCTAATCCTTCCACCCTGCATTGTTTCAGACACAAGCACTGCGTAGGAAGATAAGCCTTTGTGTCCATATTCCTCTGCTGCCGCTCTGCAGCTTCAATGAATCCACAGATCAAACCTCAGCGCCACGCTGAGCACACAGGCGGCCCGAGTCTGTGAGCACGGCGCCCTGCGGGCTCGCATGGCCGAGGCCCAGGCCGGCAGGCACGGCTCGGGGTGTGCATGTGTGCCGTTGTCAGGGCGATGGAGGGTCACGGGGTAGGGGTAGGTGTGCGAGACGTGGACGCTGATCTGACTGTCACTTCTTAAAGGAGTCATCAGAGCGGACGAGGTGAGCCTGGTTCTGTGGCTGGAGGCCAATCAGGAGCTGGCAGAGGTTACAGTTTGGACAGGTGAAGCAGACAGACAGGCAGACAGACAGACAGACAGGCAGACTGTGGCTGTGTTTACACAAACATTCAAACACTTAAAAGGGCCGGACATCCAAGTTTAAACTTCACTAAACTCTTTGTTCAACTGCAACTTTATTATAGTCCACAGTGTGAAGCCGAGCTGCAACAATGAGTCGACAAAATCGATCAACAGAAAATGAATCAGCGATTATTTACATGATCAGCCGTGTTTGCGATTCTTTCTTGAACGTTTTAAAAATGACTTTGAATCGATTAACGGAGAAAACTAATCATCAAAGAAATGAATCATGTTTGGACACACACACACACACACACACACACACACACACACACACACACACCACACACACACCAGAGAGTACAACACTCAGTACTGGGAAACGCTGAGCAGCGTCATGAGGAATCAGCAGCGAGCTGCCGGGCCTCGTGTAACCGGAGCTGTTTGCAAAGCGTTTACAGGAAGATTATCGAACATCGCAAGCCGGCTGACAAACCTGAGCAGCAGCATCCAAAGTGTAGAGCGCTTATTGAGCCGCCATTGACTCGACGCTGCCTGATCTGCACGTATAATGGAGGCGCTGATCAATGCGGCCCATCTAAGAACGGAAGCAGATATTAGCCATCCGTTTGACCTTGGATACAGAGTGGTTATAAATACCAGCTTCTCTCTTCACTAATGCACATTAAAGCTCCGGGCAGCCGGCCCAAGAAACATGCACAGCGTCTCTGTGCGTTTGCATCCGAATGGAAATTACAGCGTGGACCAAAAGACAACAAAAGTGAGGCTAAATATAAACACGAGGAACGCGGTTCTGCCACCGCCGCTGTGGTTTCTTTTGATGCGCAGAGTCAACGTCACACAGGCCTCGGTGGAAATGCCACGAGGAAGGCACGGCTCCTAAAAACAAGCCTCGGCCACAGAGCCGATCAGCTGATGAAAGAACACGGAGAGGTTCAGCAGTGTCAATGATGAGGTCTCTTTAAATTCCACTGCTGGCTTAGAAAACACTGAAACGTTTAGGACCAAGACACGACCCGACTCGGGTCCAAAATGTCCAGATTAATATTCAAAGTGGTCAGTTTAGCAGCCGCAGGTCCTCACAACAGGAGCTGACGATCAAATCTGAAACTTAATTTGCTCTATTGGAGGATTTCTACTATTTTAAATCCTGTTTGTGTATTTGTGTTGTTTTGTATGTTTGATATCTCATCTTAATGTCTTTTTATGTCATTGGCAGCTGAAGAGATGTCGATGCAGCAAGTAAGAAAGCTCTACAGATGAGGTACCGGGAAGCCTCAAAAACGTGGTTTCCTTTTTTAAATATGTCTCTAAAACATTCAACTAATTATCATTTGTTGTCATCAAAGATTCATCATGTCTGTAAAATGTCCAAGATGACGTCTTAAAATTGAACCGTCACGTCTGAGAAGCTAGACGACGTTCTTGTAGTTCGATCCAACGCTGCAACTAATTATTATTTTCATCAACCATTAATCTGCAGATTATTTCATCGATGAATCGCGTCTGTAAAAATGTTCAACGCGTTGAGTTTAAAGTCTCAAACCTTCGAATCTGAGCAGCTGAAAGCAGACAAACATTTCACGTCTTTCTTTTAATCTCATCTTAACGTCTTTTCTGTCTCATATAAAACATTTTAAATGCTTTGTTGAAAGATGATCTGCAAATAAACGCGCCTCGCCTTAATGTCTGATTTTTTATTGTGAAGGCAGAGAGAGTGAAGGCGCAGACAAACAGCTGCTGCCCGCTTTTATAAGCTGCATTATGATGATGGCGTGGTGTTTTTTTGGGGCCTGTGACTGGGTTGGATCTGTGCGCACAGAGGCTCATTGACAGGCCAGAGGAGAGGGTCAATGTGTCCCAGAGGGGCTGCTGTGCCAGGGAGCTCCTTCCACAGAGCCCGGCTGGCAGACTTACAGCCGCTGGAGCTGTCAGAGCCGACAGAGAGAAGCCACGAGGGGAATGCAAAGAGAGCTAATGTTGCTGCTCTGCACACTGCACCGCGAGGAGGAGGAGGAGGAGGAGGAGGAGAAATACCACATTACAAGTTACAGTTCTGCACTGGATTACTACCTGATTATTTAAGTAAAATACGATGCTAAAGGAGGATTTCAGTGCTGTTGTTGGTTGAGCTGGAGCTCTACTCCTTCTCTTTATATAAAACTGGACTGCTGATTATTTCCACTCTGTAATTGATTGAAGATGTCACGGCTTATAAAAAAAAAGGGTCTGAACTGAATATTCACAGATATAGAAAAAACGTTGGTTTGGCTGGTTGACGGTTGTTTTCGGCGTCTTAGATCGTGATGTGAGTTTAATGTGAACTGCTGTCACAGACTAAAACTGTGAGGACGCGTTTAGATTTAGAGAAGATACAATTTTCGCATGAAAACCAACTGAAACGAACACACAGAACAAAGAGCTGTTTAAAAACCCCTGATGATGTCATGGTGATGTCATCGGGGTTACCTCATCTCGACTCTGAAGATTCATAACCTGACATGTTTACATTTTTATCCTCTGAGTTTACAGACTGGAGTTACGAGGATGCAGGATTTCAATTTCACACTTTTCTTTGTGTTTTAAGATCGTAAACGTGATCGTGAATATTTTTAGGTCGCCTTGAGCTTCTTTCACAATTTTCTGACATTCTATCGACGATATTGACTGATTATTTGAGAGGATAACCGTCGGGTTAATCAATAATGAGTCCTACTCACAAGATACCATCATGTGGGGGGAGGGTGCGTGATAACTGCTTCATGACCAGAAACAGTCCAGCAGAGAGGCCGCTGTGATTGGTGAGACGAACAGCGGCACACGGATGAGAGCGGAGGTCAGAGCCGGCGCCCGGCCTTTTGTTTTCTTTCTGGACATCCACCCTTCTCCGAAAACACAAACCACTAAAAGGCGACATTGCCAAGTGTAAACAAAGTGCAGCGAGGCTCGGCGTTGGCGGCTTAAAGTTCCAATCGCTGAACAAAACACGGCGGATCATGTGTTCGCCTGCGAGCCAAGCGAGCATGTGGTGCTTTTGTTCTGCCTCGGGTGGCTCGAATGGATACCTGTACATGAGGGCCGCGGGCTGCGGGGACACGGCTGCGCATTCATCTGCAAACAAATAAGCTGCAAGTTGACACCAGAGGAAAACTAACATGTCATCCACTGTAAATAAATAGCCATGCTGCCCTTTAAAACAAATTGCCCGTCGGCGACTGCTGCGGAGCTCGGTTTAACTTTTCATGGGTGTAGAGAGAGAGAGAGAGAGAGAGAGAGAGAGAGACAGTATCTACCGACGAGCCCCGAGGACAAACACAGCAGAGCTGCAGAGGAAATCAAGCGCCATCAAAACAAAGTCAAACATAAATCCACCGCCAGCTCAGAGCCAAATCAAACACAGGGCGGTGATTTTCACCACGAATCAGAGCTGAGACGACTTGTCGATCAGCGTTCTCTGGATCACCCGTCTTAATTTCCATGTGTCACTATTTTGAGTACATGTTGTGTTCTTACTGCCAATTATCAGGTCAAACTGCAGTGTATTGTGGGTAACTCGATGGTGCAGCGTTGAACGTTGAACCAAACTGACTGATTATTGGAGAAAATAACCGTCAGGTTAATCAATGATGAGCTCTGCTCACGAGATGCCATCCTGGGGGGGAGGGTGTGTGTACTGTGGATAATCGCTGCATGACCACTAACGAATATAATCGTGTTTGTTCTACAAAACGTTTTAGAGCAGGGGGGTCCAAACTGCTCCACAAGGGGCCGGTGTGGCTGCAGGGTTTTGTTACCAGAGCACACAGTTTGACCAATCAACTCTCAGAAGACTGAGATCAGCTGATCAAATGTGTCGAGTTTGGTGTGCTGCAGCCACACCGGCCCGATTTAGAGTAAACAATGCTGACTCAGTGACTCTGGTTGCCATTCCGGCTACGTAGCTGACGGAAGAAGGGACCACTGGCGTTTTTGAAAGTGTGAAGTGGGAAGCTGCTGGAGCTGAAGCAGTAAATACTGCAGTATATAAATGAGAGGTGATGTAAGAGCCGAGTTTAACCGCAATACACTGAGTTAGCTAGTGCACATGTTTCATGTTTTAGCAGTCGATGTTGGTGCTAACGCGCTGGTCTGGTTGCAATCTGGCAAAGAAGAAGAAAGTAACATGGTGCGATCATCATTTCAAGCTGACACCATGAAGTACACAGAGTACTACATACTGGTGTACTAACAGAAGTATCCAGAGTGAGACAGCACAGAGGCATCAGTATGAAAATGAATCGATCACATCTGAATTCAGCTGAAATCTGAACATCGGTTTAGGAATGACGTGTTGGGCAGCGCTCCCAACGACCATCGTCAAAACATCATCATCATCATCATCATCATCGTCATCATCGTCATCATCGTAATCATCATCGCCATCATCATCATCATCATCATCGTCAGAAGAAGAAGCAGCTCGTTGTGGCCCAACACCTGATTAAATCTTGTCATGTGATCTGTATATAAAATCTGATCAACTGTTCTGTCAATAACCGACAGATTAAATGTTGGATTGTGAAGTTTAAATGATCAAACATCCCGTCGATGCTGTGGTAGTTTGCTTTATGGTCGAAGTTAGAGATCAAATTATTTCTGATTTTATTGATTATAGAGAATTCTGTTAGTGGTTAAGAACTTGTAAATCTAAAAGCTTCTTAAATTCTGATTTATATCTTTTGTTTTGGACAAAACGAGTAACTAATGAACAGTTTTCACGACTATCTAAGACTAATAACTGATCAATGAAAGAACCGGCAGGTTAATCAGAAATGCTTCCAAACAACATGACGAAGACTCACCTGTGGTTTCAGCTCTCGTTATGATCCTTGAAGAGGAGTCCGTCTCCTGTCAGGCACCTCTGTCTCCCAACAACAAACCAAGGAGCTGAAGGAGGAGAAGAAGACACATTTTAATAAACAAGCTCCCAGCATCCTCCTCTCCTCTTGACATCATCCTATCTGTGTCTTCGATCATGAGACAAATCAGAGGATTCATCCTCGTGTGAAGTTTGATGGCGGGAGTTTTCAGTCCAATGTCACCTCTGTGACGGACTGTGCGGCTGTCCCTCCAAGCGAACAGGAAACCAGGGATGGGAGGAAGGCGCTGCGTCGCCCGAGGGAGATACCAGCACTCGGCAGACGCCAGCCATGCCAAGACCACAAGCCCCCCTATTCCTCTATCTCGCTCTCAGCCTCTCCTCCTCTCGTCTTTCCTTTCATCTCTGAGTCATTGTAAAGTGTAATGAAAGAAAGATGGATGAATAATTCAGCAGGCGCAGCGTTTAAGAACTCCCCTTTTATGTCTTTCTGATAACGCAGACTCTGCACGCTTTCACTCTGATGTGGGATTCCCCATTAACAGAGTCCCCCGTTAATTATCTTCACTTTTTACAGAAAAACTAAATGGGACGCCCCGTCTGCGTTTTGTCTGGATCACTTCAGATCTGTTTGGACGCCGAGCTGCAGCGTTAACTCTTCAATTTCCAGGGTAACGCGGCCTGATCCTGTTAGATCTTGTCAAACTGAAATGGGATTAGGGGGTGTTGAGCATCTGCCTTCTCAATCTGGGTTTTAATAGAGCGAGAGCAAATGATCTGGTCTAGCGACGTCGGTACACCTGGTCCCGAGGTCTGTGATCCGTGACCACGAGAGACCTCGACGTGCAGATCACCGGGGTTTATTTACAGAGGACTGACTTTGATGACGAGTGAATCAAATTTGGGTTTTTCAAAGAGGTTCGTGGAACGAGGGCACGAAACATTTCCAAAGGCGACTCAGCCTAAAGCAGAGAGAGAGGAGAAATGCACAAAAGCTCCTTAAATCATGTCAGTCGCACTCTTTGGGGATTTGGCAAGAGGCGAGGCCAGATCAGGATATGTCAAACGCCACCGGTCCATCTGCCAACCTGGGAAAAAAGGTCGCAGACTGGAGTTGTTGCTGTGTAGGCAAAGCGTGTAGGCGGGCGGAGGGAGAGATGTAAACAATGTGACAAAAAAAAACCTACAAAAAAAAAAGTAGGACAAAGTCTGCACGGTTATCTGCATCGTTAATAAGAGGCAGATAAACATGAAAGATGAGCGGCGGAGATGTGGGTGAGACAGAATCAGGCTGGCGGACTCCCCCCCTGCGCCGTTTCCTGTCTGATGTTTGGCTATATGAACCGAGACGAATCGTACACAAGCAATATTTGGGGACGAGGAGAAGGGGAGGCAGTGTGGAGAGGATGGGGGATGGGAGGAGGAGGAGGTGGAGGAAGGGGAGCTCCCTTCTTCTTCTTCTTCCCCCAAAAGGGCCTGAAAGGTTGGATGTGCGCCATGCACGTCTGAGAGCAATCAAAGTGAACATAAATCTGTGCCAGGCGACTCTCCACACCCACAGAGAGGAAACACATCCCGGGCTCTCCATCTCAACGTTTCGGCTGCGCCATCCTCCACCGGCAGATTTATGACACATTGTTTGGTGCGACCAAAACAGTCCTGCGTGATCCTGCGTTCGGACAATGCGTAGGAACTCTTAGTTAGCTAGTTAAGAGTCACCTCAAGTCCGCTTAAACCTCACGAAACAAGCGCTCCCTTCGCTGTCACTGTCGTCACTTAATCCCCGTACGGGTGGAAATCCGCACACAACATCTGTTTTATTTTGACACAGAAAAACGGCGTCACAACAGGCGGACGCAGAGCGGCGAGCTCGGAAAACACAGCGTCAGCTGTTAAAAATTCAATCACACACCTACCAAAAAAAAAAAAAAAGCCTGCCTCACTCAGGAACACATTTTTAGGTCAGCTCACCTTGCTCCTGCTGCCTTTTCAGTCATCCAGTCAGCGCATCTGAGAGATCTCCTCACAGCAGAGTGAAATGTAAAGGCAAAAAAAAAGGGGGGGAGAGAGAGAGAAGGAGCGACAGAAAGGCCACAGCCTCACATTGCTGTTTTCCGGCTGCGGAGGAGATTATTTCCCTCCCTGTTCAAAGTGCCGTCACCACGCGAGTGTGACGAGGAAGCCGGTTTCCTCTACGCTACGGCTAGAAAAGGCCCGTCCTTGGGCATGTGCATTGTGTGTGTGTGCCTGTGCTGTCTGCAGAGGCTGCCATGTCTCCCATTGTTCCAGGGCGAGTGAGGCAGGCTTCCTACCCCAATAGACCCTGCCTACTACAACAGCTGTGGACCAGCCCCCACCTCCCTGCCGCTCTCTCCCTCTCCCTCTCTCTCGCTCCTTCTCCCACTCCTCCTCCTCCTACAACTCCTGCCTCTGCCTCTGCTGCTGCTGCTAAACATTAACCCTGCAGCTGCCGGCTCATAAAGAGGTGGAGAGAGAGAGAGAGGGGGGGGTTGTGTTTCAAAATGTGGTGGACAAAGGAGCGTTAACAGAGAGAGGATATCCGACAGCCGGGCTGGACTGACAGGAGTTCTGCACGGAGACGTTCAGCAGTGCCCCAGAAAGAAAACAGGCTCTGAGCTAAGAGGATTGTCTCTCTCAGGCACGCTGGTAATAAAGTGTTGGACTGAGTCCTGTGAGACCGCGCTGAGGAAAGAAAAGTCACTGCCAATCACTATCAACTGAGGACGGGAGATAAAGGCAGCTGACGAATATTTACAGATTATCTACGATTAATTGTTTGCCAGGGGTCGAAAAGATGGACGACAGATTCACGGACAAGTTACAGAAATATTCAGCTTCATTCAGATACAGCAGGACGTCCGTAGCTGACGGTTTGTCCAGCAGAGAGCGCCCGCGAGCTCGTCTTTAAATGTCCTGATGCCACATGACTGATCGATCAGCTGTTTCCTCACAAACACACAGACAGCGTCTACTTCCTGTTTTCTGTTTGTTTCGAAGGTTTTAAAAATCGCGTCACCTTGTTGCGAGCGCTTCATCGGGAAGATTGGCGTCACCTCCTGCTTATCTCGTGATTTAGTTCAAACCTGCGATATATTTGGATGGAAACAATCAACAACGTGCGCTATATCTGTCAAATAAATAAATCAAAATTAAAATTTAAAGGCTGCAACTGACGGATATTTTCAGTATCGATGAATCATTTTGTCTATAAAACTATAATTTAATGTCTTATATCAACTTTCATGCCTTTCGTTGCTGTGACTGGGACGTCGCAGCGGAGTTATCTGATTAAATAAATGTACGAAAATTCAATTTGAAAAAAGAAATACATTAAAAATTTAAGAGAAAATTCATCAGCCGCTGTTACAATCTTCTATCTGTTATTTTTCAAGCATGTTTGGCTGGTTAAAGTTTCTCAAATGAGAAATTACAGCAGGCACCTTCCGTATATAGACAAAACGATTCGTCAATACTGAAAATAATCGTTAGTTTTGGTGGATAGAGTGCACGGCGTCTCACATCTGTAGTCTCTGATTATTTCGTCAATTAAATGATCAGAAAACAGAAAAATATCCTGAAAATCTCTTTTAAGCAAACTAACAGCCCAAAACAAAAATGTATTCAGTTTACAATCATATACAACAAAGGAGAGAATTAAAGTTTCTCTTCTGAGATGCATGAAATATCTGAAATATTTGACATTTCTGCCTGACTAACTGTGCAGTTGCTGTTTCACGCGGCGTGCAGTGATTTTTGTGAATGAGCGCTGCAGCCGCGGCGTGTTTCTGCGACGCGCGTCGTGTCTGAACTGGTCAGCAGCGTCTCGGTCTGGTTTATCGCTGCAGGTTTTCACCCCGTGTGACTCATCTGTTAATGAAGCCACATCATCCCCCCCAGACATACCAGACACACTAAACCGAGTCTGATGACAAAATGACTGGGCGCCAAGGCAACGACAACAGGAGGAAGAAAACACGCGTGACACGAATGTGGGAGGATAATACAATAAAGTAATGAGGGAGGAAAACACTTTTTTTGAATCTATACGTGCTGATTTGAAAGTTGAGCGACTCTTTTTTCAGTTTGACCCTAATTGAGTCGACATGAGACCTGACCTGAATCGACTCTGCGCCCTCACCAGACTTCCTATAGTCAAAATCAAACGCCCCGGGGCGAACACATGAATGTCAGTTGTTTCAAGCTATTGTCATTCAGATTTGACCAAGACAGTCGAGCCAGTCTGACCAGTACACAACCGGCCCAGATTCACAGCAGAGCGACAGAGAGAGAGAGAGAGAGAGAGGACAAACTTCAAGATCAGCGTCTGACAAAAAGAAATCTAACGTGGGAGTGAATCAGACTGCACAGGTCATCAAGAATGAACCACAACAAAGAGAAAACACACAGCAGACGTCGAGCTCCACATCAAAAAAATAAATCACAGATCAAATGAGCTCGTGTCCGCTCAGGATTTATCCTCGTATTAGTAACACACATGGCCGGCCTGCATCTAATCTGAGGCCTCTAATCTGCGTCCACCTAGTGGCTGAAAGAGAGACGGTCGCAACACATTAATGATCCTGTAATCAGACAACGAGGCTGTGATCGCTCCTCCTGTTCATACGAGGACGGAGGACAAACTCTAAACTGGTTTCAAAGTTTATGAGACGTCTGATTCATCAAATAAGTTTTAAAGTGTTCGTGTTGTACTACAGCCCAACGAGAAACTCTAGGAGTGTTTCCACCCACCAGTTTTTTGTGTGTGCGCATTAATAAAAAGTGGAAAAGCCAGAACTACGAGATAATAAACCTCTGAGGTGGAAATGAGAGGGTGACATTTAAAAAACACATTTTTTTTCCCATCTTGTTTCTTGAACTTTACACGTCAGCTGATAACCAACCCTGTGTGATCACCGTGCCCAGCTCAGGTTAAACTATTCTTAAGTTCTCAGCGTCGAGCTGACAGGAAGTCAGACACAGAAATGGCACAATTTCAAAATAAAACACGCAAAAACTGTGCAAAGCACAGATCATAAATAAAAAAACAATTTAAGTACGCAGCACATAAACCAGAAAAATGAGCAAATCTGAGCACCGGTGGAGAAAATCAGGATAAGCCAGTCAGAGGAGACCATGTCATGACTTCACCATCCAGGGAAGGAGACATGAACTTCAGACACTACCCTGTTTAGAGGCTAATAAATGACGTGGTGTGCGTGGTGACGCGTACTTGTCGATACGCCATCGCGTGTTTTAGTTATCATCAGACGCGTTTCAGATATTCAGCTTTCTTTCTCTTTTAAACAAGTCTTTCACCACTGACACAGACAATATTTTGATCTGTTCAAGTCTCTTTTTTTAGCACAAAGTTCCTCTTGTATTATATTTTCATACAGAGGCAGGACCAGCGTGGAGAGGAGGAATCAGTACAAGAAGCCAAACCTGTTCCAGTGTCGCTCGCATCGCTCTACAAAACGTGAACCGATCCTTTAATCAGCAGCCGGAGGAGTCCGTCTGTCGACGTCACACAGCAGCTCAGAAGCGGTGAGCGGCTCATGTCAGGAGAAAAAGCTGAATGAAGGTCTGTCAGGGGGTTGTCATACCTCCGCTGTGTCAGGCATCAGCGTGGCATGAATGGGACATTGAGGGACTCGCTTCCTTTCTAAGAGGGTCAAAGGCTGAGCAGGCCAACATGACCTGAATGAGAGCCGGTCACATGGTCCCCTGGAGCTAACACAAGGGAATGAGTATAACTCTCAACATAAAAGGCCTATTGTCACCCCCTCCACCATCCACTTTCCCCCCGAGTGAGGATCTTCACTAACTGCTCAGAGAGCTCAGCACTGATGTGAACTTAAAGGGAGTCAGACGTCGAGGAGCAATAAAACAAAACGTGAGGGCTCAGCGAGGGAAGCGCGCCTGGAAAAGAAGTTCTCCTCCAGGCAGACCAGGACCAGGACATGTGACCGATTTTAAACTAAATGCAAACAATATGCAAAGCAGCACCGACGCCGACTGACACCTCTTTATCAAACAAGTCATTCACACACATGCAGCTCCTCCTGGGCTGATCACACAAGGCGACACACAGGACGTCCTTTAACCCCCGAAAACAAACAATGTCATCGGAACAAACAAGATTAGAGCTGACACGACAGGTTAATTAAACAATTAACAGGAAGCTTTTCTTCTTTAATATGTGACAGTGAACTAATAATAATAATAATACCAAGTTTAAGCCTCAGGTGTAAAATATTCTTTATAATGTTTTTGACTGTTATTGACATTTTGTAGCCCAAAACTATAAAATTATTAACTAATAAAATAATTTAAATGATTAAAAATAAGTGCCTGGTTCAGCTTTACTTTAAGCTTTAGCCTTAATTACCTTAATAACCTTTTATTCTTGTGTCACTCATCATAGTAAATTGAATATTTTGTGTTGGTTGGACAAAACAAACAGCGTGCAGGGGAAACGTTCTGATATTTTCTGATCAACTGATCGAGGAAACGACTGTCTGCTTAAGCGATAATCGATCGTTGCAGGCAGCCCTGACAAAAACGAAGATCAGTGTTAGCAGATGTTCCACCGCGGCTGTTTCTGGTCAGATGGCGGCTGAAGCGAGGGAAGCGTCGGAGGGGGGAAACTTTGTGAATTAGAGTTATAAATCAGACTCGTGGGGTAAAAAACAGCCATTGAGGGGGCAGACAGCTTAATGGGCAGTAATGTGCAAAGCTCCATGTGAGGATGGAGAGCTGATCCACTGACAAGAAATGTGACACTCAGGCCTGAGGAGATGTGCCGGGTCTACAGCTGGGGTTATAAAAGCCCCTGGTGGCTGTGGTGGAGGCCCCTTGTTGTTAATTTGCATGAAGCCTCGGCCTAGTCGGACCTCATTGGAGAGTGAGGGGTCGAAGCCGGCGAGCCTTCGTCGGGGGCTGCTTCTAGCCGGCCGATTGAGAGAACATTAATTGGCAACTGTAACGGTAAAAACGCAAAGAAAATCAGCGGCTACAGCCTCGCACATCTGAATATTTAACCGACTTGTTCTCCTTTTCTGATGCTAAACTAAAAACCTGCGAGTTTTTGTGAGACCAAACAAGTGATCTAAATATGTCAACAAGAGTTTTTCACTTTCTTCTGACATTTCAGAGACCAAATGATGGAAATAATCTTTAGTCGCAGCACTATCCTTGACTTCCAGAGCTGCGGTGACCTTAATAAATCCCTCACATGTGAAAGGATTCAAAGTACGCTCTCCAGTTCATTTCTGCAATCATAAAAGCCCCGTAATGAAAACCATTTGTCGCGGCCCCCATAAAGGCAGGTTTCATACCACTGTAAATACTCCGGAGAGAGGTGGCGTCCCCTGCCAACCAGACTACGAGCCGTGCAACCAGACGGCCTGCCAGAGGAACAACTGCATTTTGTCCAGCTGCGAGCACTCGCTCACATTTCCATGTGTGTCAGCAAACGCCTTTAATACCTGATCCTCAGTGAGTCATATTCGCACCAAACTACTGAACCCTGACATGCCTGGAAAATATGTTGAGTTTGAACAAGACACGCTGGTGAGGCCAGACAAGTTAATCCAGGTCGTAAGCAGCCAACATGTCCAGTCTGCGGCGCTGTAAAACCAAAGGCGGGTTTCTGAGCTTTGTTTGGGCGTCACGGGACGATATCAGGACGCTGGTTCACTTTCAACACCGAGATAATCAGGACAGATCATCACGGTAAACTGATGTCAACAACACAAGTACTAACCGATCAGCTTACAATAAAGTTCTGAAGAAACACAAACTCAGCAGAACATCAGTCCGGTCAAAGAGCATGTTTTCCATCCACCATGCCTTATTTTTAATTATTCGGATTGTGTTTCTTGTGATTAAGAAGCAGGATCAATAAACCCAGAGTCCATGTCAGCTGAGTGTCTGAGATTTCTTTAGAAAGCCTGATATTTGTGACGTGGATGATGAACAAGGTGGAAAAAGTTGATGTTACAAAGGAAGCAAGGAGGTAAAAATCTGCTTCTGGTGGCACCGATACGAAAATATTTTCTCTCCATGCCCTCATCAATGCAAAATCTGTCGGCTGAATGTTAAATATCACTGTGATAAAGTTAAAGGCCTTTAAATAGATGATACGTCTCATTTTTGAGACTTAAAATGGCGACTTTTTACGACCCCCGTCTGTCAAAATGACGAACAACGCGAGCTCCGCTTCAAACATTTAGAAAACAACGACACTCGACATGAGGAGGTATACGAGGAGCGCGAGCGGGCAGCATCTTCACATCTGGACACATCTGGCCTCCAGCCGCAGCGGCTCAAACTCAACCAGGACTCTCGAGCCCGAGCCAGGCGTGCTCATCATCCACTTCCTCTTCTCAAGGCCTGGCCAAGAGGAAGGACCTATTTATGGTACAGAATCAAAGATAATATATATGGAGAGCCTCGTTTGAGCCTCCAAAACAATCTGCTCTCCATCACGGCCTCCATGGGAAGAAAGAAAGAAAGAGCGGGCGGTGTTTTTCAAGGCAGGGTCGAGCTGATGGAGGGAAGGTTTCTGAAACAGGAAGCTCATGTGAAGCACCAGCAGCTCACTGAGCACCTTGTGGGAAGAGGGTTTAGGGATTGAAGGAGGGGGGGGGTGCTTAAAGCGCCTCAATAACAACTTTATTTTAAGACAAATGAAAATAAACTGCAGCGCTGCACAAAAGGAAGACTGTTGAACACAGAGGATACAGCACTGGCTGAAAACAGACAAAAAGTCTCTCAAGTCTTTATCTGCACCGTCCTAATCCGAGTTATCACGGCTCATAACTCAAAACATAAATCTCAGCGTAGTATCTGATATATTGTGTTGGGATAAAACTGAAAATTATTGCTTGAATTAATCCTTTTTCGGGGGCCAAACAGGACGTGGTGGGGACCCGGGGTTTGCCTGAATTGATTAAAGCTACATTCCAAGCCAGTATTTTCTTTGGCCCGACTGATGAATTGAATGTTTGTTACAGCTGCAGCAGCAGCAGCGAAGGCAGTGTTTTGCCAAATTCAATGTTTGTATGACCACAGATTCCTCTGTAGGGTGGATTTTGAATGAGTCCTCTGCATTCTGGACTCCTCGTGCACATTCGATCATGCATATTTCAGAGATCTGACTGACTCAGAAAACAAAAAACATCTTCGAGTCGTTCTTTGCGAGACGTCTGGGGCTCGAGCTAAGCCTTCTGATCTAAATATCTGCATTGTGTGCGTGTAAACAGTGATGAGGATGATGAGGATGCTGTTGCTCCCTCCCGCTGTGAGCTCTGCGGGGTAATTGATGAATATTTTGCGATGCTAATGCCGGCCTCAGAGGGGCCTTTGGTGTTATAACCATGGTAACTACAGTACCTGCCTGCATCAGACAGACAGCGGGGCGATAAAGGGCTGCACTGATAGCTGATAAGCAGAGGTCCCAGCCCCCCATGCTTAGCCTAGCCTATCTTCAAAGCATGGCCATTTATGTAGAAAGACGGGAGGGGGGGCGCGATACCGGAGAGATAGGCTGACTGTAGGAGGCTCTGACCTGTCTGCGCACCCCTACTAGTCTTCAAACTGACTAAATTATTGCCCCGCTGCTCTTTCCTCCCCGTAAAACTGATGAACTACGACCTAACAAAGTGATATTTCACAGTCGGTCTGACCTTGAGAGTCTGCAAGGTCTTTTGCTCCATAAAAATCCACATTTTGACTCAAGATGTTGAAGTCGGCGTCACAACAGACGCTGCTACGCAGAGCTGAAGGAATCAAATCAGCAGATCATCGGGAACTGTTTAGATGATTGATTGTTTTATGTATTAATGCTAAATCTTCTCTTCTCCAGTGCTTTTATATCACTGTAACTTAAATATCGTGTTTAGTTGGACAATCCGAACCAGAAAATACATTAAAGTCCAATTTGACATCTTCAAATCCAAAACCTGAAGATATTCAGCTTAGTTTTTTTGACTTAGCTTACTTAGAAATGCCTTAAATCAAGCCCCTCACCTCAGGCGCTGCTGGAGCTTTGTCTATTTCTGCTGATCGTAACAACTTTATCGATGCTGGTGCTCGCTCGCTCTCAATCACGGCCTACGTTACTCGACCACTGCTCTCACTGTCTCTCTCAAACCACGGACACAAAACAATTTAAACTTCTGTGTCTCCATTTTGCAGCATAAATTGTGAGCGCTCTCACCGTCTACTTCCGAGCATGAAGGAGAAACTATGGTCGCTGTAAATAGAGCTCTCTAAATCTTACACACTGGACCTTTAATCAGTTAATTAAGACTAAATTTCTCCTCAGATCAGCGGTCTGTTTTTGCTCTACATTGCTCGTGAAGGTGGAACTCAGATTAACTATCAAAGCGGCTGAATTTGCCATGATGTTGCTTCCTCATGTAACTTTCCTCTGCTCGTTGTTAAACGCTGCAGATTAATTCTTAAACTTATCGTTTATTATGTTTCGAGGCGGACTGCGCCGCCTAATAAATGATTTAATAACCAAAAAACAGTTAACAGAACCAACAGCCAAATTAAACACTTACTCCGTGCCACGTTTCCTCTCTATAATAAAGTCTGAGCACCGTATGTGGCGTCTGCTACAAGATGTGGGACACAAAGGCGTGCAGAACATCTGCGAACAATTAGAGGCGAACAGAGCGAGCAAGCACTTATACTGCCCATTACACTTGAATAAGTCACTGGCTCTGCTTTTCATGATGTAATGCGGCACAGCTTGGATATGCAATCTCAAAGTTGCACTGGGACACAAAAAAAAAACTTCAATCGGGCTCGAACACGGGCACAGAAGAGACCATAAATGTAATCTGGTGAGCGCAGAGTGGAACCACATTTATCTGCAGATGCCCCCTCTGCAGCTCTGAGGTCATTCCTCAGGATGAAATGTTCACAGGACCGCCGGCTCCTCGTGCTCGACACCAAACGTGACGCATTTTTTCTTAAAGCCTTGCGAGCTTGCGTTTGAATTCCTTCAGGTACGTGCATCAAGTTAAAAAAAACTTGACTCTGACATTTGAGCACGTGCAGAGAGCTGCTGAAGGAAGCTCACCTTTAATCTGACTCCAAGATGTTTATGTAAGTGTGTAATTTACACAGGTGTGATGTGGAAAACTTGAAGTGTGTGTACACTGAGAGTGGACCTCACGGAAGCAGGAGACAGTTAGACCTTTAAAATGAGAAATATTTGTGTATTTACAGATTCTGGATGTTTCAAAGAGAGGAGACGAGTAGAAACACACGATGAGTATTATGTTAGGAACTTTCAGGTTTACTACTAACATTACAAGGCAGCTGTACTCAAAATATCACCTGAGAAGCTTGTCAGGTTTAAAGCTATGAGGTAATGTCCAAACACGGTGGTTACAGATCAATCAGTGTCCTATGGCTGTGAAAACCAAAAAACTGCAGTACCTCAAACGTCCACTTGAGGCTGGCTTCGGAAGTGAGTCAGTCTCCATAAGTCCCCATGTTCAAATGTCCAACTTCACAGGAGAAATGATGAACATTAGATTATATTAAGGCAGGGTTAAGAGCATGAATGCTTTGATTGACAGGTGGGTGTCGGTGGGTGTTTGAGCAACCAGGCGTCATTCAGCCCGCCTCAGGTCTGCCAACGACCCACGTCTTTGACTTTTAGATTAGCAGAGGAGGCAGGACTACAAACATGGCGGCGGGCAGAGCCACCACACTTAGGGAGTACTGCTACCCTTGCAAGGTCACTAGACTCACAATATCACCTGGGAATCCATCTTTCTACGTTTAAAGCTATGTGCTCCATTCGCACCTACCAACAATCTCTGACTGAACAGCCTGCAGTTGCATTCTGGGTAACGTAGGTGTGTTTTCACAAGGCAATCTGTTCGATGATGAATAAAAAAGATAATATCTCTGGTTCTGCTGCATCGATTGTGATATTTTTGGTCTGTCGTGAGTCCAACAGTGTTATAGCGCAATGCTAACTCAGTGAAGTACTCTCTTTTACGGCGTGTCCAGAGGGGATCTTTAATGTTTACAACTCTGATTGTCCTCGCAGATGCTAAAAAGCAGATCGAATCCCTCCTCGTCTCAAACTTCTCATTTCATTTTTCAGGGAACTCGTCCATCACTTTGTTCCAATCGTGAGTTCACTGTTCACCGAGGACTTCTTACATGATATACGGTATTTGTCTGCAGTCGCCAAAAACAACAAGCTGCAACATTACATCAGACAATCTGGAAAAGGCACGGCGGGGTACGTCATTTCTTTTTTAAAATTAGGAGAAAAATTCAGCCTATAAACACTAAAAGATTCATCGAGCATTTCACAGAAGATATTCAGTGAAACTTAAATATTTTATAGCCTGAATGTCGGCCATCTCTGCGAGCCAATAATTCACAAACGGTTCAAACACTTCGTCCATCGTCACTTCTCCTGACCTAAACTTTGGTCTTTGTTCAGAAAACGATGAGACAATGAAAACAGCATGAGCCTATATCTGGCCTTAAACCAACAGGCACAGATCATTAAGCGTGGATGTTTTTCCCCTACAAAAAAGGACTCGGTAATAGCTACATAGCATTATCCGAGATGTTTTCAATCTCGTTTAATCTCCGAACAGGCCTAGAACTTATTAAGATTACCGCCACATGTTTTATTGCCAATAAAATCCTTCACAATGTGAAAACAAACAAGAAACAATCCACTCCTCGTGACCAGTATGCCATTCAGAAAATGTGGACGGTATCACGTTTTACTGAGAAGCAGCATTGTTAAAGTATGATCCAATAACACGTCTCCGCTGCCAACACCGCTCAAAACAAGTTTCTGCACTCGCTACAACGGGCACCGATCCAGCCGAATACTTTGACTGGTGAATACTCTGAAACTATTAGTTAATTAGTCGACCGATTATTCTGAAAATCGATTGTCAATTTTGACATTGTAAAGAATGGACGCGGTATCCGTGACGTCAGGTTTCTGAAGAGCCGTTGGTGGTGCCGCCAGCAAAGATGGGCTGAACGAAGCCTGGTTTACAATATAAAAATCAACTTGCCAAACCAAATTTCTTGGCAATTTCTTGTTACTTATCAACGAATATGTCTGCTGACATCGACATATGTTGGTATAGCTCAATCTTGTTGACCACACGTTACCGTCTGATGATGATTTAATCTCTTGGGGCAACGACCAATGTTTCTGGGCTTCCAATGTAGATGTAGATATCCAGACACTCGGCCTATTTCCTCTTCCACGCACTGGACATTATTTAGAGTCCAATTAGCAATTTGAGACGTGAAAATTAATGTTTGCGAGATGTCATCTACACCAGGATTGTTTCAAGATGCCAGTTTACAAAGCTAATAAAGAGTTAAACAGTCGTCAGACAATAGCTGATGGATTCCCAGGCTGCAACCAGAGCCAACGCACCGAGCTTCCCAACAGCTCTTCAGAAACCTGTGCGTGACGTCACGGATACGCTGTCCATTCTTTATACGGTCAGTGATTACGCCTCTTTTCGACTCCACACAGACGGTTTACCGGCATGCAACCACATCCTGCTGAAACATGACTGGTCAGTGCTACTCTGACTACACAACGGAAACCAGAACATGATAAGATCTTGTCCTTGGCGAGAGATTTTGCATATCTATTTATCACATCGGGTTTCAGGAAATAGTTTGCATCACCCACTATTTTCTAGCATTTTAGAGAGCAAACATCAATCGATTCATTGGCAGAGTAATCATACTCAATACCGAGAAGTTCGGAGCGTGCTGTGAAGCTGTAAGTTGCATATCACCGCTCACATACATCCAACTTAAACAGAGATTTAAGATGAGCTCGGAGAAACTTTCTCTGCACAGTGAAGCTGAAGTTAAAGACATTTTTGAGGTGGACTCAAACCAGCTGGTGAAAACAAACCCTGCAGAGCAATGATGCAGCGATAAATGAACACAAACCAGGATTAATTCATCTCATCCTTTAACTTCATATTTCAGCAAACCCAGGCTGTTTATCCTCCTCGTCATCCTCCTGCTGCTCTTAATTCATTCACTAATATTATTACTGTGAGGCTGATTTAAACCTGCTGTGTCACTGTCTGCAGTCTGAATTACATTAAATCAAACATTAGGGCTAACGCCTTAGCACAGATCTAACCTCTTAGCACGGCTTTAAATTATTAGCATGGGTCTAACTTCTTAGCACAGGGTCTAACTTCTTAGCACGGGTTCTAACTTCTTAGCACAGGGTCTAACCTCTTAGCACGGGTCTAACCTCTTAGCACGGGTCTAACGTCTTAGCACAGAATCTAACTTCTTAGCACAGGGTCTAACCTCTTAGCACGGGTCTAACTTCTTAGAACAGAATCTAACTTCTTAGCACAGGGTCTAACTTCTTAGCACGGGTTCTAACTTCTTAGCACAGGGTCTAACTTCTTAGCACAGGGTCTAACCTCTTAGCACGGGTCTAACTTCTTAGCACAGAATCTAACTTCTTAGCACAGGGTCTAACCTCTTAGCACGGGTCTAACGTCTTAGCACAGAATCTAACTTCTTAGCACAGGGTCTAACCTCTTAGCACGGGTCTAACTTCTTAGAACAGAATCTAACCTCTTAGCACAGGGTCTAACTTCTTAGCACAGATTCAACCTCTTAGCACAGGGTCTAACTTCTTAGCATGGGTTTAAATTATTAGCACATGTCTAACTTCTTAGCACAGATTCAACCTCTTAGCACGGGTTTAAATTATTAGCACAAATCTAACTCATTAGCGCGGGTCTAACTTCTTAATGTAGCCTGCTGGTTGGTGGTTGTTGGAGGCCAGGTTTAACTTTTTAGCACGCTTAATTTCTTTGCCCAGGTTCATTTTCAAATCCAGATTTTGCCTCACAGGTTAATTTTAATGTAACATGCAGGTTGGCATCACTGTCTGCAGTCTAAACTAGGTTTAATTTGTTAGCACAGGTTTAAATTTTAAGGTGTGTTTACTGTGTCTCATGCTGCTACTGGATGCCTGTATATCCCTCTGGATCAATAAAGTATCTATCTATCTATCTATCTATCTATCTATCTATCTATCTGAGGTGAAACATTAAATAAATGTACCGT
This sequence comes from Nibea albiflora, assembly GCA_014281875.1. Classification (NCBI taxonomy): domain Eukaryota; kingdom Metazoa; phylum Chordata; class Actinopteri; family Sciaenidae; genus Nibea; species Nibea albiflora. The sequence continues at coordinate 23,723,153 of CM024793.1, read as the reverse complement.
TTCTACCCTCACAGGACTCGGATGACAGTTCCTTTTCCATGTTCCCCTTTCAGGTTTCAAGCCTTAAAATAAACGAGGCTGCTGCTGCGACATGCACGGAGGCTGTGTTCTGTGTTTTAAGCTAACATTACACACTCAGGCTCACAAAAATGTCCATTTTTTTCCGTCTTCTTTCGGGACAGGCCCTTAAAGAAAAAAAGAAAAATTAAAAATGAGTCCCCTTACCGACACGGTAAAGCCCCGTTACGCCCTTTCTCTCGGTCCTAGCACCGAAAACACGTCGTTTGTTTGTTTGGTTAACGTTCATAAGCATCTTTAAAAAAAGAAGCTAATTGTTGTAGCTTCGTAGCCGTTGGTGGTCGTTTCCTCCACCGGTGATGTTAAATCAATGAAGAGCCTCTCTCTCTCTCCTAGTGTCGGTATTCGACCCAAAACGACATTTTTAACGGTTAAACTCACCTCATTTGGGTCGAAACCGTCGACGTTGCCGCGCCATGGTGAGTGAATGAAGAAACAAACGTTATTTTTTAAACCGTTCGTCTATCTGGAGCTCATTTTTTTTATTTTTTTTTTGGTCGTTAGCGGTGTCCTCCTTCTCCTCCTTCCTCCGTCCTCCTCTCCCCGCAGCGGCAGCCGCTTTTCTTTCTCCCCGTCTCGGCGTTCACTGTTTTGGGTTGAGGAAAAGTGATGTCATTGCATGAAATTGCATTACCCGCCCCAATTTTTTTTTTTTCTCAGAGGTTGTCCCATGCTGCCAAACATAACTTCACCATATACTTAAGCAGTCTTTATATAAGTGGTTTTCAGTGCCTTAAAATATTCTCCGTGCTCCCTGGTTAGTCGTAAATCTGTTCAGATCTGGATTTCATTAAGAAAGAAGTTCAACAGAAGTATCATAAAATAAGTTCATTTGTGGACGATGACAATGAGAGAGAATACATATCCCCCTTTTTATGTTTTGTTTAAAATTTAATAACAGATAAAAATGTATATTAAAATATTAAAGGTCCGGTGTTAAAGTTTTTTAGCACCTCTAGTGGTGACGCTGCAGATTGCAACCAACTTTAGAAGCAGTGTTTAGTTTGTCCAGTTTGCGCTTTTTTAGAAACATAACGTACATAACATACAGTTTGGTGGCTCTGGTTGCCGACAACTTGCCAGCGCTACCTCCTGGCTAACCAAAGAATCAGAAAAGACATGGCTCATGGACGAATGACGCCTGGTTGCACCAACAAACCACGCTCTTAATCCTGCATAACTTTAAGCCTTAATATAATGTGAACAGGTGAGTTGTATATAAATTCACCCTCAGTACAGTTGCCATGAACGGGGAAATTAGCTATAGAGACCAGAACTGTTTTTTGTACCAGGCTGTAAACATGTTTATTTCTGCTGTCTAACATGGGGACTTATGGAGACTGACTCACTTCTGGAGGCAGCCTCAAGTGGACGTTTGAGGAACTGCAGTTCGTGGACAGGTGAGTGCTGAAAGGTGGGTGAGCCTGGAGGTGGCAGAGGCAGAACTACAAAGATGGCAATAAAAACAGCTGTTCATACTTTCACATCAAGTTTAAATTGATTCATTTCATATCTGTCGTGTTCTCTAAATCTCAAACACTGGACCTTCAATTTAACCCAGACAAAAGAAATACACCCACAAGACAAACAGAAGTCGAATCAATGAATGAACGGTCTAATAGTCTGTTAGTGACAGAGGATCTTCTGAAGGTGACCTCCACTGAAAGTCTTTGTTGAATCAGATAACAACGCTGCAGAGGTCGTTCATCTGGGAGCATCGACTGTGGCGGTGTTGACGTTTTGAAGTGAATTATCGGCGTTGTCTTCTTCAGCTCCTACGATCTCCGACACCACCTGGGTGGAAGGACAAGAAGATTTACTGCAGGGACAGATCTGTTGTTGTGGTTTAAAGGTAATTCTCAGCTGAGGAATGCTTTGATACTTAAAGAATGAAGTAAAAGAACGCGGAGACACTGTACACACTGACTACAGATACCTCATACAGCTCCACACAGATGCGTTTAATGTCCACACTGGGCTGCATTTTTGGGCTGTTGAGGAAAAACGTGGTGAAATCTTTGGTCCTGAATCACGTTGTGAGTCAAGTCCATCCAGCTTTGAAGACGGTGACGAGCTGTATTAAAAATTAAGGACCAAAACCTCACAATGTGACCAGTGATACAACCAGTAGGATTATGGAGGATGAAGCACAGCCGCTGCATGTGCACAGCACAGTCTGATTCAGCACGCTGGCAGGTCAAAGGGCAATCCACATCACTCGCTTCGCTTCTATTTCATCAAATCTTGCAACCAGGGAGCTCCTCATTTAACACCAAGTTCTTTTTCTTGCAGAGTAATTAATGAAGTGTAATCTCCACAGACAGCTGTTTAAAATCACACAACTCTCAGGCTGCTTGTAAGCAGGACTGCAAACTGAGGTGAGGTCCGGACACTTGGAGGCACAACATGTTGATTTATTGGATAAAAAAGATTGCATTTCTTTGACCATGATGTTTGTTATTCTATCACATGTTGATAAGACGTATTATCTTTGACATGTTGGTGCAAGTTCATGTCAAAACTAGCAGCAAAATAAGTTGTTAAATTCAGTTTTGTACCGTTGAGAGACAGGACCCGGGCTGGAGTCAAATCCTTCTGCTGTTGTAAACGAGCTGATCTATCAAAGCTTATAAAATATATTTAGCTACTCTTTAGACGGGGCTGTCAAAGATCAATTTGTTACGTTGGACCACTCGTTTGCCACCTCACATGGTCACACATGACACACCTCATGTAGAAGTAGGTTAGTTAACATTACTTTACAGCAGCCTGTATACAATGTGAAATTGTTAACAGCCAAAGCTCCCAGTGTGTTTATGAACTCGCTCAGCTTTCACTGATCAGGCGGAGATAAAATAATAATACTCAATAATAAACTGATAGCTTTCTTCTCATGAAGCCGACATGATCGCTTCTGTTCATCAGATCTCTGCTGTCAGTCAGTCTGGTGCTGACTGTTTGGCCGACTGTTGCTGACAGCTGGTTGTGAGGACAAAGACAGTCCAACGATTCAATTCCCAGCAAGACCACCAGTCCATCACACACACACACACACACACACACACAGGACTCTTTAATCCCACAGGGGAATGACAGCAAGGACATTAACTGAGATTTTAAATTCTTCTAATCTGCTTTCATGTCGTTGTTTGGATGAGTTTTATTGTGGAATATAGCTGTTCTGTTTAAATCTATAATTATATTTTATGAGTCTGTATTTTCCGATGTTATTGTGGAAAATGTGACATTATTTGTCAATAGCAACTATGACAGAAAATGAAGGGAGAGAGAGAGAGAACTGACATCTTCAGATGGATTTGAACTGTGGATGTTACGCTTCATCATCATACTCCAAAACTCGTTTTTATTGCCCTCCTCTCACGACACAGCCGACTCACACTCCTCTTTTTTTGTATCAGCATGTTTGACACGAGCAGCTTTGTAGTTTTTCCAAATCTGTCTTAGTCAGTTGCTGTATGAACACAGAGAGCTGCTTCAATCTTTCCCCGTGTTCATGCGGGACACGAAGCGATCCCTTCATAACATGTCGGAGGACAAAGTCCAGTCCTCAACATGAAATATATTCCAAAGTTTCAGTAGAGTGAACTTAGACTGTTAAAGTATCAGGTTAGTTTCAGATAAAGAACAAGGACTGTGGATTGTTCCCCATCACTGAAACTCAATCAGCATGACACAGAGTTGTCGTTTATCACAGATCTCAGCGTTGCGGTCCACCAGTCAATCATCACACAGTCTGACACGCCTCAAAATTGTACTGACACGGATTGTGACCAAGTTTTTATTTGACCCATCTCGCAGTGTGACATACAGTGAAACAAAGACTCAAGACGACAAAGCCCCTGAATGAGAATTAACCTGCTCATCCATGATGGCATCCACATCTCTCTCTGAGAGCTCGTGTCCCGAGGCGTCCAGGTCCACCTGGTCTGGGTCTTCTCCGGTCAGGATGTCCATCGGGGCCTCTGCGATGGCTCTGATGGTCTGGTCCTCCAGGGCCAGGGCCGTGTCGAACTGTAGCGGGGACGGAGGACCCTGCATGCCGTCCCCTTCCACATCCAGGTCCTGTGTAACAGGAGATATTTATCAGATCTAAACCTTAAAACGGCTTCAACAAATTAAAGTTAGATGTATATTTATGTTACACCTCTGACCTCCAGGCAGAGCTTCTTTGATAACAGATTTACAGTGCAGCTTCAGGTGATGTTACTTTGCGTGGGAGAAGCAAACTCCATACTGGGTGTTTACAGAAAGCACACATCACATGTGAACCTCCCAGCAGCTTTTTAAGCTTGTCTTAAATATTAAACACACAAACACACACTTGGCCTTTGCTTCCAGTGTTTCATGTTGCTTTCACACCCCGTGGTTTGGTTCATTTGGTCCAAACCAAGCGGAAACATTACAGATTTCTGCCTTCGGGCTCGTGTTCACGCTGACTTTTTAACAACAGCCGGAAACATGAAGTCGTATTGACTGACAGAAACTCTGCACCCGTGTTACCGTTACCGTGACAAGCAGAAGATGAATTTAATAGTAGTTTAGCTTCATATGGACTCTCACACAGAGGACTTGTGGTCTCTGTCCGGTCCTGTTGTTTAGTCAGACTGAGTCAGACTCTGGTTCGCGTTCTGCCTTTGTTCAATTCGTCTGGACCAAAACAACCACACAGGGACCCTTTAAATGAAGTGGCCTTGGTTCACAAACAAATGTGGTGGGAACGTCATATGATAAGTTAAACAGCTCCTCCAGCCTGTGGAGGGGTGATACAGATAAGCTAACAGCTAGCTGGAGAATGACTGGAGGGCTGACCTGGACTAGTAAAGTAGCCCATTGCCTTCTTGATATTTAGGAAGGACCTTCAGGACCTTTCTGTGTTTACTTTCTCACTTCTGCCCCGGAAAAAAAACAGTCAGCCACCGTGGACCAGGATGAACCATAGAGTTTGTTTCAACCGCAACAGCGAAGTTGCAGAGGTTGTGAACGCACCCTGAAACTCCCCCAGCCTCAGCGTCTAACAGTAAGTGCTGAGCATGACATGTTTGTCACAATGCGAACACATCAGAGGAGAGCAGTAGGTGAACATCGTGTCTACGTACATCACTGAACTCTAGGGGAAGGCTCTCTGTGGGCTGGAGCTCTGCTGCGCTCAGATACATGTCTCTGCTTGCGGTGGTGATCTGCTCCTGAGGCGGAGGCTCCTGCTCGGGCTGGTACATGGGGGGAGGCAGGGTGAGGTGGAGCGGGCAGCGGGGGTCGTCGGACTGACCCAAGTGCACGGTGCGGTCACACGGGACATCTTTGAGGCCGGGACACATTTTGAAAAGCACCTGGTTGCTGTCCTGGTAAATGTCTGAGCGTCTCGGTGTCAAGGAGAAGCACATGAACAAGACACGCTGAGCTGCGGACGTTCAGCCTGATTAGTGTTACTGCAAGTACGACGATTATTCCTATGGAAATAATCTCGTTTTAATTATTTCTCAAGCCTGTCGCAACGTCCTAATTATCGACTGTACTAATGACATGCCTGGGTGGGTTTGCACAATGAGTTAGTGATTAATACTTGGCAGCTTGTTCACAATGTAAAGCCGGTGTCAGGACACTTTTTAAATCACTGTTAATTAGAAGAACAAAGTTCAGTACTTGCAATAAAACTGTTGCTGATGTGGAGAAAACATCAGTTAGGTTGAAATGAAAGAAAGGTTGGAAAGGTGGTTTGTTCCTTCCAACTGAACAGATTAGCCCCGTTATAACTCTGGGAGAAATCAACAGACCACAGGAAGGAGTTTAATGTAGGCTCCCTTTGAAACCAGCAGCTACCTCAAGCTGCTGGTCTTGATCGGGGCCGTGGTGACGACAAGATAGACAGAAGAAGTACTGCTTGACTGACCAGAGAACCTCAGGAAGGTAGATTCAGGATCAGACGCTGTGTGTTTCCTCCTGCAGCACAACATCTTGTCTGAATGTATCCTTTGTTTTCAGTATAGTTTGAACATTAACACATGTGGAAAGATGTTAATATCTTGTTAATAACCAGGTCATGTAAGGTTTGTTTATCATTGAGGATACGTGAGACACAGTGCCGGGTCATAGGCAGGCAGGGGTTGGAACATCGGGTTCCCTCAACAAAGGAGTTGCACTTCTCGTACACCGTTCGCGTGTGAGGCTGTAACAGATAAAAGACGTGTTAGATAAGGTCAAAACCATAAACTGAGGCAAACAACAGTATTTCCTTTATAACTATAATCATCCTGAGAGCATTTTCATTCCTGGATGCCACAAAACTGTCAGAGAAAAAAGGACTATAAAGACGAGGAGTCTGATGTGCTTCATGTGACGGGGTTTTCAAATCTGCTGCACTCAAATATTCTGAGCATAACTTCAAAACCAAAAATATGCATTATCCCTCATTCACTGTAGTAATCAACATACTTGAGGACACTACAGCACTGCAACATCAACAGTATAAAGGCTCACATATGAGAGACTTGCATCATGTTTCATTCTTTTTAAAAAAACTACAGGGTGTGTTCTCTTCTTTGAAAGCAGAAATCAAAAAGACATCAGGACTTTTATACTCCGCGTACTCCATGTTTTGGCTCTGTGCTCGACCACACTGGATTTTATGACAGCTCAGCATGTAAAAAAGGGCCAGTCCACTACATTACCATTCACCCAGAGCGGTATCTAGCCAGAGAGAAAGCAGGAAACACTCCCTGGGAGCTGGACCCATCTGGTCGGTTCAATCGACATCCGTGACCCGTCACCAGCCGTGCAAAGCTGGGTTAGGCCCCAAACTGGACGCCTCCCAGGCTGCCAGGCTCGGCAGACCCGTTCACCCGTTCGAGTGGTGGGCGAGCATGACATACTCTAAAACTCTATATCGTGGATGAAAAGGGCCCTCTGGGCTCGTGTTGCTCGGTTTCGACCCCCCCGCTTTCTTATAGTACACTGGAAGTGATTGTCATTTCGTTTGTAGTACTCACGGGATTTAAACAAACAAACTGCTCAAACTCTACCCGCAAGAAACTGTGTCTGTGTTGGCAGACAGAGCTGTGGCGGGCAAACCGACGCCCCTCTGTTGTTTAGAGTCATCAGTGACTGTCGCGTTTCTTGCAGTGATACTGAAAAATGTTCAAAGCCAGGAAACTACAACCAGGAAACCGTTTCTGGGAAGACAAACTGCTCTAGTGTCTAAAACCACAACCATAATCAACACACACACAGACACAGACACACAGGTGTCCTGAAACCAGAGCAGATAAATGTTGAAATATCTTCATAATAGAGACCGCAGGGAGCAAATGAAATGGCTTTTTATGCTCTGGTGAACCGATCCTTTAACATCAAGTCTTAAACTAGTTTTTCTACATTTTACTGTGATGGGGTCACACCTGAGGAGCTCCATCCGTCACAGCCTGCCTCCTCTCCCTGAGCTGACGGTGCAGCAGGGCTTCCACACCGTACCGACGACGGTATCGGCGCAGAGCTTTGAGCTTCTTCAGGTTCTCCCTCTCCTTCACGGACAGACCTTCAGGTCCCGTCAGCAGACTGCTCCCTGACAACCAACATGAACAAACACACACTGATATAATTTCTAAAAAAAGAAGTACAGAGCAAACTGCTTTGTTGTCAATCTTCACATATTTACCCAGAGTTTCGTGCTCCACCTTGCGGTTGTGCAGGTATCGACGCTTCTTCTCCTTGAGCAGGTGCTGCAGGCGTTTGAACTGGTCAATGTAGAGAGACTGGAGCCGGATGAGCTTTTCTCGAGTGATGAGCGCCACCTCCTCCGCTGTGTACACTCCTGCATGTCTGCGATTTACAAAGAAAACAAACAAACACATTCATACAACAATCTAAAGCCAACAAATTGAGATTAAAAACAAGAGACAGAGAATTCAGCCTACTTCAGGGGATCCTCATGATCACTGTCGACGCTGTCTGCATCACTGTCAGGGTCTCCTCTCCACGTCTGGTCGAGTACCAGAGGACCCTGCTCCTCCTCACTCAGACTGTCCTCATCTGGACAGAGGAGGTGGAGTTAAACATTACTATAACATTCACACTGAAGAAAAGTCACATGACTTTAACCTCATTGAGTGTCTAAACAGGACAGCTTACCGAGAATACGGCTCGCTTCAGAGCTACCTCCTTCGACGCCGTGCGTCTCTGCTCGGTTGTATCCGCTCAGCTGAGACAGCAGCGTCTCGGGGGACGGACTGGAGTGAGTCTTCCTCATCTGAGCTCGGAGAGCCATGGCGTTCCTGCGAGCGTGCTCTGCACAGAACGTCACTCTAAAGGGCAGACATTGGAAGGAGATGTCAGAGAGCTGTTTGGATTAGTTAACAGAGGTTCAGTGTTTGTGTCTGCTATCAGCCTGGGAGTTAACTTCCACACTCAGACACACTCAGTCTAATCGTGATGTCACACTCACCCATCTTTCCTCTCAACTTTCGGTGAAGCGTTGGGGCAGCGCTTGCCGTTCTTTGCGGAGACGTAGCTGCACTGTTTGTACGGCGCGCTCTTGTCCTCCAGAATGTGTTTGATACAGAACTCAAAGCCGTCCAGACGGGGCTGAGAGCACGGCCGCTGGGTGAAAGAACAGACCTGGGGCTCCTGAGGACGAGGCGTCTGGGCCACCCGGTTCCTACTCGAAGGCAAAACGTGGATCCGTATCCTGTTCATCGTCTGAAAAATAACCAGAGGTCACAGTTAATCGATTAGTCGGCTGACAGAACAATGATCCGATGAACTGTTCAGATATTCCAGTCCTATGTGAGGATTTCTTTCCTGATTTAGTGATATTAGGAAAGCAGTGAGCGAGAGGGGGGCGACACAACAAAGGAAACGTCTGTGGACCACAGAACCGGGTCGCTGCATGGAGGATTGTACCAGATCAGCCACCAGGACAGCAACATTTACATTTTTTATTATCCATCTTGTGTATTATGAGCTGTTGTAACAAGTGAATTTCTGTCTGTCTTATCTTATTAATGACAGTAGTAAGTGAAATTCTTCTTCTTCTTATTATTACTTTTTAAGCAAAACTGCTGATGATGTAGGTTTTCAAATGTGAGGATTTCTTTCCTGATCTGTCATTAATAAATAATTAAATTTGTTTTTGTTATTTTCCAGCATTTTATTGACAATGGGAACAATTAAGTAATGTAACATGGAGACCAGGAGGTCAAATAATCATTTTTCACATTGTTGAGATTACAAATTGATGATTATGATACATTTCCACGTTTTAGAGACCCTCAAGCTTATTCAGCCCTTTAATAACAAGTATATTGTTTTATGTATAAGGCATAACTATACAAATGTACACAGATTAGCACCATTTACAGCAGTTAATCCAACATGAATACAAGCTGTTACTCCATTCATACAAAGTAACGTTAAAGCAGGCGGTGCCGGGTCAGGTGGCTTATTAATTCGACATTTATCAACTTTATTATACGAGCTAACATGAATTATAGATGTAAATAAGAGACATAGATATTTAAACAGTTAAAGCCTCACCTAAGGTTAAGGATAAAGTGTTTTCATTGCTGATTTAAGTGTAGGAGAAGACATTTCTCTGTGTTTAACTCTAACCGGGCGCCACTCCGCTCTTAGCCCGCCTCTCTGTGCTGCGTCACTCCTTCAGTTACGGAGTCGCCATCTTTGTTCAGCGGTGGCTAACGGTAGCTAACGGCTCCTTTCTCCGCAAAACTGCGGCTCGGAACCGGAGTTCGCCTAATTTGTAGCATTTATAGCGTCTTTCTCGATGTCACCGACATGTCTCGGTTGCCAGACGGCGAACGCAACCAGTTCTTTTGTTTATTAAAGCTCACCTTTGTCTCTCTGTCGTCCGACCGAGTCTAGCTCCGGAGGCACACTACGTCGTTTTTCCTGCATTCCCCCCCTAACTACGTGAGCCCGCCCCCCATCGGAGCTCTGATTGGCTGAAGGTTCAAAGCATTTCATTGGTTAATCCAGCTGCCAATCAAACTGGTAATAAAGTTAAAAACCTGCTGTACACCCACAATAATGCCGCAGTGCAGTTTTTTAATGTATATATAGATAAATAAAGCAGGGACAAACGGAACAGAGACCCCTATACATGTGTCATATTTTAAGCCTGGCTTATAATAACTTTTATATTTACTTTATTCACCATTTATTTCACCTTATTAAACTATTTATATGCTGGATTATTAGCCTACATGTGTTTATGATTGTTTATGAATGATAAACATTCAGGCATAATGGAATCATCTATAAATAATATATACTTTTTTGTCAAAAGTAGCTTTTCGTTGCATATTAACGCAATTAATTTTCACATTTTGGTGAAAATTGTCAATTATTATGACAAAAATTGGCAGACCCCCCCCTGCACTACATCTGTGGACCCCTGGTTGAAGAACCCTGATAAAAAGAAATCTGCATTTTTTTCTTAAAATATTTATTGACTTTAATTGAGAATAAAGCAACCACATTATATCAAAAAAGAACAGTGTTCACATATAACCTTTTAACTGAAACAAGGAGTCCCAAAACGTTTCATTTCCAGACCTGAGTGTCACTAAAACCACCAAGACGTAAAAAAAAACAAAAAACATGAAACTTTATTGTAGCTATGTGATTTTTTTGTTTTGTTTTTTGCATTGTTAGGTTGCATGAGTGTCTTCCATTTTTCTCACAGGTGGGTTTTTTCTTCTGATTTTGAAATGTGTGTCCTGTTCTCACAGCATAAAGTTAATACTTAAAACAAAAAGAAAAAAAAAGAAAAAAATTGGAAGATTTGTCCAGATCAAATTAAAAAAATAAGATATATTTTGGACATCTATTCTAATAAGTCTACATGTAACACTTTGTCAATTGCATTGTAGGCAATAAACCTACTGAGATAAATATTCAGTGCATTTACTGTTTTCCCTGTTTTACAACCAAAGAGTTGAATAACTAATAAATCCTCTGCTGCCTGAGCAAAGAGCTGTACTCTTTCAGCTTATCTTCCATATAATAATCGAGGGAACAAAAATATTATTTTTTTTTACAATTGTATGGCTGATTTGTTGTACTGCATTACTGGGAACTGCCTAAAATGAGTTTCTGGTTACAAACTGAAAGAGAAAAAAGCAGGTAAAGGAGCAGTAATACTATACAATCAAAACCATGTAAAGCTTAGTATGAATTAAATGTACAGATGAGACCCGATTCTCTCGCACCTCTTCCACAAATTCAGATTAATTAAACAGTATTATACTTCATGCTTATGACCTTGTAGTGGAGGTATGTGGATAACCTGCTTGAATCATATCGTGGATGGATTATTTCAACAAAACGAAGACAAATATCCACCAATGTAGTTTGACATGATTAAAATAAAATAAATCAGACCAGTGGGGCTTCACACATTTAAAACATCCCCAAAAAGAAATGCATAAATGAAACACATGGATGATGAGACAGATGGTGTTCGAATAGGCTTTGATATTTTGTGTATTTTCAATACTTTATTATATACTGTGCTCAATATGGTCACCACAAAGTGAGCACCAGCTGAAAAAGTTTTTTTTTTTAACCCCCGGCACAGTTTCAGGGTGACTGACAGTGACTTTAAATGTAGTACATCCATATATGCTGCCCTATTTCCACCCAAAAAACACCTCCGGAGGAAAAATGACAGACACACAACATGATTAAAAACTCACATTTGTTCTCTAGAGGGATTATTTTTGTTGGCATTTCCTTCATTGTGACCATACTGGGGTTAGATATGTTTGAACTTTTTGAACCCTTTGATAAACCATAGATGTGTAATCCTTGGTATAAACTGTCCATTAGTGTAATCATCAGAGAGATCTGAATATGAATATTTTACAACCATTTAAAACAATGACTGCAACACTCAAAATCTAAAAAAAAAGAAAAATAAAGAAAAATAAACAAAAAAGCACAAGCTTCCTTAATTTACATCTTTTTTTTTTTGCAATTTTTCATAACAAAATGTAAAAAATATTTCATGTTTGTTTTAAACATTTTACAGTTTTTGTACATCATTTAAAGTAAAGCAGGAGATCAAACAAAAACATAAAGCGGGTCCGGCAGTCACCTATTTTCTTTCCTTACGGCAGACCTGCAACAGGTACGACTGCGTCAAATCACGGCCGTGACGCCGCGACTTCAAATCCCACCAGGAGCGCCACAGAAGCCAACCAGACTTTAACGTGCTCAGACGCAGTTTCACTGTTTCCCTTGTGACTGTTTTTACGATCTGCAGGGGGGGTTTTATTTTGAAAACCAGCTTCTCTATGCAGTTTCCGTGTCTGACTTCCTGTCGGCTCGAGCTCAGCTGCTCACGGCATCCGCCAAAAAATAAAACACTGTTTCTGAAATGGATCGTGGTGCTTCTGGTGGGGTTTGAACTAGAACAGCCACGGCGGACACGCGACGCATCGTGCCCGGTGGAGTTTGCCCGTCAGTTTATGGCTGTTAAAAAAATTTTTTTAAAAAAGGAAAAACAAAAAGACAAAAATATTAAAAAGATGGCTTTGGAGACATGCACTCTCAAACTAGCCTGTACAGTCGTGATGAAGAAATATCCCTCCGCCCCGAAAGAGAACAAAGAGGGGACACCTTTAAAAAGGGTAGAAAAAGGAGGAGAAGGGAGGGGGACTATGTTTTTTGTTTTGTTTTAAAAGCATTCAATTAATAAATAACATACTATAAAAACATTATAAAAAGACAGTCTGTAAGAAGACCTAACAGGTAATATGATGGAGATCTTTTCCTCATTATTTCAAGACGATGAATTCCTCAAAAAAAAAAAAGTGATGGTTTAAAAACATCATCAGGTCCCATCATCACATTTCATTTGAAACAGAAGAGCAAAAAAATATTGTATCTACACTTCTCTGTATCCCCCCTCACATTAACGAGCTTTTAAAGCCTCTCATTATTTCATTATTGCCCCACGAAAAATTGATCTCACCACTACATTTCGCTGCTCTCACGCCGACTATAAAAAACGTGGGTAGTTCATAAAAAAAAAAAAAAAAAAAAGAAATACTTTATGTAACAACATGGATGTTTGTGATGTCAAGTACAATGTACACAATGCGTCTCCTGATCGGGAACTCATTTGGGTAGCGGCGGCAAAGGGGGAGGCGGTTCTGAAGGCAGAGGTGGCGGCCTCGGGTTGCCCCCTCTGGAGCCGCCGCTGTACCGGTAGTCTCCGTACTGGGATCTGTAGTCAAACATGGACGGCTGGGACGGCTGGACACCCTGCGCGCTCAGAAGCGAGTTCAGCATTTCAAAAGTGTCCTGGTACTCGTTCGACTGGGCTCCGCCCGCCGCGCCGTGCCCATTAGTGTCCGTCTTGTCGCCTTTGGAGTGTGAGTAGCTCCCTTGGTGGTGGGGGAGGCCCAGGGCGGGAAGAATGTCAGAACCGTGACCCAGAGTTTGCCCAGAGGAGGAAGAAAGGGACGGGAGCTGGTAGGGGTTCCTCGAGGACTTGCTGACTTTAGTGGCAGGGTGCGAGCCCGCTGTGGGATCTTGGGAGTGTGTCCTCTTACGTGAGGTGGAAGAGGACGAAGAGCTCGTCCTAGAAGAGTCACTGGGTACTTTTTTGCTGCTTCCTACCGCCCCGCTGGAGCTGGACGAATGTTTGTGTGAAGGAGGAGAGCGAGGCGCCACTAGAGGAGGAATGGTGCTGGTGGTGATGGTGGTAGTGGTGGTTGGACCGTTCCCTGTGCTTGTCCCTGCTCTTGCCCTCCTCTCCTGAGCTACTACGTTGCTTCTCAGGCACTCGTATCCTGACTTTGATGTCCTGATCCTGGCCTCGGGTGCTGCTGGTGCTGTGTCCGCTGCCTCCTCCTCCACCACCAGCGAGGGGGAAACGCATTTTCAGAGAGCTCCTGTCGTGCCGCTCCTTCTCCAGCGGGATTTTCAGGATAATAGGTGACGGGTTGGACATGTCGGAGGAGGAGGAGCTGGACTGCTGGTGATGGTGCTGCTGCTTCTCCTTCCTCTGCTGCTGACCAATGAGAGCCTGGGCGGCGTTGGCATAGTCCCTCTTCACACTGGCCTCCATGTTCTCCAGTTTCCTCTTCTGGGCGGCCAGGACGTCTGCGTTCTTGGCGCGATACTCACTCAGTGACACCTTAGCTGGAGCGTGAACCTCGTTGTTGGGCTGCTGCTCCGTTTTTCCACTCCAAGTCTGAGCACTGCCGGATGCAACCCTGTCCTTGTCTTCTATGGACGAGGAGGAGGAAGCAGAAGGTGGAGCTGAGAGGCTCATCAGGCCCGCCACGGTGCTCTCTGACGAGGCCATAGAGATCATGCTCATCATGGTGTCTCTCTGGTCGCCCTCCTCTTTGACCTTCGGCTTGGCTTTTGGTGTCTGACCTCCTGCCTGGAAGGCAAAAAAACACAGAAAACAGTCAACAAAAAAAATGTACAAAACAGAGGCTGTAGATCAGCCGGGCCATGGACCAGTACCGCTCCAGGAAGCACAGCTCATTTTGAAAAATGACTGGATACATCTGTCTGTGCCTCTTGAAACATGTCAAGATGCTAGTGTTGGTCACGTGATACATCCAGCAGACTGGACCCAAGGAACACACTTCAGGTGTCGCTGTCTCCCATTTCCCCTCAATGGGACCGGCTCACTGGTCAGGGCTCTCACTGATTCAGTGTACTGGGGAGTTATATTTGTTTTTATTCCTGTCGTGTCATTTTATTTTGTCATATTTATCAGTGAAAAGTCTTTTATGGCGAGAAAAAAGACTGGGGACCGCTGCTATAAATCACAAAGAATCATGGGAAGAAGCGCGTACCTTCCAGTTGCGAATCCGCTTCAACCGGCTGGGCGTTTTCTCCAGAATCTGCAGGAACTCGTGCGTGAGCTCTGGAAGAAGTTACAAAGAAGCTGAAACCTCAACATTTATTTGACTCGCACGTCTGTTTCCTGCTCATACGTGGACTGGACCAAAGTTTATTTACGGCACATACCGTCCAGCAGCTCGAGGGTAACTGTAGGATCGACATACTCCCACCAGTGTTTCCCGTCTGTGGACACGGGGATCTCCCAGTTGGACCATTTGCAGGCGAGATGGATGCACACGCAGGCCACTACGGGCGGACTGTACTGCAGGCAGAACGTGGTCAAGTGCAGACTACGTGGCAGGATACGTCCCGGAAAGAAACAAGAAACAGAAAGAGGAGGAGAGAGAGCAGACATTCAGTATATTGAGTTTAAGAAAAAGACGTGAAAACATGCCTTCATGTGAAAAACAACAGTGAACTGTGAATATACCTGTTGGTGGCCATGAAGTATGATGTTTGAGCCAAATCCTTACTCGCTGGAACAACAACAGAACAAAAAAACATACTTAAAACCTGCTAATTAAACATTTTACATGCAAACGTACAATCAATGAGAGATGTCTGAAGACAATTTGAAGAAAATTGAAGAGTTGATGCTCACCTCTGACGAGCTGAGTGCACTTGACAACATGAGTGTGCGGATGGTCGATGGTGATTTCAAACGCTGCAATAAAGAAAGGACAAAAAGAGACAGTTTGATAAATGAAATGCAATTGACATGCGCACAACATCGATTTTATCTAATCCAAATTCCATGATAAAGATTAAAGTTCCTGAAAACCAGAGAATGAATTCTGTAATAGACTATGTGAATGTCAGGTCTCCCAAAAACATGAACGTGATGGACGTGAAAAACATAAAATAATCTTTTCCAAACTCTTGCTTTGCTGCAAGACACTGAATTTATTTGTAGTTTTAAAAGGAAGCCAAAGTGATCGTCGTCAGCTGTTTATTGCCAAGCTTGAAAGCACGGGAAAGGAGTAAGCAGGTTGTAGCAAACACTAAAAAGCCATTAAGGCACATCCAGACAGGATCAGGTGGTTTGGCACAGAGTTGTCCGGCAGCGTGTTTGTGCTGAACGTAATCGCTGTGAACCAATCAGGAACTTTACTTTTTATTTCACTGATTAACTCTTTATCAAGGCCGCCGCTACCTCACTCTCATTCACTGTTTAAATTGCTCAACCACTGCTAACTCTCTCTAAACTTTGTGTCTCTATTTTGCAGAATAAATAAATAAATAAATTTCAGTCAGACTCAGATTCAGAAGCCGCTTCATGAAATAAACAACGCCAGAACACAAAAGGTCGAGTATCAGAGTATCAGTCATTTCAAGCTGACTGTGGAGGTCTGATTGTCTGATCGTCGGCTGCAGCGTGACGTCAGGCTGCGTTTTACAAAAGTTGGATCTGACTCAACTTCTCCTCCGCAGGTCGCTGCGTTTTTTTAACAGCCAAAGCACAATAACGCACTCAAATGAATTTGAGAAACACGCGTTTTCAGCGACGAACTCTGTCTGAATGCGCCCTTGTTCGTGCTACTGCAGCGATTCATCTCACAGTCCTCGAACAGATGGCTTAAAAATGTGCGGAAAAGAAAAAAGGAGGGAAATGTAAAAAGTTAAGAACATAAAGGAAGTTAAAAACAAAACAAAAAATGGGTGAAAGCTGCTAATATGAAGCATGAATTTCTCTTTCTGGCGCTGCTACCTGCTAACAGCTTTCTGTGGACAAAAGTAAAAACAGGTTAGCACTATGTTTATGATCACATGTGGTTCTGGAGGGAAATCATAAAAAGACCCAGTTCTTCCTTCCAAACTTACCCAAGGTCTGGAGTATTATGCTCTCAAGAATGACCAGGTCTTGGGCTTGTTGCAGGTAAGCCTGAGGTTGAGAGGACAGGCACATTACTCACTGGGAGGCCTCTATCCTTTGTCAAACACATTCAACCCACCTTTCACGTAGAGCTGACGACGCCGGTTAAAGCTACACAGTGTAGTTTTACAAGCGTTAAACACAGACACCGGGATGCAATGTGTCGTGTATATAAGCAGCCTCAGCGCCCGAGGTAGGAGAAACCTTGTCATGCACTTGTACCAAGTTTAAATGTGAAGTGAAAAGCATCAGCGCTGGTCCTACGAGCAGGAAATCATGAGGTGTCATCTAAAACCCAAGCTCGGACACAAACGAAGGTTTACAGGCAATAATCAGTAAAATTAACGTTACCAATTATCACAAATTCATTCCCTTTACGCCGCAGTGTTACAGAGAATCACCGCCCTGAGGAGATTTTTCTCACTACAGCCCAACACTTACATCGCTGCGTACATCTGGAGAAGGCTCCTGAGGATTGAGGCATGCATGGGCCACCTTGATAACATGTTCCAGCTTTCGGGGCTGCTCTTCGACCTTTGCAGCGAGGAAGAGAGCGGCAGGAGCGATAACCTGGAGAAGACACACCGAAAATAAGTAGATATAATAATAACACATTTTATTTACGAGCATTTTTCTGGTGAAAACATCCAAACAGTACACTAAAAACACAGACGACTTAAACTAAACATTAAGGGTGGTGAAGAGGTGTTTTTTGGTCAGAGATTTGACAGTCAGTACAGTCATGGGTGTGTTTGGGGAGGCCGGCAGCTACGGAGAAGGCTCTGTCACCAGGTTTGATGCTCGGACCTGGGTGATGGAGTCAGGAGGTTCGCATCAGACGGGACAGTCAGTGAGGGAGGAGGGGGGTCTGGTTATTGGGGGAGGATATTGAACTGGATGCGCTGTGGGACCAGGAGGCAGCGGGGACGGGGGTATAATGTGTCACGAGTGCTGGCGAGCAGCGGTGTTTTGGGTGTACTGGTGTTTATTTAAAAGTTGTGTGTTGTGTGTGTTGCGGTAGTCGATTCTGGAGGTGATAAAGATGTGATTTGTGGAGTCGGGCGACACTGAGGCCACGACTGGGGGTGGCAGTAGCTCAGTCCAGAGACTTGGCTTGGGAACCAGAGGAGGGTGGCCGGTTCAAGTCCAGCATTGACCAAAGCGTAGACTGGTAGCTGGAGGGGGAGTTCACCGGGGCGCACCTCCAGCTGCTCTGCATGTCTGCCCAACGAGGGATTCATAAAAGTATCCCCTCTTCTTCTAAGACATGTACAGACAGACAGACTGCGTGAACGTGACAGACCATACTTACATTTCTGTGAAATCTGGTGAATGACTGGACCATGTAGAATCGATGCATGTACACGATGGCTGTGTTAATTGTAAGTTGGGACCTGATGGAGGGTAGTTAAGGACAGTACTGACACACACACTGACTGTACATCACTGATATGACTTGGGTCATCGCTCTGCATGTTAAATAACACAACAGGTGAGCTTTAATGAAGCCAAAGTCAGCCTATCATCACCTCGGAGGCAACAACAAAGTTGGTAGCTCAGCTGGCTAGCCTCACATATCATATATATCACATATAAATAAAGATATATGGATATATATAGCCATAAAGTCTCAAACGCTCACTCATCTAAAGCAGGTTTCACTACATACCCGCGCTTCGCTTACAGTGAGAGGCGCTGCTACAATGCTAACGTCCTCCTGAAGGCCCGCCGACCGCACAGGCCTCTCCGTGGCGCCCCGGGTTTAGCCTTTTTACTACGCCGCTCTCTGATAACGGCACCGCGGACGTCAAACTCACAAACAGCCGCGTTAAACGGACAGGAAACGTGAAAACAAACGAAATGCCATCGAGCGAAGCCGCCCAAACACAAACAAACAGCCGAGCCGGCTTCGTGTGAGGAGCTAAACTTCGCTAGCTCGGGCGCTAACGCTGGTGCTAGCTCCGAGACGCCCCGACAAAAGATACACATTGAGCCGCTGGCCCATGTCCTGCAGCAGGTTCGCCGCCTGTTGCCTGTACGACAGCTCCTTGTCGGGATCAAGTCCAGCTCGCCGGGATGGGCTGTTGTCGATCTGTTGCCGGGTGTAGTACCATTTGTTGTTACAGCTTGCGGGGAGAGAACGAAACGAAGCCGCCATCACTGAGAAGGACGATAGTTTAAAATTTCTGCGCGTCACAGGAACATACGTCACACACGCGGGGAGGAAACGTCAGTGCAGTTCACCGCGCGGCCGACAGGGGTCACCAAGGCAACCGAAATCAGCTGATTTAAATATTCATTATATAATGTGACGTGACCTCTTATTTATTTATTTATTTATTTATTTATTTAGTACAGGACGATAAAAGGTGTATCACAAAGAATGTGTGAAATATCTTTATAATCTACATATATTTATATTTACGCTGAAATATACAGTATATAATATATACATATATAATAATATATAATTTATATAATGTTATTTTTCAGCTCAGGTGTTCATTTTAACTGCTCTGCACTTTACTATATTTAATATATATTTAATCATAATATTATTATTTCTTTTTATTTAGATTTAGATTTATATATATATTTAGATTTTGATTTAATTATATATATATTATCCACCTTACAAATAAAGGTTGTGCTAGGAATTTCAAAGAACTATTAGCAAGTTCTTCCCTCCTTACTTTGCAGTATATAATAATAATATGAATTACTACTCACTCTTTCTAAAAGCTAGTTGTAGATTATGAGCGTGAACAATTAGAAATAGCACCACAACAATCATTCCTACAAACAGATTATTAAACATTAAACAAAAAACTTCACAACTGCTACTGCATTTGAAATAAAAATCATCCTTCAACTGTCCTCATATACTCGTGGGGACGTTTTAATCTGACATTTGAACACAGGAGGGCGCTGTCGTTTCAGCTTCACGTGTGTGAGTCAGTCAATAGGTCAACTCTCACTGCATGTGTGTAAACACAAACAATGTTTATTTTTCATCCACCTGTCATCAAATATTCCTGTTCATTCAGATATATTAGAGCATTTATGCCTCTACAGCATGTACACAGTAACAGAAGCACTGGTTTTCATAGTGGTACTGCATTTAAAACAACGAGACTACACCAGCATAGTCGATGAAGAACAAAAACAACAGACACATTTCATAAGAAAATAAACTCACAACATGTCGACTTCAAGCTGTTGGATTGTTGATGATAACTAATGATATGACACATAGCTGAATTCAAGTTTAAGTATGAATATAATGAGAGTACAGGCATGCATTAAACACAGACAGATGTTTTTCTTTTATGTAGAGTATTGATCAAAAATCCTTCAATGATAATGAAACCGACGCAGCGAAACAAATTCATACAAAGAAAATAAAGAAAACAAGTGCTTGGCATTTCATTAAACGTCTCATCTAACTCTGTACAAAAAGCATTGCTATATTTATAAGAGGAAAAGACCAGCTGATCCTCATTTCAAAATAAAATGTTGATTTAAGAACAGCACAGGACTCCTGCAGATATAATGCAGCTACTCTAAACACTGAATGAACGACAGCATTTCTTCACTTCGAGCCACTTTAAGGTGAAAAATCGAGGAGTAAAATGAACATCTGAGCCTTTTTCTAGCAGATCTGAAGCTCGGGATGAGTTATAATGTTGAACTGAAGCATCATATGGAAAGTGGCTGCTGCACTTTTCAAGTATGTGACCGTGTTCCTCGTGCAGACGCCTGCCTGGTGGACTACCTGAAGGAGTGCCTGAAGTGCACACTCCTTCGTTTCAGCTTCTCCGGGTTGTGGGACGCCATGTGGGAAAACTCCCTGAAGATGTCAAGGTATGTGGCGTCTCCTGATGAAGAAAACAACAGCGATGATGAAAATGAGAGCTGATTGGTCATGGAAACAGTCAAAACATCTTTTATATGAAGGTAAAAACAGAAAGCAGAGGAGCTGCTGGGTAAGAAAAGAGCCTCATGAATGGAGGCCAAGGCACCGTGAAGCTTCCCGTCTTTCAGCTCTGCAGATTCTGGGCCTTTACTCTCCTCGTGGTCATGGTAACGGCTGAATCTACCCGGCACAACAAAAGCAGTTGAACTCTTTTGTGCCCATGAGAGCTCCCAGGCTCGGCTAATTAAAAAAAAAGGGGGGAATGAACATTCCTGGTTTTCCCTGTTTGTGTATGAGTGAGTGTGAGAAAGAGGCTGAGAGATCACTGAGTACAAGTACAACACTTTAACCTGGTTTATAACACAAACCTATTTCTAACATATTTCTAAGTATTTATGAAAGTTTCTGAGCTGCCTCCTGTGAATCATCTGTAACAGAGTGGTGCAAAGTAACTAACATTTACTGTACTTTAGTACAGATTTGAGGCATTTGAACCTTTTCACTTTACTGCATGTCAGAGGGAAAGATTTACTTCAAAACTGTTATAATATCTTTAATCACAAACCAAAAGTATACTGGAAAATTAAGCTCTAGAATCAGATCAAGTCATATTTAGGCAGAAATCACCTTTCATTAACTGTGTTTGGCCTTCAATCAATTTATGGCAGGTGAAAATGCCCATTTTGTGTTGTAATGGTCCTTTACAAGAATTCCAAGCTGTCATGTGAGCTCAGATCTTTATATTATGAAGCTCTAGAATGAGATCAAGTCATATTTAGGCAGAAATCACCTTTCATGAACTGTATTTGGTCTTCAATCAATTTTTGGCAGGTTAATACTGCATTTTACTATGTCGGAGGGGAATCACAGTTTTGAACCCATTGCATTTATCTGAAAGCTATAGAATCTAATTCAAGTCTAAAAGAAATTATTGCTTTCCATGATTGTTTTACCATAAAACGTCAGAAATCAGTCTGACAAATCCCACCGACGTGTTCAAAAATCTCACGCTGTCCAGTCAGCAGTACAAATATTCAGTTCACCGTCACGTACGACAAAGAAAAGCATCAAATTTTCACATATTAAACCCATGTTTGATATTTTTCCTCGATTATCAAAATAGTTTCAGATGAATTGTCAACTGGCTAAACTACTTATATCACATTGATTAATGTACTGATATCTCTATACTGCTTATAAATGCTCAACTAAAACTAAACCGTGCATTTTCAAACACATCATTCATATTCTGGCTCACACAGTAAATAAAGTCATGCTGTGAAAATCTGATATTCGATCAATAATTAGTGCATCAGCTGAACAGTAAGTCAGAAGTTTGTTAGTGCTGTTAGACGTAAAGAAGTAACGGGAGAGGTTAGCGTTTAGTCACATATTCATTTATTATAATTTCAGAAGACACTGAGAGGAGTTAATGAACAAAATAAGTAAGCAGTGTTAATATGCAGGTCGACATTTTTTGTAATTTTTTTTTACAGGTAACAGTCAGAGACAGAAAAAGTTAAAAATTGCATGTTAGAAGCAAGCAGTTAAAGTGTTAATAGTTTTTAGTTTATATACACAACAGTCAACACTGTAGACACATCGTACTGTACAACATGTAATCCTTTGACGGCTCGATGCAAATCACTGTTAGTAATGACATCATTCATGTTGTAAAGGTGGCGTGTAGTCACTGCGCGGTGACTGCATGGTGTAAGAAAAAGGGCTGCTTTCAAAGTGCTTTGAATCTATTGCTGACGAGCAAGGAGGGAGGAAAACGAGTGAGCTGCTCTTCCACTGATGAAGGACTCAACATATGGACTGTATGAAAAAAAAAAAGTAAGAGGCGGATTCATATTTTGGTCCCGGGGAGCTCAATCTACTTCTTTTGGAGAATAAACAGTTACACTTAAAACGTTATGAGGCGGAAATCGATGTTACGAATACGCGTTTTTACCCAGATTCACTGATGGTTTGTTTTGGCACCTGTGACCTGTCAGGCCGTATTCAGACCAGATCAGCTAACGTTGCTCAATGCAACCGCTGTGAAACAATCAGAAAATAACTTCATTTCACTGATTAACCAACTTTTTTTTTGACAGACGCTGCCTCACTCTCATTCACTGTCTATGTCGTTCAAACCACAACCAGCTCTCTCTCTTGAAAAGTAAAGGAAACTTCCTCGTGTCATATAGAGTATCATAGTTTAGTCCATGAATCTGACTGGATAGTCTCAGTTTTAGTCAGACTGTGGAGGCGTTTTACTGGTCTGATCATCTGATTGGTCACATTGGGTCGCGTTTCTACGAACTTCTCCGCCGCAAGTTGCTCCCTTTTTTTTTTTTGGCGGACTTCCCCCAGTGGCCTGCACACCACCACCACCACGGCCAAAATGCACTACCCTCACTTTAATTAGCGCTGGATTGAGTCTAACAGTGATGTCACAAAGTCCCGGAGTACACTTGTGCATCACTGCAGCAACTGGAGATCTTTAAAACAAGATTTTCAGAGGGGGGTTGAAGTAAGTTAATCTTCAGGTTCAGGTGAGACCAAACTAAGTATTGTTGTAGTTTTTTAAGATGTCTAACTCAGTCCCTTATAATTAAAATAAATTCCTTCGGACTTGTGGCCTTCCATGGGAAAGAAAATGGTAAAAACACTTGCTTGTTGGCTCTTTGGTTTGAACTAAACCCCAACAGTCCATCAGCATCTGTCAAAGACAAACAAAATCTTTGGGAAAATATTTTTCTGTAAGCCTCGGATACGATACGCATTAACCAACAGTCGTGTCCGGCTGGATCGCTTCCAGTTACTGCGAGCAACCGAGGGGGGTCCGACTAAAAGTGAACGTCAGACCGTCATCTATCATTTTAGAGCATAAAAGAGATCATAAAAGAGAGAACAGAGTTTGGGGCAGCAACCGGCCTGCCGAGTTCACCGTCATCAAGCTTTTTTTGTCCAGCAAAAGGAAGACACGCACCTGCTTCTGTCATGAATGTCTTTCCATGCACCGTCATCATGATTTGGCAGCTCATAATATGGATATTAACATTGTTTAAACAATACTGAATGTCAAATATTCACATACACCGGGCACAGAAGTAAACAAAAGCAACAGGGATCAGGAAGACCTGGGCAACAGCCACCCATGCAAACAAAGAACAAATCTAACTGATACGTTACTATGAACAAACATTTGAACATACAAATACTGTATATACACGTTAGTTTAGTGTGATTTATCAAAAAGATGTCCATCCAAGTGATTATATGTTATGAAACTGTGTGTGATTGGCTCTGTTTCTCATATTGAGAATATAATACTGACGCTACGCGTGTGAGAAAAAAAAACAGAACAAACTATCTCCAGCTTAAAAAAATACCATCTGCACATTGTTGTCAAACATAATAGAAAAAATACAGATCATCTGCGCTGAAATCGTCATTGCACTATTGCTCTGAAAGTTTCGTCATAAATTAAAACAAAAATAAAAAAACGAAAAAAACGTGAGATCGAAAACAAAATCTGAATCACCGCTGGTAAGAAAAAAGTGCATAATTAAGCTTCACCCGATCGATAACGATCATTTTCTCTCCGTTCCTCACAGTTAAACCTCATCGCCGTTTTATCACACGTTCACGGACGACAGATCCTCAAGTCAGCTCCGATTAATCGACCCTGAACAGGCGAGAATCGACCGCAACACCCTGTACGAGATGATTTGGCTTTAAACTGCTACAAATACTTTGTTTTGAAGTCAGAGGAGCTGCTGGTTCCAGAAGTGTTTCTCCGTAATGACTACATATGCGTGACATCACCCATGCTCAAAATCTGTGGTTCAAAGCGTCCACGCTCTCAATCCTGCATAACTTTAAGCCTTAATATAATGTGAACAGGTGAGTTGTATATAAATTCACCCTCAGTACAGTTGTCATGAACTAGGAAATTAGCTATAGAGACCAAAACTGTTTTTTGTACCAGGCTGTAAACATGTTTATTTCTGCTGTCTAACATGGGGACTTATGGAGACTGACTCACTTCTGGAGGCAGCCTCAAGTGGACGTTTGAGGAACTGCTGTTTTTTTGGCTTCACTTCACAGTCTCGGAGGTTATCGCTTGGCTACGACCACCGCTTTCCAAACTCTACTTGTGCATCCTTTTAGAGGACATCTACTACAATACCCATGAGGCTTGGCTGCCACTGGATAAGAATCCAGCTTGGTGGTGAATTTAAAATGTTTCGTGGCAAAATACTACAACGCTATAGCTGCTGAATTCGTCCAAAAGTGACCCATAAGGTGCACCCTAAAGTTTTTAAACACACAGACTTCAACTTTTAAGCAAAGAACCAGATATTTTTAGAGCAGAGCTCCGACTGCGAGTCTGTACAGGTTTTTCACTTCCAGAACCACGGACGCCCAAAAGAGCTGCTCACATGATGAAGATGAAATGTGTCAGGCCTTTGGTTCAGAGCACCCTGTACCCTCCTCCAACACCTCCAAATAAAAAGGTCAAAGCTGTTCCCAAACACCCTGCTGATGACTCTATCGGTGGTTCATTGATTGCTTTAATAGTGCTGCTGGATAATCTTTTTTTTTTTTTTTAAAGTGGCTAACCATTCCCTGGCAGTGATTTCTTAACTCTGCTGTGATTGGACCGGTGTGTGCCCCGATGAAGCTCATCTACGCGGAAGTTTTGGCAACTGAGACACCCGTCGGTCGAATCTCGACATCATTAAAAGGAGTTTAATACTGAGTCTGTGCGTGATCCTGAGTGTCTAAAGTCAGGAG
This sequence comes from Nibea albiflora, assembly GCA_014281875.1. Taxonomy (NCBI): domain Eukaryota; kingdom Metazoa; phylum Chordata; class Actinopteri; family Sciaenidae; genus Nibea; species Nibea albiflora. The sequence goes on along the minus strand of CM024793.1, from coordinate 23,697,594 downwards.
ACTGTGCCGGGAAGAGGAACGCTTCACTTATTCGGATATATCTGACATAGAGATGAAGTTAATCTGGCGGTGAAAAACAATGTGAACATCCCCGCCGTGTCTCTCAGTCAGTCGTATGTCTAATGGCACCCCCTGCACTGGTTTCAGTGTAACCGCACTGGGCTCTAGTATTCTGCTATGTGGAGACAGATAAACTCCTGAATGCATTTCTTATATTGCTGCTCGGTGGGGCTGCTCGTCGGGTATTGACCTGGTTGTCCAAACGGTCCCTCGGACTCCCGCATCTCCTCGTTCATCCGGGCCAGACGCAACCTGAAAGAAGAACCGAGGAGTGTTAAAAAGTTATCAAAGATGGAGAATAAAAAACTTCATGGAGTTTTGTGTATAAATGAACATACAGTGTGACGATATCAGCATTGGCTTGCTGTACGGCTATACTCAAAGGATCCTGACCGTCTTCATCACCGTCATTCTGTGTAGCTCCTCTTTTCAGGAACAAACACACCTGCCTGAAAACACAAAGATCAAACACGTCGAATCAAATCAGATTTTTATTCTGTGCTGCAACAACTGTGATTCAAAGAGGCAGCTGCAGGAAATGTGTCGGATTCACCAAAGTTTGTGTAGTAAAGTTATAACTGTTGCTCATTGTTACGTCAGATACTGACACGCCTTTGTGTGACGCTGTGTGAAGTCTTCATTGCGTATGTAAAGCTCAGGTGCCCTCATCGATCTCCGCTAAGGAGTCGTGGACATCACTGTCCAATCGTCGGACCACGAGGAGCGCCGCCCGTCCCGAGCCACCAAACCCTGGGCTAGGTTAGTTGATCCACTCATTTTTTCCACACACAGAAATGTCTATGTGTTTCCCTTTGGTATATTTTTTAATATCCTCACACATGAAAGGTTACAAGCTGTTGTGAGGAGTAGTGATGAGCTACTCCTGAAGGACTGAACAACAACTTAAAAGCATCGCGGAGTAAACAGCAGCTCGTGACTCACCCCGTGTGTCCCAGATATGTGGCGTGATACAGGGGGCCCCTCCCTCTCGTGTCTCTTTGGTTGACGTCAGCGGCGTTCTGGAGCAAGAACTCGCAGGCGATCAATGAACCCTAAAATATAAGAGCAACAACAACAGGCTGGTTTGTTTGGCAGCGAGAGAACGAAACACACATACGAGATGAACCCTGATGACATAATCACCTTTAAGGCGGTTATGAGATGCACGAACATGATGCCTCCTGTGCGGCTAATCTGTGGACTCACCCCGATCACGGCCTGTATGAGGGGCGTCTTTCCTTCGTCCTCGTCGTTCACCAAGTTGACGTCGGCCCCGTGGGCGAGCGCTTCGGCCATGACGGGCAGGTTTCGGGCTTTCGAGGCTTTGTAGAGCAGCGCTCCGGGATGAAGGTCCCTGATGTCCTCCGGGTCCGACGTCTCCGGCTCGGCCTCCAGCTCGGCTTCACCGCTCGAGTCCTCGGACACCTCACACTCTGAGTAAAGAGTTCTCGATGTAACAGCGACACAGCATACATAAAATACATAAAAGCTGTGGCTGTAAGTCTGCACTCACCCTCTGTGACGCTGTCCACCACGGAGCCGAACACCAGGATGTCTGTGCTGCCGTCTGTGCTGCCTCCCAACCCGCTGTCACTGCTCAGGCCTGCCGGACCGGGAGACGCCAGAACATGGACACGTTAGTTACCGCTGTCTCTTTCTGAACCGGGTAAGAACCTAAAGGTTGTTTTGGTGTGTCACTTACTTCGAGGCCCAGATCCGGTGTCAAAGTAAGAGAAGAGAGAGTCCAGCTCGTCAGGACAAAACAGGGAGTCTCGTCTGAACTTAGCAGCAGCTATGAGACAAACATGAGTCAAAGTAAGTCTTATTTCTAAGATATGACATATAACAATGACATTTACTGGACTATTTTATAGGCCTAGCTCCAGTTTGTGTAACATTACATACAAGTCACACCCTATATTTCATTTTAAAAGCATTCCCAGTGAGTCAAAACAGAAAATGAACCCACAGACTTTGAACTTTAGATCATTTAGGCTGTCATCAAAAATCTGAAATATATTTAATGTAACATCGAGGTGATTCGTTTCCAGCTGGTTTCCTCAACATCAACATCTCCACCATGATCATCCCTGTGAGTACTGGGCAGGTCGTGGAGACTTTTCCACGTATAAATTCATCAATTGCAATTTTGCTCGTAAAGTTTCCGAAGACACAACACTGCTGTGGGAAGCTATAAAGTTCAAGCGGGGATCTACTCGACTTTTAGCTCAGAATTCACCAATTCAACCACACACAACCCGCTGCCTCATTACTGACGTGTGAGATGTTTCTTCTAATGGGCCGCTGTAAAACAATCAGAAGGTCACGATTTATTTCTCTCTGTCTCAAACAAACGGACACAAACCAAATTAAACTTAACATGTGCTGTCATTCCGGCAAAGGATTTTGGATTCGGACTGCAGTTCCACTTTTTAACCACTAGATATCAGTGTTACAAACAGTACCTGCGGAGAGGGTGGAGGGGGAGGTGCTTCCAGGCTCTTGTCGGTATCTCCGGCGTGCTTTCGGTACCGTTGTGGCGCTGTTGTGTCTCCGACACTTCTTCACGCTCCACCGCCGCTCCGACTTCCTCTCTCCGTTGATGAGTATCTCCGTGGAGCCGAGCTTCTTCAGGAATTTCTTCTCTACGTACTTCGCTTTGATCCAAGCCTCTTTCTCCTGCCTGCAAACGAACAACACGACACGTGAAAGACTTTTAGACAACGCATGAGATCATATTCACACAGTACAGTTCCGTTTTATGGATTCATACCTTGAACTGGACGGTAACGGTTTCTTTAGACCTTGTTCCTGGTATGAGCCTTCATAGATGTGGTTGATGACGCTGTTTCCAAGCTCGCACATTAACTACAAAGCAAAGACAAGAGACATGAGTGGTCTTCATACTAAAACTGAACTTAAAGGAACAGAAAATATGAGAAGATTAACTATCTGACAACAATAACGGGCCCGTTCTCGCCTTATAAGACTAACTGTACCTTTAATAATTCTGGTTCCCACGAGTCCAGTGTGAGCGAGCGCACCTTCGAACAGTGAACTCCGAGACTCCTGCAACGAAAACAAAAACATTTTGTAACATTTCACTCATAAACTAACATCTCTTAATTCCTTTTTTTGGTGAAACTGGATCATATTTTATGGAGAAAATGTTTTCTGGTTTTCCTCTCTGATGTCCTCCGGCTGCTCCGCCTCACCTCTCTGTGATTTACAGAGTTTCCTGATGGACAGTGAAGTAAACTGCTGACAACTGTAGCTGCTGTTAGCTCATGTTAGCTCAGTTAGTTAGCCAGTGCTACCCAGACTGTGAGCAGTGGGGGAGTGTTAGTGTTTGTACCAGCAGGAGTTTTGGACCTGGGGTGCAGGCGATGGAGAGAGGAGCCAGTGTTGTGCCAGAACAGGAGCTGGGCTCAGCAGACACTGATGGAGGTAGCTAAGAAAAGAATATGAGCTGGCTGTTATGCCTTGTGTTGTTGACCTTGTTGATGTTTGTCTTTTAGCAAAGTTTTCGGCTAGTTTTTGAGAATAAGTAATATAATCAGAACAAATACAAATCGAGTACAGCTGAACATTTTTACCACAGTGGGATTACACTCTGAAGCTGGACACAACAAATCACAAAAATATATTTTATTTATGTCCAGACAGCAACAGAATGCAGCCAACACGAGGAAACCAGAGTCGTTTATATTCTTTTAACAAGAAAGTGTGTGGTGACCTTGAATAGCTGCTTGTGATCTAAAAAATCAGTGTTGCTCTGATGGGAAACGAGTCGAAGGAGCTCCTAATGTCATGCAAATCACAACGTTCCAGCCAGGAAACAGTCTGTTACCCAGACAACAGCGATACTCCGTCTCTGCATTGTAACAAGAAGCCATGTGTGATCTCACCGAGAGAGAGGACGAGCCCCGACAACATGAATATTCATCAGGTGCGGACGAGATTACATAAGCTGTGATAATTAAACTCCTCCTGGGGGAATATTTCTCGCAGTGGGAGCTCGAAAAAAGTGACGCAACGATGTGATGTAACCGAACACGAGCGCGTTCGGTGCATTGATCTGTATGATACCTTCATTCAGCAGCATTACATCATATTCACAACGAATGAAACTATTCACTGGTTTGTTCATGGCTTCATCTTCTCACTTCCCTCCTTCAATGAAGACTCCCAGTCAAATCCAATAAGCATCATCCTGCTCTTTAATCCCGTCATCGTGCCGCGCTCGCCGCCTTTAAATAGCACAAAGTAACAGACAGCTGGCACCGCTTCCTGTTACACAGTGCCAGTACCGACACGGCACATGGCATCCACCACGTCCTCTGATCAGAACTGTGTTTGTCAGAATCATGAACGTGCAGATACTTTTAAATTTCACGGCGTGCACCCGAAATCACGTGTTTTCACCAGGAGGATCAAATGTGATTGATAGTTAGAAATATTTGTATATTCATAGATTTTAGTAGAGTAGATGTATTTGCTAACTATTAGACAGAAAATCTAAAAGATTTTGGGTTTTAATACACGTCCTGTCCAGGATCCCAAGAGTCATCCTATGTGGCTGTGAAGCGCCAAAAACTGCAGTTCCTCTAACGTCCACTTGAGGCTGGCTCCAGAAGTGAGTCAGTCTCCATAAGTCCCCATGTTAGACAGCAGAAATAAACATGTTTACAGGCTGGTACAAAAAACATATCTATATGTTGGTGGTCTCTCTAGTTAATTTCCCTGTTCATGACAACTGCACAGGTCTACAACAGGTAGATGCCGTTACAGGTGGCTGAGCTTCAAACTCTTCAGACTCTTACCTGTGGATGCCGGAGCACTCGATACACAGCAGGATGCCCAGGTTGATGGAGGCCCAGCGAGGGTCGGCCTGGCCGCAGTCGCAGCACTGCTCGTTCCCCGGCAGACACTGGATCCTCTGCAGGATGGTCTCACCTCGGACGCTGCGCTCCCGCGGCTCACTGGCTGAATCGATACTACTGGTGGACGGGGAAGCCGTTCGGTCTAGATGCTAAAACACGGTAAAAGACATTTAAATTATGCATAATTATAAGTTATAATGAGATGTCAATTAGTGAGCTGTGCTAGACTAGCGGTTTCCAGTCTTTATGCTAAGCTAAGCTAATGATACCTCGATGTAGTAGGTGTCCGGGCTCTCTCTGTAGGCGGAGGCGATGCTAGCTTGAACTGCCTGAATCCACGCTTGCCTTAGCTTCTCAGACTCAGCCTGAAGCATACAGCTCCTGTAAAACAAAGTCATAATGTAGCTTCTGTAATGCTAACATGTTAGCGATAACAATGCTAACACGCTATTTAGTATGTATAATGTTTACCACGCCTAAGTTTGTTAACCACGTATGCAATCTTAGCTTGTTAGCATGCTAATATCATAACTAGCACCAAAAACGTGTGGAAAACAAAAGAGGAACCTGTTAGCAATTTAGCTGTTTAAAAAGAATTTATCTACATTCACATGCAGATATCTGTAGCTGAGATTAGCCTAAATGTGTCTTTCTTGTTATTCTTGCAAATGAAGTTACTAATCGGACTGCAGAGGAAGTTTCTGGATATCCTCTGGGTACACTGACAGCCACAGAGGCTAAATCATCGGCTTGGCTACGTAGCAACAGATATTTGTCAAATTAAGCATCATGTATATCTTAACTAAAGTTTAGTTCAGTCAAAATCTTAAGTAAGATCAGCAAAGAAATCACGGTTCACCCTCTGGGGAACACGAATCACATCCGATAGTTGAGCCTTACTTGGACGGGGAGACGACCTCGAAGCAGAACCTCCTCTCGATGTCCTCACATGGTTTAACGGAGCACAGCCGGAGATCCTCGACCACGACCGTCAGCGAATCCTGACGACAAACAAACAACAAATAACATGACATAAATAAAAAAAAAACAGCTGGTCGTCCTCGATAAGACATTTTCTCATGGCCTAACTCTTCATCACTATTAGATATTTACACACTGATGTCGAGCAGAGAGCTGGAAATGACCTAAAAACCTCACAGAGTGCTCAGATATGATGGATTTCATTAAAGTGCACTTAACCTCTCCGAGCTCTCTTCACCCAGGAGAAAGCAGATAGCTCGGAGATATGTAAGAACTTTATTTATTTATATCTGGACTTGCCTTGAGCTTCTTCTGATAGACCAGCTGACTGTTCTGTATGGAGAACCACCGCCTGCAGAGACAGAGAGAGGGAGCTAAATAAATCGGGTTTTAGATGGATATCCTGCCGATGTTTAAGGGTCGGCGCGCAGAGGCGACCCTGCTGAGGATAGCAGTGATCAAACACGGGTAAAAGCATCGAGTTAAATGGGTTTCACTGCTGGCAACGCAACATCACGATCACATGAGATGAATTTATTACATCGCTTCACATCACGGTGAAACCTCGAGGAAAAGAGGGACAAACATAATATTAACATTAAACTGCATTATATATGTAAAAACACATGTAATGTACTGATGTAAAGCTGTATTTCTATAACATAGTGTCTGTGTCCATTTATATTATGTTTCACTGAGTTGCATTATTAATTTATAGAGGGAGCCTTTAATGTTTGATGTTGTGGGGACCGTCAGACAAAATTGAGATAATTGCGTCCTCCAGTCAACTCAAAGTGCGACGATGCCGCGGAGTCAGTAAGTCAGCTGTGGGCTACGACCTGAGCGCTGTTAGCACAGACTGTAGAAACCCCGTGAAGCTCAGTGTGTGCAGACTAGAGCTGGTTGCTCAAACAAGCCACCTGCACCCGGCACCCGCCTGTCAACCAAAGCGTCCGCGCTCTTAATTCTGCAGAATCCGAACAGGTGATTTCTCTAAAATAATCAGCCTGAGAAACAAAAAGTTGCTCTACGTTGTGTAGTTGTAGAGCAAACACCTGCGTGATACAGAAAACTAAAGAGAGGTCAGGTCGAGACCACGAACACGCAGCTGCAAAGTTCAACTCTTCAAATAGACCCAGCAGGGGTCGACGTGAAGCAGGCTGTATGCTGTCTGGTCTCGGTTAGAGTTGGTCTGCAGCTGGTCTACAACGCTGGTTATATGAACGTTGATCAGAAATAACTATCTAACATAAAACATGAATATTAAACACAAAACAAAATAAAGACGGCATAAAAAAAACACAGATTATTCACTGTTACATGGTCTTCAACCAGGGGTCTACAACCCCTTGGAGGTCCACAGAGGTATTGCAGGGGGTCCGCCAATTTTTGTCATAATAATTAACAATTTGCGCCAAAATAACATTGACTGTGAGGGTGCAGATAGCTGAGAAACTACAAACAGGCATTTGCACTCCAGTTGGATGAATAACCCAGGATATAAAGCTATATTAACTAGGGTATTAGGATAGGATAGGATATTAGCTCCAAATCTAACACACTGCACCTTTAATAAAGTTGTAATTTACCTGTTCCAGGTCTTAAAGGCATTGCTGGCCCTCTTGAACAAGTATCCCTCCATCACCACACCATTGGGAGCGTCCACGTTGAACTCCACCTTTGAGTCGTCATACGAAAAGTCCTGAAACAGAAGAGAACATCAGCCCCGGCTCTCATACAAAAGGTAACCAGACCAGCTGATGGTGTGCTGCTCCTTGGACGCCGCTCGATGTGCGCCGTGCTGCACACACATGCAGACCACAAAACGGACCCAATCATCGTACGCTGTGCGGTCATGTAGAAGCGATCACGTGTGTTGGTTCATGTATGCATACGGGTCGCATGCCAGCTTCCTGTGTGGCATTTCATAACCGAACAGATGTGAGTGTGACGCAGATTATTACATAAACAGAGAGAGTGATTCATGAGAAATTAGCCTCTGACCTCTTCATGACACCTCGTACTTTAGGAGGAGTTTTAGGAGGCACACAAATCATCAGCAGAACGTCCTGAGACTGTTGATAAGATACATTTATCAGCAATTTAATAAGCAGCAGGGACAGAATATTAAGTTATCTTAATTTAATTCAAACATCACCCACCCGCCTGCATGCAGCTCTGAGAGAAAACCAGACGCTGCCTTCCCACCAGAGAAATCTATCAGACATAAAGAAGGACCCAAAAATATCTGAAAGTGTCTGCTGGTGCCGGAGTGACCCAAATAAAAACTCGCTCTGCTGTTTCATAACGCAGCAGTGCAGCAGCAGCAGCTCCCGGCACACCGTTACCTACTTATTGTATGTCTGAATAACACAACGACACCGTTCTGCTATCACCATTTTAACTCCTGTACACCATGAAAACAGTTTAAATCTCAGCAAATGCGAGCGTCAAACAAGACCCAGCTCATGACATTAATAATTCAATAAAAACATCGTTAAAACAGCTCGTCAGATGCCAGTTAATAACAAATAAAGAGACTGAAAGAAGACTATGAAACAAGACTAACAATAAAGATACTTCAGTTCCAGCTTGTAGCATCAATAATTCAATGAAAACATCCTTAAAGCAGCATGTCAGAGACCAAAACATACAAATGAAGACACTAAAAGAAGACCAGTGAAAGACTGGATGCGCAATGCATGATAAGTTGTTTCTTTCATCTCTCTCTCAGTGTTTTGTCGTCTTAATCGACCTGAAGCTGTGCAGGAATTCAACCATTTTCCATGACTGCCGTCATATTTTGACAAACATCTTTGAAGGATTACACCCGGGGGGGGGGCTCTGAACATTTTCAAGGTTTTAACAGAGCGTCACGTTGCTGAGCGAAAGTAAGTGAGAACACATGTTATAGCCTAAAACCACACACTACTGTGACAGCGGTACATCTCTCTAAAAAGTCTAAAAAGAGACGAGCATTCCTCAGGACTCAAGTCACAAACAAGCCGTTGAGATGCAAATCAACCCACCGCACTGTGATCCCACCGGCAGAAGATCTTCATTTTCAGACGTTTCTTTCGCTCCAGCATGAAAAAAACAGAAAACCACGCTCCTGAAGTCTCTCAGAGTCGAGGCATCTTCACTCTCAGAGGGGTTGGAGGAGGCTATCACTGCATTGTGTCGCTGTAATTCCAGCACTAACGTGTGCGCCGTCCGCTACAGCCACCTGCCTGCTGCCCCGTGAGCCTCGGGATTAGGACTAATTACCATACAGCTGCCAGAGTATCCGATGGCAAGAATAGCGGACTACACTACACAGTACTGTAGCTGCCCTTGACCCAAAGACGAGCAGGCTGCTTTGACACCGTCTGCCTCAGTTTGAACACACCTCCCCTGCTGATGGAGAGGAAGAAGGTGGGAGTTTCATCCCCTGTTGACTCAGAGAGAATCTATCTAGCAGGCTCCCGGATCACCAAACAAACGCCCCTCTGGACCTGATTTACCGTCTACACTGACCCAGCAATGCAAATATCCAACCTAGAAGAAGTCTTACCTTCGGCTGTCAGGCGCCTAACATCGCAAACATGGGAGCGACACTGAACAAGTCTCTGCAATCTCACAAGCCGAACAACAAAGAGCATCTATTTTTAATGACGCCAACGTCACACACAATCTGAACATCAGTGAATTATTGAACGAGCGGAGAGACGGAGACTTCTGAATGTTTGGAGCGAGACAGGAAATGTGGACGATGCAGGCGACGTGTCCTGACGCTTCATTCATCCACCTGCTGCTGCTGCACGCAGGTCGGCCAGCGTCAAGAGCGCCGGCGCCAAGTTTTGAGTCCACAGATGACTCAGCCAGCTGTGATTTGTTAATGAAGTATACCAGCTTCTAATCATCGTGGTCAGACCTCACTGCAAAGTTACAAAGACCCGACATCTCGGAAGTCTTTTCAAACACAACACGAGAAGCTGATCATAAGAAATCATCTGTCGTCGCTTTAAAGCGAGCGTTCATTTCCTGACAGCGCGCGACTTTCTCTCGTGTTGAAATCCAAAAGGTTTGTCGACGATGAGGAGATTCAAAAAGACGCAACTCGAGAGAGAAAACTGTCTGAAGATCAGCTCGTCTGATGAAACGTTAGGTGTTGATGTGTGAAGAGCTATATCCGTCCACACGTCGAATCTTTTTTTATCTCATGAAGGACGAGAATATTTAAACAGAAACAACTTCAGGGGCCATTTTTTTGTTTTTTGTTTCCGCTGCGTGTGAATTTCAGGGGAAGTTTTTGACAAAAGGGCGGAAAGAGAACGAGAAACAAGAATTTTTTCTGACTTTAGAGCTGCAATGATCGACGTTTCAAGAAGTCTGTCTCATGACATGACAGTAAAGTGGATATCTTTAAGTTCTGGACTAAAATGACAAAGTCATGAATCTATTAAATCGAGAAAATGTTCTAATAATTGTTAGTTTCGGTCCCAAATCTCATTAAAAGGTTTCTCCGTATGATTTTAAATCATGTATATACATTTATTCATGTCATATATTAACATGCGGGTCTGTTCAAACAAACAAACAACATCTGTGTATGTGCAGTATAAATAAATCCGGCGATGCAGCGTGTAGCGCCGTGCTGGAGATGTGAACGTAGAAATATCGAATGCGAGGTGGAGCCGACAGCCTCTTACAGGACTTCTCCATTAAAGCTGCGGTTAAAAATGAATGTCTCTGACGTTTGGATGCATCCTCTGCAGCCAGCGGTGGTGACAGTCTGCAGTCGGAGCACTTTAACTCTCTTTCTGCCCCCCTCCCTTCCCTCTTTTGTCCTGGGTAAGTTTACACAAGGCTTATTGCACATGCTCGATGTGGTGAGGACAAAGTAGGCCACGCTGTTCTAGAAGCGGCGCAGAACAAAGAAGGCAAAATACATCCGACAACGGTGTGCATGAATACAGCGAATATCTAATGTCTATACGCGCGTGGAGGGATGAGAACAACATGAGAAACCGACGAGCTGACTCGGTTTTATGCAGGAAACAATCAAGGTACGGTGTGACAAGAAAGGTAGTGTTGTAGAGGAGGTCCTCCCTGAAGATCTGGGGGCCTTCAGGAGGTTTGTGAAGGTAGAGAGGGAACGCCCCTGATCTGGTAGGAACTGGTAGGACGTTCCACCAACGGGGAACAACAGGGTGAGAAAAGTTTGGATCGCCCCCGAGAGAACGGGTGGCAGAGCCAGGCGTCGTTCATCAGAGGAGGTAACGTATGTCTGCACGAGGACGTTCAAGTAGGTGGACGCAGAACCGGAGACGACTTTGTAGTCAAGCATGACCCCCAAATTCTACCAGGCGTCCACCGTGGTCCGGTTCAGGAGATCTTTGATGGACGCCGCGAGCAGCCCGTGTCAATTTAACACCTCGAGCTGACAGGAAGCCAGACACAGAAACAGCGTAGAGAATCCGGTGGATTTCAAAATAAAACACCCCGCGAACAAACGAAGCGAAACAAATGAACTACGCGGCATATTTAGAAGCACACAAGCCAGAAACATTACCAAAGCTGAGCAAGTAAACAAAGCCTGCAGGGCTCAACACTTCTGAAACGCTCCTGGTGGGGTTTGAAGGACCAAAACATCAGCATCACACCCACGGCGTGACAGAGACGTGCCCGGTGGAATCTGAATTTAACGCGGGCTGCTACACATAGTGGAGCTCGATGAGCAGCGGGGTAACATGTGACCTTTTGGGCTTGGTTGTGGACCAGGCGGGCCACCACGTTCTGGATAATGTGTTTCACTGTGCAGGCTGGGAGGCCCGTCAGGTTAGAGATGAACAGTTTGGTAGCATGTTGAGTCAAGTAAGGCCTGACGGAGGTGATCAGAGAAGGTTGGTTGGCCATCGATCATGACTTCTAAGGTTCTTTTGATGTTGGCGTTTGGCTGTGAGGACCAGCAGTTCAGTTTTTGAGAGGTTCGGCTGCCTTCAGAGCTCTACTTGTTTCCAATTACTAATAGTTTTGTATGAATGATTCAGCACGCCCTCGAGGCTTTGAGATTTTGGCACCAGCTTAAAGAAAACTTCAAAGAAGAGGTTTGTAAATGTTCTGTGTGAACCCTCCTCACACTCAGAGAGCATCGACGCGTTGTACATGAACGAAATGGAGGAGTACTCACCTGCAGGAGAGTCTGAGAGGAGACGGTGGCATCAGGAAAGAGGAGAAAAGAGGATACATCGTTAGAACCAGCAGACTTTAATCAGTTACAACGCAATGTTTTCATACCATGCACGTCTTTAATGTGGCTTCAGCTCACGACCTTGTTAATTGACTGCTACAGCTCACGTCCCTTGGTGATGGTGAAGGGTGCACGAGGCTTAGCGTCTAACAGCTTTGACAAAAACAGATCAATAGCTGCCCCTCCACATGTGACCCAGCCCTTCCCCACGGCTCTTATCCACAAACACAGACCACAGCGCGCCGGAGGGAGAGCGCTGACCGGAGCAGTGCCTGACAGATGGTCACTGATCCCGGGGTAACAGAGGAGCCAGACGCTGGAGGGAAGGCTTCCTGAATTATTAAATGACAAAATGGAGGACGAGGAGAGGACGCTACTTTTTATGGATTTGATTATTTTAGTGTAGTGTGCAGTTTGTTTATAAAGCCTGTTTGAGATGTGGACAAAAAAATTATCCAGCTGATTAAATTAAATGAGATTCAAAGTCTCTGTGAGGCCGTAAAAGCTCACCGTGGCACGAGACAAAAAGTCAGACAATCACCAAAGTGAGTGGGATTCACCCTCTGGGGACCACGAACAAAATCCAAAAATATTTGAGATATTTCAGTCTTGTGACGATGCTCCACCTGGCCACTAGGTGTATGTAATGTAATGTGAACAGGTGAGTTGTAAGGTGAACGGGGAAATTAGCTATAGAGACCAAAACTGTTTTTTGTACCAGGCTGTAAACATGTCTGTTTCTGCTGTCTAACATGGGGACTTATGGAGACTGGCTCACTTCTGAAGACGTTTGAGGAACTGCAGTTTTTGGCACGGAGGTCGCCACTTGGCCACACCTGGGCCGGTGTGTGCTGCATCCATGATCCTGCAGACATGACGACATGCTTTACACTGCCGTCTTAATGACTGCTTAAATCTTATGAATAAATCTGTTTTCTTTGCCTCTCGCCTCGTGCTGTCTCCCTCTTTCTTACAGTCTTTGAGCTGCGCTGTTACAATCTGATCCAATATCAACAGGGCCGCGATTCAAAGCTCATCAAAGCATCACGTCAGCACTTTAACGGACTCACTGCTGCTCATACATCAGCACATACTGTAGTCAATGTGCTGACCGTCTACAGCAGACAAGAGCGGGATTTAAAAACATTTAATTCCACCTGATTTAATGCTTAAATCGATGCCTTGACTTTGTTAGGAGGGATTAATCAAACACTTCCCTGCTGCCCAGGTCTAATCCCTCCCCCAGTCACAACAGATGCACCGGGCCAAGTGGCAGACTGGATCCTGGAGGTGAGATGTGAGCACATTCGCACCCCGTTAAGAGTCTCTGAATAGCTTAGTATCAACCTGCCAACCTGAAGAGGCAAAAAGAAGAATCTTCTTCTTCAACAAGAGCGTGTGCAACTTCAAACCAAACTGTCTGAATCCTCTCCAGCAGGGAAATATCAAAGAAAGGCAGACATGAAAGGGGTTTCTTGAATCCAAGGTTTTCAAGGAGTGGTGTCAATGTCAGGTGTGTGTAGCAAAGACAAACACGACCATCGTGGAGAAGAAAATGTTCGTACGCTCAGGGGGGAAAAGCAGAAGAGGCTCCTCACAGGTAGACGTTGTGCTGACGATGAAGTTTTTGTCACTTACAGCTGCATATTTTCTGCATCCAGCGTGCAAAGAAAATACTGAAACCACATCAGGGTTTCAAACCTGTTCGAAGCCAACCGAGTATGAAAGTGTGACGGGAAACCAGGCGGAACAATACAGCCCATTTTAGTCAGCACGGCCGCCTCCTGGATCAAACCGTGGCTGTGAAGCAGAGTGTCCACAAACCTGCAGTTCCTCAAACGTCCACTTGAGGCTGGTTCAGTCTCCATAAGTCCCCATGTTAGACAGCAGAAATAAACATGTTTACAGCCTGGTACAAAAACAGTTTTGGTCTCTGTAGCTAATTTCCCCGTTCATGACAACTGTACTGAGGGTGAATTTATATACAACTCACCTGTTCACATTATATTAAGGCTTAAAGTTATGCAGGATTAAGAGCGTGGACGCTTTGATTGACAGGTGGGTGTCGTTACAGGTGGCTTGTTGGAGCAACCAGGCGTCATTCAGCCCGCCTCGGCTCCACATCTTTGCCAATTTTCAGATTAGCCGGGGGAAGAAGAAACGACCTCGGGGTGACATCACAGATACGCCGTCTATTCTTGTTAATGTGAGCATGAATGGTTGTGTCAGCTCTGTGACCCTGATGAGGGTAAGCGGCTACAAAAAATGAATAGATAATAACTAAACGGACATGATATGGACCCGGATAAGCTGTATGGGTGGATCAACCAACTAAAAATGATTTCTAACAGCAGTGAGAGCAGCGTTTGCCTCAAGCCTCCTGCAGAACAACCCAGTCCTGAAATAACCTGCGGATATTCACATGTTAGTTAATAAACAATATAAGAACTCACCCTCTGCTGAATGGTTGCATGTTTATGCTCCATCTCCCTCTTCTCCATGGCTGAATCGATCACCAGCTGATCGAGCTGGAAGTCCGTTCATGCAGACAAAAAATAAATAAAAAAACAAGTTTCTCCCGTATCACGTAACATTTATAACAGAGTGAAGGCACCGAGAGGAGCTGACGGCAACACAGACTTGTCCTCCAGTGACGTGTCAGGTCAGTGCTTTGTGATGAAGCATTGATTCGGTTCAGCAGCTGTATCGGTTTGAGCTGTGGTGGATGCGTGTATCAATCAACTCAAATGATGAGTTACATAACTGCCTCTTTTCAACAGTTCACACGAGGACCAAACTCAGACGCCTCGCTCACCTCGGCAGCCAGTTTCTTCATGTACGGGTCGATCTCGTCCAGCAGGTTGTAGCCCTGCTGGAACAGCGAGTACTGAGCGTGCATGAACGACAGCATCTGTGTGGAAGAGAGGCAGCTGTGAACACGCAGATCTCTGTGTGTGGAGGATATTAGACGATAGACGATTGTGTGCCTGCACTTACGGCGTCTAGGATCTCAAATTTCTTCTTCGCCTGGAGGACGTTGATCTGCAATGAAAACATAGACACGTGTCTCTAAATCAACTTTGTTTTTAGACTCTTCAAGCGCTGAGAGGGAAGCTAGAAGAGGCTGGAGTTGACGCCACCTGGCTGCATGGACTGTCAACTACCTCACCAACAGACCACAGTATGTGAGGCTTCATGACTGTGGTGTCATGCTCTTTCCTCAAACTCTTCAGCCTGCAAACATCCGGAAGAAGAGCGCCTGATAACGGTTAGGAGAGCCAGTGTTGTGCCAGAACAGGAGCTGAGCTCCAGACAGATAATGACAGAGGCGAAAAAACTGAAGAGGATGTTGGCGGAGGAAGAAGCCACCGGACAAGAGTAAATTATACGCTAAAACTGGAGGTGATAAATGACACATTTCTACGTAATTCTACAAAAACACTAAGAAACAAACACATGAACATGTATCTGAATGTATAACATGCCATCTCATCTCAAACAGACTTCACAAAAGTTTCTCTAACCTGCAGTACGTAGTCCAAAGCGAGGTGTCTGAAGCACTTTCTCGTGATGCTCAGGGTGCCGGAGGCTTCTTCCACCTCGTGAGGTTTGTTCCTCGGCGCCTGAGCATTCTTCACCTGCGCTATCTCCAGATCCTCACGCACCCGGTCGAAGTTTTTCTTCGTCTCCTTGAACTTACGAACATCCCTGACAGACACAAATTTTTTAAAAGTTAGATGCCGGTAAAGCAGCTTTACGTTGGGTCACAAGCAAACTGCAGACTTTATTTTTTAGAGGCCAGAGAGTCAAAGTGAGGTTACAGGTGACCTACTTCATGATACGTCTGTGACAACATGTTTGGGCTGCCAAAGGTTGTTCTCTGTTTAATGTTTCAGAACACCAAAAAGGTTTTCAGAGGTACTTTTCCTCTTTAAAAGGTTACGGACTCTGGATGTGTTGAATATTTCATTGGTCTAAAGTTCTGCAGGGACACCTGAATCGTACTCACTCTTTCACAAAGTTGTGCAACTGCTGCTTCACAGAGCGCTGAGCTTGATCGAACAGGATCTGAAACAGACGAGAGGAAGAAGTTAATGTTTATTAAATATATAATAATAAATATCGACTGTGTAGATGTGTGTGTCTGCCTTTCTCGCTCCATCTTTAAGATGTTTGACAGTGAGCCTGCGTGCGGTTTACTTCTGACCAACAGAGGGCGACACATCACAGCTTTTTCCACATCACGCCTGTGAGCGAGGATAAATCAGCCTTGACGCCTGTTTGAATGAACGGTGGCTGAACGTCACTCCGACTCAAACTACACCCGCTCTAACACAATAACACATGCCGCCTTCGGTGAGATGTTTTACATTCAACCACCTCCTCCTCCTCCTCCTCGTCTCTGAGCACCTCCTCTGATCGCTCCTGCCATGCTGCTGCTGCTGCTGCTGTTAAATAGGTCACTCGGGCAGAGAGGGAGGGAGGAAGTGAGAGGGAGGAGGAGAGGAGAGAGGAGAGAGGAGAGGAGGCTTTTGGTACAATGTGACACTGCAGTCTGCACCCTGACAAGCTGAACTGCGATCACCACAACAGAGCAGCTCGGCTGGTTAAAGGGTTTGCATCCTCATCCTGTCTGAATAATTGGATATTCAACTTGTTTGTGTGGATTGGAAGATCTGAGCTCTACAAAACTCTGCAGCTTGTGTGTTTGAGCTCAAAGATTACAGGAACTGACGATGAGTAAGGCTGTGCACAGAGAAGGAGTCAGCAACCAGCATGAAAAACAAGTTTAGGTAACTAAAAAATAAAATGTGGCCGAGTTTGACCACCTATGGGCAAAAATGTGGATCATGGGCGGGTTGAATGACGCCTGGTTGCTCAAACAAGCCACCTGTAACGACACCCACCTGTCAATCAGTGTCCACGCTCTCAATTCTGCATAACTTTAAGCCTTAATATAATGTGAACAGGTGAGTTGTATATAAATTCACCCTCAGTACAGTTAACATGAACGGGGAAGTTAGCTATAGAGACCAAAACTTTTTTTTGTACCAGGCTGTAAACATGTTTATTTCTGCTGTCTAACATGGGGACTTATGGGGACTCATTTCTGGAGCCAGCCTCAAGTGGACGTTTGAGGAACTGCAGTTTTCTTCATTCAGCCCGCCTCAGCACCGCATCTTTGCCGAACCAGCATTAAAAACAAGTTTGGATGAGCTTGATTCGACTGGATTTAAAAATAAAAAACGTGGCTGAGATGGAAGTCATCGTCTTCACAGTGTCCTCCTCGCGTTTGTTTTGATGATGGGTTCAGGCTACATTTTACTGCTCTATGAACTCACTGCATCCAAATGAGTGTGAGAGTGAAAACAAAAAAACAGACCCACCACCAGGTTAGTCATGACACGCTCCAACGCTACACCAGGTGCTGTTTCATCCAACACGCCAGTAACATGCTAACAGGTGAGCCAAGCCTTCATGTTGAGTTAATAAAGAGCTTTTAATGGCTTCACGTTCAAAAGCAACTCTCTCTCTAGAGTCTGTCTGAGCATGTGTGGTCAATCTGTTTTCCTGGCTGCAGTTTAACAAGCTCTTAGAGAAGCTCAAGTGAGAGCCCGAGTCTTTTCTCTTGTTGCTATCGAGGGCTCCCACAAACACGCGAGCCAGCGTCCGTAAACACTCGGGTGTAAGATGAGGTCTGGCCTGAAGTGGACGGTGGCTCCGTGTAAACCAGGATCTTTTAAAAAGAAGTCAACAAGCTAGTCACTTCCGTGTTTGTGTTTTGAGCGGTGGCAGGAAAACTGCTGGGAGACTTCCTGGCTCCTGGGTTAGATGCAGCCTGAAGCATTCCTGAGCTGCTTTGTGGCGAGTTGACACCCTGTTTTCATTGGACAAAGATGCCACAGGTTGAGAAGTGAACTAGCGCGACTGAAGGAGGTTAACAATATGGAAAAAACGCCTAAAGGAACATTGAATATCTTTGCAAATTGGATGCATTTCCATCAAATTAGGACATTTATAAACCCCAGAGGTTTATTCCTAATGACCTTGGCAAATCCCCAACTTGCCGTCTACCTTAGCACCATCAACAGATTAAGATATCAACTGGAGTTCACAGGATAGATAAAAAATTATGCCCAAGCTTATGGAGTCCCTGTTTTGTTTGTATATCGTGCACACTGAGAGGACACACGTACACGCACAAACACGTGATAATGACATGTTATTGTCGATGGTTTCACACACTGCACGTCTCACTGACAGTTAACGTGCCTTCAAATGTATCAGAGAGGAAGAAGTCAAACAAATCGATGTAAAAATAGATGCGATAAACTTTGTTTACATGAAAACTCATGCTGTAAGTGAGCTAAAAGCTTCCACTGTGACTTGTACTGAAGTTCTATTTCTGTTTGGATGTGAGACCTTCTCAACAGTTGATGACTATCATAACATTTTATTCTCATACTTGACAGACTGGCCAACGTACACAACACATTTGGAATGTGGTCGAACAAAGAAAACACTGTCAAACATTTAAGTAAGTAAGTAAAAGAATATCTGGCAGAACTTCCACAACCTGATATCAGAGCTAAGGAATGAGGTGGCTACAAACACCATCACAATGGACTACTGTACTGACTACCATTTTGCTAATTTCCCTCTCATTCCAGCGGCATGTCGGGACACAGACTGATTTAATAAAACCAGTCGGGCAATTATCTTAAGCTGAATTGATAATCCACGCACAAGAGTAAACATGCGACTGAAGAACGTCTGTCAAATCAGTCAGGCGGTTGTTTTTAGACTGACTGATCAAATCTGATCTGATTCATGTTGGCATCGGTCTTGTTCACTTGTTCAGTTCTTTTCCCCTTCTTATAGAGGCTGCTGAGCCTGGTTATATTGTCCAGCTCCTGTTCTGGCACAACACCGGCTCTGCTCCCTGTCAGCATACCCCTGAAAACCTCGACTTCAGTTTGTAGCATCACAGAGACGTGGCTGAATTAACTCAGCCTTCAGACTCATTGGTAAGACCGATTAGTCTTTACTCCTCTACGCAGATTGGACGATTGATATGCATGTCAGGCCCGCTATGTATCGTATATCGTACCGTATCTGTAAACTCTGCAAATCAGAGAGTCAGTGGAGCATCAACATGATTTAAAATCTGTTATTTTATGCGAGATGTTTAAGTCTGTGAACAAAGAATGCAGTTATAGTCTGCCGGGTTGCAGTTTGCAGACAGAGACGCCTTCCTGCTGCGTCTTTGTTTTCCAGTTTCCAAATATAACTGAGAGACACCAGCGTTGGCATCATGGGAATACACTCATTCATTGTGTACAGCCGGCTGCATTAACATACTTCTACAGCCATCCAGTATGTACGTACTCATATGTCTCCTCTCTATCTGCTATGAATACCTTCAGCTCCTATGTATAATCCTTCATGTGAATGCTGCTTTAAAACGTGGCAGCTTTACATCTGTGCGTCAGCCCCCAACCTTCATTTCTAATGGATGTTCAGAGACTCAAACATCAGTCAATAATTTATTGAGTATTCCTATGGAGTTTCACGCTTGAATTAAACAGAGACTGTTAAAATGTTGGCCTGATTCTGTTGACGCTTCTGCCCGTCGGCAAGTAAAAATCTATTGTGAAACCTTCGGAGGGCTCCAAGCTGAAGTAAAAGGAGCTACACTTGGCTGGTGTTTGACATTCAGACAAACAGAGGCTGTTTGTTCTGTTCTGTGGTACTGGACGGGTATCAGAAAACAGAGGGGAAGTAAGGAAGGTCCAAGACCTTGGATCTGGATATTAGTCTGAACTCATGTCCATGCATACGCTCACGACTGACACAAGCAAAATGATCAAGGTACAGGTGGTGGTGTTGGAGAGGAGGTCCTTTCTGCAGAGCTGGAGGAATTCAGGAGGTTTTTGAAGGCAGAGAGGGACGCCACTGATCTGGTAGGATGTTTCACCAACGGGAAAAGTTTGGATTGCCCGTCAATTGGCGTTGTTCATTGAAGGAGGTAACATATGCCTGTATGAGGGCGTTCAAGAACCGGAGACTAGAATTTAACATGGGCTACTACAAGTAGCCAGTGGAGCGCAATGCTGAAGTGTCCTTGGGCAAGATATTGAACCCCAAACTGCTCCTGAAGGCTGTGTGATGGCTAGATCCCAAAAACTGATGAGCATTTGCCACCTTGCCTGGCAGCCAATGCCATCAGTGGTCGGAAGACTAGGAAGGCGCCATATAAGTACAGTCCATTTACCATGTGCACTTTTGGGCTGGGCGAAGACCAGGTGTGCCACTGCATTCTGGATCATCTGAAAGGGTTTCAGGGCATTAACGTAATCGAGTCATGAGATGACCACAGCCGGTATGAGGAGTAACTGGTAACTGAGTCAATGCGATCAGAGAAGGTTGGTTGGTCATCGATCTGGGACTTTTGATGTTGACGTCATGGTGTAAAGTAGGTTTGGCTTGGAGGTCCAGCAGTTCAGTTCATATGCGCCATTTGTTTATTTTATGTGTTTCAAAGGCATCCGAGCGTCGCTGCAACACGGGCAGTTGGCACTCAGCGGTCTCATTCCGTATTCTTGAGTGTCTGTTGCACCCTAGAGGGACGTCAGTCACATGTAGCAGATATAACCGTCATCATTTCTTATTCATTGAAGCACCGCTGGAGTCCTTCAGCTCCCGGAGCGTGACACACTTAAATGCACGTGGTGTCACCCATGATTAAAATCCAAACACGATCACAAGTCTCTCCACGTTACAGCCGCACATCGTCAAATATTAACATTTCTGTGAAATGTTTCATCTAAGGGGAATCTCTCTTATCACTACATTACTCATACTCAACCCCCCACATCTCTCCCTTGTATTGCTTTTAAATCAAAGTAACAAAGAAAACCATTGAGAGCCAATCATATTAATGTCCAGTCAGACTCTTGGCTCTAATGGACTGCATGGAGGGGAAACAGGAGGCTGGAAACCTAGCTGAGCTTACAGTGGCAGAGGCCAGCTGGTCCAAGGCCAAAGCTCACTCTCTCATGGCCTCTGAAGTGCGACACATTGAAACAGACAAACAGGGAATCACTGACTGACTCACGGACTGCAACTGGAAAGCACTGGAAACAGAAAGAGGGGTGTAAACTGCCAAAGCTCTGATATGAATACATTTACAAAGAGCCGGCACAACAAAAGGTAAACATCACCAGCTGCCACAGAATCAACACTTCAATGTGAACAATGAAAACTGGCACGTTGACAACTTTTCTAACAGCCACACATCAACAAGACACAGCAGCAGCTAATATTACTGACTAGTCCAGCAGCAGTCAGCCCAGCTCTGCGTCTGTCTTTCAGCCTTTCATTTCACCAAGCTCTCACCAACCACTAAAAGTCAGTCCCAGATTTACTCTTCTCCGGTGGCTTCTTCCTCCGTCAACACGCTCTTTAATTTTTTCAGCTCTGTCATTATCTGTCTCCCAGTTACACCGCCCACTGCTCAGCTCCTGTTCTGGCATGACACTGGTTCAGCTGCCGGTCAGCAATCGCTCTGAAGTATTCTCTTCAGAGAAGAGAACTGTAAACACTAACTCGAGTTAAAGTCCAAAGAGGCAGCTGAGCTTGTTTACATTACCCAGCTCCTGTTCTGGCACAACACTGGCTCCACTCCCCTGTAAACCTCCTCTTTTTCTTCCCGGTCGTCCAAAACTCCTGTGGTACAAACACTAGCACTCCCTGAATTCTCTGAGCTCACAGTCTGGGCAGCCCCGGCTAACAAACTGAGCTAAAATTAGCTAACATCAGCTACAGTTTACTTCACTGTCCATCAGGAAACTCTGTAAATCACAGAGAGTTGAGGCGGAGCAGCCGGAGGACATCAGAGGGAAAACCAGGAAACATTTTCTCCATAAAATCTGATCCAGTTTCACCAAAATCTGATCACAGGTCAGTGTGGATCAACAGGAGTTAACAGACATTAGTTGATGAGAGAAAAGGTTGCTCTAAAGCTGAGATAAATTATGCAGTGTGAGGTTAATTGTAGCCCAGCACGCTAAGGGAACTGTCCTGTTATGTACATTCCTGCACTCACACATATCAGCAACTATTGTGTGTCTACAGTCACGCACACACACGCCTGACCATATGCAACATGTCAAGGTTACACAGGGTTATTACTGTCCAACAGCTAAAGTTAATCCACGCCCGGCCAAGCCACCCAGTCCATTAACCCTCCATTTGTAAGGCTGACCTCTCTCTGCCAATAGACTGGCAGTAAATGGGCTGGAGTGGAGAAGGAGGGGCTGATTTGCGATGACACATCTTTGCAAGGAATGTGATCCACACACACACACTCCACACTTTACAGCATCATCAAGCACACAACAGGGTCGAGCTAATGGACTTCAAAGGGCTTCAGAGGGGCAGGATGGGGGGCAGGGGGTCAGGAGGCTTGAAGGCGGGGAGGGGAAACGACACAGCAGTAAAGCAGAAGCTCTGTTTAAAAGGTGACGGCACAGTAACAGAGCTGGCAATAAGAAACATGCAACCCCAGTGTTGTTGTTATCCAAGGCTGTAATACTCAGGAATTTTATCAGGCGAGCCCCGAGCTGAAATACCTGCAGATTACTCAGATTCCACAAATGACCTTTACTGTAGCGCTCTGTAATAAGTTCTAGAGTTTATGTTAGTGTTATGATCAGGAGGAGGAAGAGTGATTTTCTTACATGCTGAACCACTAATGAAGCTTTAATTAAAGACTGTTTTGCTTCTAAAAGTGAAACTACAGTACTCAAACATTTTCATCATGTTTTAGTCAGCATATTATGCTGCCTCTTCGGTAATATCTAGGACGATAAGTTGGGACCGGAGGCAGTCTGAATGACGCCTGGTATTAATATAATCTGAACAGGTGAGTTGTATATCAGACACTGTCCGTTATGCAGGGCGTGGGCGCTTTGATTGACAGGTGGGTGCCGTTAGAGATGGCTTGTTCGAGTCTCAGGTCCCACCTTTGACCATTTTTAGATTAGCAGAGGCTTTCAATCCAGACTTTCACTGTGTTGAAAGAGGAAACGTTATTTGTTACGTAAGATTTCAGTCGTGGCCTTCAGATTAACCTATACGGTTACACATCTGAAGAGGCTTCATAAAGGGCGGTGTCTTTTCTGTCCTTTGTGGTTTGAGATGTGACTGACAGTTTCGCAGCAGCCGACAGACTTAATGATGTGTGAAAGAAGTAATCCACGTGGAATCAGCTCAAACACAGCTCAGCTTGACCCTCAGGATCGCCCTGAAGGGAATACAGGACTCCAAGCGAGGCCTTAAATGCCAGTTAACGTTAGCATTTCAAGATGGGATGATATCACTGCGCTGCTCTGTCTCAATCTACTGTATGTGGAGCATATGGGGGGAAACCTTCTGGACTTACCATGTGGTAGTTGATGATTTCCTGGAGGCTTTCACCACACTTTTCCAGGCACTCCTGCAAGGAATAAAAAGTATATTATGAAATCATTCTTTAACTAGACAAAGAAATATATTCTGAGAACTGCTGCTGAGGGTTATAGAAGGAAATTAAAGCTGTCACAAACGAAAACCAACTTTTATTTGAACGATAAATGGAAGAAAATGAAAAGATCCGCAATGCTAAAATTAAGTCAAAGCTGGTTAATGTCACCGAGGTGTACTTGTGTGCTCGAGAGGATTTTTTCCCTTGAACCTTGTACAGGAAAAGGAACTATAATTGCAGGGCTGATTCAGTTCTTTTTTTTTTTACAATGGAAACTACAAATACGAACAAGACTTTAATAAGAAACTCACAATTAGTCATACGGTCGAAGCCAAGAAGGCTTTTAATAGTACTTAATGTCAGAGCAGCGAGACACTGCTGCTGTCGAGCTGAGCCAGAAGTAAGTTTCCAGACCCGAGCTGATCCATGCTTACTAATCTGTTAGTAATCAGGTTTACTCACACACAAACAGAGCTATACAGCTAACACCCAAAGAGGTGGAAAGTCCCGATCCTGGGAGACGTAGCAATCCTATCCACTGAACGACACACTGATCATAGTGAAACCACAATAAGGGTTCCAACAGAGGCTATAGGCGAATGAACGACTCATGGAAACCTCACCGAGATCATCTCATCCTTCTTGCACTGCTGAGACAGATCCCGGATGCCGTTGACAAAGAGCTTGTTGGCGCTGACGTACGCCTTCCCTGCTTCAATCATCCCGCTGCATAGCTTCACCAGCTGTGGAGGACAGAGACGCACATTTGGATGTGGGATGAATGGAGGGATCACTTTCACCACACAGACGTCACGTTAAAGTCATTTACCATAAAGACATTAAAGACATTAAAGCGTGTCCTCCTGTTGTTTCTGGGAATTTGGGGGCTTTAATAAGCAAACAAACAAATGACACATGTTTTTGTTTTTGTGTTTCATTTTTTTTTGGCTAATTCTGTGATTAATTACAGTCAGTATTAAATTTGAGGAGTCTGTGAAGGTTCTCAGTCATCCTTTATCCTGGGTAGGATGGTTAACTAGGCCTGGTTTGTTTATGCTGCTCGCTGTTGTGACGACTGTGGTCAGAGTTTAGTGTTAACGGCAGTCGTTAAGGTCACCTGAGGTCCGGTATGAACAACAGTCAGTAATGTCGGTCGTCAAGACAGTCGTCAAGGTCACCCGATGTCTGGTTTTGACGAGGTCCGGCGTGGACGACAGTCGTCAAGGTCGGATGAGGTCCGGCGTGGACGACAGTCGTCAAGGTCGGATGAGGTCCGGCGTGGACGACAGTCGTCAAGGTCGGATGAGGTCCGGCGTGGACGACAGTCGTCAAGGTCGGATGAGGTCCGGCGTGGACGACAGTCGTCAAGGTCGGATGAGGTCCGGCGTGGACGACAGTCGTCAAGGTCGGATGAGGTCCGGCGTGGACGACAGTCGTCAAGGTCGGATGAGGTCCGGCGTGGACGACAGTCACCTCCATGTGACGATCTCTGAGGTACAATATGTGTCTGAGAATGGGAACTTTTATAGTTGAACGCAACGCTGACACAGCACCCTCTCCACATTTCACCACGTTTTCATCACATGACCACAAATGAAGCAGGATCTATGTCATACAGTTTCATGTTTGTCTAGTCATGATTTGTGGGAACATACAGTAGTGGGTGCATTCTCAGGTGGGGTCCACATGTCATGTGCATGCCTGCCTGCTTCATGTGTTATCCAGGACTGGAGAATTGACAACAGACACCGAGGATTGGGTTTGTATGTTTTGGTCTGTGACTCGTATCTCGACCACATGCAGTGAACAAACACGCTTCAGTGTACGTTTTCTTTGCGGCTGTCAGCAAACTTAATATCTGCCATGAAGCCTGCAATGTTAAGCTTCTTCCCTCATGAGAGGAAAATGAGTTTCTTCTCATTTTCAGTCTCTGTTCTGACGCCAGACTTTCAGTTTTTCCCACTTCCTCCCAGCTGCTAACCAGACATCAGGCTGAGCGCTTTTTAGTTTAGTATAAAGGAACAGTCTGACATTTGGGGACATGCATTTGCTTTCTTTAGTTAGAAGCAGAAGCAAATAAAGCATGTCAGAGTTCAGCCAGGCTTGATGCCTTCAGGTGCTCTTTAAAGCAGACAGGCAGTTGTCACTGATGGGCAGGTTTTCCATTTAAATTAAATTCAGTTGTTGATCTACCCTGTCTTTGTTTTTTGCACAATATAGATTCTTTATATAGCAAACAGAAGTGCTTTTGAACTCACCTGTTCAAATTATATTAAGGCTTAAAGTTATGCAGGAAGGTGGGTGTCGTTACAGATGGCTTGTTTGAGGAACCAGGTGTTGTCGCTGGTGACGTCACGCATACGCAGTCCATTCTTTATAATGTCATTGGTTTTAAGACGCACTAGTTTATTTTTGTGGGACAGTTTAGCTGCACTGCTTTGCAACATGTGGCCTTCAAGATATGATACAAAAATTTGGTGTGCAGAGAAGTGCAGCATTGTTGCTTTTCTGCCTCTGAAATCTGGAGTGCAATCACAGTGACGATATCAAATATCTTACCTTATCTAGTTTGGCCTCGATCTCCACCACCTCTGTCTCCACTTCATCAATATTCGCCCTGAAAAACAAAAGCAGGGGAAGTTGTTAGTGAGTGTGTGATAATGGACGACTGAGAGAAATTCCATTAAGCTCATTTGTCTGGTCGGAAAACAGCCGCTCTACAATCTGCTTGTGATTTCCCACGCTCTCCGACGAGCGCGAGGACTCCTCAATAAATCTGTGAGTGTCAGATGGAGTTTTTTTTTTTTTTTTCCCGCTAAGCCAAACCCAGACATGTTCGAGCAGCGAGCGGCTGAGACTTTGGGTGTGCTGCTTTAAGTGAGCGAGACGCCGTCCTGGGAGCAGTTCAGCTCTGTCAAAACAAAGCCTGTGCGCTGTGAGGGCAACATGGCTGTCTGCATCACACAAACCCCGATCCTCCACCACCACCACTAATGCCACACCCAACCACTGAGAGAGGTGTGATTTACACCCCGGGGCACACAGCTGCATGTCATAAACACAACACTACCCATCATGATCTATAGCTACAGCCTTGATATATATATTTCTATCTGCTTCCTGCTGCACAGTAGGACCTTGTGGTTTCACTGAGATATAAATATGATCTATAGCAGCTACCGCTCTGCAGCCCTCGACCCATCTTCACATTTTTAGCCCCATTAGCTCATAGCATGTAACTTTGGGCTCCGGGTCAAGAGAAGTATGTTTTACGGCACTAAGTCACACACCACCAACTATTTCACTGATTTTGGTGAAACTGGATCATATTTTATAGAGAAAATGTTTCCTGGTTTTCCCTCTGATGTCCTCCGGCTTCTCCGCCTCAGCTCTCTGTGATTTACAGAGTTTATGATGGACAGTGAAGTAAACTGCTGCCAACTGTAGCTGCTGTTAGCTCATGTTAGCTCAGTTTGTTAGCCAAACAGCCTGGACTGTGAGCGTTAGTGTTTGTACCACAGGCGTTTTGGACCACCGGGAAGAAGAGGTGGTTTTCAGGAGAATGCTGACAGTGTTGTGCCAGAACAGGAGCTGGGCAATGTAGCCTCTATGGACTTACTGTCCGAGGAGAAGGGACCGAAGAGGATGTGACGGAGGAAGCTAATTAGAGAAAAGGAGACAGTGAGTGAGCAAGAAGTTTTCTCACATAAAAGCTGGCAGGATATCAAACTTGTATCCTCATCGCTTCCTCTCCAGTCTCGGGTGGATTAGCCTGAGGATGGCGCGTGCTCTTATCTTCCTCTCCACCCCCACACCTCCTCTTTTACTCTCAGCACCTCCTCTTTATTTCAGGATGTGAGGGAGTGTTCGAGGGGTGAAATACTCCAGAGAGGAAATATCTGTCAAAAGCTTCGACTCACGCTAAATGGAAACATACATTACCAAAATAATCAATACCATATTATTCCACATGTGGACGCGTGTTGTTGTAACCTCAGCTGATCTCCAACCGAACGGCCTTCAGCTAACCACACCCGGGATAATCTTGCAGCTTTCAGCGCTGATGTCATTTTCTGAAACTGCCCTTTTTTTTCATGTGATAATGCCGAGCTTAGTG
The DNA here is from genome assembly GCA_014281875.1 of Nibea albiflora. Lineage (NCBI taxonomy): Eukaryota > Metazoa > Chordata > Actinopteri > Sciaenidae > Nibea > Nibea albiflora. Next base: position 23,669,794 of record CM024793.1, on the reverse strand, counting down.
GGCCCGTTCCTCCTCACGTCTTTCAGCATACCGATCTCGAAACGTTATTTTGATGACATACACCCAACACAGTTGATGAATGACCCACAGAGCAGAAGCTTAAAGATCAACCACTGCGTTTTCTGCAGCAACTTTTTGACCAGATGAAGACAACATCTACAATTAAATCAAACATTTAATGTCCACCCGTGTTCATTTATAAATAAAATATGTTTTTAATGGACCACAAGATGGTTAATAAGACAGGAAAGAAGATTTAGAGTTCTTCAGGGCGAAGGAAGGAAATATCTCTCTTAGGTTAAGCTGCTCTCAGTTCATTGACACCCCATTACGAGGGGTCAGTAATAGGAATTGTATGGCTATAAAACACCACAAGCCAAATAGGTTGAGAACCAGAGCCTTAGGCCATTCATTGAGTGGGGGTAGTGCATTTTGGCTGTTTCACCACCAAGAAATGCAGCGTCCTGCGGCAGTGAAGTCCAGCTTTTGGGAAAAAACGCAGCCCAACATCACGCTGCAGCGGCCAATCAGACGATCAGATCAGTCAAACTTCCACAGTCGACCTGAAGTGTCGCTGAAACTCTGATACTGGTTGAGTGACAGTGAATGAGCGAGCAAGGGAGCGCCAGCATCATTAAAGCCGGTTAATTAATGCAATAAAAAGTTATTTCCTGATTGTTTCACAGTTACATTCAGCTGAAATAGACAAACCCCCAGCAGCAGAAACATGGAGCGCTTCATGTTGGCCTTTGTGGGATGATTTAGTCTTGTTAGTCAACAGTGGGGATGCCTCTGGCTTTAGTTCAACACAGTGACAGCCCAGCTTGCTCTTCCAGATGTGCAGACCCTCGTCTCGCGGGACAGATGCCGTACGCTCCGGGCTGTAACCCCCCCACTGTCCTCTCTCATTGCACATAATGGATGCACACGGCGCCTCTGGCCTGTAGCCACGGCAACCATATCCATAAGTGGGCCGCAGAGGACCCTGATGTGCTTGTGAGTTGACCCTTATTCACACCACGAGGGAGCGGGGACGCCAAGGAGATAAATAACTCGAAAGAACTGAGCAGCAAATGTGACGAGCGATGACCGCCATTGCCTTTAAAACCTCGTCAGGAGACCCTTGGACACATTTATTAAGACTGAAGTTACATGCGCCTGTTAGCATGCAGGCTGGGATCATTTATCTAACTTGCAGCATAAAAACATAATAAACACTGAGATCGTGCTGAGTAAGCTGCAGCTCCGGGGGGTTTTTCTGGGTGGTGACATGCTGACGGGGGCTGAGGTGCCGTTTACTGGCCCCAAAGTGGCAAAACACCTCAGTTTGTCTTTAATTCAGGAGCCGCCACACGCCTTAACGAGTTTCATGTAATGATACGTTCAAGACTTTTCCAATGTTGTGACGTAGAATTTAAGCTTAAATTAAGTTTACACTGTTACCTTTTTTCATACCTTTTTAATATCTCGTTATACTTTATACGTTATACTAATGGAAACAATATTTATGTCCTGTGTTGACAATAAACTTGATATAAATCAGTAATTGTGTTTAACAGATAAAAATGGGCATATTTTAAAGTGATTATCAGAATTACTGTGATTTTTTTGTCAAGATTCAGGCAGCTCTATTTACAAAATGGAGGAGGAAAGTGAATATAAAATGTATAACTATGTTTTCATGTGTTTATAATCACCTGAAAATAACGCCGCAGCCACCACAGATTCTCCATCATGCCAGGTAGGAGAGGGCAAGGCAATCAGAAACTGCACCGCTGGATGAAGTATGAGTACTTCAGATTGTGTCGAGTGAAGCGGATGTCTGACAGAGCTGCAGCTGGGCACAGATGCCCCAGAGCGTTGTTGTTGTTGTTGTTTTGGAGGGTGAATGAAGGCACAGCAGGCTGGTGGGGTGGATGGAGAACGCGCAGGTTCACACTGGGTCCCCCTAAAACACAGCCATGCACCCCTTTCCGCCACGAACGCACCAAATTAACGTCGGGTCGGACGGCTCTGGTCTCTCTGCCAGCATGCAAATGAGAACAGCTGCACAGCAGACAACGTTCAAGTGATGCTCAGCAATCAGCGCTTTCCTCCACACTTCACCATCTTTCTCTTTGAATCTGAACTCACACAGGGTTTCATTAATGTGGAGAATATGGGGCCAGGAGGTGGAGGAGGCGGGGGGAAGTTGGAGACGGGGTGGCTCGGTCTGTCTGAGGGCCTCTATTGTGACAAAGCCACTTCCTGTCTGGAGAAACAGCAGCATTTTGTTATATTATTGATTGCTTTAGTGTCCTACTTCAGGCCTGAATGGTCGATCGGGTGGGGGTGGGCTTCCCTTCAGCTGCGTCCAACAGAAGCTCCTGTTATTCTAAGCTGTGTGTGGCTCCTCATGCCCTCCTGCCCCCCTCAGCTACATGAACTAATGCAGGGTCAAGGAGGCACCGCTGGCTACGCAATGCCAAGCACTCAAACACGACCCTAAACCAGAGGACAAGCTCAAAGATATATTACCCATGACTCTAACATTAGCCTGCTCTGGGCTGCAACTGCAGAGGATGTTACCGAAAACTGCAGTTCAAAGAGCTGTGGGTGGAGCTGAAGCGAGCTGACTTCAAACTTTAAGCCTTAATATAATGTGAACAGGTGAGTTGTATATAAATTCACCCTCAGTACAGTTGTCATGAACGGGGAAATTAGCTACAGAGACCAAAACTGTTTTTTGTACCAGGCTGTAAAACATGTTTATTTCTGCTGTCTAACATGGGGACTTATGGAGACTGACTCACTTCTGGAGCCAGCCTCAAGTGGACGTTTGAGGAACTGCAGCCACGGAAGTTGCTGCTTGGTCGATTTTATCAACCAGTCTGAAATCAAGGACCACTTCTTTAAAAAAACAAATGCATAGCAACAGTAACTAAGGGGGCTGCCTAGTCAGGATGTAAACAACCTACTCTGCCGTCTTTAACCTCGATCTCATGACCTCTGAGAAACATTCGGACTCATCCAGTTGGCGTCACGTTTAAATCATATAATAATAATTAAAGAATTAAAACGCCCCATAATCTGACTCGTAACTCAATCCTAATGCGTTTAAGGTGCAGAGGGAGTTCAAATGTCTGCAGTAATCCCCCTCCTCTCCCCACCAACATGTGTTCAAAGCCCTGACTATTGTTTCATAAGCCTGGGCTTTCATTTCCACTTGAAAGCTTAGACGTGTTCCTCATTCTCAAACAGAGCTCAGAGCTCAGCCGCACTGTAAACACTGCTCACATTTCTGCTGCAGACTTCATCGAGTGCGCCGCGGCCGTCACACTGCGTTCACCTCAAACCATCTTCAACAGCCTACGTCTGCGCTAATGGCTGCTCAGAAGTGACAGCCATAATTACTCATTTATGCTCCGATGACAACACGCTGGCGGATTTAGCCTGCACGTAGTGGATGTCGTGGTGACCATCACGGGGTTAACATGTGCGTCTCGGGACAGGTGCTCACATCAGTGTTTATATTAAGCTCTCCAAGTGGAGGTTAGTCCCACCCCCACATTTTTGATTGTGCCAAATACTTGTGTGTAGCCAAACAGCTGAGTGGCAGCCATTCACCAAGCCCAGTTTCTACAGCAACATCCATCCATCCACCACCCCCCTCCTGACAGACAGACGACCCTCCCGGCCCACCCACTCATTCAGCAGGACTCAATACAAAAGACCACCAACACTCCCACCAAACCATTGTGTGTCGCAGTGTGTCTGATCCCCGCCGAGTCTGTGAAGACACCGGCGTTTGAGTTCAGGAGAGGACGAGAGGGTTACATGGTTTCATATGATGACGAGTGAGAAGTTTAAAGCAACATTTCTAACACAAACTAACAGATTTTAAATCATGCTGATGCTACCGTAGCTGCTGTTAGCTCAGTTTGTTAGCCAGTACAGATGTTACATCGTGCTCTGGAAACAGAAAAGCAGTGATAAAATTAAAGCAGGGCCATGTAGGACTGATGATTGTAAACTCTAAAACACTAAAATGTCTGACTGACAAACTCTAATATTCCAGTTTACGATCACGTAAGACAAAGAAAAGCTGCAAGTCGTCATAAATAAGAAGCTGGAACGAGATATTGTTTGCTAACAGATTATACAGTTAATTATTTAATTTAATATCATCACAAATTTATGATAGACAGAATCTGAACTGTGGGACAGACAAAGATAGACAAACTAATAATGGACATTTTCCACTACTTTTTGACATTTTCTTAAACAATGACTCGTTTAATGTTTCTGCCCTATAAATCATTAACCAAGTCAAAAATAATTGATAGGTTTATTGAAAATAGAAATATGCAAAAAATGCATTTTATGGCACTCCTGGAAGTTGCTGCTTGGTCTAAAGTCACTTTCTCTCCAGTGCAAACATCACGTCTGAGTTTGTAGTTTTACTGTTCAATTTCCTGACTCGTGATAGAGAATAGGAAATAAATCAGTGGACGTCTGCAGCTTTAATCTGAGACTGCACACATAAAGCCTATAATCTATTTTGAGACACCTCAACTAATCTAATTTGCATTTCAGAGGCCGCTCATCGCACGCTAAAACAAGACTGTGCAGAATTAGTTTAATGGAGTTCATTTTAACGCTGCCGCTAAGTGCTGTTTTTTGCCTCTGTGGCCGACAGCAGATCCAGTCCCAGCCTCATATAGCTCATAAGTGTAGCCCTGTTTCGTGTTTTTAGAACTTTTAATGCACACGTAGCTGTCCTCGCTCTTGGCCTTCGTGTCCCTGTAAGTGATTTATGAAGCTGTGCGTTATTGTGAGAGAGGCGTGCAGGCCTCTGGTCACTCGGGTTTGGATCAATCTGATGCATCATCCTTTAGGCAGCCTGTGTGACCCGGTCTGTGCAATATTTAGTCTGACTGCACACGGCCTCTCCAAAATCAACACTTGTCATGTTTTTTCTCACTAATGCAGATAGAGTCTGGCACCTCAGATGACCGGTCTGCCTGCTGTGGATGAACTTTTGCCTGTCTGCTCCCCCTAACACCTCCTCCACCTCCTCCTCCTCAGGCCCTGCCACACCTCTGCCAGCCCTCCCTCCTGCACACATGGGTTGGCTGTGTGGTGCTTCGCTGCACGCCGCAGACCGCAGCACATAAATCCAGAGAGAACGAGCAGCCTCAGCATCTCTTCAGAAATCAGCCCCAAAAAAACACATTTAGTGTTTGTTTCATCTAGTGAAGCCACAAACAGAAGCAGATACATATTCAATAAAGGGTTAATCAATAAGTTTTTATTAGCTGATTAAAGCCAGTGATGTTGTACTCTGAAATCACACTCAGACGCTTTAACTGCCAAGGAAAACCAAGAGTAATTAAAAAGCACTAAATACATTTTATAGCTGGTTTTACTGACTGATTTTAAGTAGCTGTGGTCGAAGAAGATCCTCAATCATATCAGAGGACCACATCATAATATCCTGTACATAATAAAGAGCCTGATGCATCGGCAAACTAAATTTAAACTCTTCAAATGGTCAAAACTGATGCGGCTGAAGAGATATTCAGACCTTTAGTCACTAGTATGACCCCGAAACACTGGATACTACATTTCCCATAATGCCACACAGTTATTAGAATCCCATTACCAGGCAAATATTCACATATCCTGACTTTTAGTGCCTAGTAGCACCACAACAACACTGGATACTACAGTTCCCATCATGCAGCTCATTCATTTGACCTATTTGCAAGCAAAACATTATATACTACATTCATCATACACTCAATCATTACTCTTATTGCCAAGTAATGTGCACATATCCTGACTTTTAGTACCTAGTATGACTACAAAACAATTAATACTACATTTCCCATCATGCCACTCAAACATTAGACTCATCAGTGCCAGGCAAATGTGCACATATACTCACTTTTAGTGCTTAGCGTGATCGCAAACTGGCTACTACATTTCCCATCATGCAACGTAATAATCCGACTTGTTGCCAGGGAAATGTGCGTTTTCATACCTCCAGTTTGTGATAGAGATACAAATTTGAAGTCTCCAAGTTGAGACAACCGGTCTGTCTTGTTGTACCTTGAACAACATATGTGCATATTTTCAGTTCTGGCGCAGTCCGTGACCAATGAGCGGCCCAACAGGCAGTAAAAGCAGCCAGGCAGGCAGTACTTAATGCTAATATCACTAAAATCAACTTCATGGTGGCCAAGAGAGTAAGTCAGGAGGATCACGGTACATCCTCTGGGGACATTTTCATTTATCAATCCATCCAGGAAGTGTTGAGATATTTGAACATGGACCAAAGCAGTGAACCAACCAACCGACAGCTGTCTAAAAAAAAAAAAGCCCACTACACTTTAATACCTCCGCCAGCAGCTCTTTCACACCTCGTGCACACGTACAGTAAACACGGACTGCCAAACCCTGATTCATGACCCCACGGTGACCCTGTGAGAGTGACCCGGTCCCTGTGGAGCCAGCAGCTGCATTCAGCCTCGTCGTCTGATCGCACTCCAGCCTTCAGGCAGCACGGAGGTGCACTCAGACAAGAAGTGGGTTAGCCTGCCAAAAGAAAATAACTGTCTCCCCTCGTTTGTTTCACAGCCACACACACACACAGAACAACGGCAACAGCTGAAGAGGCCTTTCCCGCTCTTTTTGAAATCCAGCTAACGGGCCGAGACACCAAAACCAATGCAGGCGGATACAAAGACATCCATGTGACTCGATGAGTTACTCTGTGATTAAAAAAGGCCCTTTAAAGTACAAAATATGCGACTGTGACAAGCGCTGCTGTTTTCTTCTCCTTCAAGTCATCCGCTGAGATTTGATGTCTAAAATAACGACATTGTTTCCATTTATAACTCGTCTGGCACTGCGATTTGTGCAGGAGCAGACAAATGGCAAAACATCTGGATTATCTAATTTTAGCCTCTGCACAGACAGATTGATTTAAGGGTACACGACCCGAGCAGAGCCAGAGTTATTAGCTGAAATACTTTCTGTTCTCGATTCAAAGCGAGAGCTCAAACTCCACAATTATAAATCCCTGAATGTCCGTAATGTGGCAGAAAGTTTCTCTCCTGCTGCATCGGAGTTTGGATCTGTGAGGGTTTTCTTTCCTGTGTCAGCCTTTCCACTAATATTTCAAAGCTTTAACTACAGGTCAGCTGTGGAACAGACGTCTTCTGCACAATATCGCCTTTCATGCTGCAGTCAGACGTCTGGATGGGTTTCGGTGCTGAAGACAGTCGTTCGAGAGACTCATAGTATCTAAAAATCAACTTCCCGTCTTATTTATTATGAGAAAGAAAGAGCACATCATCCGTTACGTTTATAACGAGCATGTTTTCGGAGTATCTCAAGCCGTACTGCACCGCAAACTGTACGAGTGATGAAATCGGGTGCAAAACATTTTGTGCAGCATCACTTGAAAGTTTAGTTTGATGCCACATTTTAAAGGATGAGTCTGATGATATATTGCAGTGTTTAATTCACAAAAATAGCACTGTTGTAAATAGATATTTCCCTCATAAGAACAAACAAAAATACAGCTACAATCGCTCAAATTGCACAGTTTACATGTGGAAAGTTCTCTCTGTCGACTCTTCGGCAAACGCACCCACGGCCCCCAGCAAATGGGAAAGTCCCACTGTTTACTGATGGTGACGACCCACGTCGTGGGCCTAATCCCTACTACCACTTACAACTTACACTAGAAAATATCTATGAATGTATGTTGAAAAGTTGGCCACCTGACGAGTAATGTGGTTGCAGGTAGTGTGTATTTGGCAACTTATATGGGGAAAGAGTTTTGAAGTTACGTGGGAAAGTCACAGAGACTCAGTCAGTCTTCCCTGACGACTCTTCAGCGAACCACCTCAGCCTGGGCAGTGGAAGCTGGTTAAATGCTGCTGTTAACTGGTGGCAATCAAGTTTATCTGTTTTCAGGTTCACAAATACAGATTTTTTTTCCTGCTTTATATCATTGCATTGCCCGATTTTGGACAAAACAAAACATTTGTCACTTTCATTGAAGTTGCGACAGATCTTTTGAACCAAATTGAACGTTTATCGCCTAAATGGTTAAAAATGACAGCGAGTTTGAGCCTTGTTCTAAGTAAATTATCCTCTAAACTATCCTCTAAACTAAAAAAAGCAGCTCTTTGCTGGTGCCAGCTTCACTAATAAAACTTTTATATCTTTTTTTCTTCAGATTTGGGGATTTTGGTTGGATCAAATAAGACATTTGAAGATGTCACCTTGGTCAGAACTTCCTCTGGATAAAGTTGAGACGGACAAATTAGATAATAACAACTAACTACAGTTAGCCTGAATATCTACGCAATTCAGTTTAACTGTCCACTCTCAATAGAAAGTTCAAACTTAATTATCAGCTCATTAATTTATTCCCTCAGCACAAATTTTCCAATTTTCTTCATGGACACAGTAACTCAAGTGTCAGCTTTGGGAAGGTTAACAAGTGGGAACAATCTGGAATTTGACAGCAGACAGTAAACTGCGAATTCAATTTAGTCTTGAAGGACAGATTTAATGTGGTTCGTTCCTCTAGCAGTTTTCCAAACACCATTCATGTCTCTAAAAGCCTCTGGAGCTTTGTGGTCGGAGCTCTATTAGCTTACTAATACATCCCCAGCCTGTACTGAGGAGTACGACCACAGCTCAGGAGATTATAGAGATCAGTAAGCAACAAGTGATGACACTCGGCCCAGACAAAGAGCTAAATCTACTGTATAATACGACCATAAACTCAGGGAGAGTACAGTATTTACAGGGACTTTGTTGGACTTCCTGCTGACGGCACGGTCCTTGGAAGCTGACCTAGAATGTGGCTGAAAAAAAAAAGTACACAATGAATGAATGGGAACGTGGCCGGAGAGTCCTGCGTGACCTCGAGTTGTTGTGGGTCAGCGGTGAAGTCATTCTGGAAATCCCATAAACAACAACTCCCACTTTGATACGAACAGGAAGAACCAACAGTCCTGCTGCTTTCACTCGCTGATGGAGAACACATCAGTGCTGGTGTGATGCAACAGTCTGAAACTGGACTTGACCAAATATCACATTCAAATTATTGTTTTTTCAACATACCACAGTGTCTCTCTGCTCTTCTTGAGCAATGGTGGGGTGATACCAGAATGTAAACAGCTAAAACAGACTGAGAAGCTGGAAGCTGCTTCAGGTTTAACACTTGAAGTACCGAAATTACTAAATTATTCAATAAACAGAAGAATTATCTGACAACAAATGAGCAAAAATATGCAAATTCTTGCTGGTTAAAACTTATCAAACGTGAGTCAGATCACCAAAATTTGTAGTGCTTGATTGAAAGTTAGTGGAATTCATCCTCTGGAGACCATGAATGTACAAAATATGCATCCAATAGTTGCTGAGATATTTCAGTTTCGACCAAAGTGGACTGACTTTGCTGCTGTAGGACTCTTGGACGAAGGTCAGATCATCTTATCACTGCATGACGGTCAAATCTGGCACACGGCATAGAGAAAGTCATTAAATATCAGCTGCAGTTAGGCTTTCTAACAAACCAGCTGGGTGTAGTCGCCAAGCAGAACACAATGCCAGCTCCATCCATCCCCCCATCAGCTATGGGGGTGGTGGTGGAGGGGTTTGGGCAATTAGGCCACCACAGCCCACGGGGGAAATGACACTTCAGACAGGGAGCCAACAAAGACAGTCGTGTAGAGGAAATGTGACACAGATTAACCCTTTTCAGTGACGTTTACACCAATGAATGAGTGCGGTCCGCGAGTGCTTCCCGTCCATCATCACAACGGAAGCAGACTCCTCAAGCAGTCGGCCTCAAATCGTGTGTTTATTATTACATAGGACGCGAGAGGATGTGTTCGACGTCACGACGGTATTGTGAGAGGGAGGGAGAGCGACACTGTTGATCATCGCAGGGTTAAAAAACGGCAGAAAGAAAGGGCTGACGGGCCAGAGAAAGGTCAGGATATGAGAGGTCTCGGCTGGCGGCGCAGGTTTATATTAAGTCAGGGTGGTCTGAGATGACGACAACACACAAAAATGTCAATGAAGATATTCGGGACGTAAGGAGGAACACACACGCGGAGGATCCAGAGGAGGCCCGGGCTGTGAGAACCGGCCTGGACAATGTTCCATTGAAGGGAGGAAGACAATAAAGCCTACAGACGTGGTGCTCCTCGCTGCCTTTTTTTTTTTTGTTGTTTGTTTTTTCTGGGCTGAAAAACGGCTCGCAGTGAGCCAATCCTACAGCGTAACACCCTGACATTTGGGTGAAATAGCTCAGTGAAAATCCCCACACAGGCGTGATGTGTCCGCCGCCGTCGGTGGTGGTGGGGCTGAGCTGGGAGTCTTCCCGGCATTTTTGTGGGCTAAACATGCAGCTTGGCTTGCACTAGAAAGACATACCAGACGTGTGAAGCATTCAAGCTCTTTCCTGTCTGAAAGCTTGAGAGATGGAGCTTGCAGAAACAACAGCAGCAGCAGCAGCAGTTTCCACGTGAATTACGCTGATTTCATTCTCGACAGGCTCGAAACATGAAAACTGGAAGTCTGCTGTTTCACATTTGATCCGAGATTTAACTGCCTCGGAGACAGATTCATGGTTCAGATTAGTGTGTAGAGCTGGAGCGTGTTCGTACATCACGTCACGGGTGTCAAAGACAACAGGAGAGGTGATGGATCCTGTCACTTCCTTCAGGGTTTCCTCACCCCCCCACCATCCAGGTGTTTCCTCTGGAAATCTGCAACATCCCTCCATGACCTACGACCCCTTCCCATTGGTCCATGAACCTGGATGTTGACGTGTCACCTGGACACTATCAGTGAGGAAGCATGGGAGGATCTTGGAAAAACATGGAGGCTGAAGTTTGTGCCGCTCAACCTGAGATTGGAGTTTTAAACGTGGATAGAAGCATGGGATAGCACGGCCCTGTCCTCGGTTAACAAAGCTGAGACATGGCACTGAAAAACGACTCCCCGGAGGATCGAAGCGACGCTGCCAGAATCAGAGCGAGCAAAGAAAACAGCAGAATTACACAGCTTTGTGAGAAAAAATGAAGTCAAGTCACGACTCATTGGTCTGTGCAGCAAACCACACTCTCCAGGGAGAACCACAGCAAACACCAACAGCAGAGGAAACAATGAAAACATGAGTTAGATGTAAAATTCAGGCTGAAGAATGGGACTGACCATTGTTTTCTTATTACTTTTTATGTTAATTGTCTGTAAAATAACAAAAACTGTCCATCAGAACTCTATCCAGAAGAAGTTGTACCCAAGGCGACTTCTTCAAATCTCATATTTGATGCGAACAACAGCTCAAAATCCAAGAAGCGTCCTCCTGACGGGCCTTCAGAACGTCGCCTGGTCTTCAATCATCCCAAAAGGTCACATGTTACCTGGCTGCTCATCAAGCTCCACTTGCTACCTGCAGCAGCCCATGTTTACTTCAAATCTCTAATGCTGACTACAAGGTAGTCTTCTTGAACGTCCTCATACAGACACATTACCTCCTCCAGTGAACGACGCCTGGCTCTGCCACCCATACGCTCAGGGAGATCCAAACTTTTCTCGTGTGTTGTTCTCCGTTGGTGAAATGTCCTACCAGTTCCTACCAGATTAGGGGCGTCCCTCTCTACCTTCAAAAACCTCCTGAATACCTCCAGCTCTTCAGAGAGGACCTCCTCTACAACACTACCCTCTTCTAGAACGAGTGCTACTTATTGCTGCACTAACATGTCCTTGTCGCTATGTACTTTGATTGTTTCCCTTGTAGATAAGCAAACAATACTCACACTGGAGAAGCTGGCACCGGCAAAGAGCTGCATTTCTCTTTGAAAAGTGACGAACGAATCAAACGATTAGCCTGGATAATAATTTATTTAAAACTGGACTAATTAAGTGTATAAAAGGTCAAAAAACTGAAAAATTGCAATCACAATTTACCAGAATTGAAGTTGACGTACAAAGCACTGCATGAATGTCTAAGCCAAACACAAGAACTAATGACAAACAGTTACTATTTTGCAATTAATCTGCCAATAGTTTGGTCTGTAAAACATCAGACAACAGTAGATACTATAGACCACAGACTGCATAAAACATGGATGTAGTATCCAGTGACGTCACCCAATGGTCACCACCATGTTGAAATGGGCAAAGGTAGGTTGAATGACGCCTGGTTGCTTGAAACAAACCATCTGTAACGACACCCACCTGTCAATCAAAGCATCCACGCTCTTAATCCTGCATAAATTTAAGCCTTAATATAATGTGAACAGGTGAGTTGTATATAAATTCACCCTCAGTACAGTTGTCATGAACGGGGAAATTAACTATAGAGACCAAAACTGTTTTTTGTACCAGGCTGTAAACATGTTTATTTCTGCTGTCTAACATGGGGACTTATGGAGACTGACTCGTCCTCTAGCCAGCCTCAAGTGGACGTTTGAGGAACTGCATCATATGGAAGCCCATCATAATTCAAGTCTTTAAATGTTCTGCCAGATTAACAGTCATTTAAAACAAGTTCTGTTTTGTGACTGGAATCATCAAATATTTAAATATTTTCTTGAAAACTGACCCCATATGATTCATTGATTATTAAAATACTTACATTTAAATGTAACAAAGGTCACTTGAGGTAATTTCAGCACTACAAACTCTTCTTTACCCAACAGTACCGAACATGTTTCCTCACTTATCCAGCGGGTCTCAGTAAATAATCGTCTTGCATGCAGTCATTGAAGTTTTATTAACGCTGGAAGTTGTTTAAGGGATTAATGTGACTCAACGCCGGGGTGTCATAACAGGGGAGTCAGCAACTTTCCCTCGCACACATCGTCTCTTCTGGGATTCGCCCCTTTTTGCTAACCGAACCTGCTTTTAATATTTGAGTGGACTGACGCATTTCCTGGCCTGTCCCTAGACCCGGTTCTGGGCCCAGCCACGACCAGAAGCCTGCCCCCGCATACACGGAGAGAGAGAGAGAGAGGAAGGCAGGCAGGCAGGGAGGATGGAAAAGGGGAAGAGAAGGGGAGAGTATGAGGCAGAGAGAGTGAGAGGAATGGAACAAATCAAAAACAGATGCTTGTACACGTGTGATTCAGCATTTCAAAACGGAGCTAAGTGCCTGTGGAGCCTTCGTATTTTCAGGGTAACGGCTCGGCGTTGGACGTATACAGTCCGTTTATATCCCCCAAGGTGACGACAAACAATGAAATCCCTGCTTCTATCAATAACTTCATCCCATTTCCTGACTTGATGGGTGATAAACATGCAGCGTGGGCCGATGTTGACACACCTGGAAACTACCCAGCCACTTTCCCCCCTTCGTGAGATCGCAGCCCCGGTCATCTGAAAATCTGTTAGTCATAACTCTCTCTTCAGCCTTTTTTTAAATTCATACTGTCAAACACAGATTCAACTACATGTAAAGCTTATTTTATTTATCAAGACTTTGTGGTGAGACCAAATTCAGGTCACTGTGTCTGCTGACAAAATGACTCACGGCCAGCCACGACCGACGAGTCGAGCCGAGCCCAGTCATCGTCTTAGCCTCCCCCCAACATGCTGCCTTCGACTGGAGGGCGAGCAGCTGAGAGATGAGCCACGAGATTGGAGGGATGTGGCTGCTACGTGCTGAGGAAATTGGGTATTTTCCAATTAGTAAAAAGGCTAAAACACACCGCACCTCTAATGAGAAAACCTGATACGGATTAATCTGATTTCAACAACCTAAAGCGAGAGCAAGGACACACTTTAAACAATTCCAGTTAAGACAACAGTTCTTTTATCCACTGTCCGTTAAATATAAAAAGTGTGTCCACCTTGTGTTACCGTGCTCCCAATGGACGCACCGACCATGTGTGGGGGTTTGTGTTCGTGTTGATGCCCTGACTAAGCTCAAAACCACAAACTTGTTTGGTTTGTTTCAGCTTTTCTCTCTCTGTATGTTTATGTAACCCCGAGATAACTGGAGATTTGAAGCATTTCCAACTCGTGCGGACGCGTCTTCGTATCTTAATCGAGTCTATAATTATCGATTTGACCAGGTAAACAAACTGAGGTGCTGCTACATGTATTTTGCTACCTTTGAACGGAGGCAGGCTAGCCGTTTCCTACCGTTTGCATTCTTTGTGCTAAGCTAAGCTAACTGCACCGGGCCAAAACAATGAATATCCAATTTTTTCCTTGTATTTGAGAGAGGATGTCTCTCCTGCTCTCCTGATTTTACAGTGTGGATAATCCAGCAGGAACATTAGTCAGACCATTTATATTAACTCTGAATTACAGTCCATTTCACAACCGGCAGCAGCCCCACACGGAGTCACGTTGCAGCCGAGGCTTAACTCCTTCGTGCGGGGTCAGAAAGGGTCGAAGGTGCACAGATGAGACTAATCCAAACTATACTAATCCAGATGTTAGCTATGCTCCACAAACGCACATTTCCAACATGTCTCTCATGTTTAGAGATGTTTCTGGGGACAAAAACACATGATCGAGGGCCCGTCTCCGGGCAAATTGGAGCCCTTCCCTTACATATCAAGAGGGGTGGAAAAGTGGATTTTCTTCCTCCAAACAGTGCGAGACATCTGAGATCTACAGCCACACTGAATTGAGATCAGATGTTCTGTCTCCATTACCATAATCCAATCTGCAAGGGAAAACAAATGCCGAGTTGTGAGCGATTTTGTTCACCCACACTGTGAAGTCAGACCAAACGCTTCGGATTATCAGCGCTAAAAAAAAAAAAAATCAGCTTGGCGCGCTCGCTTGGCCCTGCTCTTGTTTTCTAACTCCCCTGCCTTGCATTAGTCATCGCTGGTCTCCTTCACCGTGGGTTGTGATAGGAATACTAATGCCAATTTACTACAACTCATCCATCATTTTAGGGCTCAAGATGTTGCCATAGTGCTGATTCAATGTCTGCGGCACAGCATGCGCAACCTGTGGCAACACCGGACGGCTGATTTGAAAGAAGAGGAACTGAGCTGCAGATTTCATCGCACTTAATAAACCGTTCACGCTCTTTCGCCCTGACCGATCGCGGTCTTTGTCGGCTCTCAGGATGTCCGGCAGAAGCAGATTAGCGGCTGCTTTTTCTGCGCTCTTTGTGTGTGTAAGACGTCTTGTTATTCATTAAAATGAAATGAGAGGGACAAACCGGGGGACTCCCGTGGCGATGCTTCGACACAGACAAAAAAGAGCTCAGGGATGACATCATCCTCTGCATCCTGAAAGCGTTTCACCGGAGATTAATCTGCATTTATACAAATCAGCAGTTAACTTTCTACATATAGGACATTAAATAGAAACAGCGTATGAATAAATGAATGACGATGTGAACTTGTCGGGCCAGGAGGTGACAGGATAGAAGCGTCGCAATAAGCTGGTGTTGATGATTAAACGCAAGCTTTAAAAAGTAAAATACTGATATTGAGTGAATAATTCAGCTTCTTTTAAAAGGTGCAGTGTGTGAGATTTGGGGCCTTTACACTGTCAGTGGGTACGGCATGCTCTGCATTGTCAGCTGTTAGCTCAAGGCTCGCTTTTACTGTTAAACTACCCGACTCATTCTGGATCTTTTCTTAATATTTCAAGATGCGCTCTGTCCGACCAATAGCTGACTTCATGTTAGGGTCTGTTCCACGACTGTACATGTTACATAAATGATGGTACAGATGGCTCTTCATGCTCTGAGTCGTGTTGACAAACCCTTTCTGGAAGGTTGGAGGACGTTTCTTGGAGGATCTTCTTCTTCTTCCGTCTCCAGCTGCACGGAGCTGGAAGGGATTTCTGCTGCGAGCTCTTGTTGCTTCTGCTCCATTTCAGACTGACCTCCTTCCGCCGTGAATCTGTGTCAGCTGCCCCTTATGCTCAGCCAGCAGGACTCCACCCAAGACTCCGGCCAGTGAAGGGTGGAGGGTTATTGTAATGATATCAAGCTGTTCTCCAGCACTCCCATCTTCTCGTAACTGCAGCTGATCTCTTAATTATTTATAGACGTGCATGCATATTTAAAAAAACACCCGTTATCCAGCCGGATGACCTCTGCGTGTGATTACGCTCATTTATTCTGATATTTTAATTAGATTTAACAACCTCGAAGGCTCAGTGGCGTCATCGCCGAGCTCTCTGCAGGTGAATGAAGGTGACGGGGGTTAAAACGACAGTGTGTGGTTTGATGGCCCGCGTGCGTCTTAATCAGGGATTGGCCCACATTCAGCGAGGTGTCACACCTGGAGGCTTAGCGTCCAATCGGTGTCATCGATGTGAAAGACTGCAAATAGATGTGATGATGCACGGAGCAGGGTGATTTCTTAATCACAGCATTGTCGGCCTCCTGCAGGGACGGCTTTCATCTTCACAGAACGAGACGGATGAAGCATCAGAGCTCACCACGATGCAGAGCATACAGAGCAGCCACACAGCGATCTGCATTTCATTATGTACAGATATAATCCTGCATAAATTTAAGCCTTAATATAATGTGAACAGGTGAGTTGTATATAAATTCACCCTCAGTACAGTTGTCATGAACGGGGAAATTAGCTACAGAGACCAAAACTGTTTTTTGTACCAGGCTGTAAACATGTTTATTTCTGCTGTCTAACATGGGGACTTATGGAGACTGACTCACTTCTGGAAGCAGCCTCAAGTGGACGTTTGAGGAACTGCAGTTTTTGGGCACTTCACAGCCAAGTGGCTGATTATTTTATTGACTATAAACGATTAAAGTTTTTGTCATTCTAATATCAAAATATTGTAAGAAAAATTATGTTGATCAACTAATCAAATACTGGACTAAAAGTTTCACTGTTTTAGTAAATTATATATTAAATATTTGGTTTTGCACCCTTGAAGGTTTTTCCTGCTGCATTAAATGTCATTTTGATCACTTCATACATGATTTTTCACACACGTATCATGTTCTGACATTTCCTCTGCATGCATTCCTGCCGTACATCAGCACTTACAGACCGTACAGTTTTATTTCCACCACACAGGCAGAGTTAATTCATCTGGTACAAAGCCAGACGACACCGAATGCTCTGCATTCCTTCATACCAGGCGACTCCTGGAATTTGACATACACCCCCCTCGCCTCACCCTGTCATCTGACTTCATGTCACAGATCCATCCAGTCGTTCTCCCACAGACGCTGGACGAAACACGCCGTAGGTCATTGGCCTTGGATTGCCGGGCCTGTCGCAGCTCTCCGCTCTGTGACTCAATGACAATCCCATCACCATGAAGGCGGCCTCGCCTCGGCTCTCCGCCCCCCAGCTGCTGTTCACATGAAGGGGATGGGAAGAAGGATCATCGTGGCTCTGAGCCTCCAGGGGCCATTCAGACTCAGAGAAAAGAGTCTGTCTCTCAGCGGAAGTAAGAAGCCCTCCGGACAATACTCATATTCTGCTCAAGGACTCAGAGGACACACGATCCCGCCAAAAAGCAGAAATGGCGTTCATGATATATCCCCTCAAGCTCAGCATGAATACTCGAGGCTTGAATGAATACAGCTCACCAACAAATGCAAACAATCAAAACAGTGAGGGTTCAACCAGCTCTCTTTGACTCTGCAAACATGCAGTCTGAAGCTCTGATGAACTCTGGGTATCTCAGCGGCCTGTTATAAATCAAAAATTCACTTTTCAGACCCGACTTTCAACATCTATATGAAACAAACATCAACTGCACTCAGTGAATAAAGAAATAAAGCTGATTCCACGGCCAAAAGTGCAAGTTTAACGACCAACAGCAAGCTGTCTTGAGTGGACGTTGCGCTAAAGAGTTCAGAATAGAGGAAGCTATCGTAGCTTATATAACAAATATGTCTTTTGAACAGACTTAAGGACTCATTTAAGCATTTAAGCTAAGCTAAGCTACCGAGCTTGGTAACTGACCATTAGCAAGCGTGTTAGCATAGATACAGTTAAATCCAGCGCTTAAAAGCAATCAATGATCCAACATAATTTAAAATACACACTTCATATTAGCCACAACGGCAGACTCTGGTTGTTTGAGAGTGAGATCTCATTATTATCCTGCGACAGCATGCGAGCGTGACCTCAAATTAACATGTCAGTGGGGAGAAAACAGCTCTAATGTTTGCCAATGTTGTGCCGGAGCAAACACAAACACTCGAGTTCCTGCGGCCGTGTAATCATTACGGACCACTTTCCCAAAACAGATGTGGAGAGCATCACATCTGTCCGAGTCAGAAGTATCCATAGAGACAAACACAGAATACACAGTTTGTTCAACAGATCTCGGACTGGACTGGTGATTCATTGTGTTGTTGTTGTGGAGAAGTGCTTGAACAGCAGATTTAAAAGGTTCAAGCTCGAGCTAACGTGTACGAGAGCATGTGAGAGATAAGTGATTTCCTGCACGATTTTACACGTGTAAGAAGCGAAGCGTCGTGCCAATGCTAATAGTGAAAAGCCTTGATTTTCCTGTTGCTTCCTTCCAGTCATCCACCTCCAGGCTTGTTACATAACACTGCATTGCACTGTGCTCCACAAAGGAGCCATTTGAATGCTCTGTGAAAACACCGTCACAGGCTTCAGTGGCTACAAGAACACGCATTTACTTTGTCTCTTTCGCCGCCTCTTTAAGTCTTTTAAACATCCTGGGCCAGCAGATAAAAGACTCTTAACGTAAACTGGAGGAAAAGCTCACGATAATTGAACACGGAGTGTGTAAGAGTGGTGTTTGATCCTTGCAGGCTAAAGTATACAACGAGGAGGAGGAGGCATATTTTCACTCCATTAAATATTAAAAAGATTAACAGTAGACAGAAAATAGAGAAAAGCTCCAGGAGCTGTTGTGACTGAGCTAATGGTTAGCTTGTTTGCTAGCCGCTAGCCACCAGGTTGCTAATGTATAAAAGTCAGACGCTAGGTTCACAAATGTAGCGATTAAAAGTGTTCCAAACATATTTAGAAATTCAGTACAAATATGTCTTTTAAACAAACTGTGTGACTTTATTGACTCCTCTGCGACCGAACTAGGGCAACAAGTTTGCTAACTAACCATTAGCCTACCGTGTTAGCTTGAAGAACTTCATTTTCCCTCTTCAGTAACTTTTTATTGACCAAAATGTTGTGAAATGATGAACAAAACATCAGGGTGAACATTAAACAGTAGACAGAAAATAGAGAAAAGCTCCAGGAGTTGTTGTGACGGTTAGCGGTTAGCTTATCGGCTACAGAAATTCACCACTAGCCACCAGGTTTCCAGTCATTACAAATATGAACAGTGAGGCATCTCTGGCCTTTGAATAAAGAGGTAGGTGACTCTTTAGCATGCAGCTAGTCTCACTGCTTAGCATATGAAACAAGGACAGACATGGTTAGTGCAAATGCCCTTTGCTCAGCGCTTCCTGAGATGGGCCTTTCTCCGGCCCAGATGGCAGTCATTAAGGTGCCGCTGCCAAGACTGGAAGTCTTTGATTTGGGAGATTTTTATCTCTGAGAGCTCACACAAGGCCACTGTTGGAAAGTATGTTTACTCAAATACTCGAGTACTTCTATTTTAGAGGCATATTTTGTACTTTTTGAGGTAATAGCGGCGTCCGGAGCATCCGCAACGAGCTTCACAACCTGTGGGTGACATGACACATACGTTAAACGTGCTGTAGGACTTCCGTCTTCACGCTGTTGTATTGGTGCTTCCACCGCTGCCCTTGTGCATAAATCATCCCCCGCTCTGAGACTGGTCGGGGTACAGAGGACCAGGTTTAGATGTGTGTGTAGAGAATTCCTGCCTTATTTATGTAACCTCTGGTGCACGGCGGTCAGGGACTTTGGCATGAGCTGCGTCAGGGAAGCGTTCAGTTTCCTCTGATCCAACGATCAGCGATACTGTTTGAACTGGAGCTGATAGATCAGCGAGTAGTTTGATAAATGATCATTTCTGTGTTGTAAAAAAAAAAGT
Organism: Nibea albiflora; assembly: GCA_014281875.1. Taxonomy (NCBI): domain Eukaryota; kingdom Metazoa; phylum Chordata; class Actinopteri; family Sciaenidae; genus Nibea; species Nibea albiflora. Next base: position 23,649,808 of record CM024793.1, on the reverse strand, counting down.
TGTTCCAGACTCTTAATTGTGACTATTTGTGATAGTAAACTGAATATTTGAGGGTTTATTTGAAGGTTTGTTGAAGGAAACAACATATCTGAGAAGATCACCTCTGATTTTAGAAACTATTTTCTCACATTTTTGTCCTTAGGAACCATTTTTCTGCTGTTTAAGGTTCTTTAAGTCACAATCACCGAACTTTTGGTGGTTTGACGTTCTTTGGAGTACTCATTACTGTTTTTTTAAGTGAGCCTTTGTAACAATGGGACGTGGTTTTGGGGGCAGTTTGAACAGCTTTGGTTCAGCTTCAACAAACAGCCGAATCTCTTAACTAACCCATGGCTGTGTGTAGAAATGTTGCTTTGGTGTTGTTTCTAAAAGTAACGGTTAATATCCAAATATTTGAATCATTGACAGTATAAAGAATGGACTAAGTATCTGAAGAGCTGTTTTGAAGCCCAGAATATGCGGCATGAATCATCGGTGGACCTGAGGCGGCTGAATGACGTCTGGTTGCTCAAACAAACCATCTGTAATGTCACCCACCTGTCAATCAAAGGGTCCATGCTCTTAATCCAGAATTACTTTAAGCCTTAATATAATGTGAACAGGTGAGTTGTATATAAATTCACCCTCAGTACAGTTGTCATGTACATATTAGCTATAGAGACCAAAACTGTTTTTTGTACCAGGCTGTAAACATGTTTATTTCTGCTGTCTAACATGGGGACCTACGGAGACTGACTCACTTCAATTAATATGTTTGTCGTTCTAATGTCAAAAATAGAGTAAAAAGAAATAAAAACTACAATCACAATCCCCTCACAACTCCCAAGAGCCAACGGCCATGTCTTGACATCACCAACCAACAGCTGAAAACCATAAAATATTCAGTTAGCAAGAATAATGGGAAGAACCAACGGGTAAAGCGGCTCCTATCAAACCTTAATTTTTAAGGGCGTAGGCCAAAAACGATCAGTTTAAATTATAACAAAACATAAAAATCAACATGCGGACGCTAACTTTGTGTACATAATGTCTAAAAACTCTAAGCAAACAAGCCAAAATTTAAGATTTTTGGGGAACGTTTTCTCCTTTTCTGACATTTTTTAGAGCAGATTAATCAAAAAATAAAACCATCAGCTGCAGCTTTAATTTGAACTGCACCCTTTGGAAATTTATGGGCAAATCAACACAGTCATGTGAGGTATCTCCTTACAGTAAATCATCCTTTATTTCTCCTGGATCTTATCAAACACAATCAGACCCTCTGATAAAAACAGCGTGGACCATCAGATGACACTTGGAGCTCAGCAGCTCCCATGTGACAGCTCATATGGCTGCATTGCTCATCATCAGCATGCCCACTGTGAGGACACGACTGTGGAAACACCCTCAGATCTGGCTGTTAATTGTTATCCAGACACCATTCATCGGATTATTAATCCCACTGAGCAGTGAGCACGTCAGTCCAACATGCAGCATAAACAGAGGACACGCATGGACACGCATGGACGCGAATAACGTGGATTAACCCTCACGGATCTCCTCTCGTGTTATGTGAATTCAGACTTTGATGTTCTTACCTAAATCGGGGGGAATCTTTAATACATTCTTCAAAATCCACCGTCATCTTGGCCTGAGTGAAGTTTCTCTCTAACGTGGTTAAAATACAGATTTCATGTCCCGGGTGGCGCGAAGCAGAGATGGTGTTAAAAGTATCCGATACACTGAGTCCTTTCCCTCCGTCTGCGGCGGCTCACTCACTCACTCAGTCCCCGCTCTGAAGCTCCGGAGCCGCCTCACTCAGTACTGGACCCCGCGTGCTGCTTTCACGTGCTCCTGGTCAGGCTCGGAGTTTTAAGATGCCACGTCTGACGTATGACCAAGTGGCAACCCTTCGTGGCTGTGAAGTGAAGCCAATGTAGAAGTATCAAAAACTGCAGTTCCTCTTCTCGTCCACAACTTCACAGCAGAAATAGACATGTTTACAGCCGGGTAAAAAAAACAGTTTTGGTCTCTATAGAAAAGTACTTACTTAAGTATAATTTGTAGGTACTTGTACTTTACATGAAAACATGAATTTAATGCTGCTGAATACTGGTAAAACAACACTTCAGAGGGAAATATTAGACTTTTTTACTTCACTAAGATCGTACATCAGCTAGAAACACATTTTATGAATGTATAAGCCTACAATATATTCCACTTTCCATGTTTACTCCACTACATGCCAGATATAGAAGACGTACTTGAAACTTTTACTCAAAGTATGAATACCACTACTGAAGTCAAAGCAATGCATTCAAAATGTTAATGTCCAAAGTCCAAAAGTAACATCAAAGTGTACACCAAATGTAAAACTTTTAAAATTATGATGAGTACTCTTGGTGTATTCCATTACAAGTAAAAGTCATTCAAAATGGACACAGACCCGTTTCAATTTCACAGTAAATTGAAAATGGTTGGCTTCCTGTTGTGTTTGGCTCCAAGAGACTGGACCTTTTTGAATACTGACTTTTTTTTAAACTTGTAGTTTTTACTGAAACGTATCTGAACACTTCTTCCAATACTGCAACCAGTAAGGTAACAGGGTAAATGAATGTAATCTTAATCTGATGTCAAATAAATGTAGCCTGATAGTGAGTAGAGTATAAAGTAGCATAACATTAATGTTTTCCACCACTGATTACAGCAAATGAAGTCATTTAACATCAGGAAAGTGTTATTTTAGTGATTTGTATCAACTTTAACAATGAACAGTTCCAAGTGATTCTAAGGCTCTCAAAGTCAGATACTGTGCCTCAGGTGAAAGCTGAATGTGGCACGATGGGTGATACATTTTCTGATGAATGGCAACCATATCGGGTTCACCTTGCTCAATGTGATGTTGATCCTGATCTCTCTGCTTCATCGAGTGTTTGTGCTACGATGTGCTGTGTGTAAGTGATTATTTTTCTTTAAATATGTCCTGTGCTTTTTTGTGTTTGTTCTTTGTTTCTATTTTGTTTTAGTTTTCTGACGTCAGTAGGCCTTCTGTGGAAAACATAAAACTTTTCCCTAAAAAAAAAATCCCCTAAAATTTCCGAGTGAACTTGAAAGCACCACGCGCTCAACCGTGTGCATGACAACGAGTGGAACGCTGACGTCACGTTCTAGCTCGTTTGAATGAATACAGCATGATGATTTCCCTCCACGGACACGTGAAACACATTTTATGACGAGATTCAGACATTTTTGTCATGAATCTTATTGTTTTCTATTAAAACAACAAACAAAACATTTAAGTTTCAGTTACCATGGATACAAACGGAGAATAATTACAGGGCACACAGTGGTTTGCTGTACTGATGATCACAGTCACTCTCATTTTGCTATTCTTTTGCGTTTTCAGCTCATTGTACCTGAGATTTTTTCATAGACTGTATAAATATAGACGTCGTATCCGTGACGTCACCCACAGGTTTCTGAATGGCAGTCCTGCCTCCGCTGCCCCCCGGTTAATCTAAAAATGGGCAAAACCTGTAGGCGGGTGAAACCTGTAGGCGACCTGTATCTATGAGGTCGCCTACAGGTTTCACCCTCAGTACAGTTGTCATGAATGGGGAAATTAGCTATAGAGACTAAAACTGTTTTTTGTACCAGGCTGTAAACATGTTTATTTCTGCTGTCTAACATGGGGACTTATGGAGACTGACTCACTTCTGGAGCCAGCCTCAAGTGGACGTTTGAGGAGCTGCAGTTTTTTTGGCACTTCTCTTGGCTTCACTTCACAGCCGCAGTGGTTGCCGCTTGAATTTTTCAGCTACAAATCCATCAGAGAAATGCAATGAAGGTATTTTTAAACCCTCTCGTGTGCTAACTGAAGCGATGAATAAGCAAACGCCCACGACCGCTTCAGTTACTGCTTTTGGTTCAGAGATGCTCCCCGCAGTCAGATTCATCTTCTTCACACCTCTACAGTACTGTATGTTCTCCGTGTCACATCAGCATGTTTTACTGCTGTGCAAGCTGTGAAATCTATTTAACGTGAAAGCCTGACTCAGTGAAACTAATTGCTCGATTTCGAAACACTAAAGAAACCTTTACACCTTCAACGCATCCTCGGGCTGCTATATCTGTCTACTTTCACATGCAGCTGTTAAATGAGGCTGTCTTAAGTGAATCCATTTCCCCACCAAGGCTATTATTAATTCACAGGAAACGGGAAAGCTTGGAGAAAGAGCGCCTGCTTTGGATTTCACTGCAGGTTTTCATAGAGTACCATTGTTCCTTCCTATCCCGGCTTTAAAAAAAAGGGGGGCTGCGGCTCAGGCCATGAATGGAGATGATCTCATCCTGTCTCCACGGAGGTGTCTTGACTGAATGCCATAATCTGTCGTTGAATCTCAGAGGAACTATACAGACTTTATCAGCTGTTGCAGTCGTTTGTTTGGTTAATTGTTTGCTTTTTTAAGCACGGTTGTGGCAGCGTTGATGATAACAATGGGATAGATTGTCATGAAGTGTTGTATAGACCGTCATGATTCCCAGGCAACTGGTGAACCTCTCCTCTTTTAGTCTTGCACCATCTTCAAGTTATGCAGGATTAAAAGTGTGGACGCTTTGATTGCTACACTGCTTTGCAGCCTCACAAAGCTGAAAGCCATATAAATTGCTTATTTTTTATTCTGCTGGAGGTCAAAAAAATCAATTCCACCATAACCTGGAGATTATAAAACCTATCACCGCTTATACAGAGGAAGCCTGAGGCATTAAAAGCAGGCACTCGAGCCAATACCTCTGCTCTGTTTTCTCTTCTTTCACCGCTTTGGGGACTAAAATAGCAAAATTTCACATTTCACTTTTACCTCCCCCACACATCCCCCTCTCTCCCTCCTTGCCTCATCCTCAGTTCCTTTTTACTAATCTGAGATCAAAGCACCTTCTCCTTCTTTATGAAGCTGTTGAGTCAGCAGTCGGCTGATCTCAAAGTGCACACTGCTGAGGAAACTTGAGAGCAAACTTGGGAGCATGCATGTAACCTATACCGTTCTGGATTTTAACACAGTGGCACCAACATGATCCTACACGTGTACAGACATGTATGTTCCTCTTTAGCATGAACTGTAATAATTTTTTACTTTCCACCTGTTTACACTGACAGTTATCAGGATTGTGTCTTTCCCCTCAGCTTCTGTTCCCAGTCTTTATCCTAAGCTAAGCTAGCCTGCTGTTGGCTGGGGCTTTATATTTACTTCAAATTTGTGCTAATTAGTAAATGTTAGCGTGTTTACGTGCTAAACTAAGATGGTGAACGTAGTAAACATTACATCTGTTAAACATCAGCATGTAAGCTAATATCTAATATCTAATGAACAGATATGGGGATGGTATCACTATACTCGTCTAAATTTAAGCAAGAAAATAAATCCATGTATTTCCCGACACGCCTGACATTTTCCTAAAGATTTGTGAGGGTTTGGGGGCAGATTGTGAGTCATATTCTGGACAGAACGGGACACTTGACAGGAAGGTAGTTTACAGTGGAGACTGCCTAGCTATCATATCAGTCATGGACTGTTCATGACCCATCTCCTGCTGTTTTTGTTTCCGGCGTGGCATCCAACAGCAGCAAAGATGGAGCATTTCTTCCTTTGTGCATTAAAAAAAAGCGCTGTCAACTCCCCTTTCTGCTCCCACAAGAAGCCCTCTAATGGCAGAAACAAGCACTGCTGCGCTAAAGGAATCACTGGGAGAGATGTGCGGGTCTCTGGGAGGGTGACCTACTTTTGCTCCCCTCTTTGGTCTGCTGGAGAGAGCTGCACACAGCTTGTAATGTTATCCCTACTGACTGCAGGTGCACGGCTCAACAAGCCACGAGCAACGAGGCATGTACGGATGCTGTATGGATGCACTGTATTATGCATGCATACTCCAAAATGTATTTTTAAATCATTTTAGTCCTGACATAGGACTGCTGCACTCACTCTAGGGGTGATATGTAAGTGTGCTAAGTGTGCTTAGGCCTACGGATGTATGGAGACACTCTAGGGTGATCATCAAAATAGGTTGTATCTCATTTGTTTAATGTGTTGAACTATTTCTTGGCCAGTGTATATAATGTAGTAATTGCAAGGGAAGCAGCAGAGACTCTGTTAGTGGTCCGAGCCAAGAAATAGTCACATAAAAATGCATATGATGAACTAATTGGCTGACATTCACGTTGGATCATCATTTCTTTACCTTTTTTCATTTGTGTTCATTACAGAAAAGTGTAATGAAAAAACGTTACAGCACTACTGCATAGAAATTGGTATTTTTGTGATTTAGCGTCTCCAGTTTCAGAGTGATCCCACTGTAAACATGGACAGCTAAGACATTGCAGCTAGCTAATACTACTTGGTGGCTGGTGATGGTTACATTGCCTGCTTGCCCAGCTCCTGTTCTGGCACGACATTCCCCGTCAGCATTCAGCTGGCTGAGGCAGCAAGTCAGTGTAGTATCAACGTGGTTTAAATCTGTTATTTTATGGTTGAAAAGTGGGGGTCACAACTTGGCATAGCTTTGTTTTAAGGGCCCCAAGAATAAAACATCAGGAACCACTCCACTAAATGATACTGCATGTATGATAATAAATGTTATTTTAATAAATTATATCCTCGTTCTGCATACTGGGTCACATCCAAGAGCCCTTGACACATGACCTTTGTGAGTTTGAAACCCCCCCATTGCCAGAAGCTGTTTGCAGTCATTCTAACATCACTGCTGACTTATTTAGCAGCCCTGGTGATGTACATTAGCCATGTTGCTAATGTCTCCGCCAAAGTGCCTCTCTGCCTCTGAGCATCGCTCCTGAGGGGGTCGTACGCCTTCCAGCATCAGTTTCATGGCATTGTTGCTGCTGCTGCAGCAAAATAGCCTGGCAGAGGGTCTGGGATTCATCTGTTTTCATGCTCCTCTAATAAATGCATGATGTTGTCTTAATTTGTTTTCTTTCTGAGAAATAAGATCGCAATTGGGAAGAGGGAGCTGGCAGAATTGGGGAGTTTTAAGTACATACTGTACTAACAAACAGACTCTCTCTGGAGCAGTGAGTCATTAGACCCTCTGACCTTGGTTTCTTTGTGTGTTAATCATGTTACGGTAAGCCTAATTACTTATGAAGTTACAGACTTTAGAGCCCAATGCTCTTCAGTGTTTGTCCGGCTCTTCTTCCACTGGAGGGCTCTTCAAACGGTTGTTCCTTACGGTGAATCCCGTCAGGGACAAAGTGACAGGATCTCCTAAAGAGTGGACAGGGTGAGTGCTGGGTCAAAGCTGGAACGGAGACGGAAAAGGAAAATACTTTCCAGGATGTCTCTTTCACTGCGTCAGCGTGACCACTGTCCCCCAAAAGGCTCCAGATCCTTCCCGGCAGGTGTAAGGATGGAGGAGGTCAACGAACGGTGACAGGGCCGCGTGGGGTCGAGGTGTTGACCACTGCTGGAAGTAAAATATTTCCATCATTAGAGAAGAAAAGTTGCTGACTTCTTGAGAAAAATAAATTACTTGGCTGATGCTGTATCAACAAAAGAACAATGTGGCCTGATCATCCTGATGTCGCCTGTCAGGCAATAACAAAGAAGAGGCTCAGATTTTGGCATGGTCAGAAAACCCCTCAAAGTCCAGTTGGCCCTGGCTAACAAACTGAGCTAACATTAGCTGACAGCAGCTACAGTTGCCAGCAGTTTACTTCACTGTCACATCAGTGTGAGTTTTCTCATGTGATCTTTCACCTGTACAGTGTCTCAGCTGGAACATTTTGTTCATTTCACATCTGGATAATGAAGGTGTTTTTCCACGTTGTTTTGGGGGTAAAGTAGGGCAAGATGAGCTGCAGGCTTTGTTAACTGCCCGCCCACTGAATCACAACACACACGCACAGGGATCAACATGGATACACAAGCTTTGATAAGTTAATGTGAGGATTCACTGCGAGCAGACTGAAGGTCACAGCTCAGCAGAACAATCTCTTCACCTCCTGTTTCTCTCAGAAACTGATTTTCTATTGATGCTCTTTGACATCAGAGGATAAAATTAACATCACATGACCAGAAACAACAGATCTGACTGAGGCAACCCTCCTCTCGAGTGCGTCTAGACCACATCCCGAGACTGGTGTTGCTAGGCGATGAGGCTGGATGATGCTGAGGCAGCGGGATGAGGGCATCCTCCAGACGAGATGCTCTTGATTGAAGTGTTTGATTCAACCTTCACATGCTTCTTCTGACCACCTGCCATGTCTTCACACTAATAAACACTGAATTCAGGCACTTTGTACTTAGATAAAAGATGTTGAGCTTCCTGTACACGGTTTTAGCCACGCTGGTGACAGGAATGTTGGTCTGATGATCCGTTGCTTTAGTCCACACTGAAGCATCTCCTCAGCTATTTTACAGCATGAAATGTTGTACAGACGTTCACAGTCTCCAGAGGATTAATCCTGCTCAATTTTTAAACTTTTTTTTCCAGCGCCACCAGCAGGCCAAACTTTTCATGTATCCTGTGAAATATCTTCACAACTACCAGACGGACTGGCCCAATATTTACATACAGATATTCATAATTCCTAAATGTTCTTAAAGACTACCGATGATAACTACTGTGAATTTGTACAGATATATTCATGCTCCCCTCAGGATGAACCACTATAACTTCAGAGATCCCTATATGTCTCATCTTCATCAACACTAATGCCAGTCCCATCCAATCCCAGAATTTATCTGAAAGCATCGTAGTCCCTCAAAACATTATTGAAATCACGCTTCATGTTTAATTGTGTAGAATATAATCTAATCGTAATGGTTAATTAAAACAGGTGAGTGTCTGCGGCTGAGGAGGTACAAAAGGTTGTCCATTACTCCTAGTCGTCACCGGTGAAGATCTACAACGTTCCTTCATTTACTTTCCTTCTTTCCTTCTTCCTTTATTTCCTTCTGCTGTAAATACTCTCTAAAATAATCAGAGATAAAGATAAATGAACCATTTAATCCTGTTTGAGTGTTTCCTAAAGTTAAAATGTTTTGGACTGAACGATGCAGACGGTGTGAGGAAGTGAGATGAACTGTTTGTTTTGGTCCTTGCATGAGATTTATTGAAGGATATAAAAGTACAGAATAGTTCAGGTAAAACAAACGAAGAAGAGCAGAGAGTTTCTGCTCAGTTCGGTTCAAACACGACGCTGCCACCTCGTGGTGAGGAGATGAAGCTGCACGCTTCAAAACATAAAAACATGAAATGTCAAAGACTCTTCAGTCTGCATGGAGGTTTTTTTTTTGCATTTGCAATCATAATTTTACATCATGTAGAGCTGATCAAGTCAGAAAAAATAACTAATTAACATATTTATAACGCACATGTGAATATCTAAAGAGAACACAAGAATGTAATGCATTGGGAATGTGGGAAATCAAGGGAAGGGAGGAAAATCATTATGAGATATCTGTTTTAACTGGATTAATAAAAAGGAAGTGGTAAAGAAGTAAAGTCCAGAAGAGGGCGGAATATGCAACATTAAGGATGCCGACAACAAAGAACAAGGAAGTGAAAGTAAAAGTAGAAGGGACTGGCCTCGGCCATGAGAAGCTGAGAAACACGTCGATGGAGCTGAAGGGAGAGAAGCTCACACCGAGGCAAGGTGAGGCGGTTTTAATCCAGCATGTCATCATTTGAGTGACACGTGTGTATGTAAAAAAGGTATATATATATATATATATATATATATATATATATATATATATATATATATGTATGTATGGACGCAGAGCTCTGTGCATGACAGTTTTAAAAGTGCGTCACACGCTGGCTGCGCGCCAGCTTCACCGTGTCCGCTGACTTTTGTCAGCTGGTCCCGCAGAGTTTGGACCCGGGCTGCATTAACTGAGACTGGATTCATCAACTGGACCGTTTGGACTGCACGATGATTTATTTAAATGTGAGAAACAGTTTGAAACGCTTCTGCTGACGGTCACGTGAGTTCAGAGTTTGAAAGTGCGTCACACCAAAGTTTGTTCAGGAACAATGAACTCTGCTAATGACGTCTTTATTCTAATGATGATTATGCGAAAGGTTATAACTAACACACACACACACACACACAGCTGAGTTCCTGTAAGAGAGGAACGATGTGGAATTTGATCTTTCTTCAAACAGGAAGTTTGCTCATACTTGGCGACACTTTGACTTCCGAAGACCAAATTTGGTCACACGCATCAAGAGTCCCTCCGAAGTGCGCAAACTCGTGTCGTTTGTCCACCAGGGGCCGCTGTAATTAACATAATTGCATTTTTGCTCTTTTCTCTTGACCTGTTTGGATTTGATGCTAAATTTTCATGTCTGATGATACTGTGGAAGGTCTCAATTCAGGTCCTTTTTTTGACTCAGCTCACTTGTGGTGTGTCTGTCATGAACGTATCATTCGATATGAACTAATCTTTTATATGACTCTGGATTAATGATAGTCTGAGTGAGCGATTTGTTCATTTTCCTGCAGTAGGTTCTCTCGCCACATCAGCTGCATCAGCTCAGTCAGGACAGGAAACAGAAACGTCTGAGTCTCTCGTTGGTTTGTCACGTTAACGTCGCCCAGAGAGAGCTACAATGCTGCAACTCTGAACTCTGTCAAACACCCAAAACACTGGAAACCATTTAAATCAGAAAGTGTTAAAATTACACTTTGGGAGTTGAAATCAACTCTGAAACGTTTAACCCTGAAATTTCGACTCTCCATTTTTTGCTGTGTAGAAAAACTTAAGCATGGAAATTTAAAAAAAGAACAGCTATTGACATTTGCAATTTTTATTTTAACACACACACGAGGACTGTGCACTGTGTGTGTTGTTGTTGTTGTTGTGAACTTGCAGTCAGTGTTACTGTTTTATCTCTCAGACTCACCATGATGAATGAGAAAGAGGAGGACAGAGCAGAGTCTCCAGGATCCAGCTGTCTGTCTATGAAGAGTGACTGGTCCAAAGATGATATCATAGACTTCAGACATGAACCTGGACGCTCACACACAAAGTAAGAGCTCTGTTACTGACTCATTTATAAGAGACATTTTCAGTTTCCTCTGTCATCTTTAGTTTTTTGTTGATTTTGTGTTTGTGTGATAAAATCCAATTGTTAACTAAAATAAAACAACATTTTGTGATCTGGACAAAGACATCATTTGTGTCATCTTCCTCTTAGTATCTGTGAAGCTGTCAGTCACGTAGAAAAGCACTAAAAATGAAAACATGTTGGTGTTTGCAGAGTTCAGGCCATCAGACGGAGAGCAGAGTCTCCAGGATCCAGCTGTCTGTCTATGAAGAGTGACCAGTCCAAAGATGATATCATAGACTTCAGACATGAACCTGGACGCTCACACACAAAGTAAGAGTCTTTTTTTACTTGACTGATGAATTGAGTGTGAAGAAAAAAGTTCTGCTCAAAGATTTCTATTCATGATGCAGAACTGTTGGTGCAGATACTGTGTGAAGGCTCTCAGTCGTCCGGCTCGTCTTTCTTTGAGTTCAGTCTGGGTCACTCGGATCATGTGCACCTCCAGAGTGAAGCCTCTGAATGAATGAATATGAATGTGTTATTTGGTGTCAGCTGTGCCAGCAGCAGCAGAGAGGACCTGGAGGCTGCAACATAATCAGATGTTTAGTTAATAACCAAAAAGTCTGAATGCATCATATGAACCCATCATGTAGGATTAAGTTGTGAACATTATGTTGAACATTGCGATGCAGAAAAGTTACATGATGAAGTCATCTAATGTACCATACTCCAGTCTGCTAGGTGGCAGCAATGTACCTGTAAGCTGGATGCCAGCTGCCAATCAGAAGAAGAAGAAGCCCAACACTTAGATTTAAATGTAAATTCATCGCCGCTTGGTGTCACCATTGTATTTTTCCCGGCACTGAACAGCGACGTGCAAAGGATGTTGGGATATGAGAGGCCGTGAAGGATAGTTGCGGTGCATCCTGTTGGAATGAACTCAACTGTTGTGTCTGAATTTACTGAATAATACACATGAACTGTTAGAGAATCATGAGGGAAACTGTTATGCTGGAGACACTTCACCCGAGAGCGTACTCCGGTTAGAGAGTAAGAAGGAGGACACCGCTGACGTTGTTAACTCTTTTTATAAAGAACTTTTTAGCGGGCAGATCAATACAAAAACATCCTTCAACCACTGACTCTGATAGGACCCCCAAAACGTAACCATGTCCCGGTAAACTGCCTGACCCAAAACAGACTAACTAAAAGATGCCTGACTGAAATTATTCAGATATTCAAATTGAAATTATATTTAAACAAATTTACATATTACTAATAGGCATGTGCCAACTCTCAGGGGGAATTTATAACATGAACGCTTCTGTAACCAAGACAACGAGGACTGTGCACTGTGTGTGTTATTGTTGTTGTTGTGAACTTGCAGTCAGTGTTACTGTTTTATCTCTCAGACTCACCATGATGAATGAGAAAGAGGAGGACAGAGCAGAGTCTCCAGGATCCAGCTGTCTGTCTATGAAGAGTGACTGGTCCAAAGATGATATCATAGACTTCAGACATGAACCTGGACGCTCACACACAAAGTAAGAGCTCTGTTACTGACTCATTTATAAGAGACATTTTCAGTTTCCTCTGTCATCTTTAGTTTTTTGTTGATTTTGTGTTTGTGTGATAAAATCCAATTGTTAACTAAAATAAAACAACATTTTGTGATCTGGACAAAGACATCATTTGTGTCATCTTCCTCTTAGTATCTGTGAAGCTGTCAGTCACGTAGAAAAGCACTAAAAATGAAAACATGTTGGTGTTTGCAGAGTTCAGTCCAACAGACGGAGAGCAGAGTCTCCAGGATCCAGCTGTCTGTCTATGAAGAGTGACTGGTCCAAAGATGATTTTATGGACTTCAGACATGAACCTGGACGCTCACACACAAAGTAAGAGTCTTTTTTTACTTGACTGATGAATTGAGTGTGAAGAAAAAAGTTCTGCTCAAAGATTTATATTCATGATGCAGAACTGTTGGTGCAGATACTGTGTGAAGGCTCTCTCGTCTTTCTTTGAGTTCAGTCTGGGTCACTCGGATCATGTGCACCTCCAGAGTGAAGCCTCTGAATGAATGAATATGAATGTGTTATTTGGGTGTCAGCTGTGCCAGCAGCAGCAGAGAGGACCTGGAGGCTGCAACATAATCAGATGTTTAGTTAATAACCAAAAAGTCTGAATGCATCATATGAACCCATCATGTAGGATTCAGTTGTGAACATTATATTGAACATTGCGATGCAGAAAAGTTACATGATGAAGTCATCTAATGTACCATACTCCAGTCTGCTAGGTGGCAGCAATGTACCTGTAAGCTGGATGCCAGCTGCCAATCAGAAGAAGAAGAAGCCCAACACTTAGATTTAAATGTAAATTCATCGCCGCTTGGTGTCACCATTGTATTTTTCCCGGCACTGAACAGCGACGTGCAAAGGATGTTGGGATATGAGAGGCCGTGAAGGATAGTTGCGGTGCATCCTGTTGGAATGAACTCAACTGTTGTGTCTGAATTTACTGAATAATACACATGAACTGTTAGAGAATCATGAGGGAAACTGTTATGCTGGAGACACTTCACCCGAGAGCGTACTCCGGTTAGAGAGTAAGAAGGAGGACACCGCTGACGTTGTTAACTCTTTTTATAAAGAACTTTTTAGCGGGCAGATCAATACAAAAACATCCTTCAACCACTGACTCTGATAGGACCCCCAAAACGTAACCATGTCCCGGTAAACTGCCTGACCCAAAACAGACTAACTAAAAGATGCCTGACTGAAATTATTCAGATATTCAAATTGAAATTATATTTAAACAAATGTACATATTACTAATAGGCATGTGCCAACTCTCAGGGGGAATTTATAACATGAACGCTTCTGTAACCAAGACAACGAGGACTGTGCACTGTGTGTGTTATTGTTGTTGTTGTGAACTTGCAGTCAGTGTTACTGTTTTATCTCTCAGACTCACCATGATGAATGAGAAAGAGGAGGACAGAGCAGAGTCTCCAGGATCCAGCTGTCTGTCTATGAAGAGTGACTGGTCCAAAGATGATATCATAGACTTCAGACATGAACCTGGACGCTCACACACAAAGTAAGAGCTCTGTTACTGACTCATTTATAAGAGACATTTTCAGTTTCCTCTGTCATCTTTAGTTTTTTGTTGATTTTGTGTTTGTGTGATAAAATCCAATTGTTAACTAAAATAAAACAACATTTTGTGATCTGGACAAAGACATCATTTGTGTCATCTTCCTCTTAGTATCTGTGAAGCTGTCAGTCACGTAGAAAAGCACTAAAAATGAAAACATGTTGGTGTTTGCAGAGTTCAGTCCAACAGACGGAGAGCAGAGTCTCCAGGATCCAGCTGTCTGTCTATGAAGAGTGACCAGTCCAAAGATGATTTTATGGACTTCAGACATGAACCTGGACGCTCACACACAAAGTAAGAGTCTTTTTTCACTTGACTGATGAATTGCGTGCGAAGAAAAAAGAACATTATGTTCAACATTGCGATGAAGAAAAGTTTCAGTGGATAGAAACACTGATCAGACATCACATTCAGACTCACCTCTGACAGGTGAAGTGAATCACGTGGATTATGCTGTGGAGCCACAGAGCAGTCAGGGTGTCGTTACTGACCTCTGGAGCAATGGAAGAAGGTGCGTGTGCATCGCTTGGCACCCGGATGCACTCGAGGCGGTGTAATGCTTTGGGCAATGTTCTGCTCGGAAACCGAAGCATTGTTGCAGACCGTGTCCACCCTGTAATGAAAAGGATATTCCCTACATGCTGCGTGTGTTAGACTGCTGCTTTACTGCACATTTTAGGCTTTGTTGTTGTTGAGTTGTGCTAAAAACAGACTGCAGAGATCACTAAATGTTCTAATTTGTAATAAAACACAAAGAAAACTCATTGTCGTCAGTCTGAATGTTGAAGTCAAACAGAAGATTATCAACCTCTGACTGTTCTGTGACCATCAGAGCTTCTGGACAGTGTTCAGTGTTCCAATGTCTTCACAGAGAGAGGAAGAGGACTCATGTTCCTGTGGAGGAGCAGCCGTCCTGCTGTGTTTTGTGTCAGGACGTCCTGAAGGATCCGCTCTCTACCAGCTGTGGACACTGGTTCTGCAGACACTGCATCAGCTCATACTGGGACCAGTCTGCTTCATCAGGAGACTCCTCCTGTCCCCAGTGTTGGAAAAGATCCAGAACAAGACCTGGACTGCAGACAGCCAGTCAGACCAGCACTGTCCAAAGTAAGACTGTCCATCTGTCTGCTGATGTCCTCATGTCTGAAATCAGGACTTGTTGTTCTAACACAGTGACATTTGTTGTGCTGTAACATAATTTGCTTCTTCATATATTCTTACATTGATCGTCTCTGTCCTGCTGTCATTCTCTAAATATTTGTCTGTAGTCTCACATGTTCTCTTCTCTTTCAGTATGTGCTGGTCTGCAGGAGGTTTCAGATGAACATAAGATCAGTCTGAAGACGAGATGTGAGCGTGTGACTGAAGGAAGTGAAGAAACAGGAAGTGGAACCCTCCTCAACAGGATCTACACTGAGCTCTACATCACAGCGGGACAGAGTGAAGAGGTTAACACCCAACATGAGGTGAGGCAGCTTGAGACAGCTTCCAAGAAGAAGACGACCCTCCATGACGCTCCCATCAAATGTCACGACATCTTTAAAGCCTTACCTGACCAACAGAGACACATCAGAGGCAAAAAAAAGAAACGCATCAGAGTCGTTCTGACCAACGGCGTCGCTGGCGTTGGAAAAACCTTCTCAGTGCTGAAGTTCACTCTGGACTGGGCAGAGGGCTCGGAGAACCAAGATGTCAGTCTGGTGGTTCTGCTCTCCTTCAGGGAGCTGAACTTGATCAAAGATGAGCGGTTCAGTCTTCTCAGGCTGCTCCATGATTTCCATCCAACATTACAGAAGGTCACAGCAGAGAAGCTCGCTGTCTGTAAACTTCTGTTCATCTTTGACGGCCTGGATGAAAGCAGACTTTCACTGGACTTCAACAACAAAGAGGTCGTGTCTGATGTCACACAGGAGTCATCAGTCAGCGTGCTGTTGACAAGCCTCATCAAGGGGAACCTGCTTCCCTCGGCTCTCATCTGGATAACTTCCAGACCTGCAGCAGCCAATCAGATCCCTCCTTCACGTGTTGACAGGGTAACAGAAGTACGAGGCTTCACTGACGCTCAGAAGGAGGAGTACTTCAGGAGGAGAGTCAGTGATGAAGATCTGTCCAGCAGAATCATCTCACACATTAAGACCTCCATGAGCCTTTACATCATGTGTCTGATCCCAGTCTTCTGCTGGATCACTGCTACAGTTCTGGACCACATGTTGACCACAGACCAGAGAGGAGAGCTGCCCAAGACCCTGACTGACATGTACTCACACTTCCTGCTGGTTCAGACAAAGAGGAAGAAGAAGAAGTACGATGAAGGACATGAGACGAGTCCACAGGAGCTGACGGAGGCTGACAGGGAAGTTCTTCTGAAGCTGGGGAGGCTGGCGTTTGAACAGCTGGAGAAAGGAAACATCATGTTCTACCAAGAAGACCTGGAGCAGTGTGGTCTGGATGTCACAGAGGCCTCGGTGTACTCAGGAGTTTGTACAGAGATCTTCAAAAGAGAGAGTGTGATCTTCCAGAAAACAGTCTACTGCTTTGTTCATCTGAGCGTTCAGGAGTTTCTGGCTGCAGTCTACCTGTTCCACTGTTACACCAACAAGAAGACAGAGGTGCTGAAGGACTTCCTAAAAGATGAGAAGAATGAGGAGGAGGAGGAGGATTTAACCCTGGATGTGTTCCTGATGAAGGCCATGCAGAAATCCCTTCAGAGTAAAAATGGTCACCTGGACCTGTTTGTTCGCTTCCTTCATGGCCTCTCTCTGGAGTCCAACCAAAGGCTCTTAGGAGGCCTGCTGGGTCAGACAGACAACAGTCCAGAAACCATCCAGAGAGCCATCAACAACCTCAAGGAGATGAAGAGTGATGACGATGATCAGGATGATATCTCTCCTGACAGAAGCATCAACATGGTCCACTGTCTGATGGAGATGAACGATGACTCAGTCCATCAGGAGGTCCAAGAGTTCCTGAAGTCAGAGAACAGATCAGAGAAGAAACTCTCTGAGATCCACTGCTCAGCTCTGGCCTACATGCTGCAGATGTCAGAGGAGGTTCTGGATGAGTTGGACCTGAAGAAGTACAACACATCATGGGAGGGACGACGGAGACTGATTCCAGCTGTGAGGAACTGCAGAAAGGCTGTGTAAGTCCAGATGTGATTATCAACATTATACAAAGATACACACTCAGGGTTCCCACGGGTCCTTGAAATCCTTGAAAGTTTGTGAATGTGGAAAAATAAGTTCAAGGCCCTGGAAAGTTCTTGAAAACAGGCATGAAAAGATACAATCCTTGAAAGTTTCAATACAAACTTATAACAAAGCCCATAATATTACACTACAGGAGTCAACGTAGTTAACGTGTGCGTAGCTGCTTCACGTGCGTGTAGACGCTTCTCTCGGGTGACGTGGTGAATTGCCCGGAAAATGAAAATTTCAGGAGGCGTGGCCTGCCAAAGAAAGCTATGCAGTGATGAAACCAACAAGGTTTATGCCAAATCTGTGAGTGATGAGACGCCGTTTGAAATGATCCAGCTTTATTGTCATCGACACAAGCTGCAGCCACGTCTCATGTTTGAGTGATGGACAGTTCTGTTCTTCTGTTTCACATTTCACAGCTCTGTCGTCGACCTTTCAAACACAATGAAGGCTTGTTATAATATATTCTATGAGTAAAGTGACTTCAGTGAGGCTGTGTTAGCACTGACCCATTCTAACTGGGCTTCCAGGATGGGCGTTGCATGATCAGCCTCTGCATGGTGCCTGCAGGTGTGGGAGCACTTATGTTTGGGAGGGCCAATTAAAATAATGCCACACGGCAGAGACGATTATTGTTTCAGTAATAGATGAACTATTCAAACAGTTCTTACTTTCAGCTGTAGTGTGTCTCTGTTGCCATCCGCCATCTTGAAGAGCGAACACCTCTTGGGTTGACATTCACAGTCTTTGTGTATTTATCAGCTGATTTCATCAGACAGCAGCTCATCACACACTCAGCTGCCGAGACCTCCAGGTTCATTCTGTCAGTGAAGTTCAATGGACAGATTTTTATCAACCAGCTATGAGAAATGAGATTGTTAAACAGTTGAACTCTACTTCTGAATAAAATGTCAGGTTTCATTTATTTATTTAATTTCACTTTGTTTTTATTTTCTGTCATCACAGACTTTCTGACTGTGGACTCTCAGAGAGTCACTGTGAAGTCGTGGCCTCAGCTCTGAAGTCCAACCCCTCCCATCTGACACAGCTGGACCTGAGCAGGAACAACCTGAATGATTCAGGAGTGAAGCTGCTGTCTGCTGGACTGGAGAGTCCAAACTGTAAACTGGAGGCTCTGAGGTCAGTTCACGTGTTTAACTCTGTGTAACTAATAGTTCTTTTGTTTTCTGTGATTGTCTGAGCACAAATCACAACAGCTCTTTTGTCAGTTTGACTCCAGATTTAGTCTGTACTCAAACTGGATTCATATTATTAATGAAACTGGATTCAACCCTCAGTGTGCTGTGAAATGAAATCAGTATTTAGAATGTATTGTTACATGAGAGACATCTATATGTACACATGTTCAGTCTTATTGTCTTTCATATTGTTGCATGAAGCTCCACTCTCGCTCTCACGTTCAGACATGAACGCTTTAAAACTCACATAAAGGAGCAAACACTCAGTGCAAAGCATGTTTTCAAATAAATGTTTGAGGTCGGTGAGGATTAGACTGAAGTAGAAATATTACACACACACACACACACACACACACACTGAATGGTTGTCTGAATGTTGTGCAGACGTTTGGCTGATGTCTGTAGAAGGCTGACATTATGATGATCCACAATAACACAATGACAAAGTCACTCTGCTCATGTTAGAGAAAAGCTCATTGATTAGGACATAGTAATGTTGAGCTGCACATTTCAAACCTGAACACATCTGATTGGATCATAAATGGATTTTTATCAACATCATTTATTCTTTATTCAGCTTGTGGAGCTGCAGGTTGTCAGAGATCAGCTGTGCTTCTCTGGCCTCAGCTCTGAAGTCCAACCCCTCCCATCTGACAGAGCTGGACCTGAGTAACAACAAGCTGCAGGATTCAGGAGTGAAGCTGCTGTGTGATTTTGTGGAGAGTCCACACTGCAGACTGCAGACTCTGAGGTCAGTAGAGGGTTGGAGTCAGTCCATGCTGGTTTCAGCAGCTCGTTGTGATCATGTGTTTTTGTTTTATTTGTCATGTCATATTTTCACAGTAGCAGCTTTGAGCTCTTTAACAGCAGAGTAGCTCCCCTCCAGTTAAATCACCAACACAGAGCGTTCCTGTTAGCACAGACGTTTATGTACACATCCATGCAGTCGATCATGTCGTGAGCAGAGATGTATAAAGTACTGCAGTAGAGTAGTGGAGTACAAGTACCAGTACCAGCTCATCAAAATGACTCAAGTAGAAGTTGAAAGTCTTCTTTAAACACCTTACTTAAGTGGAAGTACTAAAGTATTCAAAATGTTTTGTACTCGAGTATTGCAAGTAGAAGTATTTAAAAATCTGCTACTTGAGTACTGACAGTAGAAGTAAAAAGTAAAAGTACTGTGTATATTAAAGAAAGCAGTCAAAAGTTTCAGTAGCATATTGTTTATCTCAAACATTTGAAATACAAGTGTTTATGGAGAAATCAAAAACAAACAGCGCATGTGTCCTACTGGGGGGTATTCTAAGTAGCTGGTTGAATGGCAAACATGGGCAAGTCAAGCCTGATGGTAAACCCTATAATAGAACAGACCAGAAGCACAAAGCCAAAGGGCTCTTCCATCATCAGGTTAACCACTGCCTCCAGGCTAACATACTCGTTCTTGGGTCGTCTTCTTCCATCTCGTGCAGGCTGACGCTAGCATACCAGTGTGCGAAAGGCTGTATGTGAGCATGTGGTGTTCTTCTATAGGCGGGCCTACCGTTTGATCGGCCAATGATGACGAACCCGCTTCATCAAATCTGCTGACAGAGCCATCTACCGCTCTGGCATCGACACGATTGAACGTTTTTTAAAATCAGTAACAAGTAACGATTCAGCACATGAAAAATGTATCAGAGTAAAAGTATTCAATTCATCAAAAATATGTAGTGCAGTAAAAGTGGAAGTACGAGGAAAAAATCACCCTCCAAAAAAGTACAGATACTGGATTTCAGTACTTACGTACAGTACTTTGTTACTTCTACTTCGTTACTATACATCTCTGGTCGTGAGAACCAGATGACAGAAAATACACTAATTATGAAATGAGTGTAATGTGATACAGAGCATTCTCACAGAGAATAAGCATTAAAAGAAGTCATTCCAAATCTGCATCAACATTACTATACAGCATCATCACGTGACGTCATCCTCCGATGAACCTGCCAGCTGCTGTCACTCAGAGTTCACTGACTCTCTGTTACTATTGGAGATCTTTTAATGAACTGTTGAAGCTAATTTATGTTCAGACATAACTTCCATCCATAAAGTTGTAAATGTCCTTTTGTTCATATTTTCATGTTTGTTGTATTAAATTTAGTCTGCAGTCACAAAGACTTGTGTTTCTTAAAGAAACTGTAGAAAATGTGTGTTAGTGGTTAAAGTCAATGAATGTTTAGAATTGTTGGTAAATGGTCACATCTGTTTACAGAAGATCCTCTGAACTCAGATTTGTTTGAAAGGATCAAGTTTACTTGTTGAAGTCGAAATATTACACACACACACACACACACACACTGAATGGTTGTCTGAATGTTGTGCAGACGTTTGGCTGATGTCTGTAGAAGGCTGACATTATGATGATCCACAATAACACAATGACAAAGTCACTCTGCTCATGTTAGAGAAAAGCTCATTGATTAGGACATAGTAATGTTGAGCTGCACATTTCAAACCTGAACACATCTGATTGGATCATAAATGGATTTTTATCAACATCATTTATTCTTTATTCAGCTTGTGGAGCTGCAGTTTGTCAGAGATCAGCTGTGCTTCTCTGGCCTCAGCTCTGAAGTCCAACCCCTCCCATCTGACAGAGCTGGACCTGAGCTACAACGAGCTGCAGGATTCAGGAGTGAAGCTGCTGTGTGATTTTGTGGAGAGTCCACACTGCAGACTGCAGACTCTGAGGTCAGTAGAGGGTTGGAGTCAGTCCATGCTGGTTTCAGCAGCTCGTTGTGATCATGTGTTTTTGTTTTATTTGTCATGTCATATTTTCACAGTAGCAGCTTTGAGCTCTTTAACAGCAGAGTAGCTCCCCTCCAGTTAAATCACCAACACAGAGCGTTCCTGTTAGCACAGACGTTTATGTACACATCCATGCAGTCGATCATGTCGTGAGCAGAGATGTATAAAGTACTGCAGTAGAGTAGTGGAGTACAAGTACCAGTACCAGCTCATCAAAATGACTCAAGTAGAAGTTGAAAGTCTTCTTTAAACACCTTACTTAAGTGGAAGTACTAAAGTATTCAAAATGTTTTGTACTCGAGTATTGCAAGTAGAAGTATTTAAAAATCTGCTACTTGAGTACTGACAGTAGAAGTAAAAAGTAAAAGTACTGTGTATATTAAAGAAAGCAGTCAAAAGTTTCAGTAGCATATTGTTTATCTCAAACATTTGAAATACAAGTGTTTATGGAGAAATCAAAAACAAACAGCGCATGTGTCCTACTGGGGGGTATTCTAAGTAGCTGGTTGAATGGCAAACATGGGCAAGTCAAGCCTGATGGTAAACCCTATAATAGAACAGACCAGAAGCACAAAGCCAAAGGGCTCTTCCATCATCAGGTTAACCACTGCCTCCAGGCTAACATACTCGTTCTTGGGTCGTCTTCTTCCATCTCGTGCAGGCTGACGCTAGCATACCAGTGTGCGAAAGGCTGTATGTGAGCATGTGGTGTTCTTCTATAGGCGGGCCTACCGTTTGATCGGCCAATGATGACGAACCTGCTTCATCAAATCTGCTGACAGAGCCATCTACCGCTCTGGCATCGACACGATTGAACGTTTTTTTAAATCAGTAACAAGTAACGATTCAGCACATGAAAAATGTATCAGAGTAAAAGTATTCAATTCATCAAAAATATGTAGTGCAGTAAAAGTGGAAGTACGAGGAAAAAATCACCCTCCAAAAAAGTACAGATACTGGATTTCAGTACTTACGTACAGTACTTTGTTACTTCTACTTCGTTACTATACATCTCTGGTCGTGAGAACCAGATGACAGAAAATACACTAATTATGAAATGAGTGTAATGTGATACAGAGCATTCTCACAGAGAATAAGCATTAAAAGAAGTCATTCCAAATCTGCATCAACATTACTATACAGCATCATCACGTGACGTCATCCTCCGATGAACCTGCCAGCTGCTGTCACTCAAAGTTCACTGACTCTCTGTTACTATTGGAGATCTTTTAATGAACTGTTGAAGCTAATTTATGTTCAGACATAACTTCCATCCATAAAGTTGTAAATGTCCTTTTGTTCATATTTTCATGTTTGTTGTATTAAATTTAGTCTGCAGTCACAAAGACTTGTGTTTCTTAAAGAAACTGTAGAAAATGTGTGTTAGTGGTTAAAGTCAATGAATGTTTAGAATTGTTGGTAAATGGTCACATCTGTTTACAGAAGATCCTCTGAACTCAGATTTGTTTGAAAGGATCAAGTTTACTTGTTGAAGTCGAAATATTACACACACACACACACACACACACACACACTGAATGGTTGTCTGAATGTTGTGCAGACGTTTGGCTGATGTCTGTAGAAGGCTGACATTATGATGATCCACAATAACACAATGACAAAGTCACTCTGCTCATGTTAGAGAAAAGCTCATTGATTAGGACATAGTAATGTTGAGCTGCACATTTCAAACCTGAACACATCTGATTGGATCATAAATGGATTTTTATCAACATCATTTATTCTTTATTCAGATTGAGGTGGTGCAGTTTGTCAGAGATCAGCTGTGCTTCTCTGGCCTCAGCTCTGAAGTCCAACCCCTCCCATCTGACAGAGCTGGACCTGAGTGGAAACGAGCTGCAGGATTCAGGAGTGAAGCTGCTGTGTGATCTTGTGGAGAGTCCACACTGCAGACTGCAGACTCTGAGGTCAGTAGAGGGTTGGAGTCAGTCCATGCTGGTTTCAGCAGCTCGTTGTGATCATGTGTTTTTGGTTGATGTGAAGACGACTGTTGTTGTCTTGTGGTCTGAACAGGACTGATGTCCTGCTGGTCTTCATACTGGATGTGCTGCATCACTGACTGACAGCTGATGAAGGGAGTCTCTGTAAACACTGATTCATGACTTCTGTTGTCTGTCTTCTTCTTTCATCAGCTGGAAGTGGTGAGAAAGGTGTTTGTGTTGAGAGGATCAGCTGAGTCCTGATGATCCAGAGAGGTTGAAGCAGCAGCATCAGCTCTGACTGGGCCATGTTACTGGGAGGTGGAGTGGAGAGGAGAGCTTCATCCAGCAGAGACTGACACTGGAGATGACTGTCAACGCTGCAGTCTGAACTGCTCTGAGATCAGCTCCACTGTCACACACACAGTCCTCCATCATCCAAGCTTCAGACGCTGCGTCCCTCCGTTCACTCAGAAGAAGAAGAACTTTTATTGGTGATTTTTTTCATTTTTAAACGTTAGTGTCCCTGGACATCTTCACACTGTCAAATCTGGCCCCCTTTAAAAGAAGTTTGGACACCGCTGGTTTAAAGCTTCACGTCTCCAGGCGTGTTCAGGTAAAACAAAACAATTCAGGTAAAACAAACGAAGAAGAGCAGAGAGTTTCTGCTCAGTTCAGTTCAAACACGACGCTGCCAACTCGTGGTCGCTTCAGGCAGGAGCTCTTTAATCTGCTGAGACGTTTAAGAGTCGATGGGCGATCCACGGCGTCTCCTCTGACCCGTGTGAGGCGATGAAGCTGCACGCTTCTTCTTTTTTCTCAACTCTGTCAAACATAAAAACATGTGAAATGTCACAGACTCCTGATTGTGCATGGAGGTGAACAGCTGATGACTTACTGACTGAAGCAGTGCTGCTGCTGGTGTCACTGTGACAAGGTGAAGCTTCTCCGTCTGCAGCCTTTAACAGATATTTAGGAACATGCTGAGGAACGAATGAAAAACAAGAAGCGATGAACTCCAATGATACTCATAGTGTATCGTACATATTCCAAGTTCCTGTTGATATTCAGTCAAATTACAATTAGATTACAGTCAAATCCTCGTTTTCCTGGTGTCACACAGACAAAGATCTCCTCTGATTTCCTCACACGACTCCTAACTACAGAAAAACCACGAGCAGAAGCACAAGCAGCAATGAAACCAAATCCTGCCAAACCAACCGATGTCTACACCGAGTGCAGGCAGCCTCAGGTCACTGATGATTGCACTGTGACGGTTCCCAGTGCAGAAAAGACAGAAACGAATGAGTCAGTTTAATGACATTTAAATTGTTCAGACGTCTTCCAGTGAATTTATTATATTACTCTTTATGCTGCATCGCTGACAAAGAATTCCTCCCTGTGCTAAACTCAAAGAACAGACTCCCTCACTCAGTTTAGTCTTCTTTTTCTGTGTTTTTTGGTTATTAAATAAAGGTCAGACTGAGGTTTTTGTTTTTCGGCTTCATTTAGGAAGTTCTTTCCCCCTGATAGTCTGGCATGCATGTATGGCAAGCTTCACTAAGAGAGGGAAGATTACCCAGAGTGCTTGAGTGTTTGCACAATGACGTCCTTGAGTAAGCAAACAAAGCGCCGTCTCCTCCACAAGTGTTGAAGAAGAGCGTTGTGAGCCACCTGAAGCCGGTACTCCACCGTCTGAAGTACTTCAGAGGTCAGAAGACGATGAAAGCCTCTCAAAGGCCGATTCAAGATCAGACATGCCAGAGGTCAGAAGTGAATCCAGCAGCAGTAAAGGGAACCCACGCAGACGGTGGAGACGGCGGGCTCCTTTCAGACTGCAACCTCAAACCAGCAGCTGCCCCAGAATCTGTGCAGCGCTGCCGTCAGCGCTCGTTTGGGAGAAGCAAAGCAGGAAATGTGGTCACAGCGTACAGTGAGAGGTTTGTCTCACACGTGAACTGTAAACAGACAAAAACCACAAGTCCGTGATAACATCTTCCAGAACTTTCCTGTCCTACTTATCTGAAAGTCAGCGGTGCTTTCAAGTTGCATGAGTAACATTTAATGTCACACGACGCGCCGTAATGTTTAAAATGTTTCTTAGGGAATCCAGAGAGTCAGCAGGAGAAGTGAACTCACTGTTTGCAGTTTTAAGTGATGGAGCTGAGCATCTATTCTGATAAATAAAAGAATAACCTGATGCTCTCAGACAAGCCCAGAAACTCCTTTAAAGCTCTTCAAAGCATCTGGATGAAAACTATTTTGCACAATAAAAGCAGATTTTTAACTCGAGCTTTCTCTAGCTGTGACTGTTTTCTAATCCAAACAAACTGGAGAGAACATGCACGGAAAGGCCCCGGCCTGCTGCACCATCATCTACCATTTAACATGATCTTCAAAACAAATGTTCATATTTCTGTTTGTCCGAAGTCTGACTAAGATCATCTGGATTTTAGGACCTCAGGACCAGAGGCTGTGACTCCAGAGGGTAGTGAAATCCTGGTGCATCCACCTTGGTCTTGAATCAAAACAAAAATAAAATATCTTTTTCTCCAGATGGTTGGAAGAGTCTCTGAGGATGTTCTGCTACATAAACAGTTGATACTGTGTGTGTGTGTTGTTGAACTGACCCCGGATGTTTGAGGTCGAGGATCAGGATCACTACTCGCTCTGTTCTGGATCCTCCGGCTGTGGCGTCGTTCAGCTGTGCTGCTGGGACGGTTCACGGTGGACGGTCGAAGGCGACTGCTGGTCGATGTAGTTTCATCTACTTCAGCGAGAAGGTCTGTGAGTTCTCCATCACTGATCTCCTCCTCCTCCACCACCATGGAGCCGTCTGTACAGGGACAATACTGACTGTTACTTCCTGGAAAATTGTGTTTGTGTTACGTGGAGGACAGCGAAGAAGATTCGTCAGGTGCCAAATGTTTGGTTAGCAGTAATGTGAAATATACATTTACCTGTACACTGAGGACTGACCGCACACTCAGGACAAGTCCAGTCACCTTCAGGTCTCGTGTTTATTGACGGTGTCAGGCAATCCATGTGATACCTGGAACAACAAAAAACAGTTTTTCGAGCAGTTTGTCGACGTTTCTGTGATTTAAAGGGCAGAAGAGCGGTCAAAATCAGTCAGAGTAACTCACTCTGTTGCTCTCAGTATAACGCTAGAGGTATGATCTGATCGTTACAGTCTAAAGATGGAGCATCTGAGGGTGGAGTCATGATTAAATGTGCTGGAGGTGCTCTGTATTACCCTGAATCACACTGTATGCACACTAACAGCCGGTGCCTTCGGTCACTGCGTCCACACTCCTCACAGATAACAGCACCGCTCTCCTCCTCCTCCTCATCTTTTCTATGCGTCCTGACTTTGATCTGCAGCAGCACAAACAGCTTCAGCACAAACATATTTCCAAAACACTTTGCAGAAAGTTCAAATTTCAAACCCACCTTCTTCTGAACGTCTCCTCCGGGACATCGCCTCTGATGGATGAACGCAAAACTGATCCGATCCACCGGGCAAGTGTTTGACGTCTGAAACGAAAGATTCACAATCACAGGAAAGAAGAAATGTACCGGAGTGAAGGCTCAGGTGAACCTCATAATCCATAAATGATTGTGCCTAAAAAATCATAAAACATAACAAACTAGAAGCAGCTTTGCTGCTTGACACTGTCTCCGAGTGATTGCTCATGGTGGGCATTATTGGGTCTCTGATGAAACCTGCTGAATCACAGAATATCTGAGCTCTGACCTCGTGAATTTTAATAGATATTAAATATATTCATGTACCTGCCTTTAAATGTTGTTTCTGTGCAGCTCTGCAGCTGGCTGCAGAGAGGAGGATGCTCCATAGACTTCATACATCATGCACAACAGCTACATCACATGTCACATGACATATTTTAAATGCACGTTTACCTGAGACCACTGCAGGATACACTGAAGACAAAACACGTGTTCACAGCACTCCAGAGAGCCCACAGCCTGTGCATCAAAACGGCTCAGGCAGATGTAACATTTATCTGAATCTGGACTTGATTTATCCATGACTAACGTTAGAGCACGTCATATACACACGAACATGTATGTAAGTGTCCAACCGAGGCTTTAAACTACGTGTTAAACTCCCCAAACGATACAGGATAAATATCGACTAACCGGTCGCTATAACGTGCGACCGTGTTAACTGGTGACCGTCAGCAGAACGCTTCCGTAGTTGTCGTAGTTTCAACAGGTGTTAAGAACAGTGTGGTACGTAGCCACACTCACAAATACACCGTAGTTTTTTTGTGTGTTGACGCTGCAATGTAAAAACGATCAGATTCGTGTCCTTATTTGTCAACAACAGCATCTTTTCCTGTTTTAACGGCTGCGGTAACTATGACAACCCCACCAACGGTCGCTACGTAACAGGGTCGCTCGTTAATCCGTAACACCGGTAGCTAGTTAGCAGCTAACGCGAACAAGTACGCCCTTAAACTAAGTCAATAAAATCGTTGTGTTAGTTTAGACTTTTAGTTATCGACTGTCTAAGCATGTTACATGATCTTAGCGTGTTACGTGATCTTAGCATGTTACATGATCTTAGCGTGTTAGCTGAGGACTGCTTTTTTAAATTTCGCTTCGTGTTCCGCGCTACACACTGAAACTTCCGGGTCCAGTTCTTTCAGAATAAAAGCACAACACATATGACGATTTATTCATAATTTATTCAATAAAAATGTGATTAATGAAATTTAAAACTACCAAAAAACAACAAAGCAAAGTAGCAACGAACTATGAATTTGATAAATAAGTAGCATTTTGTTTAAATATCATTTAAATCATTAGAGCCCGACTGATACTGGATTTGTGGTGCAGCTGTTGATACTATTAGGGAGTAAAAAGAAAAACAAAGACCAACTAAAGACAAACCTCAGACATTTAAGGCCAAATATAAAAGAGAAAGTGAAGCAGCTGTGAGCATCATAACAAACCATCAGAGCAGCCCTCAAACCACACCGATATTATAAACACACTCATTATAAAGATTATGTAACCTACTGAGGAGATAATTGTATTATTATTCTCAGGAACTGGGAAGTCTCTTTTTTTAAGGTGCTGTGTGACAGAGTTTGGGAAAGTTTCTGCATATAAAATCAAATCAAAATATTTCTTCAAGAAGGGGAGGAATGTACAGTGTACTTCTTTTGGAAATGCATGAAGGTCGAGGTTGGAGATGGTGGGTGATTACAGCATCTGTAATCTAGTGGGTGCCATGCTATGGTTTTGTTTCCTGCTCCTCCCTTCACAGTACACCTACAGCACACACTCAAACAGGAAACTAAGCTCGCTCGAGCAAAAGCGGCGTGGTACATAAACTCACTGCGCGCTGAGAGGACTGTGACGTGAGGAGCTGCATAACCAGAGAGCATCAACACACGAGCTGTCAGCATGTGGTGTAGCTTTCTGCATCTGGAGATCAGACAAAGGAAACCATAAAAACCTTGGTAAGTCTTTCTTTTATAATATATTTAAAGTTTAGTTTGTGTTAAGATGTAATCAATATGAATCTAATGTTCAAATCTTTTACCTGAACAGGTGAAATATTTCATGTCTCAAATATGTGACTGTGTAACAAAATTAAACCTGAGTGGTCAGTGTTTACAGACAGTATTAAAGGGGACGACTGTGATAAACAGGTCTTGCAGATCCATTACAGACAGCATCTACATCCTATATTTCTGTACAATACAGCATCACTAACACTTAAGTACATGACACAATTCATACAATGTTAAGGTTAAATATGGGCCAAGTGGACTTGGTTGTAGATCCATGAAGACGTTTCACCTCCCATCAAAGAGGCTTCTTCAGGTCTGACTGACCGGTGGGGAGATCTGAGTATTTAACTTAGGCAGGATCGTAGACCTGCGCCTGGTTCACACTTGGTTTGTTAGTTCTTGTTGGAGACTCAGGAGACTTTAACGACTTTAACGTTGTTAAAGTCTCCCGAGGGCCGAAACAACGAGCACTGACGAGATGCAAGATGAGAGGCGTCTTCACAGATCTTTTTCTTGCACAGACAAAGTCTTTTGGTTTTTTTCTGTTTCACTTCATCTTCTTTTCATGATAAATGTTCAGTAATTACGTGTTTGTTATTCAAATGTAGAAATGTTCACCACAGCTTTTTCTTTCGTTTCCGTAAAGTTTAACAAAAACAGAATGTAGTACTGTAGTAGTAATGTAGTCGACTTCTGGAAAAAAACAAAAGCGTCAAATCATTTTTTACCGAGCTGATTTGTTTCCAAGGTAGTGTGAAAGTAAAAGTGGAAAGAACTTTGAATGGAAACATGTTTGTGTTGCAGAGCAGCAGAGAAGCAGCCTACGCCTTCTTCGATTCGACTCCACAGTGAAAACAATCTATGAAGATGAACATGACAGTCGACAGATGTGGTACACCCTCAGAGGAGTACCAGTACTACTTTTTCCCGGCGGTCTACATCCTCGCTTTAGTTATCGGTCTACCGGGAAACCTCGCAGCGCTATTCGTCTTCACCTTCAAGACGACTCCTCGCACGGCCTTCAGCGTCTACATCAGTAATCTGGCTTTGGCAGACATCGTCATCCTCTGCACTCTGCCCTTTAAGATCCACTACCACCTCAACCGCAACAACTGGGTCTTTGGCGACGTGGTCTGCGGCGTCACCGGGATCCTGTTCTTCGCCAACATGTACCTGAGCATCTGTTTCATGAGTTGTATCTGCGTGGATCGCTACATGGCCACCGTGCATCCGCACACCTATCTGAGGATGCGAGGCCCTCTGAGCGCTCTGGTCGTCAGTGCGTTGCTCTGGTGTGTGGTTGGAGTTGCCATACTGATCTTCTTCCTCATGGGACCTCTGAAGACCAACTCAGACCAATTCGGAGGTCGAAAATGCTTCGAGAACTTCGACAGACACGAGTGGAGCTCGCGTTTAGGGGCGTACAGCCTCCTGTGCCTGATCATCGGCTCCCTGCTGCCCTCCTTGATCATCCTGGTGTGTTACCCGCTGGCTGCGAGGCGCATTTCCAAGATAAAGAGTCAAACAGCCCAAAAAGCCGTGAGGGTCATCTACATCATCCTGGCTATCATGCTGCTCTGCTTCCTGCCCAACCACGTCGTCTACCTGCTGCATCTGCTTCGACGCACGGACGTGATCCGGAGCTGCGACTGCCGCCCACGTCATCTACAACGCCAGGCGGGTCACCATGGCCCTCGTCGTCCTCAACACGTGCCTGGACCCGCTGCTTTACTACGTCACCACCAACCACTGCAAATGGAAGTGCTTTAAGATGACATGGGAGTGTGGAAGGATCAGGAAGCGTCGGGGTGTTTATGTCGTCCAGTGAGACGAGGATCGCAACAGTGAGACTTTTCTACAAAAGTGTTTATTCAAATTGGCTTTTTAACATCAAAATAATGAATATTGGCTTGGTTTCTCTGCAAAGTTTAGCCCAAAAATAATGGTCCAATCAGAAAAACAGGTTCATTTAAGGATAATTTAAAACTATCCTGACAGGAAATGAAACATAAATGTTGAAGTGACAGGGATTCACGGTTCTGGGAAATACTTTCAGCCACAAATTTCCTTCAAAATGTTCATAGTTTTGGGTCAGCAGAGTCCAGGTGGAAGTCCCTTTTTCAGCAGAGTTGACAGGAAGCTCCCCAGATCCTCGTCCTGACGGAGAAAAAACAGAAACATGAAGTCAAATATTCATTTTAACACACGTTAACATGAACACAAATACCTTGAAGTGTTGTCAGTACATGAAAGTAGGTCAGTGGTCTTTATTATGTGACAGCAGTTCCTCATTTTCCAGCAGCAGCTGCTACTTTCGGCCTCTTTGTTTATGCATGTCAGACTGATTGTTTCACTTGAATAAGAGCTGAAACTGAAATAATCCACAAGAACGAACATGCAAATATTCATGAAAAGTCAGAAAAAACGAATACGATGTTGAGCTTTAAAAAGAAAATCCTATTAATAACTTAATAACTCATCACAGTGTAACACCAGAACCACAGGCTGAGAACCAGACTGCAGATTACAGCTGTTATTTCATGTTTGATATATTTCATATATCCTCTGTTAACCTACAGATTATCTTCTCTCGGTTTATGATGTGTCTGAATATTGTGAACATTTATAGTAAGAAGCTGAATGTTGCTACAGTGACTTTTACATTCTATATGTGCTTATATTCCTTATCTTGTATTTTTATCTGTTATATTTACTAACCTTTACAGTATTTCAAATTTTATTTCAGCAGTGAATCAGAGAAATACAGTTTATATCGTCACTGTCGATAAAAAGAACAGAACTGTTCATATCCTCTTTCGTCTTCAGTCGACATTTAGACTCAGATCGACCAGTGAAGATGTTTTGTCACATCATGTATGTGGAACAGACAGAAAGAGGAGAGTGTTGGATATATTTTGAGTTTTCAACAGACTGATGCACGTCAGTGTCAGTGATGGTGATTAACCGGCCTCGATTCTGATGGTTTAGTAACTGAGGTGGACACAAAGAGTCGAGTCGAGTCTCTGAACCGCCCGTGCGTCTTCACGACGGTTCATAGCGACTGTGTAAAGATAGATTTTTATTACCGGTGCTAAACTTGTCTCTGCAGAGTTTCAGTAAAACCTTGTATCGTTTATATTGTTACTAATCTTTACAGTATGTTCTTTTGTATTTCAATGATCATCACTGTGGATGTTACAAATAAATCTTTGACAACAGTTTCTGTTTTTAGTGATTCAGGTTGAAGTTTTGTTGCAGTCGAATCACTTTTTAAAGGAGGATGGAAAATGTGTGACAAAGTCAGACAGACACTTCCTGATATCTTTAATTGTCTCTGCATAAAGCCGTGTAAACCGACCACTCTCTTTCCATTGTGCATAGTTTAACGGAAAGGTTTCCCCCTTCTTACTTTCAAAGCCCCTGAACTCTCCCGCCCACATGACTGTTTTCACTTCTTACGGCTGATCAACCCTCTCGACTGTGTGTGCACGTAAAAACAGAGGTTCACCAAACAGACGTGAGCTTGCGTGCTGTGGTGAAAGGGGTCTGCCACAGGAACAATCCGTGGACTGGAACCATTTGTGCAGTAATAAATAAAACTCTTCATCACTTGATCACTCTTTTATTTTGAACGTCACCTGCTGAACTCTTACAAAGGACATCTAAACTTAGCTCTGTTTTGTTCATGCTATGGTGTTTTTCTTCTCACCTGTAGCGGACCTGAAGTAGACTCTATGTGATACCACAAGCCGCAGAGTTTCAGTACGACGACTGCCTGCGCAGCGCTGCAGTGTTCATGCAGGAAGCGGTGTGTTTTTATATACTGTAGTAAAACAATGTTAGCGTGAGGAGCCGACACTATCATTTTAAGTGTTTACTTCAAGTGTAAAATCATTTTGAGATTCATTTTGGTGTCATATTTCTGCATTTATAACCTGTAAGATCTTCTGAAGATGCTTGCTGTAGTGGTACTTGTAGGAATCTTTGAAATGAAATCATTTAAAAACATCAAATACAGCTGGAACGTTATTTAATAAAATAAGTTTTGCATTTCCTCGTTTTAATATTGCCGTAATATACCGGCTAAAAAGAGGCACGAGATGGGAAGCAGAGGTAAAATTAACATTTAAAAAAAACTCAATCGTGGCTCCGAACAGGAAACATTAGGAAGAAAAGTGCACGTCGCTTTTCTACCAAATGAGCTTGGTTCCTGAACCGGTGTTCGATAACAGTCAATAATAAATCATCCTATTATCAAGAATAAATCTGCCTCCTGTGTGATCTGTGCGTAGTTGTTAAAATAGTCAAAATAGTGGTCCTTGGAGTTTGAGAAACACTGATCTATACAATCGAACACAGAAGTCACAGTAGTCGTCAGTAGTACGGTCTGGGGGCCAATGATGGCCCGTGGTCAGAGTTCATGCAGCCTGAAGCTTCAAACTTCAAGACACTGTATGACTGAAGATTTAATGAAACATTTGAACCTCTAAGGACAAACTGCTGCTGTTATAGATCTGTAGATTTGACACTAAATATTATTTTCTGAATGAGACAGAGCGACACGTTTTAAACTTAAATGTTAACTTTGCTTTACTCATAATAAGTCATGTTTAAAATGAACACGAGCTTCAGATTTGTATCAACTTCAAGTTCAACGTGTTCATACCGTTTATTCTTCATCTGACTCCAGATGTGAAAGAAAGGAAGAACTGGTTTTTAGATTTGTTCACGCCTGATTGGATTACATTTGGTTACACTGACATTTAAAAAAAAAAAAAAATGAAGATAATTGTGAAAATGAAAGCAAAACTATTCCAGAACATTTGTATGTAACTTGTATTGGTCTTTTTTTTTTTTTTTTAAATGTTAGTGTTGGCCCCGGACATCTTCACATTCTCAAAACACCCCTGATCTAAGATGTCAGACGATTCCTGACAGAAAAATGATTCATGTTTTTATGACCTCAAGACCTTTTCATGTTTTTCTTTCTTTTATTTATTATAACATTTTATCATTGTACGGCCTGATTTTACTCATGTATTATCTATCCTGCTGGTTTCTATTCAATGTTGTCTGTTTCTGTTTTTACACTTCTAATAAATAAAAATGAAGTTTGAGTCCATTCACCATTTCATGAGCTAGTTTTTCATCCTCCAGGAAAAAAAGAAGACTTTTGGACATACTGTATATAGCTTCGAATCGGACATTATGTTGTAGTTATGTTTTAAAGCACATATAATTGTAGCCACCCTGCAGGAAGGAGCCACATGGTCAGATTTTGTGATGAATTGATGAAGCAGAATGAAAACACGCAGAGAAAAATTTCGGGACAGCCTGGCAGAATCTCCCTCTTAGAAATACTGCGTGGAGGAGAGGAGGCCGGCCATGCACCTGTCTTTTTATCTGTCATATTTCAGTCGCACTTCACCAATCTTTGCCACCAAAACTCTGTCAAGTGCGACAGACATGGTTGCACCCTGAAGCTCTGTTGTCCATGAATGATCACCTGCTGCCAGATAGTTGAATAGATATATCCGAACATGAAAGCAGCAGAGGCACAAGATTTTACTGCTAAACAAAGACAAGAGAGAGAGCTAAGGCGTCACAGTGCTGAAGTTAAAATGCTTCACCTGATAACTCCAGGAAAGCAGCAGGACTTTGGTGTTGGTGTCTTCTGCGGAGGAGGAGACTTTGATGACGATGGAGTCCACCATGACTGTACCGTCGGGGAGGTGCTGGATGGTGTAACCTTTTAACACGCTGAAGCAGAGAAAGACAGAGACAGACGTTATCTGTTTTCATCTGGTAATGAAGAAGATATGTCACAAATATTATAAAAATAAATATCTTAGACTAGAGGTGCCAAACTCGACGGCCAAAATCAAAAACTGGGACTGTCGAGGGACAAACAGGGTCAAGTCAACTACCAGGAAATGTCTGCTCACACAGGTATGTGCTTCCAAACATGCAAAGCATTTGAGCAGCATGTAGGCATTGTTTCAGGGATGAAGACACTCGAGGTCTATCGGCTCCATTTGGATGTTCACAGCTGCTTTTTCCACATCAACTGCAAGCGGATTAGTGAGCGGTTTAAATTCAAATTTCTGAGCTGCAAATCGAACAAACTGCTGGTGAACTCTGAGCCAAGCACGGCCTGTTTATCAGCAAAATTGCGCAGCCAGAAACACAGCTGATGAGGCATGGTTTGTCAGCGTTAGTTAAGGGTTAGTGGAGCTTGGCATCATACATGTTTGTTAGATCACACGTTGGAGGTTAGCAGCGCAGGGAGCTTACATCCCAGAGTCAGATTTGCTCACAAAGCACTTCACTTCAACTCATTTGAATGTAATTAAAAGTGACGAGCATCACTGATTAATGTGCTATAGAGTGGGCGGAAGGTGAAGCTTGGCTCACTGTTGCAGTGCACTGTCCTAGACACTGGCAGGAATCGTGAATTAATCCAGATTAGTGAGTCGATGTCACCGTACTCTTCCCGTCTCACCTCTTGAGGTGTGTGTAGATCCTGTGCAGTGTGTCGGTGTCGCTGTGCGGGTCCTGGAGCTGCACTCGGCAGGTGAAGCGTAGCTGGTGTTCATTGAGGCCGAGCTCCTTCAGTGCCTGCTCCGACGACACCAGCTTCAGACTCTGTTCAGAGAAAGACGAGACGGAGGCAGCCGCCTCATCAGCTGCTGATGACCAAACAAAGCGAACAAACCTAGCTACCACGTGATTAAAGTCAACTTACGTTTTCTTTCATGATCAGGGTGCCGTGCATGGTGCGAGGTTTTTTGGGATCAGGAAGAGGTCCTTCAACATAAGAACAAAGATGCAGATCTGAGAAATCAAATCTCAAACTCAAAAACTCAAAAACTTGGTTGTTATGATGAAGTGTGAAAGTCTGACGGTCTGCCAACCGACTGTACTGCACATTACACAGTAACAGTTATTACACTTCAGCCCACAGACTGTATAAAACATGGACATGGACATCTGTAACGTCTGTAACTATAGAGACCAAGGCTGTGAACATGTTTATTTCTGCTGTGAAGTTCTTTTTGGCTTCACTTCACAGCCACAGAGGTTGCTGCTTGGTCTGAACCTTGTTTCACGGTCTCTCTGATAATAAATGTGTCATCTAAAGTGTTGACCTAGAAACATGAATTAATTAATAGCCTATGAATATTTGTGGTCACTGCTGATGTGTCATTTTGTTATGAGGCTTAAATAGAAAGAGAATTTGAACATCAGGTTAATTTTGAGGAACTAAAGTAGTGAAGTTAACATCTTTGACATCAATAAGAATAATATCTACTGAGTTTCCTCGCCCCTCCACTCTTTCACAAGTGAATCAGAGGTCAGGTTTGTGGGATAAATCAGAATACATGACATTTCTCTTTATTTGGGTTGTGACATTTAGGTCAGACGGGGGAAGAAAGCGAGCCCGCACACGCAGGCAGGAGTCGAAATGCCAACAAACTGAAACTGTGTGGGCACTCTGCACTTAAACCACCAGAGATGAACTTTACACCGCCGCATCACACCTTAAATAAACAAAGCGTACCTCCGAGGGCCATCTCCCTCTTCAGCAGGTTGAGTGACATGTCGACGGGCACGCTGGGGTTCGTTGTCACCGTCGCTGTCTCTCCGTTTGGCCGGCATGTAGCAGTCGATGCCTGCCAGTTCAAAACAGACCCACCGCTGACGACACCTTGTGCTTCGTTACATGTCAGTACTGCTGTGTGTGTCTGCACTCACTGAACTCCTGCTCGATCTTCCCCTTGAGGAACTCCATCTTCACGGCCTCCCCGTGCACCAGCAGCATGTTTCGAGGCTCCGCCATGCGGATGAGCTGCATGATGCCTTTGGCGTCTGCGTGGGCGCTGAACGACATGTACTCCACCTGAAGCTTCACATCCAACTGAAAGAAACACAGAGAAATGAGTCATTCCGCATGACACGACTTGATATTCTGAGAAACACGACTCTGACATCCATTTTATTAAATATGAAGCGATGAGCGAGGATAAATCCTTTACGCTCTGATCTCTAATCTATCTGCATATGAATGTAGAATCTGGAGGAGGGACCGAGATCTTGGCCTTTTGGCTCAGCTCCTGCTCGACCACAACGGTCTGAAAATATTGCAGATGCCGCCCAAACCCACAAATCATCTTACAGTCCTAGTGTCACCTCACAAACTAACACAGATTAAGGGGAAATGAAAAAATGTCTCACTGTCGCTCTCCCCTCCATCTCCAGTTTCCTCTGCCCATTTAGGATCTTGTGGCCGATTGTTCCTTGTACGCAGTACCCAGGCATGATCACCTAAAATACAGCAGAACAATTTGTTTATGAAGTATTATCATTAAAATAAAAACATCTTCCCTCCCTTCGTCTTCCAAACTCACCATGTTCTTCTCATTTCCAGCCCATTTCTTGAAGATCTGCAAAGACTGACCAGCGTGCAGCATACCTGGCGTAGCAAACACCACCTGAAAGTTTAAAAACACGGTGTTGTAATTCACCTCACAGAGCTTTCTTAACCCTGCAGAGGACAAACGGTGCTCACCATGGGTCCGGGGTTATCGGCGTAGGAGCGGTCAAATGCTTTGATGTGCTTAAATTCAAACATGTTTCTCTGTACGAACGTCTTTCGAATCTTCTGATTGGTCCACGTGATGAAGAGTTTGTAATAATGATTCGCTTTCTCGGTCAGCCCGGTGGAGAAGTAGATGGGAGCCTTCAGGTTCATTCGCTCCCTGATGGAGGAGGAGAGGTGATTAGAGTGTCCGAGACTGAGCCGAGACTTGATATGAAAAGTTAAATACACCAAAATGACTCTACAGACAGTTTGTGGCCTTTGTGTATTGTAATCATATCCGATTACACCACAATATCATCATCATCATCATACATTATTATATTTAATTAAACCACCTCATTGCTGTCTTTGTCCTTTTATTTCTCAGACATTAAACATTATTTATTTTTTGGACTTTTTGAGCCTTTATTTTGAAAATAACAGCTGAAGAGCGACAGGAAGGTAGGAATGGGGGGGGGGCTTCGTACACAGGGTGCATCTCCGCTACCAGGTGAGCTAACGCAAATCCACAAACTCATAAAGAAAATGTTTATTTGGTCAAGAAACAACGTACCAAAATGTTTCCAACAGGATGCAGAGCTCCTGCGCTCGTCCGAGGGCGAAAACTGGAATGAGGACCTGAAAAGAGGACGAAACAAAAGAAAGAAGAAAGAGGAAAGAAAAGAAAAAGATCCACCACAAAACACAATTAACTAACTGTGAGGCTAAGTTCAGACAGGATCAGGCACTGCAAGGTTTGTCTGCACTGTAAGTGCTGTGAAACAATCAGGAAATAACTTTTTATTTCTCTGATTAACCGACTTTATCGTGGCCGGTGCTCGCTCACTCTCATTCGCAGTCGAAGTCGCTCAACCACGAACCAAATTAAACTTTGCCGTGTCTCTATTTTGCAGCGTGAATTTCATTCAGACTTAGATTTAGAAGACAGTTCATGAAATAAACAAAGTCAGAACAGTATCAGGGCATCAGAGTTTAGATTTCAACTTGTCCATCACAGGTCAAGGACAAAAAGCACCATCCCACTCGAATGAATGGAAAGATGATCTGAAAGTGTCTGAATAACTCTTCAGATGGCCCAACTCTTACCTTCCCGCCTCTTTCTATGGTCTCGTGCACTTTCTTCAGAAAGTCCCTCTCTCTGCATCTCTTGGAGTCACGGATGGTGGTGGCGTACGTAGATTCTGAGATGAGGATGTCCGGCCGGCACTTATCGATCCACGCAGCACTGCAAAGATACAACACAAAGATGACGAGGCCGTGCAGTGCGTGTGTGCACAAACAGTATATATATATAAACAGTGTATACACTCACCCTAAGTGTCTGTCAGGTGTCATGTTATAGTCGCCCTGAAAATGAAGATAAAGACATTAATCTGAGGCTGTTCAAGTTCACGGACTGTGATACAGTGCAGACTTGTTTACACTCACAGTGTAGACCACAGACTCTGATCCCACTTTGATGTGCACCATGGCAGCTCCCAGGACGTGGCCTGCATAGTACGCCTTGATCTCCAGCTCATCATCCACCTGCACAGCAGCACAACAGAAACAGCTTGATTCGCCATCAAAAGAGGACGAGCAGCTGGAGCAGCTGACGTGATTATCTGGGCACATGAAACATGATATCGGCGCCACACCTGGACAGTCTGGTGGAGGTTCAAAGGTACGACTTTCTTCATGCAGTCCTTGATCATCTGCGAGGTGAAGAAGTTGGTTTCTCCCTTTTTGTCGACCGTGATCTTCCGGAAATCTTCCAGCAAAATGGGACAGATAGCCTTGGTGGGATGGGTCATGTAGATGGGTCCGTCGTAGCCCACCATCTCACTCATGAAGGGCAGAGCACCACAGTGGTCCAGGTGGAAGTGGCTGAGAGAGGAGCAGGAATAGCCATGTAAAAACACTGAATGGTTTTATTTGTTTTATGTCGATGTGAGAGTAAAAACAAACCTGATGATCACACAGTCCAGAAAGTCCGTCAGACGCCCGTTCTGGGTTATATAAGAGAAATCTGGGAAACGTCTCTGCAACGACAAACACGGGATTATACCACAAATCATTTAAAACTCACAAAATGAAGTCTTTAGAAAGAGGTCGGCAAAGGCCAGCTGCTTTGTATCACGAGTAAACCACTGAATGAGCCTGTCGACAGACAAATATCAGCCTGTTTCTCGTCCTGACGTTCTGATAAAATCAAAAATGTTTAATATCATCCGATGGTAGCTGCGCTCTCTTCAGTTATACAGTTCATCTTTCTGGATTATTTTGTTGCTGAGCTGACAGTCAGTCAGTCTGTTTCTAGAGTGACGTGTTTTTACGGACACGTAAAGAATTGTTCAAATGTTTTTCTTAAAGGGAGTTTGGTGTCAGTGCAGGGAACCTTTTGTCAACGCTACAGCAACATTAAGTAATTGTTATTGGTTTAATAATGGCTGTGCATTGATTTTCTAACAGCAGTAAATAGTTGATCCTTGTATTCTTTTTAACCTACATGTTAAAATATGTTTGTGGTGCAATGTTTGCAGCTCGTGTACACAAGGTTGATAATAAATTACTCAGAAATAAGAAAGATAAATAGAGGAAAGTGATGAAGTCGTGCTGCTGTTAAAGAGTCTGTCAGCTGTGGACTGAATGTGTCTGTGCACCTGTTGTTCCTGCATGAGCTCCATGTTGAATTGTTCCTCCTCTCACTTGAATGTGAATATTTGTGTCATGTGTTTTCATGTGAAGTTTGCCTCTGACAAGAACTTTACACCGCCTCATCACACCTTAAATAAACAACTCATCTCGTTGTTGTCCAGCTGAATAACTGACTCACGTCATCGTTGTATCCCATGTGCATGCCGCAGTCCAGCATGATGTTTTTGCCTCCGATAGAGACGAGGATGCAGCTGCGGCCGACATCTTGCCAGCACCTTGGAGAGGGAAGAGTATTAAAAACAGGACCGTGAACGCACCATGAGAACACTTTGAGTTAGCAGCTTCTAACGGCTACCGGCGGCTGCTAACAGTAAACAGTGAAAGTTAGAAGCTGTTTTTCACCAACATAAGACAAAACATACAAGTTATGACTGTTCGAGTGGAGTCAGACCTTTATTTAATATATAATGTGAAAGTTATAAACAGGTTTATTGTTGACGGAACTAGCAATGAAGATGCTAACTAGCCTCTGTAACGTTACTCACCCAGCGGTGTCACTTTGATTTCAGGCATCTTTCAGGCCTGTTTTTAAAGGTTTATAGAGATTTTTAGATGTCCTAACCGCTCCGGGTGAATAACAGCTTGTTTATTAATAAACTTTACTTGTCTAACTTGTGTACATGTGGTGCCATTTCATTTTTCTCCACCGGTTTGAAGCTAACTGCCATAGAACACAAAAACTTCCGGCCAGCCCTTTCAAAATAAAACCTGCACAAAGCGTTTCAAAGACTGCGTGCTTTTTATTTTTCTTCATATTTTGGACGTTAAGATATCTTTGTTATAAATATAATGCCTAGTGGTGTGGATAAACTTAAACCTTCATATAAGGAAATAAAAAATGTGGAAATGTTTAGAAAAATTAGAAAAAAAATTTTTTAGAACAGTAGTAGTAGTAGAAATGTACTTTTGGGTGTTTGTGTTTGTAAGTAACCCAGGACCCAAAACAAAAATCGTAATTAAAATTACTTTTTTTTAAATTAAGAGACATTAAAAGGGAAAGGGTAAATCATATAAAATATCCAAATTAAATAAACATTAAACAGCCGCTGATGTTCCGATGCCTTTATTTTGAAGGCAAAGTCACCGATTTCCTGTGTCTCCCGGCTCGCGTCTGCGCAGTAGAGTCGGATTAGAACAGGACTGGCTGTCACTGCACACGGAGATGTTTAATCTGCTTTTCTTTGACTTTAATCTCAGGTAAAAGTTTAATCTTTGGTTTATTTTCACCCCAGCACGTTTCATTTGTTTTATTTGTTGCCTCCGCCATTCTGTCATTAGCTGTTTGCATTGTTAGCTCATTCATTTTGTTGGTCGGCAGCACTTCCTGATAAACAAACCATGGCAGCTCCGGAGGCTCCAGAGGAGAAATTCAGTTTACGGGAGGTGCTCGACACGTTCAAGCTGTGTCTGTCCGAGAATAAAGAGGTCTATGTCGAGCACTACGTGGCTGGGTGGCGTGGACTCAGTCAAGTATGTGCCTTAAGGGTTTTGTGCAGTCATACTGTGTTGACATGTGAAGGTGTTAACAGTGTGTTTATCCTCTGACAGGTTTCTGAACAGCTTGGGCAGCGTCTTCGGCTTCATCTCCAAGGATGCTGTCAACAAGATCAAGATCCTGGTCACACACCTGGAGGGCGAGAACAGCTCAGAGTACGTCACTGTCCAGTCAATGGTTAAATATGAGCTGGAGAATGAACTAGTGGACCTGAACAAGAGGGGGAACCACCCAGAGTCGGGCTGTCGTACTCTCCTGAGGCTCCACCGTGCTCTGAGGTGGCTGGAGCTCTTCCTGGAGCGTCTCCGGACCAGTGGCGAGGACGGCAAGACATCCGTCATGTGTGCGGAGGCTTACAACGAGTCTCTCTCTCAGCATCACCCGTGGGTGGTGCGTAAAGCTGCAGGCATGGCGTTCTGCATGCTGCCGGGGCGTCCGGCCTTCTTTGAGGTGATGAACGTGGGAACCCCGGAGCAGGTCGTGGCCATGTTGGGGGAGGCTCTGCCTCTCATCTCTGAGGTGTACCAAGTCACAGAGGAACTGTACGCCCAACACAACCTGCTTGATTTACCATGAAGTGCTGTTATCATGAGTCACAACTCGTCTCCGCTGAAGGGCTGTCGAGCTCGCTACTACTCCTGTTTGGTGGTTCAAGTGTTTAATATAAAACTACTGTCGCATGATTAACTTTACTCTGTAATGCGCCTGTGAATGATCTTTTTAATGCATCTTGTGCTTGTGTTTGTTCACAGCGGGAGTCCAAAAGTCTCTCTCTCTGCTAACAGCTGGGACCAACTTCATATGTGGGGATACATTAATCTGCAGCTATTTTAAGAATCAATCCATTTTTTGTCAAGCAAAAAGGCTCTCTGTTGTACGAAATCTGCCAATCTTTCTCGCTCACATCACAGTAAATTAAAACTTTTTGGGTCTCTGATTGGCAGAGTGGCCACTGATTAAAATATTTGTTAGTTGCAACTTGTTATAGAACTGATACTGTGAGAAGTGTTTTATGTTCTCATGCCATATTTCACTAAATTTTTACTGATTTGACTGATTATCCATTGTATAGATAACCAGAGATTGGATTTTTTACCAGATACATAAATGATTACAGCCTTGTAGTAGAAATGCAGAGGGACAGTAGCACTGTAAATGATCAGAGTTTTTCATTTAATTTATGAATGATTAAAAATGTTATTCTTTATTTGAAGTGAATGAACTGCTGCTGCACATATTGTAAATATATGTTACCATTAAATCACAGGATTTATACACTGTAGCTTAATAAATAAAAAAAACTCGGTTGATGGCTGTGAGTTTGTGTTTTATGTTATGTTACATGTCATAATATTATAACGTGGTTTATACATTTTAATAACTTATTATTGATCCATTTGAGAAAGACGTTGTGTCACATGTCGTCTATAATAGATGAAGTTAACTCAACTAAGTTCCCACTTTCTTATTAATACAAAATATAGCAGATAAATAATGATCAAATAAAACTTTGATCCCTGAGGGGAGTGAATTCATCTATCCCGCAGTATAAAAGCAATAAAGTAACTGAAATTCTCCCACTTAATGCAGCATAAATAACTTAATGTATCAATAATTATAATCTCTGTGTGAGAATTGCTCATAAACATGATTTTAAAACTAAAAGTCTGCCACAGGGAAACAACACATTAACTCTGTTACTGTGGCTGTGAGATCAATGGTTGGTGGAGGAAGTACTCGTGAAGCATTAACGTGATATAACGATGTTAACAATGTTTTTGGAGCTGTTAAAGAAGCCGGTTGCTTAGAAACCGAGCGGATCTGTGAGCTCTTGTTACGTTTGCTGTAATGATGAGAGGCGAGAAGTGTTCGAACATCACAGACCCGGTTCAGGACGGACTTCATGCAGCAGCTCAGGAGGACCAACCTGCCTAAAAGAGCTGCTGGACCAGATCACCGACATTATTCAGTCATCCATCACCAGACAGGACACGAAGAGACCACAACAGACAGTCAGGACAGCAGAGAGTCACTGGTAGAAACGTGCCCTCCATTCAGGCCTAATGCATGTCCAGAGTCAGGAAACAGATCCATCACACCATGGACTCAACTTGTTTCAACCTCTGTACAAAACAAACACTTTCTTCTCACCACAGGCCATCACTCAACAGCAGACACACACAGTGAGGAGCTCAAACATTTAAATCCAGTTTTTGTTCTTTAAACATGTAAATATCATCACTCATACACAATCTTATCATGCTGTTCACACTGCATATACTGTCACATCCACCTACCTCATGTACATCAAACAGCCTGCTACATAAACCAGATTTATTTCAGCATTATAGTCGATTTAAAGCCCTGAGAGGCCTCGCCTCAAGTTATTTAACTGACCTTTGAGTGTCTTTCTCACATCCTGAGATTCTCATATGTGTCTTTCTTGGTCCAGATATGAACACAAAGGAGACAGAACCTTTGTAGTCAGTTGTATAAACTGCATGTACATGTGTTTCATATTTT
Organism: Nibea albiflora; assembly: GCA_014281875.1. Classification (NCBI taxonomy): domain Eukaryota; kingdom Metazoa; phylum Chordata; class Actinopteri; family Sciaenidae; genus Nibea; species Nibea albiflora. The sequence continues at coordinate 23,605,611 of CM024793.1, read as the reverse complement.
AGATTCTTCAAAGTATGTTCAGAAGTAAAGTTATTATGATGTCAAGAACTGCTCAACTAAGTGAAGAGAAATGACAGTCCATCATTACTTTAGGACATGCAGGTCAGTTGATCCAGAAAACATCCAAGAACTTAAAGTCACGAAAACCATCAAATGCTCCACTGAAAGTGACTCTGCCCCAAGAAGTGACCAAGAGTTAGCTCTGCTACAGAGAATACGTTCATTACAGTTAGCACATTAGATTCCCTAGCAGACACATGTCAGCATCAACTGTTCAGAGGAGACTGTGTGAATCAGACCTTCATGGTCGAATTACTGCAGAGAAACCACAACTGTCAAAGAAGCTGCGAAGAAGAAATCTGAGGTTTTTGGACCCGATTGCTTTGTGATGTCTAATCTCTAATCTGAGGTGCTGTTGATTGTTGTTGTTGTTGTTGGGTTTTTTTATTATTTACTGAATGCAAAGACTGCCTCTCAAAACACAAGAAGACAAGAAATCCCACAAATGAACGTTTGAGGAGCTGAAGATCATTCCAGGTGTTCAAGGCTGTCATCAAAGCAAAAGATGGATACTTTAAAGAAGCTAAAATATTAAATAGTTTAATGTTGTGTTGTTGTTGCAGCTGCGCACTTCCACCACCAGGCGTCTCCCTGCCTCCAACCACATGCTGTCGTCAGGGCAACCGGGCTGTCATGGCAACCCCGCTGACGCTAAAAGAGAGGTACTTCCTGCTGGAGCTGGTTAGAAAAAGCGGCTCAAAGGTGACGCTAACAGACGGAATTTAAACATCTTAACCTGTAAATTAACGAATCTGTTCTTCACGAAGTGACGCAGCTTCTTACCCGAGCACTAATATTCACCTGCGTGACTTTATTAACTGTTTTTTGTGCAAGAGAGAGCTGCAAAACTTCACTTCTGAGCTCCAATGCAGGAGAGAAGCTTCATATCGATGCATTTAACGCGACCAAAGTCCTCCAAAGGACGGAGCAGACCCGCTGTGAGCAAACCAGCTGACACCGAGAGTTCACCTGAGTCTCCAGACTCACCTGTAGTGGTGCACAGCAGGCCGGACAGGAACCTCCGCTCGCAGTCTCAGCCCATCATGTGGCAGGCCGGCCAGCTGAGTCAGGATGAAGTGCTGGAGATGCTGCAGCACGCTCCTGCTGCTCCGCCACAGTCCTTAAACAAGTACAAGGTCCTTCCATCCATAGAGAGGAGAGGTCTGGATAAACACATGTCCAAGCTCAGCCTGTCTGATGAGGCTATCCTGCAGCAGAGGCACCGGTATGAAGAGCCAGACGTCCCTGCGAGGAGCTCTGATGTGCAGCCGAGGGTCCGGCCTAAGCCCCCTGACCCAGGACCAGCAACGACCGAAGAAGCTGGAGCTCCTGGCAGTTTGCTGTTAGCCATCCGAGCTCCATGTGGACGGAGGTTTCAGCAGCACTTTGACCCCTCGGACACTCTGCTGACGGTGAGAGCCAGCGCTGAGCTCAGGTATGGAGCCCAGTATGGAGTCACCTCCATCGAGACCATGGACGTGCCCCGCAGGAGCTTCACAGACATGGACATGACGTTGGCCCAGTGTGGCATCTTGAACAGATCGGTGCTGTGCATCTCACAGAGTGACGCTGTGGTGGACTACGACTGAGTGTAGATGATCATCAAGTCCCTTTGGAGGTCTGAGCTTCACTGTGCAGAGTCAAAGTCAGGAGGCCTAAATCTAAAGTTTAAGACGTGAGCATGGGCCAACATGCAACATAAGACCTCCAGCACACGCACTTGACTTTATAGTAAAGCAGTAGACATTTGTCCAGCAGATAAACTCAGATTTTTAAGTGGATTTTACTCATTTATTAACAGTAAATTCAACTTTTTCGTTGAAAACCTCAATCAGACTCAAATTATTGTGTAAATTCAACAAAGTAGCTGAATGCATCTTTACATAGACACAAGCTTTTATTGACAAATTCAGACTGGGGTTTGGTTTTGTTGCACAGAATGCTTTATATGCCCACAGCTGACCTGCGAGGGTTTAAAATGACATGTATGTTTCACAAATCATCAGGACATGAGCACATTAAGAGCTGTTAGATTTCATAATCATCGAGATGTTGCTGATAATAAAGAGCTTTTAGTTCATATTTGTTCATATTTCCCCATCCTTTGTTTTCTGGTTCATGTTCTTAGATGCCAAATTAAGACTTTTATTGCAGGTACACAGAGGTCAATAAATACTTTCATACTGTCCTGCTTTTAAAATGTGTAAATGTTGTGATTGTTTTAAAGGTCCCGGTGATGTACTGACATCCTGTGATGACAGCATTATATTGAAAGGTGTTTCTAATATTATGGCCATTCCAGTGAGTTCTGGATCTGTCCCCGGGGTGTCCTCCCAGTTGGACGTGTCCTAAACACCTCCAAAGCAAAGGAAGGCAACCTGATCAATATTACAAATGCCTTTCAATATAATGCAGTCCTCTTAACAGAGTTGTTGTGTTAGATCACATTGATTTGTACAGGTGTTCCTAATGAAGCGGCCGGTCGGTGTAAAGTGTTTAAGGGCTCTTCATTTTCAGGTTGGACTCCATCTCTGCCAATAAATGTTACACACTGGAGCTTTAATGTTACAGACTTGTGTGTGTGTGTGTGTTAGCAGTGTAGATGATTTCAGAACACGTCGCAGCAGGAAACACAAAGCTTTACATGATCAAATCATCGTTACACCGATGTGTTTGAGTCAGAGCAAACCAACCTCGCTCAGTTCAGAGCAAGAACTACAAGAACAGAGCCCCATGCAGCTGATTAAGTTCTGCGATATGACGGATGAAATCTTTCAAAATAAATTCAGGACATGCGAGTCTTGCACACTCTGGAAGATTTATTCAAACAACCACACGTTAAAGTGCAGAACATGAGGAGGCTACAGGCTTCTTCTCTTGTGTTAAACATGTTAAATAAAGCTACCTGTCCTCTGAGACGCTGAAACTGTCACACAAAAAAACAGCATTTCAACTGCAACCGCATGCAACAATATTTATTTATTTGTTCACACAAAAACTGAGCAACAGCTCTTCACAGTCTGCTGTAACACCAAATTATAAAGGAAGTAAACATCAGCTAGCAGCTCAAACGGGCGTGTAACACTTCAAGTCACTTCAAGTCGAGGATATTTTATCTGAACTCAACCCTTGATCAAATCGTGCAAGCGTCTACCTGCATAATAATCAAAAACTCAACACTGCAAAGCATTAACCGTGTTATCGCCACCTGGCTTTAAATGCTGGTGGTTAACGTCTCTAAGGAGACGGCATTAAGGCTTCAAGGTGACTTCAGTGAAAGTTGGACACGTCAAATTAAATTTTGGCCGTGAAATAAGTTTGCATACTCAACGTTAGTATGCATTGCTTCTCTGTAAACAATAAACCTTTGACAGAACTAAATTCGAGTCAGCGTTCAGCTCATCAATCTCTCCAGTTCTTCCAGATTGCTCGTGTCGAGTTTGGTGATCTTCCGATCTGTGGAGGACAAAAGAAGTCACGTTAGGATCCGTCTGTTTACTGTTTCATGTCAAAAGAAACGGTAACGTACTGAAGTGCATCTCGATCTGATGGACGATATCCATGCTGTGTTTGCTGTCCACCATATTCACGGCGAACCCTCTCCTGCCGAAGCGTCCTGTGCGGCCGATCCGGTGAAGGTACGTTTCATTGTCGGCGTTCCCGTCCATGTCCACAGGGAGGTCAAAGTTCACCACGAGTGACACCTGTTCCACGTCGATACCTGTAACCAACAAACACATCCGAAGGTTTGAGACCCCCTCGCCTCCCGACGTGAAGACGTATTAACGTTGTCGACCCGCCTCACCTCGTGAGCACACGTTCGTGGTGATGAGCACTTTCTCTTTGCCGCTCCTGAAGCGTTCGATGACGGCGGCTCTCTGCTCCACCGTCATTTCCCCGCTCAGCAACGCCACCTGGTGGCCCTCAATGGACAGGTTTGCAGTCAGCCAAGCAGCCATCTTACGAGTCTGAAGAGAAAGTATCAGATACACTGAGATGCTGAAACTGCATCCTAATGCAGCAGATGTAATCTGTATCTGGACATCATGTCTACCAAGAATGACACGACCTAACTCTGCCTCTTCCCACAAACTCTGTTCATGGCTGTACGTGGCAAAAGCTACAAGTTGCAGCAGCTAGTGAACTTAATTCCTAACCCTTCTTGAGGGAGGTGAAAGCAGTAGAGCACACACAGCAGTGTTGTTTTCCAGCCCTGAAATTGGGGCTATGAGTCAAGTGTGCACTCAGCGGCGTTAAATCAGCTGACTCACGTGGCAGAAGATCATCGCCTGAGCGATGGTCAGGCTGCCATATAGATTACAGAGCGCTGTGAACTTGTCCTCCTTCTCCTTACAGACCACGTAGAACTGCTTAATAGTGTCCAGCGTCTCCTCTTCGCGCTTCAGTCTGATGATGTTTGGATCGGAAACCACCTGCTCTGCAAACCTCCACACCGAGTCCTCAAAGGTCGCGGAGAAGAGGAGCATCTGACAGTCCTTTGTCAGCTGTCTGCATCGATACGAAGGAAAGAGAAGCTCAGTGACTGGCAGGATCATTATTACCTGAGGATTTCTCTGAAGTGAACGCACCTATGGATGCGTATGCTCTGGTCGCGGTGACCCTGTGTGGCGATCATCACGTCGGCCTCGTCCAGCACAAACATGGTGATCTTCTTGGGGTCGATGAGTTTGTACTTGGTGCACCAGTCGAGGACGGTGCCTGGTGTCCCGATGACGATCTGCTCCTGCAGCTTCACGCCTCGCTCCACTGAACAGAGAGCAGACATTCAGGAAAAGAGAACGTTGGCTGAGGTTCTGACTGAGGCTTGCTGAACTGTGATTGGAGAGCAGAGCGAAAAGGGGTGGGACTTAGAGAGGGCTCAAATTATGGTCATTCTTACTTCTGTTTCCACGGATGCCGTAGGCCAGCTTCACATCAGGACAAAACTTCCCCATCTGTTCGATTACTTGACCGATCTGCAGAGCGAGCTCGTACGTCGGCAAGATGCAAAGGCACTGAAAGAACCACACAGGTTTTTAAAATGGTGAATTTATTTCTGCTTCTACAGCTCAATGTGGACGCCGACTGGCTCTGCAGATTACATATTCTGCTAACCTGAGTCCATTTGTTGGCTGTGTTTACATGGCTGAGCATAGCCAGCGAGAAAGCAGCAGTTTTACCCGTGCCAGACTGCGACTGGGCGATCAGATTCTGAGGTCTGGAAACAGAGATGACACAATAAATCACAGTAAAACTGATATTTTTGTAACTACTGCAGTGTTAGAGAATTTTTGACATTAATTCAAAAGAAGACACGTACTTATTTTCTTATTATTATGGTAACAAATGTCTGTAAAGCAGCATGAATGTTTTAGTGACTTAAATGTGCCACAACTGGCACAAACAAGCATCCAAACTATTAAATAAAAGCCAATTCCCACATTTAACTGATCACCAGAACAATGTTTGCCAAGAAACTAGATGATCTATGAATCTTAAGTAAAATACGCAGTTATTAAAGTATAAATGTCAACCATTTGCAGGTTCCAGCTCATCAGTTGATGATTTATTGCTTTTAGGGCTGCAAAATTGCAAAAAGTTGGAAACTTTCCATGGGAATTACTGCGAATAAACTGGGAATTTATAAGAGTGAAGGTTGGCCCTTGACAGGGAACTTAAATATAGTTGGGGAAAATGTATTTTAGCATAATTTAATCTCTCATGCAAGAAAATCTGTTATTCTGCTACATTTGAGCTTGTGGACTACATAATATTGTTCAATACAAATAATTCACTTAATGTTTTTTTTTATTGTATTATTTTGCATGGATGTTTATATTTATGTTTGGATATGATACAGTTTAAATTACAGGTTAAATTCCCATGGAGTTTCTGATTTGGAATATTTCCAAAATTCCCCAGCTTAACTTCACATGGAAAGTTTCGTTTGTTTCCTTTTTCCCAGCTTATGAACTCACGGCTGTGCCAACATCATTGGCAGAGCGTTCTCCTGGATCCTGGATGGTCTGTTGAAGCCCATGTTGTAGACGCCCCTCAGCAGCTCGGGTTTCCTGATGGTCACCAAGCCAAAACAACAAAAATAAAGTGTTTAAAAGGGGCTAAAAAACAAACATTTAGAGTAAAATCTGTGTTTGTAACTCACAGCCTGAGCTCCTCAAACGTCTTCACAGAGTACAGAGGAGAGGTGGGGTCCCTCTGCAGGACCTCCACCTGGTTTCTGTTCCGCACCAGAGAGTGTCGGATCAGCTTGTTCAGCAGGGACTGTTCGGCCAGGTCCACTTTGTCCGCTTCCCCGCGCCAGCCTCCATTTTCAGCTCTGTCCTCCTCCGGCACTACGTTCCCTGCACAGGTGGAGGAAAAACACCCGCTGCGGCATAACGGTTAGATAAAGTGGATGTTAATAAAACGGGAAAAGTTACCGTTAATGTCCCCTCTCATGGTTCGTGGAGGCCGGAGTCGCTCCACCTTCTTGGAGAAGTCCAGCTGGCTCGGATTGAAACAAACACCATCATTGGCAGCGTTAGCGGCTAGTTAGCATAATTAGCCCGACCTGCTAACGGGTGAAGACGGTTTGGGACGTAACCGCCGCCGCTCGCGCTCACCTTTTTAATTTAAATTCAAACAAACCTACCTGTACGAGTGGAGTTGTCGCTTCCTGAACGTCCACAGCAGCCGCCCACGAGTCTCTGGACATTTTTAAACATTAATTGTGTCTTTTTTTTCACCGACGAGACAAACTTTGATCAAAGAGTAGAAAAGTTTGATGTCAGCGTGAAATGATGAAGCCTGAACGGGACCGACGGCTGGACCACACCACTCATGAGGCCTTCATGGCGCAGAAGAAATATCGATATTTTAAGAACTAGCGCACCAGAAGCAACAAAAATAAAGAAATAAAGTGACAAACAACCACTAAATAGAAGTCTCTCGTTTACTTTACAACTCTTCTATCCTATCTGTGCGACTGTGAACTTAAATAGCTATAACTGTTTGTTTTTAGAACGAGAAAAAACAGTTAAATGCATGATATTTTGTATTTACCAGTTTTTGAGGAGTACCTGAAGGCACCGCAGTGTTCCCACCCTGTTTGTACAGTGAACCTGCTGACACACCCATCATCAGCAGAGCCGGCAGAGCCAGCACAGGCCGACACGTTTTAACACTTAAAACACATGAACTAATGTCGTAGTAATGAAAATATAATGCATTATGTTGCTGTGATGTTGAGGTGTTTTATACACTTAAGCATTTCCCTGTCATATAGATAGATAGATAGATAGATAGATAGATAGATAGATAGATAGATAGATAGATAGATAGATAGATAGATAGAGAGATAGTGCAATAACTTGTGCAAATGTGCATTGTGAAAACCTTAAATATAATTATAATATAATCCAGCTGTTCCAGAATGAGCCTCCTCTCTCTGCACAGAGAGGAGTCATACAGAGTATGGCAGTTGGTAGCAATGACTTCCCATAGCTGTCCTTTTTACAATGGAGCTGCAACAGACTCCGACTGACACTGCTCTGTTGTTTGAGCTGGAGGTCATGTAGTGGATGAGAGTTATTGTCCATGATGCTGATGTTTGTGGAGCATCCTTTTTTTCCACACAACCAGCTGCAGGGGCTGCAGGGCTGTCCCCTGCAGCACAGAGCCAGCCTTCTTGATGGGCTTGTTCAGTGTTTTTGTGTTGCTGGCTCTCTCAAAGAAGACTGCACTTGCAACAACACACTGGTAAAACATCTGCAGCATCCTGCTGCACACATTAAAGGACCTGAGCTTCCTTAGCTTAAACTTTTTTTTAATTAACTGATTAATTGTTTTGTCTATATTTAAGTAACTGATTAACAGCAGGTAAACTCAGTAGCTTGACAATGAGAACAGAGATATTTTATATTATTTCTGTGACGATTAGTCAACTAATTGGTGAGACAATCATTTCTAATGAAAAATACTGAACATTGTTTCTTGTTCCAGCTTCTCTTCTCTATCACGGGGGAGGTGGAAGTGGTTAGCACTGTTGCCTCAGAGCAAGACGGTCTGTGTGGAGTTTGCATGTTCTCCCCGTGTGTGTGTACTCTGGTTTCCACAGTCCAAAGATATGCACTTAACAGGTTCATTGGTGATTCTAAATTGCCCGCAGGTGAATGTGAAAGTGTGACTTTTCCTGGGTGTACCCGCCTCTCGCCCAAGGTCAGCTGGGATAGGCTTCAAGTGTTATAGATAATAGAGGGATACGTTTAACACATTTTAGGGCAGTTATCAGAAAATAATCTCCAATAATCGATAATCAGAGTAATCTTAAATTGCAGCCCTCAACATCCATCATCTTATCCAGGGTTGGGTCATGGTAGCAGCAGGTTAGGGCTTTCCAGACGTCCTTCTCCCCAGCAACACATTCCAGCTCCTCCTGAGGATCTGGAGGCGTTCCCAGGTCAGATGGGTGATGTAGTCTCTCCAGCATGTTCTGGGTCTCCAACCACCAAACACCCCCAGAGGACGGAGCCCAGGAAGCATCCTAAATCCTCAAAAATCACAATTACTTATCTTGTTTAAGATTTTATAGTATTTGGTTGTCGTGAGACAGAAAGCGTGTGTGTGTTTGTGTGTGTGTCAGTGAGAAACAGATAGACAGCGAGGGCGATGGAGGAGAGAGGAGGGGGTGCACAGGGTTTTATTGGCTGCAGGTTGATTCAATTTGGAGGCGGATGTTGAGTTCCAGCCAATCTACCCACACACTCACACACACATTCATAGTCACACGGCCACACACACACACACACACACAGACCTAATCTACATTTTCACGACTACCATGACTTTATAAACACATATTAATCGTCATGGTAACACCCGGAAGGAAAAGCAGACGAATCAAACCGAGTGATCAGAAAACACAGAGACGGCCAAACCGCCCACAGTGGATTAAAAACATTAAGAGCTCACACCGGAGGGAGGAGGAGAGAGATTAGAGGTGATACGAGGAGGGGGAGCATGTAGTGCTCCCTCCACCCACCCTTCCACCCATCCACCCATCTATTCCTCTAAGCTTTGTTGTCTTTTTTAAAATTCTCCTGGTGTCACACTACATGTCATTTACTGTGATCCCCAGCTATTATACCTGAATGGTTCCTGTTGTCATCGGTGTCAAGGAGGGCTGGAGTGAGTGGGTGGTGCTGATGCTTTGAATGCGCATCTGATGGGAGGGAGGGGTGTTTATTGGAAAAGACTGGACCCTCTCTCTCTCTCTCTCTCTCTCTCTCTCTCTCTGTCTCTCTCTCTGTCTCTCAAAGCCCTCCAACTCCAGCATCCACAGGGAGGAGGAGGAGGACGAAGAGGAGGGGGAGGAGAATAGATGAAAACAGTTTTTGCAACCACATGTTGCTGTGCCTGATTGAACTGCAGCAGCAGCAGTAGCAGCAGCAGCAGCAGGCAGCAGCGGCGGCGGCTCGTACCTACCCCCCCTTTTCTTTGCATTTTACATCTACTTACTAACAATGTGGCCGCTGCATCTGTAGCTTCTGCCACCTGTGGCAGCACTCTTATTCCCTCTACGCCACAGAGAGAGAGAACAAAAAAGGGGGAGCTGAGAGAGGTCGGAGAGGAGGAGGAGGAGGAACAGGAGAAGGTGGAGGATATCTTTCATGATAAGTGGACTTGTGACAGAGAGAGAGAGATCCTCGCTGCATACCCAGCTGACACAAATGAAAGGTAAGATAATGAGGCTTGATGATAATGTCGCAGCCTGTCTCTTTCCCTTTTTCTAATGATGCATAAATTAAACATTTGTTTAAAATGACGAAGAAGAAAGAGGGCGAGCGGTCAGACGATTAAAAAACTATAACAGTGACGGTCTTGATTTTAAAAACACAAATCCAGACAGTGTGTGCCTCAACAGGTGTTTTTTCCAGCAGCATCAGCTGACAGTTTTGACACTAACGAGTGCAGAGGGGTGATAGAAAATGTTGAGAGTTGATGCTTTTATGTTTTTTTTAAACAAATCCTCAAGGGAAACAGGGCTGACGTGACAGATGCATCCTGGGACTGCCACTTTTAACACTAATTACTAAAAAGCTTAGAGAGAAGGGACGCCTCGGGAGAACACAGCTCATGGAAATGCAATTATTTAGACGTTAACTCACCTGCTTTTATGAGATAGATCTAATTATGCATTGATGTTCAGTGTCTGTATCTGGGATTTGGGAGTTTGCAGTACTTGTTTTTTGCCTTTTAGCAAGTCTTTCTTTGAGCCACCTGTACGATTAGATCAGGGATGTATTCCTGTCCCTGAGCTGACTGAACACATGATGGCACTGTTGAGTCAGACAACTAAATACTCTGTAATTACATCTGTATGACCTTTTTCCTCACCGTAAATAACCATAGAATGACTAATTGGATTTGTTATTGATTCTGACGGACTTCTTATGTGTGAAAATCTGTGGAGAGCCTGAATTTTCTAAGTGAATATTTGATTGCATGTGAATGCGTGTTTTTTTTAATTGCAATCAGTCACAGCAGTATCACAAATAAATGCACACTTGAGATGGTGCTGGTCAGTCTGCAGGCGATCAAGCAAAGCAAAGCAAAGCAAAGCAAGCAGAGCTGTCTCTATGGAAATTGCTTTCGTCATAACACTTCCCATCAAGCCTGAGCTGGGGCTCTGGTCGTGCAGCAGACACAGACCCTTGACAGCACATTACCAAGATTGCTGGTGGAGGAGACAACATTAATAATGAAACACAGCCCTGAAGCCAACAGATAATTTTATTGGATAACTTACATAATTAGCGGCGCTGCATTCCTCCTCGAGCATTTGTCTTTATGTATCTTAAGTTTCACCTCACATGGCTCTGAATACTGTGTTTTCCCTCTCTCTCTCTGTTGTAATGATGACACCACCCTGAATTTGTTTTACTGCTGTGACCTTTATCTCAAGTACTCAAACAGTACCCGTGTCACCCAGCCTCTCTGTGATGATTTTACATCATCATATCACTGAAGATTATTGAGGTGACAGTATCTATAAAGCCGGCTGCACTGAACTGACATCCAGATAGCAGCTTTCATCTGGTTTTGAAGTCTGTAATGAGGCCCTGCTTTCTGTTTCATGTTATTACTGGGTCACAAAGGCTGTAAAAAAAAAAAAAATTAAGACCAGGTCCTGAATAAATTGTGTCAAATATAAAAAAATAAATACTAATAAAAACCAAATGAATAATTAGGAATTACATATAAAAATACCTCTTTTCAAAAGTCTTTCATAATGTCACATTTTACACGTGGTCGTAGGTTTGCAAAACCCTCGTGAGATTTGTACTCTGCGTTTTTGTGTGTTCTTGTAGCATTTTAGGGTCATTCGGCTCATTGTTTTGGTTGTCCTGTAATTTAACTGTTTCGAGCCGTAGCAGGCAGCTGGTGTTGAGCAAAGAAACTGTACACGTACAGCTCAGCACCAAATGACATGTCGTTGACTAGCTGGTCGACATTTAGCTGCTAAATAGCTGTCCAGTATGCCCCTCAGGAATTGGTGGAGACCAAAGAAGTGCTAAAAGGAGAATGATTATAACGTCTATTAGTCACACTGGCTAGTTGATTCACCCTAGATGTGTTTTTATTCTAAATTTTGTTTCTTTAATTCCTTCACAGATTGATGTTTCAATGAAATATTTGACACAGTTTATTAATATGTTTATCGAATTATGTCTTTTCATTCATTTCTTGTTGACATCAGTGACATCTCTTCTCTCTGGCCTAAAGCATCATTATCTGATGAGTTTCTTTTCTATCTTTTTGACGTGTTAACAAAACCAGACTTGTAAAACCAGCACCATGCCTGGACTCATTAACAAGGAGAACCGGAGCGCTCTGCCCCTGAGCGTCTCTGACATCACTTCCTGTGTCAGGGGTTACACTCTGGCCATGACGGCCTCCATGACCTATGAAAATATTGAGGATCATGCTATTGAGGGTGAGTGTGTGCATTCACATCGTGCTCTGATACACGCTGTTGTTAAATTCACCATTATTGACTGAATATGTGTCACTGCCTCTGGTTTATGCCCTTAATGTCTGTTTTTTTTCTCCCCTATACTGTTAGGGATCTTTATTTATCCACTGGAGGAAAACTCCATCGTTGTGGGGTTCGAGTCGATGATATCCAGCCAGATTATAACGCTGCAAATCAAAGACAAGGCAAAAATTGACGACTGTTATCTGGACTGCTGCAACACGTCTAATGGAGCCCTGCACAGTGGCACTGGTGAGGTTAAAGCTGCTCTATTCAGTTTTTGTTAAAATACTATGTGCAATGTGAAAGAGGTGATGAACCCATAGACAATTATTGCTGTAAAAAAGAAACAATAAAGGGCTTTTTATAGTCTGGGAAATTACCCAAAGATTATGTCCTGAGGATTATCTTGGTTCAGGACTGTGACTGCAAAATTTAGCCTTCGTGACGAACTGAGAATATGGACTTCAAAAGACAGTGAAGGTCTAACAGCAGACACGACAGCTTGACTCATACTAAAGACTAAAAGCCTGCCTCTGCTAATTCACATCAACTTGCAGTTTTTACGATGAATCATTCTTTCAATCAAGTGTTTATCACGAGTCCCCCAACTTGGGAGGTCAGTACTAAATTGCTGGAGATGCACATGTGAACACATCTTCTTCAGTATTTCTAGACATAATTATGGGTTAGGTTTACAGTAGGTAGATCCAAGTAATGCTTTCAGAGGCGTGTGATACAATAATAACATCGTAGTATGCTGCTTGTAAACAAAGAAGTAGAAATACCCTCTGTATAATTAACTCTGAGGGCAATCCTTTACAAGACAGTTCTACTAATGCAAGCCCAAGGTCCTTTTAAAGATGCAGCTGAGTTTTGTAGTAAGCTCCTAATTAAAGGAAGAGGAGTGACTCCTATTTTAGAGAAGATTACAGAGGAGAATCAAGAAAGGAATCAAACAAGAGATCCATTAAGACCCTTAAGAGTTTCCGCACACCCTTCACGAGAACACTACAAGACCTGTAGGACTTTAATGTGTCTTTATGAATCAGAGATAACTCTTTGAGAGTCACATAAGTTCAAGTGTTTCTTATTAATTGGCGCTTCAGGTCACATAGTGATGGATGAGGATTTGGAGAGGACAGTGTTGGTGGTTAACCTCGGGATCATCCCTCCTATGGAGACGGTTCATATTCTGGTTAGCACTTCCTCTGAACTCTCCACCCTGCCCAGCGGAGGCATCAGGGTTTCATCCCCACCGGTATGTACGCCTCGGGTTCAGAGGACCATCAACGAGGAGCAGGGACTATCCCCAAACTTCTCAAGAACGTAAGAAAACACATGAAAACAACATAAAAACCACTGATGTTGATCAAGTTGGATGTGTCCAAGGTTGGGTGTAGACCCCTGTTGGATGTTTGTATGGATGGAAACTGTACATTCATTCAAGATGGCGTCATTTTTAATACAGTTGTGTTTTGCTACGTTTAGGCGAGACAGGCATACTTGTACCTCAAGTCCTCATGATCAAACTCCCAACTCCCCTCAGCTGTGGTTGGCTTCACTGCTGGAGGAGGAGGCCATCAACTCGATGGACTATGAGTTCAACTTCCAACTGGAGATACGGGCTCCCTACCTCCTCGCAGGTCAGAGAATTTACCAATATTAGTGATATATTTGATATAAATATATTAAATCTGCCTGTCAAGTGGACTTGCACTCCAGAGCTCTCGAGAAATAATCCTGTTTTCTTTCCTCAGTGTGTTTAATGGCATAACAGGCCTGATCACTTGAGACATCCTGTTATCAAGCTTGTGTGCTCTCTGAAAGCTTTCAAGGCAATAAGAAGTTGCAAATTTCTCCATTGTGGGATAAATAAAGCATAATCTAATCTAAAGTGCAGAAAAGAAAAAACACTGTTTTTTATGTGTTTGTTTGCTTAATAGCTGGGTATTGGGATGATTTGACATTTTGGGAATTAAGCTAAATTTGTTTCTGTGAATTTCGATGAGAAGATAGATCACACTCTCATTTCTGTCCCGGAGATGGTTAGCTTCACACAAAGTCTAGAAACAGCTAGCCTACCTGTGTCCAAAGGTCAGTTGCAGTGTTAAGGGGGTTAATGTGCTGGACAATTCCTTGGCAGAGAGCAGACAGTCTCTTTTTATCACCACTGTCAAGCAGTGAAACCCAAGAGATGGTCCAACATGTCCATGTGTTAATTAGTGAGCTTTAAAACCTGAAACCAACACAGGAATACCAAAAACTGCAGTTCCTCAAACGTCCACTTGAGGCTGCCTCCAGAAGTGAGTCAGTCTCCATAAGTCCCCATGTTAGACAGCAGAAATAAACATGTTTACAGCCTGGTACAAAAAACAGTTTTGGTCTATATAGCTGGTATCATCAATTTGGTCTATAGCTAATTTCCCCGTTCATGACAACTGTACTGAGGGTGAATTTATATACAACTCACCTGTTCGCATTATATTAAGGCTTAAAGTTATGCAGGATTGAGAGCGTGGACGCATTGATTGACAGGTGGGTGCCGTTACAGGTGGCTCGTTTGAGCAACCAGGCGTCATTCTGCCCGCCTCAACTCCACCATGTTTCTTCAGCAGCCCAGAATGCACAAACTAAACACTGGTCTCGATAGGGCCTTTCTTCAATATGTAAGAAGTAGAGGGTGACACAAAGGGGTTGCAATCAGCAACTACACTAGATGCTACTAAATCCAATATTGGCCCTTTAATTCGGTGAGCTTTAGAGGTGCTGTTAGGTGGATTTTGTTGCCATTGGACACAGCCGGGCTTGCTGCCTTTATATTAATCCACACAGACATGAGAGCGTCATCGATCTTCTCATCAAACGCTCAGCAAGAAAGTGTATTTAATAAATGTCAAACTATTCTTTTAAACTTGACAACTTTGTGATGAAAATTCTCACATCGTCATTCATAATTGCTGGTTGTTTAGTCTTCAAACCGCGGCAGACATCAGTACATAAATTATCTTTTTAAAGCTTTTGTACATGTGTGCTCTTATAAATGTGAGTCACTTCAGTTGCATTTGCTGCCTTGTTATTACTGTTATTACTGGAAGTGGAGCCACTGGTTATTTGATCCTGCTGTGGCTGGTTTGCTCTGTGTAGGTGTAGAGAGCCCGTCTCATGCTATCCGAGCCGATGCAGACCCTCTGGCCCGCTCTGCCACCAGCGTTGTCATCACTCTGGCAGACAAGTACACTTACGACTGTCCTGTCAAAATCCTCATCTACCCCAGCGGTAGGTCCAAAATTCACTCACACTCTCTCATGGCCTCCCTCCTCTCTCTCTCTGTCTCTCTCTCTCCTCTGCAATATTTTGAAGGCTTCTTTCACAGCAATGTTTCTGTTCATGATATAATCAGATCAGCTGTGAGCTGATTCACTGCTCCACTTGTGTGTGCGAGCACCTCATCAGGAAAGAAAACAGACCTGTTGTTAATGTACGACATGCCAGCGGACACCATTGTGTGGGTGTTCAGCATCAAGTCTTTCTCTCCATCGCTGCTGTCTTGACCTATACTATACGTGTGTGGACCGGTTTGTCTCCCAGAGGCTGAAATGAGCCGTGGCTTTCCGCTGATCCAATAGGCTTCTTATGAAGGTTTTGTTCACAAACAGACCTGCTGTCACTGCTGGGCAATTTAATTCAGCTCACACCGGTGCTGCAGTTTAAATCACAACATGGATGCTCAGCTCGAGCAGAGAGATGGAGGAAACTGAGCTCATGTGTTTGTGTTATTGTACATCATCAGCTTCCATTAACAGAGGATGTGTGTCATATACATTACTACATGGTTTATAGACGTTTGTAATCACATAGAATGACATTTAATACCTGAACGAAACCAGCAGGGATGAAATGCGTGCATTTATTGATATTTATTGCACAGCTTTGTTGGATGCTCGATTCTGATTGGTCAATTACGGCAGCCTCTGCTCAGTTATTTCTGTATAACAGAACGTTGCTATGGACGCAGTTCCCAGGAGAACCACGGCGGACACAGTAACATAATTTTTAAATCAATAATTTGACACAATGTTTGTATTTCTTCAGTAGTTAGTGGGATAACGTACAGCAAGCTGGTTATTGTTACAAAATAATACATTTTATCTGTTATTTTAGCAATAGATCAAATTACTATCTGTGATGTGAAAGGGGTGATAAACCTATGGAGAATTATCACACTGTAAAAAAACAAAAAACTAAAACAAACCTGTAAATTAAACTAAATCTCGAAAAATCATTACCTTTTTTCCACCTTACTTTCTCGAAGACTTCTTCTAAAATGGTCTCATTCTTCCACTCTGGATTCAGGAAGTTTTGCATTACATTTCGCTGGAGAAGATTAGGTAGGTTCTCGTTGAAAGGTTTGTTAAACACCTTCCATAAGATATGGCAGCCCTTCCTGACATACGCATTCTATACCAATATTAGTGGTGATTTTACAGCCAGTTTATTGTGAAAATCATGTACAAAAGCACTTTATAACTATTCCTACGGGCTGTAAAAGTGTTTAGGACCTTCGTAGATAAAATGTCTAAATGAAATCAATGTTTTTCAAGACCTACAGATACATCACACTAAAGAGAAATAACCCTCAGGATTCATTCAACCCCTCTGAGCTTTATTTCTCGGTCTCCATCTGTTTTATAATTTGCCTCTAATAGCATCTCTATGTGCTGACCAACTGTGTCACTTCAGAGCCTCATCTGCCACATGTGCTCATCGAGAACGGAGACATGACGCAGGAGGAGTATGATGAGTATCTCCACGGCCGGAGCGATTTCATCAAGGCCACCAAGAAGGACTCGAGCAATGAGAGGAAAGTGAGTGTGACAGCGCCGTGCAGCTGAACGGATGGCAACACTGTCCAATATCAGTTTGAGGAGTGTGGTGCAGATGACACAGTGAAATATAATGAACGATGCCCTGCAACAAATGCTATTGTATATGGACTGTGAAGCTGCAGCAATTATAACTCATTATTTTATGATATCTAACAATATAATACAATCTAATACTATGATACCGCACACAGAGGTGGTATTTTATGTGCTTTATTGAACTGACTGAACTACAATATTTATATTGACATAATATAATAAAGACATTTACTATCAAATATTTAAATATATGACTGAAAACTGTTCCTCCTATGGCACATTTATTTATAGTGAAACATTCAAATTCTAAGAGTTGCTGTATGGCATTTTGCCAGTTTTGTCAATTACAAGAAAGTTGGAAGTTACCGCTACTTAACTGAGCTAAGTTAGCTTAGCTAGCTATATTTTTCTCTCTCGTGGTTAAACTTAGCTACGGTCTAAATCAGTTATATGGATTAATAAACTAATAAGATGTGCGTCAGCAAAAATGATATAGAAGTCAGTAGTTAGCAAATATTGTTTTAGCTTTAGTTAAGGCTAGCCGTGGCTTCATAGCTTAGCGGTGTTTTTATCAGCTAGCTAGCTTTTAGTTTGTCAGGCTTTAAAAGGGTTTTATTAGAAATTCTGAATTTCTTATGTATAACATTATTTTATACAGTGAAACATTTAATGTTCTTCTAGTTGCAGTACAGTGTTTGTTTATAAAGCTATGGCTAGATTTAACTAAGACTAGCTGTAGCTTCAAAGCTAACAAATTAAGGCAAATTTGACATTGTATTTTCATGGAAATTTTGCATTTCTATTGTATTACATTGACTTTTGCCTTTGTAGTTTATGAGTTCATCTTTATACCAGTTCAGCATATTGTAATATTCAGCCTGCTCAGTTGCACAGCTTTATTTATTCACCTCTGAGAGTCCTGCATGTGTCCATACGCGCCCCTGCTATGATGAGGTTGTTAAGTGACCAGCAGACCGAAACAGGAGAAGGAGAAAGAGCACTAAAAATGTGTTTCTATGGAAACGCTCCAAAGGCCGCATTCTTCCTGGAATTTCCTGCACATCTACAATAATTGATGTGCTCTGTATCGACCTGATCACTTGTCTCAATTACTTCCTTTCTTTAAGTGTTAAATTAAAGCCTGCACACAGTCCTGTTATTTCATGGTGCCAGATGTTTAGTTTTTTTTTGTTTTTTTTTTGTGCTTTTCCAGGTAGATATAATTCACAGGCGGCTTCATAAGGACATCCTCCACAACCCTGTGGTCATGTTGAACTTCTGCCCTGACCTCAAGTCTATCAGCTCGGACCTGAGGATGGTTCACGGCGAGTTTATCTTCCTCATTGACCGCAGTGGCAGCATGAGTGGGGTCAACATCAACCGTGTGAAGGTATTTTAATCCCAGTGTGGTGTGCGGTGAAAACATACACACACACAGATTTACATATAACCGGCAATGTATCACATTTTATCAGCAGCCATACATGCAGTAGAGATTAAATGGCAGACTAATGTATGAACACATCGTCATTCCAGGCTGTGTAATTGCTTTCAGTGCACACAGCCGTACTGATTCTGCAGCCTTTGGAGATATAGATGTGGTTAGCCAACTGTGTGAAGGGCATGTACGCACAGATATCGATCAGACAAATCATTCACTATTCACCAAACGTCTCATTTGCTGGGTTTTAGTCTCGGAGGTCTTATCAGACTTCATGTGATGTGTCTTCAACACCTACAGAGCTGCTATTTATTTCAGTATGTTTACATATTATTTGGCTGCTTCTGCACTGACCCTGCCTTGTGGTGTGATATTTATCCGTGACTCAGACTTTTATTGGATGTGTCTGATACAACAGTCTGGGCACACAGCCAGGGCAGTGATGTATGAATATTTACCAGCTGTCTTTCTGCTGAATACATTTAAAGGTAACCGAAATGTTACATATTGATTATTTCTTTGTTAATGCACCTGAGCGGACCTGTCTGACCGATGTGGTCTTCACCTGACAGAAGCTTGAGATAAGTGGTGTTCCTCTGGTAACTGCTCCTCTACTACAGAAGAGGCAGTGATGTATGAAATGACACTGCATGATGCCATTCGCCGCTCAATCCTCTCCTTGAGAAAATCGTCTGTGCAGAGATGACACCTGTGCAGAGTACAGACTGTGAACTACCTCCAGCTGAATTGCTGGGCCTCTCAGCCAAACCTACTTTTCAGGGTGACATCAACATTAAAACTGACTCCCATTCTCTCGGCCTTACCAAGGTAGCGAGAAACTTACGAGTCATGATCATTGACCACCTTACCTTCTCTGATCACGTTGCCTTGGTTGCAGAGACCGGATTCAACATGCTACCCAACTCCTGATACAGACTGTCATCTCGCGACTTGATTACTGTAACGTCCTCCTGACAGACCTCCCAGTCTTTCAGATGATCCAGAACGTGGCAGCTTCAACGTGACTCCAAAGTAGTCTCCAGTTCTGCACCCACCTACTTGAATGTCCTCAAACAGACAATGAATGACACCTGGCTCTGCCACCCGTTCTCTCAGGGCGATCCAAACTTTTCTTGTCTGTTCCTACCAGTTTCTTCCAGATCGCGGCGTCCCTCTCTACCTTCAAAAACCTCCTGAAGACCTCCAGCTCTTCAGAGAGGACAACTGGACATGATGAATCTATCCCCCTCTAGAACAAGTAGTACTTGTTGCTGCACTAACTTGTCCTTTTCTGTCTCCTTCAGGACGCCATGGTGGTGATTCTGAAGAGTCTTGTGCCCGGCTGCCTTTTTAACATCGTAGGCTTTGGCTCTACGTTCAAATCACTATTCACAACCAGCCAGAACTACGAGGAGGTAAAGTAGATCTTTAATTCGTCACTGCATGATGTTTTACCAAATTTGATTCAGATGGGGTCTTCATTGTTTCACGTCCACATCTCAGGAAGCCCTGGCCCTGGCTTGTGAGTACGTTCGAAAGCTCAGAGCCGACATGGGCGGGACCAACATCCTGGCGCCGCTCAACTGGATCCTGAGGCAGCCGATGTCTAGCGGACACCCCCGCCTGCTCTTCCTGCTCACCGACGGGGCGGTCAGCAACACAGGGAAAGTTATTGAACTTGTCCGCAGCCATGCGCGCTACATCAGGCAAGTATTACTGCAAACACACTCTGAATGAACAATCAAAGGAGATCAATGATGAGTGACATTTTAGGGACGTTAGGAACTGTTCTTGTGGAAGCTGTTTGGCCTTTAAAGACTTTACAAGATGGCTCATTTGTTGCTAAATATGATTCATACCTGCAGACATGTATACAGTAACAGTCAAAAGTTTGGACACACCTTCTTATTCAATGGCTTTTCTACATCCATCAGTTGTGTTGTGCAGAGTGAATAGCTGTATTTGGTTTTACTTGGCAAGAACTTCTCAACTAAGTAAAGAAAAACAGTCCATCATTAGTTTAAGACATGAAGGTCAATCAGTCCAGAAGATATCAAGAACTTTGAATGTATACTCAAGTGCAGTTGCAAAAACAAAACAATGATACTAAACCAGCTCTACCCCAGGAAATGAAGGCAGAGAGTTACCTCTGCTGCAGAAGAGAAGTTCATTATAGTCACCAGCCTCAGAAATCAACAATCAATGGGACCTCAGATTAGAGCCCACATAAATGATTCAAAGAGTTCAAGTAGCAGACACATCTCAACATCAAGGTGACTGAGTGATTCAGACCTTTGTGGTCCAACTGCAAAGAAAGCATGACTGAGGGAGACCAAGAAGAAGAAGAAGACGAGCACTGCTTGGACCAAGAAACACAAAGAATGGACATCAGACCAGTGAAAATCTGGACTGATGAGTCCAAATTTGATAGAAAGAGATCTAAACATAATAATTAGAAGAACCTCTTTGTTTACTACATAATTACACGTGTTCCCTCATAGCTGATGTATTCAGTGTTAATCTACTGTGTAGAAAGTAAAAACAACAAAGAAGAAGCAATGAATGAGAAGCCGTGTCCAAACTTTTGACTGTTGCTGCATGTGTTTGGTAGCTGCAGCACTGGCAGAGAAGCTACTGCATGTTGTGTCAAAGCAAATGATAATAAATTCATCCTTTGTTTATGGCCTTTATGCAAATATCAAAAGCACATCTCATCTCATGGATAACGTAAAATCACATCCACGGATTGTCGGAGGCTTAAGTGGAACACCTGCTTATGGAGCTGTAATCCTCTCTAAATGAAATCCGGGAACATGAATGCACTGGATGCTGTGTCAGTGTGATGTATATCACCACAAAGACGCTTGTCAGAGCAGATTTGTGCAGCCTTGATTTTAGATTAAGAAGAGTGTTTTTGTTTTAAAAAAACTGCATCTAAAGTAAGAAATAAAATCGCTCCCTGAAGGCTGCAAACTGTCAACCGGGAGTGAACGCCGGCGGCACAATAGATCTGCAGTAGACGGGGAAATCATTTCATTTTGCAGCTTGCAGCTTGTCTCACACTGTGAATCCCCCAACTGAGTCACTCAGGAAATAATAGACTTTTGTCTTCCCCCCTTTTAATGGATGAACGCTCCCAGATGATTGCATTAGATACACAGAGCTTGACCGATTCATCGACACTTCCTGGGTCATTATCGCACTATGTTTACAAATCGGCACAACCAGTCAGAGACAAGGCCAAACATTGCTGAATCTATGCACGTATGTCACTTTTGGATCTTGTTAAATATGTATAAAGACGTAGCTGGTGGAATGAAATTAACTGGCTTATCCCTCGGTGAAAAATGGAATAAAGATGGTGGAATAAAACATCAGCATCCCCAGAGAGAGCTCTGAGGAGCAGCAGGCAAATCTCAGCACTCCAGATCATTGTCTCTTTTTTATTCCAAATCTATATTTGACAAATTAGATTGCTTATTTCTAGGCCGCCTCTCTCTTAAATCTCGATCTGTCCATGGAGCTGCAGTGTTTAATGTGTCTGTGCAGATGTTTTACGTTCGGCATAGGACAGAATGCTTGCAGGAGGCTGGTGCAGGGGCTGGCGACAGTTTCCAAAGGAACAGCAGAGTTCCTGACCGACGGAGAGAGGCTGCAGCCCAAGGTACTCATTTCCCTCTTTGTGTATCACTCCTAATGACAGCCAGCTATTCTGTGGGCCACTGGAGAGCCATTTGCGGTGGTTTCTAAGCACTGAGTGTCTACCACTGATACCAATTATGAAATCATATCTCAGAGACGCTCATTCTCTTTATGTACCGGTCAGCGAGAAGCTGCGTTTTAGATCTGAAAGTTTATTTTGGTTTATTTTGAACCCCACAGATGATAAAGTCCCTGAAGAAAACCATGTCACCAGTGCTCAGTGACATCTCCATCGAGTGGCTCTTTCCTGAGACCAAAGAAGTGCTGCTGTCCCCCGTGGGCAACACCTTCCTGTTTCCAGGGGACAGTCTGATTGGCTACAGCGTGGTTTGTGACACCACCCGCTACCACGCCAACCCCAAATCTGTAAGTACGAGACAGGGTGACAAACAACTGACTTTTTATCAGATTAATCACTTATCCATTAGCCCTGAACGGTGTTCCTGCAGGGATACTTAATTAATCAAACCTTGTGAATGGCTCTTTGTTGAAGCACTTGTCTTGGATGTGAACTCTAAACAGGACAAGAGGAGGCGATACAGCATGATGCGCTCAGTGGAGTCGGCCAGCTCCGTGTTTTACCACTCTCAAGAAGAAGACCCGGTGAAGACAAGTGGCGACAGCCAGGGGTCCTACAAGGAAGCTGGGCCTCTGTATGACTCCTACCAGGACTCCATGACGGACAGCAGCCCTGCCACCACAGAGCAAGACGTCATGGGTAAGAAATACAGTAGTATGAGGGGTAGTTTAAACCACCAAGTGTCTGCTCTTTGGCTGGGTGAGAGCAATGGCACTATAAAGAATGTCATCGGTGGACCTGGTTGCTCAAATAAACCATCTGTAACATCCCACCTGTCAATCAAAGCGTCCGCCCTCTTAATCCTGCAAAGCTTTAAGGGGAAATTAGCTGAAGAGACCAAAACTGTTTTACATGGGGACTTATGGAGACTGACTCACTTCTGCAGCCAGCCTCTAGTGGGCGTTGTAGTTGCTTCTGAGAGCTGTGTTAGTTGGTTGGTGCACCACTTTTTGAAATGGATGGACTGATGATTGACATGTTTGTCCTGGTTCCTAGTCAGTGCATCACATTGATTGTCATAAACTTTGACACAGGCGTTCACGTCCCCGTCAGGATAATTCCCTAAACGTTCATCTAGTGCCTTCAAAAGTTTAATTTCTTCAGTTGCACGTGGTGACCAGCTTCTGGTTGCTCAAGACAAAATGAAACTTTTGGAAAAATGTGTCAGTACATGCACGGCAGAGAAGATTCACCATTCAGCAAAGAACTGACCCAAATAAAGAAAAGCTGTTTGACGGTTTGACTATTTCTATTCTTGAACAAATCATCAGGGTTGGACTGTAAGACGTCTCCAAGACGGCGTGCGTACAGCACCAACCAGATCATAGACTACAACCCGGCGAAGAAGGTCTACACACCCAGTGATCCGAGCTCTGTGGTCGCAAAGAATCCCCTGAGGAGAGCCAAAGTCCAGGAGCTGATAGGCCAGATGAGCCCCGAACACGAGGCGCAGTGGAGGAACGATTACCAGGTCCGGTCCCACGCTGTGATAAGTGACACACACATGATTGCTTTTTAAGACCACCTGTGTTTGTTTAGTTTGAAAAAAAAATGGGTCAGCAGTTATTTCTGATCCAGTTTGTCTCAAATCAGCGTCCAAACAGAGCTTTCATGGATAATAACACACATGTTGTATGTTTAAGTGCACAAACAAACACTCTGTTGTTAAAGGCAGCAGAATCTTATATTGTAATTATGCCACGGCCGTCATTTTGTCATTAAATGAAAAATGATATTTATATTCAGACTGTGTTGACAAATTAAACAGCCTTCTGACCCTCGTCTGGACTGGAGTATAATCAAGACCAGACTAATGCGCTCGCCTCGGTAATGAGGGGCGAGATGTATGACTGGTAATTAGTTTTGAATATTCCTCAGAGATCGACTTAGTAAAACTAAACACAATTCACCGGGCTGCGAGAGGAATGAGTTCTTCTCTCCAATGCACTCGTGATTAACCCATATCTAATGAGTATGAGTAAATATATCAACTTCTGATTTATTTGTCTGTAGACTATCACATAAATTAAAGAAATACAAAATTAAGATATTCATTTAATGTGTGCAAGAAAGGCGGGAAATCCTTCTGTTGCATTCATTAGAATAATTTTCATACCACAGAAATTATCTCAAATTAAATCATCGTTAATTTTGATTGATTTCCAAAGTTTTTTTCCAAAACCTCTTCATCTGTACTTACATATACTGTAGTTAAAACAGACAACAATGAACAGAACTGTTGCAAAAACAGATAATTACATAAATAAACTGACTAATCTGAGGCTTCAAAGCTTGGCAGTAAATGACGAGGCGCCTTCAGAGGTGGAGCGTTTTTGCTGAGATTCTAGATACAACCACAGACGGTATAAACATGGTTGCCACCATTTTGGCAGACCTGCCTCTCCACCAGGCTGTAAATGTGTCAGTGCCATTCAATGATTTAAAAACTAATAAGAGGATCTTAAAATCAACTCTAAACTTAAAAGGGCAACCAGTGGCTCCTTTAAAATAGGAGTTACATGTGCTTTCTGTCTTGGCTGCTGCTGTAGCCAACCAACATTTTTTTTTTCAGAAGACCAATCAAGAGAGCTTTGCAGTAGTCAAGTCTCGAGATGATAAAATCGTGCAATCATTTTTCTGTGTCAGCCTGAGAGGAATGGTCTGACCTTAGCAAAGATAAAATAACATTTTCATCCAGTAAGTGTGTCATTGGTTCCTCCCGATATCCTAAATCATACCATTTTTACTTTGTGGGCTCTAAAGTGTTATCGAAATGAAAAACACTGCCTCGTTCTCGCTTCTCTTCTGAGAGCATCCGCGTCTTATGTTGTAATAACCCAAATATGTTTAGACAAAATGAGAAACTTCATAATGAACTAACAAAGTATCAAATATCTCGAGTGTCCAACTGTTTTCCCCTAAATCGATTTGATGTAATAATCCTCTTGAAGTCATAGTCTTCGAGAGCTTCAAAGTAAGTGAGTGAACACTCACCCAGATAATTTAAATAAAAAAAAAAACTTTCCTTTGTTTCCAGCCACAGTTGGCAAGCCTGTGTGCCACATCTTCCAGAGGGCGTCCTGGCAGCTGTCACAGGCCGTTCCCTCAGCAGGAGCAGCTCCTGCAGCAGGAAACCGACTCGGCCGAGCTTCATGTCCATCCCCATCCTCCTCAGGACAATCCTCAGCTCGGCGGCACCGGCTCAGCGCCACCTGCTGCAGCTCGTAACACCGGCGGGGAAGATGGATCCAGATCATCCACAGACAGCCCATCTGTTGGCAGCCTCGGAGATACAGGTGAGGCCGAAGAGTGTGTGTGGTTTTCTTGGTAAATATGTGTCATTTGTCGGGTGTTAAATCCATCTACCAACACCTCTAAGGCTCAACTAATTAAAATATTAGATATTGTTTGTTAATCTGCTCAAAAACTGAAGAATAAAATGCTAATTTGTGGTTTTACAGGCAGATATACGTGGCACTATTTCTTGGCTAGGACCAGAGATCTCCTGGTGTCTTTATGGATTTAACAAATAAGATATAAGCATGTTAATTACCAAGGTTTTGATGTGCTGGTAGTCAGAATCCTTTTTATCTTTGGACAGATAAACTAACCATTTCCTGGCTCCAGCTTTATCTTATCTTTATCCAGTACAGGTATGAGAGTGTTAGGGTGCATTCGGACAGGATGTGGCAGTGCAGAGGAAAAAAACACTCCTGTTGTGTACGGGCTTTGTTTATTTCATGAACCAGTTTCTAAATCTGTGTCTAACTCTGCAAAGTAGAGACAGAAAGAAGTTTAATTTACTTTATGTTATGGAGAAAACAAGCACTGGTTGAGAGACTTGTACAGTGAATGAGAGTTAGGGAGCACGGACATCAATAAAGTTAACCAGAGAAATAAAAAGTTATTTCCTGATTGTTTCACCGGTTATGATGGATAGATAATAGACACACCCTCACACACACTGCTGGACAACCCTGCAGCTATCTATTAGGTATTTCTCCCTGTTTCCAGTCTTTATACTAAGCTAAATAGCTACAGGGTGCTGTTAATCTGCTCACCCAAGTCTCCCTTTAACATCATAAAACATGAAATCTTAATTAAATCTGTGCTGGAAGCAACTTTGGAATAATTGAAGCAATAAAAATACGAGCCAAGCTCAGGGAGGGAGGACAGGAAATGTTTTTCTAAAATTGGGAACAAAACAGAAAATGAATCCGGAGATGAATCAAATGAAGTCGCACTTTAGAAAACAATTATTGGAGGTTCATTCAAGCAGGATGAACAAAGAGAGCTGTGGAAACATAAGTGATGAATTAATTTAGAACAAATCCAGTCACAAGCGGCAGATGAATTTGGATTCATGTGGAGTAACAGATGAAAATAAAAATGCACATTCAGGAATCAAACCTCCCTTCTGTGATATTTCAGATGGTTACGGACACCAGTTATGTCAAGCAGAAACCCCACAGGAGCCCCAGACGTCAGATCTGAGTGCAGCCAACCACCAGCACAAAGGTCACTGCAAGGCCGTCGTGTCTGGACTGCTGTGTGGGAAACCAGCCAAGTGGGAAGTCGTCTTTGATATCGAGCCCTTCCTGAGCGGCCGAGAACGCGAGGAGAAGGTTCACGAGGAGCTGTGGAACGAGACCTTCCACCACCTCGCCGGGCGCTCCATCTTACACGACTTTGAGCACATGGCGGATAAGGAGTGCGAAATCGAGCACGGTGATGTTTACAAGAATATTTTAAAGACAAATCTGATGTTTAGCTGTTTAGAAGACATTTTAGAGATTTAGGAGCAGTTCAAAGTTTTGTTGCTTCCTCGTAGAGTTAGATGAGAACCACTCTCCTTATGGCACATTACGTAATTTTATGTAACATTATGCAATCATATTACATGTTATGTAATAATTTCATGTTTATTGTAATTCACAGGCTCCGGGAGGAAGTACCAGCTGTACGCTATTCACACCAGCAAGGCCTGCAATATACTGAGCAAATACACAGCGTTTGTTCCTGTCGACCTCGACACTAATGAGTATTTGCAGACGTGTATCGAATACATAAACCCCAGTAAGTCACATGGATTTAATGTGAAGAAGTCCTTATTACCGCCATTGTTCAGTCCTCTCCATGTGTTTGAACAGAACACCGTCCTCACACAGAACTTCTCTTCTTTTGTTTGTAGCTTAGTGGTTATTAGCCAGAGGTGTATAAAGGTATCTTGTAGGTGCTACAGGATGGCAGCTATTGCAAGATATTCCAAACTACAACGAGCAGACAGTTACAATATCTCAGTTTAAGACTAGAAATTGTTAATAGTGTACTTGAGATCAATCTTGGTGTCTCTGACTTAAAGTCCCTGGTCTCGTCTTGGTCTCAGACAAAGAGGACTTTAAATCAAGACCGATCAAGGCCACAGCTTTGGGTATAGTCACTTACACTACTCACAAAAAGTCAGGGATATCCGGCTTTCGGTGGTATACCCACCGCTTTTGTTTCAATAAATTGTTTGAGATGACAAAATTACCATTGCAAGCCTCTAGTTAATTGCCCTTTCATGATATAATCTCACAGTAGCATGACCTTTTCCATGATCCATAAATTTTACCCAAAAGTTGAATATCCCTAACTTTTTGTGAACAGTGTAATTACCTATGCATTGTCTGGGACTTTCTGGGAGGAGAAACAAATTTTGGTGAACCACAAAGAGTTCATCTGCAAGACAATGTCCGAAAGAGTGAGTCCTACTCTTGACTTGGTCTTGCAGTACCTTGGTTTTGGTCTTGGTCTTAATTGGTTTTGACTCAACACTGATGGGTAAACAGTTCTGTTCAAAGCTGAAGAAAGCTCCTCTAAATCTCACTAATTAACCTGTTGAGAGCTGAAACAATCAATTAATTGATTTACCAGAAAATTAACACACAACAATTTTAATTACAATGAAGTTTGACATTTTAACATGGGAACTTATGGAGACTGACTCACTTCTGGAGCCAGCCTCAAGGGGCAGTTTTTTAGCACTTCTCCATTGGTTTGACTGTTTTTACAGAGGTTATGTGATGCACTGCTTACTTTGATGTTGCTGGGTAACCAGTGGAGAAAATCACTGCTGCAGCAAAGAAAGCGAAATGAGTAATCTTCCAAATTATTGAACTATTTCTCTCACTCTGAGCTTTAAAACCTGAAATTTCTCTCCTAACCTTAAATCTATTTTATAGTAACCTTGTAAACTGTGTCCACTTTGGTTCAAACATCATCTGGGTTTTTTTTATTCACGTGTTCAGGTGAAGGTCTGAAGAGGGGCTCGCATTCGCGGTCTCGTTCGGGAAGCAGGAAGAACAGAGGATACTCCATCGGACTGGGTCGCTCTCAGTCCGGCGGCATGTCTGAGGAAGCTGAAGATGTCCTCCTGTCCAACAGTAGGCTGTGTTTGATATATTTATCTCACAAAAACAGACATTCTAGATCACTGGCCAACAAAAATACAGCAGAAAAACATACGTAAGAGCGCCAGGTAAGCATCAAAGACACTGGCAAGAAAGTGATATGAGATTTATGTTTATGTATGTGTATCTACTCTGAATATTTGATCTGTCTTTATTTGAAATGGAAAGGTTGCGGTCTTGAGATATTGAGCGCTCAGAAAGCCTGGTGCCACTTTACATTAAAAATACTTCAACTTTTGTGAAAGGGCACAACACTTTAAATTGGTTTTCAGCGGTGGCATAGCAACAGCAGTCTGAGCTAAGACTCCCACACTGCTTTGTGCATCTGCAAGCACAGATGTTCTTTTAAAATGACGATATCTAGTTAGGTTTGGTGTAAAAAAAAAAAAAAAAAGAACAGACAGCTGCGAGTTAATTCTTAATATTTCTGTCTTAGATGCAGAGGATGGCATCTCTCCATGCAGCACTCCGTCCTCCTCCGGCTGGGAGAGATGTAGCTTCACGGAGGGTAAGTAAAGTGCAAATCATCGGTAAATTTGCTGGATTTTCTTGCACAAAGACCTCTCATACAAACTGTCTGGCAGTCTCTACAACCCTGTTGTCTTGTTCCAAATGTGAAACATGAGATTATTGACATTTTAGTCCCCCACCCTCTTCTTGTAAGTGATGACAGTAGTCGACACAATTTTGTGGCCTGTATTGACAAACGCTGCCTGGACCTTTTCAAAAAAACACAATGAACACACACACACACACTAGAAGAAGTGTTTTCACCTGCAGAGGAGAGGCGGCAGCTGGAGTTTATGTGCCCCTCTGTCACAGTTACATCACAGTGGGTGTGTTTTATTTCTTTATTATGCGAGACTCATGGTGAGAAAACGCCACTGCTTCTTTCTCTCTCTCTACTTCCCTTGTCTGATTCTAACTCTGCCTCTGCTTCTCTGTCTCAAAGTCTCCCAAAGGAGTCCGTCTGTGACCTCTGACCAATCACAGAAATCGATGGAGAGCCTTTTTTCTGCCAGGTGGGTGTTTGGAGACCGGCTGGCTACATAAATGTGCTGTAGCCGTGGCACTGATGAATGAGCAAACAGAAGGACTTCAGCATGAGAGATATTTTTAACTGTCAAACTAAGAATCTTTTCAATTTTTAGTGCCAAATCATAGCAAAAGTTATCTCATACCCTCAGAGTCCGAACACTTCCCACCACGGGCAAGCACGTGGTGACGGTGGCAAGGAAAAACTTCCTTTAACAGGAGTGATTCGTAACAATGTTGAAGCACATATAAGCCGAATAAAAGTGGCCCGAGCACAGAACCTTGTGGAACTCCATGACTAACTCTGGTGCGCATGGAGGATTCATTGTTAACATGAACAAACTCTCAATCTAAAAAATAAGACTTAAAACAACTTAGCAACAGTTCCTTTAATGCCGTTTAGATGTTCAAGTCTCTGTGAATGAATTTGATGGTCAATGGTGTCAAATGCAACAACAAGATCTAACGAGAGAAGTACAGACGAGTCCTTTGTCTTTGTCTGACATTTGAAGGCAACTTTCATTACTGCTGTCTCTGTGCTGTGATGCATCCTCAAATAAACTCTTCCTATGGAGGAAGTCACATAACTGACTAATGCATCAGGGCAATACTGGCAATACTTAGTTGCGATGTGATTTGTCCTCCTTTTAAAAAAGAGTCTACAGCCATGCTAGCCACTCTGTGAGGCAGTACTTAGCCAACGACGGCTGGGTTAAAAGCCTGCCTTTAAAGAAAGACGCATTAATGGCACATATCCAGGCCGTAACTTCTGGAAGGCTTTCATAGTGTTGCACTCAGTGACAGATATAGATGCATAAAGAATAAAAAAGAAGTGGAGAAAGAAGTTCAAGCCCTGCTTACTTTGTCACTTCTACACAGCTAATCAGATGCCCGAACCAGCTCAGCTGGCTATTTTCAACGTGAAGGAGCAGAAGCTGTACGCCGAGCTCCCTCCGGATGTCCGAGCCCCTTACTCAATCTCTAAGGCTGAGCCTGGCCACCCACAATCTCATTCTTTCGGTCACTACCCAAAGTTATGACCATAGGTCAGCTCCATCTTCCGCACAGCAGTCCGGTACAATGCCCGCATTACTGCAGACACTGCACTAATCTGCTAGTCCATCTCACGCTCCATTTTCCCATCACTCGTGAACAAGACACCAACATACTTGGTCGACGTGAACTACGTCAGCCAGGAGGTAGCACTCCACTGTTCTCCCGGAAGAGAACCATGGCCTCAGACTTGGAGGTGCTCAATCTCATGTGGCGAGAGAGGAAACACCTCAGCCTCACCATCCTTTTAAACACCTTGAAGGTGTCAACAATCTCGAAAACGTTATGGTAATCCACCTAAAAGTTGAGATATTTGAGTCTGAATGAAAGTGACTGACAGACACTAATACTACTAAAAATCCTGCCCCCATTTTATTGGATTCATATTACAGGGAAATCTACAGCCGTACTAGAATAATCAAAACGAACGAATGTTTCTGTTTTCATAGAAGCAGTAGATTAAATCTAACAGCGTTGTTAGCTTCACACACTGAACACTGTGACTGAAATGTGCTTCTCTCCCCGTCTCTCTCTCCTCTGTAAGGTTGGCCCTCAGCAGGACTCGTCTCCTGACTCGGGCTGCCAAAGGATTCATGTGTCGATCTCACAGCAAGTCCGGTGATTCAATCGGAGAGAGCGACAACGAGAACAAAGACTACATTCCTCTGGTGGGTAGCAGGTCTATACATGCGAATGCTGATGGATACTAATTTGAACCGACTCTTTAGAGTTTGTCTAAAGAGGCGAATGTGTCACAAACTGTTGAGACAGTTGCGTGGGAACAATAACAGCAGAAGTTCTGAGCTGTTTTGAGTAGTCCAGACGGCATGTAAGCATCAAAGCTTTTGTTTGCATATTACACTTGTTTCTTTGCAAATTCATCCCGTCTGAAGACAGAAAGAAATACATCCTCTAAAAAAGAGGATTTAATCTGTTATATACTTCTATGTAAATAGTATTTTACTGCATTTTAAACTATAATTATCAGAAGATTTACTGTATATTCGAGTTGAAGTTGTACAATCTTACCCAAATAAATACAATAAGTACAAAAAGCTGAACATTTTGTGTACAACCTGACTTTTCTGAGCAATGTTTTTTATTTTTCTGCCTATCAGATCAATCCTCTTCAATTCAAACCTTTGCTCGAGGGGCCTAAATCAGTGTCCAGACTTGCTGTAATATTCTGCATCCTCCCCAAAACCACTGAGACCATGATGGAGTCTTTAATTGTGTTGTGTATACCACCACCAACCGACCTCCTTCATGTATTATTCATCTCATTCTGAAACAATGAACAGAAAAGCTGCCCTCCCAAAATCATTTTCCCTTAATTGTATTTTCAGTGGAGATGATGCAGACATACAGAGCAGAAAGGTGGACAGATAATAAAGGGAGTCTGGATGTCTAAAGAAATACCCTTTTCTTCTTTTTTCTCCTGGAGAGACATTTTGGCAACAGTGACAACACGGTCATCGCCATTACACAGTGCTTTATGTTTGTTGTAGAGTAACAAACATCTCTTTGTTGTCGCCTTCTCTTGTCCAGCAGCTACACTCAGTGAACCAAACAGGTGTTTTCTTGCTTGTTTAGAAGATGTTCAAGTTCAACCAAGAAGTCGAGCTTGACAGCTTCCATCGGCCCGCACTTCCCCCGTTATGCAATTCTTAGACTCCTTAGAGTTCCTTATAAATCCTTGAGATTATTCTAAGGCCTGAGTCACATCATCAAATGTTCACATGCTGCCACAGGACATACAACAATACACATTGTACACACACAGATACACGTTAGCATCGTGGAGACTTCACTTGATGTCTAGGTGCAGGCTTTAGCTCCGGCTGGTTTGGTCTCCTGATCAGTGAAATAGACACTGCGGGTAGTGCAAACTTACTAATGAAGTGACGACTAGAAACAACTTCCAGTCCCTGCTGTTTGTGCCTTGATCTTGTGACATGCCAGTTATGTATGCGTCCTTCTTGCCTCCTGTCCCTTTGTTTGTTTAAGTATTTCAGACCTCTGATCTTCTTGTATGTCCGTTTCCTTCAGATATTATTCCCTGAGCCTCTGGTTGGAGGTGGAGAAAGTAATGAACCACTCTTATTACAACATGCAGTGTATAGAAATATTGTGCATTCAAATCAGTTCTTGTTTGTCCTGCATGAAAAACTTCCAGGTGCCTGAATGCAACACCCTCCTCCTCTACCTCTACCACTGCTGATTAAAAGTAAAATAACACAAGCTGCACTTCATGTCAAACTGTGATGTCTTTTGTCCTGCACAGGTGTTGTTGCAGTTGGCTAGTGGTGCATTTCCTCTGGACACAGCTCTGTGCGATGCCATCAGCGTGCCCATGGACAAGCTAAAGTGGACGTCCCCCTTCAACAGCCACCGCTCCAGCCTCGGCCACCTGTCTCACTCCAGCAACCGCCGTGCCGAGAGCGCCGACGACGGACACAGATCGCCATACGAGCCAGAAACATATCAACAACCTGCAGAGAACACTGCCGGCATCCACAGCCCTTCTCATCTGTCCAGGAGCGCCTGGATGGTCGACGCTTGTCCTTCCTCATTAGGCAGTCCATCCACCGCCGCTGAGCCGCAGCTCTCCCCACACTCCCAGGTGGATAGCGGACGTGGTTCTGGTTCAGGGGGCTTGGAAACTGCATCTCTAAAGAGGATGCTGGATCCGGAGAGCATGTTGTGGGCCACGGCTGTGGCTCTCGCCTGGCTTGAGCACAGCTCGGCCAGTTACTTCATAGAATGGGAAATGGTAGCTGCCAAGGCCAGCATGTGGTTGAGCGCGCAGGACATCCCAGAAGGCCGAGACTTAGCCTCCATTAAGGCCGCTGCCAACCAGCTCTTCATCATCCTCAGACACTGGGATGAAAACCTGCAACTGAACATGCTGTGTTACAACCCAAACAGCGTCTGAGGCCTGAAGACCGAACACACAGAGCACTGAAAGTACTCAAATCCATATGATACTATGCTAACCGAGGCTGTACTATTCTCTGTTCAGCAGTATGTCCTCTGGAGTCTGATATTGCCGTCGCAGTCGTGAACAACGTGTATTTTCTCCTGTTTGTGTGCTGTTCCTCCAAACATATCACAGGCTCTTCAGAGACACTATGTGCAAAGCTATTACCTCGCTGGTGCCATATCCTGTAGCTGGATGCCTGCTAGCAGAGAGATCTCCTCTGAGTTATGCCACAGATTTGAGTTTCACGGAAGAAGAGCGTCAGTATTAAATTAGTAGCATGCCGGATCGCTGACCATAAAACATCTGAGAAAAGCTCTTATCATCATCATATTGATGTTATGGGGAGAAAGCTGCAAAGACAAAAACTGTTTTTACATATTTACAGCGTTTCCTGGATTGATTGTATTGTGGAAAAAAAAATGTTACCATGACAACATCTGCGTACTTGCTAGCCTGTCTTTTCTAACGCCTGTTTCCATTACAGTGTTAGTAATATTTTTTTTTGCTGTTTGGTTATAGCAGAGACATAAAAATATGCAAAAAGATGAAGAAAATACAAAATATGTTTAAATTTGGATTAAAAAAAATATATATATATATACAGCTTTGGTGGGGATCTATGAATGTGCACCCCACTAGCATGTTATTTATTGATTATCATAAAAGATACACAGTTTATATTTTTTCACCTATCTGAGTATATCTGTCTTAGAGTAGAGGTTTTGATCATGCATTTATTTTCGATTCAGAGTAACAGTAACAGAGTTAGCTGGAGTCGGCTGCACCAACTGTTTGTATGTTCAGAATTAGCAAAGATGTGAGCTAAGTGTGCGAGGTTGCACCGCCCAAAAAAGTTCTTACATAGAGGTAGTTCTTAATTTTAAATTGCTGTTGCATAAGCTGAGCTGAGAGAACTTCTTTCCCCGTTAAAAACAACTATTTATTGAATGCCTGTAGTCCTAAGGCAGATCTTTCCGATCATTCGGTGGTCCACATATGGTGGACTGACTGGCCTGAAGCAATGTTTCACTCTGGAACAGGTTTATAAGATTTCAGTGTCTGTATCCGGTCCAAAAGATTGGTTCTGATCAGTTTGACCGTGATTTGTGAACAAATATTGGCTTCTATGTCTAGTTAAAGCAAATGGTACTACGCTAAGAGGACAGACGTGGTTAACTTAATTACTCCTGCTTAACATTCTTAGCATGCTGACATTAGCGTTTAGCTCAAAGCATGTACATGCAATGAGCGTGGAAGTTGCAAAATGCTGTGCTACAATGCTTAAAAGTGCTTGGCAGCCCAGCTTCAATCCTCTAGCCTTGTTGTTAGAAGTTACAGCCTGTGATGCTATAGCGACTTCCTGTTTACGCAGTTTTTTGATTGGACAGTGCTAAATTACTCAAATCTTTACTAGCTAAGACATTCCGAAAGTTTTAACGGTGCGACCAGGTCGGACAAGTTTGAAACTAGCTGGTAGTTTATGAACTTTGGGAAGGACGATACACTCGAGATAAGTGGTGCAATGCAATCCTGAGGAATGTGGGCAGCGATCAACAGTCCTACTCTGGGAATCAGACCTGCTAGTTCTGTCATGCTCACAGCTTATTTACCGCAAGTGCCTAACAAAGGTTTAAAGTCGTCAGAAAATATCGATCTGTTCACTGCAGTTTAATCAGTGTGGGTAATGATGGTTATATTTCTTGAATATACTGTAGGTGCCCTTCTTTCTTCAAGTTTTCTTGAATCTGTGCGTGGCCTATGTCGGTATCTTTCAGTATTAATTTCCTCTCTTATTCCATTACAGTTGTTGCTTTACTCAGGTATTTATTGATTTTATTTCACTCAGGCTGAGTTGCATAAATCCTTCTGCATGAACACAGATGTTTTTTGTTATGATGTTAAATGACTGAATTGCCACAATAGAGCCAGTAGCGCAGTGTGCTCTCTGTAAAGAGAAATACAGTAGATGTCAAACAGTAATATTTTTGTGCTGTAATTGCAGTAGTAAGTGCAGCTGTTGTATTTTTATGTACTGGGTCAGTTGTATAGTGCAGTATCTTTCAACTTGCTGTGTGTGCCTTTATAATGATTGTTGACTGTTTGAGGCTGTTGAAAGCTTCTGTAGTGTCTTTATAACTGTCGATGCTATGATCTGATCTGCAGGTGCATGTAATAAAATAACTCTACAACCAAAGTTTGGGGTTTTTGTATTATTCAATATTGTCCAGCCCCATCACTACCAACAAGGGGCACCTCAAGGATCGATACTTGGACCCCTACTCTTTGTACGATTATCTGCCTATGTTTTTTGCTGCTGTTGCTATGCTGATGATACCCAGCTATACCTATCCTTCCCAACAGATGACCCCACTGTAAAATTCAAAAATACTGCAATGTCTCAGTTCAGATATTTACCATTAGCCTGGCCGGTTAGAGTGTTACCAGTTAGCTCAGCAGCTACAGTAGCTTATCTAGTCTTTACATCGCTGAGTGTAAAGAACCAACTATTTCTAAAAGACATACACATGAATTATGCTGTTCCATATTCTGGTGTAAGGCCCTTATTAAGACTGAACTTTTGGTGGAACTTGGCAGCTCTTCTTGAGCTCAGCTCCTCCTCCTCACTCTCTCCAACAAAGACTCAGAGAAAACTGGCCATTGTGATTCAGGAACCAGCTAATTTTCATCTGTCACTTGGACGTGTAACTTTGCACGATATAACATAAGAAAAATTCAACTGAGCATGCCATTTAATTCTCTGTACAGGCGCTGTTCGTCTCACGCCTCGACTACTTTAATGCCTTCATGGTTCTGGCGGAGCTGCCAGCATGCACAGCCGTGAAGAATCCAGTAAAATCACGTACAGCCAGTAAAATCTCTTTAAATTGTCCCAAATGCGTCAGCATGTGTGCATTTCAATCAGCCAAAAACAGCATGTCAGTGTGCTTTTAACTACTCTCCTCTGGCTCCCTGTCGCTGCTCTCGTTTTGACATTTGTGGCAACTAGCATGGCGCCCAACTTCCTGAATAACTTACTCACCTAACATACTTTGAACTATTTTAATTGCCTACAGACTTGCTGTATTCACCTGCAGCCCTCAGTTTAGTGTGAGACTCTCCTAAGTTTAAAAAATGCAGCAGACGGCAGTCGTTATTGGTGTGCGGCTTCGTGCAGGTTAGTGATAGCAGGAATACAGCTGTGAGGGGAGGGGCTCGTCGATGATGAAAGCTGGCACCATACATCACCTGACTCCAAAATCAGCCAATGGTGGAATCCAAATGCAATAGCAAACTTTCAACCAGTAGATGGAGGTAGTTATGGACACTACTAAATACCGGTATACACTTATTTCATCTAAAAAAAAAAATGGTTTGAGGGTTTAGATGCACTTTAAACTTTTTGCGCCTCATCTTACAAATATATAAACTTATTTCCGAGATCTGTGATGGACAGTAATTGTTGTAGAGGACTTTTGGGAACTGGAACACATTACAGAAAAACATTAGGAAACTCTAAAAATGATCAGGTTTCTTTGAATACTTTTAAATTTAGATTGAAAGACCCACAGATGATTTCTTGGGGTGGCGTTGCTTGAACTGATATTGTTGCACTCATGGCTTGTACTGCACTTTTATTTGTTTAGGAGGTCATGTGTTGTAATCAAACTACAACTTCTGTGGCTGTGAAATGAAGCCAAGTGCCAAAAACTGCAGTTCCTCTTGTCGTCCACTTGAGGCTGGCTGCAGAGGTGAGTCAGTCTCCATAAGTCCCCATGTTAGACAGCAGAAATAAACAGGCTGGTACAAAAAACAGTTTTGGTCTCTATAGATTCATGACAACTGTACTGAGGGTGAATTTATATATAATATGTTATAACATATCTACATATTGTTGTTCACAATTACTATTTTTCTCCTCTAGTTGAAAATATAGTGAGAGACACGCTGTATTTTTCCATCTGCCTCAGGGTGTGATGTGATGTCAAGCTGACATCGGCTGCATCGGTTGTACTTCTGCCTCATTAACAACAAAAACTACCTTAATATGGATGCTTGAAAATCAAAGAGGACACTAGTAATTAGGATGACAAGAAATCATTTACACCACCCAGCCTTTTTACACGGTAAAAACACGCACAGCATGACTGAGGGTGGGTATGTGTGTGAAGGAGGAACGACGCAACAGACTGATAGCTCATTACTCCGGTGCTAATAACCACCTTCACCCCTGCTTCATAGCTCTAACAAGTACACTGACAGTGTACAGTGCTTTGAAGAGCACACACGCACGTACAAAGACACAATTTATTCAGGTGCATTGTGATATTACATGCAAACATAGCATGCCTATTCATTTTCATGCAAAGGAAAATTACCTGATATGAACTTTGAAGCATGTACTGTTGCTAAGCTACTGACAAAAATAAGGCATGAAAATACAATTTTAGACTGTAATTTTAATTACAGTATATTCTCTATACATGCTATGTTTAGTAGGATGTCATTAAGCCATGTTTCCATTGATAGAAGCAGTATCTCTCATTCAGCTCCACTCAGACGGCGGTCATCATGTTTTTCTCCCCACACACACAGGTCGGTCTGACAGTGAATCTTTACTGCCAATTATTCTCTTACATTACAGCTACTTAAACTCTTTTGCAGAGCGGCAGCGGCGCCTGATGTCTGATTTAATCCAGGCCTCTGTATCACAGCAGTTTCATGTGCACATAAATAGCGAGGAGAACAAACATAAGTAATTGCACTGTCTGGTCGAAAGCTAAGCTGGACCGAGGTCGTGCGGTACAATAAATGAGTCTTGTTTCAACTTTGGGGTGTAAGTTGATTAGCAGTTCCCATGGAAACCATGGGTGTGTTTTTTTTTTCTAACTGTCTATTTAGAGTGCAGCAAGGAAGTTGATCTCAGCAATATTTATTTGGGTCCAAAGTGTCCCTAAATGTCAGATTTTTTAATTTAGTGACTGTAGAAATAAAATTACAGCACTGGCCAGAGCCAACACACTCTGAGCATCACAACAGCTCTTCAGAAACCTGCAGGAGATGTCACAGATTCCGACACAGACACCGAACAGGTGAGTGATGAGGCCGAACAGGTGAGTGATGAGGCTGAACAGGTGAGATCAATCAAGTCTGAAACGACAATAGAGTTACAACAACATGAACATGACTCTGAAGGTACCAGAGTCATGACACAAATCTAAACTCAGTGCACCATATCGCACCTCAGTGAACATCTGAAGCTTCAGTCTGCAGTCACAGTAAAAAGACGTCGTCACACTCATTTAAATGAAAGTCCAGACACAATACGACTCTCTCTGCTTCAGATCATTTCACATCGGAAACAAAGAAAGAAAGAGAGAGCCGAAGGAAAAAAAAAACTGCTGCAAACCTTCTACACTTAACGTGCTAATGATGGCACCTGACCTGATATTTGCCTGAGGATGACCCCCGACCTTTCGCCCAGTCCCACGATGACCATTTACTCCAACGTTTTAGCCACGGGGTGTCCTGTTTCTTTCAGAGACATGATTTAATCAGAGTAATGGGAGGGAGACAGTAACCTGAGACTTCGTGTGGCAGTGTTGGGAGAAATGTTGTTTTCTTTGTAACATTTAGATCAGAGTCTTATAATAAAGTGTATGTATGCTGCCATATTTCAGTGACGGAGGAGAGAGGGGACCATGGGAGATCTTCACCACTGGCCCGGCAGGTTATCCTCACATAACAATATTCATCAAGTTAAGTTTATGAATATGTATAACAATATGAATACTCCACTGTCACTGATGGTAAATAGTTAAGATGTCTCCTGACAGTCTCATCTATTTTTACTTTGACTTTTTATTGTTTCACATTTTGCAGCATCCAAATAAACAGACAAAAACTGAATACTAATCATCATCATCAATCACTAATCATCAGATCATAACAAACACCAGCCACGTTTTACCGTGTAACCCTTTAGAGTCATTAAACGGGCTCTGATGAGTCTCCTACGATGAGCTCCTGCAGTATTATCCAGCATGCTGATTAATAATGTAACACGTTTTCAGCCTTTTATTTGTAATCTTTCTTGAAAAATATCTTTTCAGGTGTAAAACCTTCAAACATGAGGTCACGGTTTGGACATTACTTTGCTTTAAAGGATCACGCGCCCAAATGGTTTGCAACAACAACATACGTAGGATTTGGAGGCATTTTGCATCTTAATTTCATGTTTTAATCACTTTTTATTATTAGTGGTTGAACTGTTTAATTTGTCATATGTTGGTTAACGCCTGCCTCAGGTCCACGTCTGTTCCCATTTTTGGATTGAGCCTGCAGAGACACGACACGTTTTAACCCGTCTAGACAGACAGAATCATTAATGTTTGACCAAACAAAGCATTTAGTCACAATGTCATGACGCAGACTGACATTATATTATTAAGAGCAAACAGATTTGCTGTTTTAATGGTTGCATATTCATCCGTCACAATGTAATTATAATCAAGAAAAAAAGTCTAATTAAGAACGGAATAATCAAAGAACTGATGAATTATTCCTATAAATAAATCACATTAATTATGATCCATTAGCCACGCTCACGCTCGGCGCAGTGAAGGAATGAAGTGCATCTACTCGAGTGTTTCTGTTATGTCCACTACACTTCACAGCTATATTCATTATTGTTCATATAAAACACATCAGTTTATAAAGTAGAACCAGCAGCCATAACGTTATGACAACCAAAGCCAAATATTGTTGCGGTCCAAAACAGCCCTGACCCGGCGAGACATGGACTCCACCAGAACTCTTTTGCACCCAACCTGTAAACATGTTTATTTCTGCTGTGAAGTTTTAACATGGGGACTTATGGAGACTGACTCACTTCTGGAGCCAGCCTCAAGTGCACGTTTGAGGAACACAGAGGTTACCGCTTGATGAACTTTGAGGGCAAGATGTTCACTTGTTGCTCACCCACCGACAGCTGTCATGATAACGAGATAATCAGTGTTATCCACCTCACCTGTCAGTGGTCATAGTGTCAGGTCTGATTGGTGCATGATACACAACCACCAAGCGCAGACACAAAAAGTGCTGCTACTTTTGATGCTTGTACTACCTTGTGCTGTCAAGAAAGATTTGAACGCACGTCTTCACCTTAAAAACTGTTAAATAGGAAGTATTAATACAAAATAATAAGAGGTTCTCACTTGCTTTGAAATCCGTCTCGTGTAAGTGCATGTAATTAACAGTGTGCCTCTTGAAGGCAGCAAAATGCATTCTGCAGAAATGCATTCTTTCATGGAGAGAGTCTCGCCTGAACATGGAGCTATCCTGACCGCAGCCTAATTGAATCACAAAAAAAAATCAATCCCGTAGTTTTAAAGCTAAAAACACTTTTCAGATGAAAGGACAGAATAAGTGAAATGATTCAAAAGGTGCCGCTGTCCTTTATATCGCCTTATTAGAGAACTCCAGCTCGCTCGCTGTATAAAAGAGATTTAAGACCTTTGAGTGCAGCGAATTAATCTGGATTAAGACTTTTAATCCACATAAACAGCCTCTGTTGCCATTTTTAATCACAATTAATTAAATTAGTCTTAAAGTGCAGAGCACTAATGATTAAATCAGTGTAATTGATCAATTAAATATATTTTATTATATAATTTTTGATCTGATGATTTAGCAGCCGCTCTCTGTGGTTTATCGCAGCAGATTACGCAGTAATCCGATGTGCTGTTCAGATCGATGTCTTGTCTGAGGTTTTATTGGCCTGAGATCTTTGTTTGAGTTGTTCTGAGCGGGCCAGTCGGTGCACATGCAGGAAAATGTGATCTGTTTTAAATTGCAAATGGCGCTCATCGGAGAGTAAATCCTGCGGTAAACATCTTACCTCCGCCATTAAGCCCCCCCGTGTACGGCCCTCGTGTGGCATTGAAATTCAAAACTCTTAAGTGGGGAATAATAGAGGGAATGTCTTTGATGGTTCACTCACTGTCAGTACAGTGACAGCTCCTGCTGATAAAAGCAAAGCAGGATTATGTTGAAGGGTTTCCATGGTGTCGGACCTGAGCTGCTGCTTTCATGTTTGTAGCACAATGAGAGAGACTAGTTTGTTAATGCGTCCGTGAGTGAGATCTTAAAGTTAGACTGCACGGTAAACATCTGGCAACACAGATTTAGAAAGATGTTGCTGCAACACCTTTGCTGTACAACCATGAGATGGCTGAGACGTGGATCCAAAAGATCCGGGACCGCCATCAGACAGAGCATCCCCCAAAAATATGTAGCATTAAATTTGGAGTGGATATTAATGTTGTTTCTGTTTGTCTATTTGCTTATAACTTAGAATAAATGTCGCCTACGGCAGTCTTTT
The DNA here is from genome assembly GCA_014281875.1 of Nibea albiflora. Classification (NCBI taxonomy): domain Eukaryota; kingdom Metazoa; phylum Chordata; class Actinopteri; family Sciaenidae; genus Nibea; species Nibea albiflora. Next base: position 23,563,467 of record CM024793.1, on the reverse strand, counting down.
AGCCTTTTGTTTCACCAACAACTAAAAGTCAGTCCCAGATTTACTCTTCTCCGGCGGCTTCTTGCTTGCTCAGCTTCCTTGGTCAATGTCCTCTTAGCTCTCCTTGCCATTATGTCCATGAAGACTTCTGATCCTAGTGAGCTCCTGTTCTGGCACGACACTGGCTCTGCTTCAGAAAACCTCCTTTTTATTTGCAGTGGTTCAAAACTCCTGTGGTACAAACACTAACACCCCCCTCGGCGCTCTGAGCTCACAACCTGGGCTAACGAACTGAGCTAACAGCAGCTACAGCTGGCAGCAGTTTACTTCACTGTCCATCATAAACTCTGTAAATCACAGAGAGTTGAGGCGGAGCAGCCGGAGGACATCAGAGGAGAAAACAAGGAAACATTTTCTCCATAAAATATGATTCAGTTTCACCAAAATCAGTGAAATAGTTGGTGCTGTGTGACTGTGTGCTGTAAAGCGCTACGCACTTCTCCCGACCCGGAGCCCAAAGTTACATAGTGTGAGAACAGGTACGAATGACAGAGACACCGTTCACCTGATCACAGGTCAGCGCGGATCAACAGGAGTTAGTTTATGAGAGAAATGTTCCACAATGTTGCTTTAAATTTTTCATGAAATCAAGAAAGGGAGCAGCATTTTTAAGTAGTTCAGGGTCAGTGGCCATGATGAGGCGATTAGTGGCCATGATGAGGCGATTAGTGCCATCAACATAAAAGAGTGCGTAACGCTCTTCCTGCTTGATTGCACTGTATATATGTGACATTTAGCTGAGGTTCCTTTGGAGAGAGCTCACTCCTGGAAAACAGATATCTGCGGGCAAGCTGCTGAATACTAATGCAATGATAATGCCAAAGTCCCAACGTAACGTTAAGTAATCCATCTGGGGTTTTGTGGCATAATGTGGGCCGATAAAATGTTTTTTTTGTAAATAATACATTATCATTTGAAACTATAAAAGATGTTCAAACTGCCTGAAGACTGGATCCACATACGCCTCAGACTGAAGCATTTTCTCCTCCAGTCTCCATCCTTTGCTTTAAAATGTGCCACAATCATCCATTTTCTCTCTAAATAAAGACTTTATTACTTGCCAGCTGACTTCAACTGGAAGGAAAATATGTCCGCCTCACATTAAAACAGACAATTTAATTCGAAACGAAACAAAATATTGAAGCATTTCGTGCAGCGGCAAGTAATCCACTGTTTAAGTGTAAAGACAGCTTGAAATGAAGCAAAAAAACCCCCAAAGAACAAACACCCAGCAGGAGTTGAAAACAGCTGTTTGTGTTGGGGGAATGTGGCCACACATTTTCGTGACTATTCAAACTCTCAAATCTCAAATCCACGATTCTCCTCGCAGGCAGACATCTCCCCCTCCTGGCAGAAATCTCTCTGTTCCTCTCACGTCTAACGCTTGTGTCTTCATTTGAGACAGATCAAATTAGATTTGTCTTTAATGAGGTTTCAGTTGCAAATGATGAGTTTATTTCTTTTTGCCAGAAAAAAAAAGCAGCTTATCATTGTCTGTGATGGCACACAGGTCGCCGCCGTACTGCTACCCTTCAACAAGTTTCACCTGTCGGCACAGTCTGAGCGCCTGCTGCACGTCTTTATTAGCAGGTACCCGGAGGGAAATCAAAAAAGAACAGGACAGGGACAACCTGCTCCCTTTCTCTCTCTGGAACAACCTGACAAGAAGCTTGTATAATTATCACCTCCTCCACCTCCACCTCCTCCTCCACCTCCTCCCCCAGCAGCAGTCGGCCTCGCTTCACTCTTCAAACTCTTACAGACATTTTTCAGGGTGAACTACGACCTTTCGTCTTCCTCATCTGTGCTGCGCTGACGATACAACCAGAAATAAACCTCGAGAGATGAAAACAAACTCAAGACATTAAAAAGGACGACTGAACACGGCAGTGCGCACAAAGTTAAAGTTAAAAATCAATCTGATGAAACTTCCCGAAGGCATTAGAAACGTCTTGGCTGTACGAAGCAGGAAAGTCTGAAAGGTTTCATTCAAGTTTTTGTGTGTCCTCCTGCTCAGGGAGCAGCAGTACATTAATGATTTTATGTGCCTGACAAATAAATGAAACTATGACAGCTGATGGTTTCCATGGAGTGACATTTGATGTACAAAGAGCGTAAACCCAGAAAAATGTGCTCAGTTGACAGTCGCTGTCATCATCACTCTTCTAGCTGAACGTTCCTCACTGTTCACCTCTTTTCTTTATAATTTAAGGCGCATCAGTCGTTTGTGGCACGCTTACATGCAGTGATTATGACAGAATGACGCGTAGGTTTACAGAAAATGAAAGTCTGATTTGAGGTTTTAAAGGTCGAGTGTGCAGGATTCAGTAACATCTAGTGGTGAGGCTGCAGACTGCAACTAACTAACTAGTGTGCCCCTCTTCCAAGCGTGGAGGACGGATGGACACCGATCATCCTGACGATATTCCCTCGTTTGGGGTTTTAATGAGGATAATGTTGATCCAAAATCTGCCATCAGTGTTGAGCTGGTGACATCCTTCTCATGCTAATTAAACCACACAGTGAAGCCTGTATTAAAAGACTTTCTTTTACTTTGTCACCCGTCTGTACGTATGAGTCATTTCTGCCTCCCAAATGTGACACACCGGAGCTTTAATATCGACTTCAAAGGAATGAAATCAGGCAGCAGCAAAGTTCTCAATCAAAGTTTACTTTCTTAAACACGAAGCTTCGTCTTCTCGCTGATCAACTCCAAGTGCAAAACGTCCCTGCTGTGTTGTTCACGCTTCGTATGTGATGTAGCGTCTTACCTACTATTTCTCTTTACACGATGGATATTTGTCTAAAACACAAGGAGATGAAGGAAGAGTTTTTGTCTCCAGATCTGATTTGAACAGTCGATGGAAGCATCGTGATTCAGCACAGATACAAATGATTCATCTAGAAGAGCGAAGGCAAAAGAAAGAAGAAGTGCAACACAAAGCAGCGATATTACCCCCCTTTTTTTTGGACGACATATTTTCAGTGTCTTATTTGACGTGATACACAGATCTGCATTTCCACATTAGCTGTTGTAAAGAGGCACCACCCTGTCAATGGTCGCCCTGCAGATGGGGCACTTCTTTGGCTCCGGCAGGGCATCATAGCACTGCGCACAGGCGCACACGTGACCGCATTCGAGAAACACGCACGAGCGCTCGCGGCTCAGGCAGACAGTACAGCTGGTGGGCGACACGCTGCCTTCCTCGAGGTTGAGCTCGCGCATGCGTTTCTTCTGCTGCTCCTTGAACTCCTCGAGCATGCTCCTCTCCTTCTTGTTCTGTCTGTGGTGAACGTATCGCTTCCACAGGATGAAGAGGAGTGTGGAGCAGGCGGCGATGCCGAACACGACGGTCAGGACCCGCCACAGCCTGACACTCTTGCCCTGCTTCCTGAGCAGAGACTCGTAGTCCAGCCGCGTGAGGAAGTAACGGAAGCCCTGTTTGGGAGGTTGCAGCTTGATCAGGTTGTTATCGAGGACCAGCTCCCCGACGCCTGTGACGCTGTCTCCCAGCCGCAGCATCTCCTCCGTTTCGTGGATGCCTTTGGGTCGCTCCCCGCTGATGAAGTGGCCGATGACGTTGGAAAGGGACTGGACTGTTGGGTGGAAGTTCTCGTAGGTCGTCTCCAGGTCCAACTCGGCAGCGTCTAGAGGACGAACGACCCGTATGGTGGCAGCGATATCGTCATCGTGAGACCCGAGGGCGAAAGGAACCGTGTTGGTGCGCTGGTGGATGACTTTCTCCGTGTTGTTCCTGTTGAGAAACATCACGGTTAGAAATATTTAACACTGCCAACAAGTGCACATGATAAATCTACCCCCCCTCTACATCTGTCACTGCACGAACAGCTAAATAACGGTGTGTCACAAATAAGAACCACACCAGCCTCTGAGCAGGCCGAAGTGACGTCTGCAGGTATTACACGCTGTTTACCGTGCTGCAGCTGCAGCTCATTAACCATCTACCCTGCAAAGTGACATTAGCGGTGCACTCTTCCCCGAGCCGACGCTCGTTTGGTCTGCTCGCTCAAGAAGCCGAGGACGTGTGTTCATGGAGTCAGATAAGACGAAGCAGGAAATTTAATTGTGTTTAATCTGGTTTGGTTAATTGAATTTATTGTTTTGTTTATTTAATTTGATTTACAATATTCAAACCCTCCCGGTGACGTACCAGAGATGAGTGGTGCGATTCCAAACCATCTTTTCCTCCTTCAGCGTCAGCCTCTCAATCACGCCTTTGCAGTTATCGACAAACTGGCTGCTCAGAGTTTCCTTCACGGATCTCACCACACCTGCAGTGTGCAGTAAATAAGACTCTTAGTCATCACGAGCATGTTAATTTGTATGAATTAGAATTTATTCAGGCTTTCATGGTCGCCCTCGCACCTTCTATGACAGCGTACGGGACGCATCTTCCAGGAGTTTCAGACAGCAGGTTTTTCAGGTCCTGGTCGATGGAAACTTTCTTGGCCTCCTGCAGAATCAAACATTTCAGATTGACGAACATTCATGCGAGAGAGAGAGAGATAGAGAGAGATAGAGCGTGTGCCGAGACGGGTCTGACCTTTAATCTGGCGACTGTCGTCGATCTGCTCCTGTAGATGGAGTAGAAGACGGCCGTCAGGGCTGAGCTGGTGGCTAAAACCACGAGCTGTGCGGTCGAGGGTTTCCCGCTGGAGTCCATCCTGAGATCTGCAGCATTCAGCGCTGTCGTGACGGAGAGGACGAGCAAAGGTTGAGAAGCTGTCACTCACTCAGATATAGACAAAAGCAACTTTTGACGCCGCTGAATTAATCTGACAGGGATGGGTTCAGTATCTGATGTCTCTTCTTGTGATTTGCGTCTGTGTACGGTGAGAATAAACAATCTAATATCTCCCCTCTGTGCAGAGAGAGGAGACTCATTCTGTATCAGTAAATTTCATAATTTCAAGTTTTTCACAATGCACGTTTGCACAAGAGATAAGATAGATGATAAATTAACAAAATGCTCCAATAAATAATAATAAATAAACAATACAGTCTGCTTTCAGGATTTATGTACTTTTAAATTATTGTTTTTATTGTCACATTAATACTTTTATTTAAATATAAGGTCTGAATGTTTATAACAACACTGAACATTTCTAACAAACTGGCTGCAGACAGGCTGTAAAGATGAAGCTGACTCTCTCAGTTAGAGCACACTGTGCTAAAACATCCATCATGTCGCTGCTTCTGCTTCTCTAATGATAATCTAATGAATCAAATCAAACCTACATGGTGTCCCGACTTCATATTACATCATGTTTAATGTTTGTCCTGTAGTTTAAACCCTCCAAACGTCACGTGAAGTCAGTTAGCGGCTAACTGCTCACACACTTCCTCAATCGAGCTAACTAGCTCGCTAGCTGGATTAGCCGTTAGCGAGCTAACGTTAGCTCCGTTTGAGCTAACAACATGACGTAACGTGACGTGGCTAAGCTCCCGTTTTAAAACACGCTGTTGCCTGTGACGTTATGAAGCGTTATAATCAGTGTCAGTGTGTAACGGACGGCTGCTGACTGACCTGTGTGCACACTCGACCCACTGACGGCAGAGCAGCTCCACAACAACAGCAACAGCTGCTGCAGGTCACTTCAAAACAAAGGTCCGTGAATGCAACACGCGCCTCCGAGCCAGCAGGGGGCGCTGCAGCATCAGTTATAATGACGACCAGTGACAGTGCACAGGTAAAGGTGAGGACTGATTTATTATTATTAAATTTATATTTATTATTATTATTTATTTGTATTTGTATTTTTAAAATTAAATTAAATTAAATTTTATTGTTGTAATTAAATTATAAATTATATTTCATATTTAATATTATATATATAAAATATATAAAAACTTTTAAATATATAAAATAAATATTTAAAAAAACAAACAAACAAAGCAAATTCAAGCGTCTGTCTGGATTTACTTTAACTTTATTCATTTATTTGTCTATTTATACATTTTAATCTGTTTTTTTTGTTTCTATTTATTTATACTTACTTATAGAGAGAGACGGGAAACATGCAACAAAGTGCCACAGGTCGGGACTCAAACCCGGGCTGCTCTATCAACTGAGCTAAGCGCCACCCCCTAATTATACATTTTAATGTGTTTTTAAAAATTATTATTATTATCATTTATTTATTAACCTACCTCCATCAACATCATGAGGTAAAGTTTCCTCAGTTTGTGTTTTTGTTAATAAAAGGGGTGAGTGGTGATATGAAAAGTGCTGTCAGGTAAAATCTGATTGTTTGATTGATGGTTTGATTGATTGATTGATTGATTGATTGATTAATTGATTGATTGATTAGTAACACCTGCTTTTCCTACAACAACAAATCAACATCTCTGTTGTGATAAAGGACTACAGATGACCACCTTCCTGTCCGAGTCAGTTGTGAAAAAAGTGTAAAGATCTGCTGAAGTAAAAATAGTTATTTAAAATAGTTACAAGTAAAACTTTCATTTAACATCTTAGTTAAGTAGATAAGTACATAAGTTCTTTCAAGAACATCGGACAGCTTTCGGACCACAGGCTGGAGTCAGAACAGACTGTACCAGCTGAGCCAAAACATAGAGCAGTTTTTAATACAGTATTATATATTACCCTATTAGATTATTGTTATTGTACTGTTGGGTGATTTAATGTACTTCATTGATCATCCTCTTACTTCATCAGTTTCTGTTTGTACAAACATTTTTGAAGATATTTGTATACTACTGCAAAACCAGTTTTCTATGATGATTAGTATCTATTACATACTGTGTGTAATTAGTATTTGATATATGTATTATGGATCGGGAGACTGTGCAAGAGCTTTTTTGTTTAAGCCGTAACAGGAAACATACAGGTGTGATAATTAACATTAATGATGTTCTGTTGCCTTTAGCACGGCCATTCATCCATGCGCTTATTATTAATGTTATTAATTATATCTGCCTCTCTGTGCACAAAGAAATATAATTGAATAGTCAAATTATTGCTTATTAATTAATGCAGAGCAGCAATTCATAAAGTGAGTCTCACTGTCGCCTCACCCTCCCCTTCCCCTTATGATGCGAAAAAAACCCACAAAAGATCAGTGATTAGTTTGTCCGTTCTGGGCTACTGAAACAGATTTTCCTGACGGACAGTGAAGTAAACTGCTGTAGCTGCTGTTAGCTAATGTTAGCTCAGTTTGTTAACCAGACTGCCCGGACTGTGAGCTCAGAGCACCCAGTGGCGTGTTAGTGTTTGTACCACAGCAGAGCTGGTGTCGTGCCCGAACAGGAGCTGTGTGCCTGTCAGTAGGCAAAGTACATTTTCAACTTTTTGCTGTAAAAGTTGAAATAAACGGTCATAAAACAGAATCATTTATTATCTTCCACCTTTTCACACATTATCTTGATGATCACATCGGCTTGATCTATGCTGAAGAGGCTGAAAATGTTGGCAGAACACATAAAACAGAGTCACTTGTAATTAGTTCAGGGATATAATCTTTTCCTTCCCGGACAGAAAGCATCGACCAAGAAGTTAGCTCACACTGAAGGTTTGTAATGAAATGTTCAGTCGGAGAATCAATTTGCAGGATTTGGACGGTTTCTCCTGTGAAGCGCCACAAACACAGAGACTCTCTTTGCTTTAACTGGAGGCGGCCCCGCTTTCTTTAATACAAGCTATCGTTGACTGAAACTACAGCTGCTGTTTGTTTGCTCCACAGTTCACTTTGTTCACGTTGAGTTATTCGCTCAGAACACTGTGCTCTACCGGTGTTTTAATGGATTGCAGTGGGTTGTTTTTGACAGCTGGACAGCCCGGAGCAAATAAAGAATCAGAAATGCTTCGGGACATACTGTATATATACACAGATAAAAAAAAAAAAGACAACAACAGAAGTAGTGTGTGGCCCCTCAAATCAAACTTTAAAACTCTGTATTAGATAACAAACTTATGGTTTATGTTTCTTTGAAGATGTTTTCGTTGAAGAAAGTTTCAGTGAGTTTGCACCGCATTCATTTTTTAAAGAGAACATCTTCGTTCAGAGGAGCATTTGCCTGAACTCTGAGGAAATACACCACGCACATGATGCAAGAGAATGTGCAAAGGAGCAATATATAAAAAGGCAAATTCAGTTATTCTTTTGAAATATGGTTGCTGTCACAGATGAGGCGCAATCCATCAAAACAAAAAGGCTCGCGCCCACGACTGGACTCTATACGCTATAAATCTACTGACTCAGACTCCGTCCAGTTTATTCCTTTTGTTATCTAAATGTAACTCCATGGATCTGTGCATGTACGCTGGAGGGAATTATAAGTGGACCCCAAGTCAAGGTTGAACCGGAGTCTGCTCGTCTGCATCATTTGTATGCAGCCTGAGACTGAGAGGGTCAACGCAGGGCAACAAAGCCTTTGCACACTTCATATGGCCCGCGGGTGTCCCATAACATATTCATGGGTTTGGATTTATACGAATTTCACTACAGTGTCGATTTACCTGCTTACTGTGTCAGATTTAAAGCAGCGCTACGTAGAAATGAATCGATTGTGATTTAGCGCCCCCCCACTTTCAGAGTGTAATCGCACTGTGGTAAATATGGACAGCTGTACGCGAGTTCTGGTTGAATTACTTATGATCAAAAACTAGAGAGTTGTCAATAGTGCAACAACACAAGAAATAGCAGCCAGCTGATATTAATTACTAGTCCAACAGCAGTCAGCCCAGCTTGGTGTCTGTCTTTCAGCCTTTTATTTCACCAAGCTCTCTTTGGTCTCTTTGCCTCTGCCATTTATGTCCATAGAGGCTGCTAAGCCCGCTTATATTCCTCCCTCGCCCAGCTCCTGTTCTGGCATGACCCTGTAAACTTCTTCTTCTTCTTCCCGGTGGTCCAAAACTCCTGTGGTACAAACACAAGCTCATAATCTCAGGCAGCCTGGCTAACAAACTGAGCTAACAGCAGCTACATTTGGCAGCAGTTTACTTCACTGACATCAGAGGGAAAACCAGAAAACATTTTCTCGATAGAATTCGATCCAGTTTCACCAAAATCAGTGATGAGAAAAAGGTGCAACCTTGTTTTAAACCCAGACAAAAGAACAGAAACGTCCTCTGGGCTTTTATTCAACATTAGTCACCTTATTTTGTGGACCGTCTCTACCTTGCTTGCAGATGCCCCGTCTCCACCCACATAAAACCTCTCACTCACTTTATATTTCTTTGTGTCGCCTAATGACTCCTGATCAAATGCCGGCCTGACACACATTCACGTGGATTTCAGACTGACAGAAATAGCGACAGCAGATGGAGGCAACAGCTTTATGGGAGGAGTACGAGAGGCGAGAAGAACATCGCACGTGCCCTCTTGATGCTGTAAGTGTTGACAGGATGACAGTTGGACTTTGCTGTGACTGGTTCAGATAAAACTTGGCACGTCTCCCGGGATCCATCCAAGTACACACTGAGAATCCAAACACACAAAACTCACCTACATTTCATGTAGCAATGTGTCAGATTTACAGCTCAGGTGCTGAAATGACCAAAAAAAAAAAACGTTTGTTATTATGCGGCCAAATAACTTTAATACTGCCGAATCGAGGACGTTGGCGTTAACTGCACACTCTTGACCAATGTTGTTAACCATACAAAGAAGACAGAGCACCGGTTTCAAAGGATAAAAGGACTTTGGGCATTTGGACAAAAACTTCAAAAGCAGAGTCTCTCATGTAAAACCCATTTGGAATAATTGGACATCGCACAGCTCTTAACTCCATCCTGGCACACGATCTTACTTATTCTCTCGCTGAAAAACATTATTTGGAAAAGTCTCGGGTCCTTGAGATATTTAAATCAGCTGGCATTCTGTGTCTGGAGGATTACCTCTGAGGATTACACACAACAACAGCACTGGATGTTTAATTAAGCGATTTGGCACACTTTTTAAAAATGTATTATTGTGCCTTTTATTATGTCCTTCAAGGCTTCAAAGTGTAACCTGCAACACGCGACAGTAACGATGCTAATGAGACTGAATATTGCATCCAATTATCACAGCGTGAATAAATTTAACAGTAAATGTTGTATTTATATGAATGTGTAGATTTGGATGTGAGCACGGATCCAAAATGTGCTTTCAAACAACAGACTGATGAGTAGAGCTTTATTATGCTAAGCTAAGCTAACCGTCTGCTGGCTCCAGCTTGATATTGAATCGTCTATTATCATCTGACTCTCAGCATGAAAGAAAACAAACAGTATTTATTCCTTTAAAACGTTCGTTACCTGTCTACAAAAACATCCTCTTACAGCTAAAAACTAGCATTCATTGGTGATTCAACACTGAGCCAGGATTACTTTCATTATCTTATTTATTTAATCTGTACAAAAACTGAAGAGAAACAACAAGTTTCACCAGGATTACTTCAATTAATTAGTGAGCTTAGGATGGAGCCAGGCTAGCTGTTCCTGTGCTGTTATTTCATTGGTTGAAATATTGATCATTTTTCTGCTGTATCTTAAAAACAGAAAAAAACTAACAATCTCAAGTTGTTTTCATTTGTAAGAGCATAAGATCCTCTTTGATTTGATACCAAATATGTGGCTTTTGTAGCTTTTTAAACCAACTTAAAGAACACCCCAATTCTATATCAACATAATAATACAGATTTCTGGTTATTGATGTGCACTTAAACTAAAGATCATCATCATTTTAATACACAGGGAATGATTTCAGACAAATGCTCCCGGTCGTAATGAGGTCGAGGGGTTCGATTTTGAAAAAAATCTAAGGCGCTTCACACCCTGATCAAAAAGCTATTTATAATTAAGATTAACATGCATAAATTGGCTCTCAGTTCTAATTTATCTTGGCTAATTGGCTCTCGTTTTTTTCTTTGACCTTACATGCAAACGAACAGATCGTCCCGTGTAGCAGCGTTCCCTACGGTATACTTCAGGAATAAATGAGGGGTGAGTTGACCTGCAGGTCTCCTGTAACTGTATCGTTCTCCTGATTAAAGGTTCCTGTATTTAATGTCCTGCACTCCACCTATTCATTAAACTACGGTTCAGCTGAACTACATTATGTATTCAGTCAACCCCAAGGGAATCTATAGCGTGGGAATGAGTAGACGTTTCCATCCTTTGAGGTTCATACTTCCTTGTTTTTGTAAACCGGCTTCAGTGTTCGTGGCAGTCTCTTATCATTTTCTTTGTGATTGGTTGTGGGCTTGTTATCTGTCTCAGCAGTCTGATATACTGTATGAAAGCACAGCAGCCCTTCCTGTCATCATTCCCTCCCTCTCTCGTTCTCTTTCTCTCTCTTGGTCTTTACTGTGTGCTGGGCTGTTTTGCTGCCGGCCTCACGCACAGCCATAAATCAACCATCTAAGAGCTGGGACCTTCTCTGCAAGGCCCCTCTCATTGATTACACCGAGCTCAGTAAGTGTGTCGTGATGAAGAGAGAGCCCAATTCAATTAGGCTGCCTTGCTAGACAGAAATACGTAGCATATGCTGCCCTGGATAAAAGGATGTTTTCAGGAGCAACGAAAAGAAACGAAGGGTGTAGGAAGAGAGGAGTGTCGCAGAGATAGAAGTAATTGGACTGTAATGATAACGTTCTGCAACCAGGGTTGTTTGTGTAAGTTTATAAAGGTTGTGTGAGTTCAGCTGAAGGAGAGCGAGGTAGAGTAACAGGAAACAAGGATGATTCAGGAGCCCGAGGCCGAGCTGGAGATTGGTTTGTAACCACTTTCAAATGGTCCTGTCTGAAATATCTAAACAGGTATTGAATGCATCACCATGCCACTCTTGGTCCTCAGAGGTTGAACTCTGGTGATCCCCTGATTTTTCCTCTAGCATCACCATGAGAGGAAGTGTATCCACAATTACTGGATAGATTTGAATTTAATTTAGTATTTGGTATGATATTCATGGTGTCCAGAGGATGAACACCTAATAATGACATTATAAATCCTCTGATGACAGTTAGCGGTTCACTATTTCAAAATCTTTCCATCAGGAGTCTGTAAGTCACCTCAGTAGTGTAACGTTATTCCCTGTTGGACTTGTTGGTTGTACTTGAACCCGGTCCGGTCTGACTTCTGAGCCCAGTTCTGTTGCCTGCTAACTGTATCTCCGTTCAATTAGCAGTTAGCTACTTTAGCAAGTTGTTAGGCTAAAGCTATCTGTTCATCAGGAAACTACCAAAAACTGCAGTTCCTCAAACGTCCACTTGAGTCTGGCTCCAGAAGTGAGTCAGTCTCCATAAGTCCCCATGTTAGACAGCAGAAATAAACATGTTTACAGCCTGGTACAAAAAACAGTTTTGGTCTCTGTAGCTAATTTCCCCGTTCATGACAACTGTACTGAGGGTGAATTTATATACAACTCACCTGTTCACATTATATTAAGGCTTAAAGTTATGCAGGATTAAGAGCGTGGATGATTTGATTGACAGATGGATGCTGTTATAGATAGTTTGTTCTCGTCAGCTACACCCACGCTCCACGTCTTTGTCCATTTTAGGATTAGCCGGGAAGTGGCGGAGGCAGCGTTGTCATTATGAGTTAGCATGCTGACCTTAGCATTTATCGCAAAACTACATCCAGCCTTGCAAACATGTCAGCATGACTGTCGACTCTTCGTCTTTTTATATCACGGATCTGTTCATGGTACAGCTCTGATACGTTTTCCGGGCGTTTGAAATTGACATTAGTTCCAGTGGAAAAAGCAAATGAACACGAGCCAGAAATAATTCACAACACTGGGCTGTATAATGAGTTTTTTTAACCATGCTGAAGCTCCTGCTAGCGCTCCGACAAGATTAAACATGTTTATATGTTAATGATATTAGTGCATACATAAGAAAGTGCTCACTGTTCTCAGGAGTATACTCTTAAATTGAATGCATGCATCCTAAAATTTCACAGGCAGAGTTTAAACAACCAGTGAGGAGATAAACAGACTGGAAACCCAGAGTCAAGACATTTCCTAATTTTATTGAACAACCCTCTTATACAGGACGGTAACTCTGGTGGCAGATAAGTCAATACTGAATAACCGCATCCATTTCTGTAAAGGCCAAACCGTGATGGATTTTTTCAATTTAGCATATCAGGGTGTGCGTTAATCTTCTGTGGTTAGAGATGAGCTATCGCACATCACGGAGGTGATTTATGGCACCAGAGCTGTTTGCGTATAAGGCCTCTCAATCTCACCATCTTTGGGGGCTTGAGGCGAGACTGTATGAACTCCTCCTGGATCAGATTGTGGTCCCACCTCTTTATTCTCCAAACATCCAACTAGACTGAGAGCGATCATGCCGACAGGGTCTACATTATGGCGACTAGCCACACTATTCCCACAACATTACAGCAACATAGTACAACTTTTCTACTCTTAAATAACAGATTTTGGTGAAACTGTGTCCTCTGGCCGCTCCGCCTCAACTCTCTGTGATTTTACAGAGTTTCCTGATGGACAGTGAAGTAAACTGCTGGCAACTGAAGCTGCTGTTAGCTCAGTTTATTAGCCATGCTGCCTGCTGGGACTGTGAGTTCAGAGCACCGGGGGAGCGTTTGTACCACAGGTGTTTTAAACCACCAGGTAGAAGAGGAGGTTTTCAGTGTCGTGCCAGAACAGGAGCTGGGTGTCCCCCCATGGACATAATGACAGAGGCAAAGAGACCAAAACGGATGTTGATGGCGGAAGCTTTCTGGTGTTTTGGACCGCTGGGAAAAAGAGGAGGGAATGTGGAAAAGCGGTGCTGAGTGAGTGTCGTGCCAGAACAGGAGCTGGGCAAGTGGGCACTGCAACCAAGCTCAGCAGCCTCTATGAACATAATGACAGAAGGAAAGAGAGTACAAATACATGAATACAGTGGGACTGATTCTGAAACTAGAGGCACTAGTATCACAAAAATAGCAATTTCTGTGCAGGGTTGAGTTATATCAGTTTTCGCCATTTCCAAATAGTCTTTAAATGAGTAAGTTTGGTCATACACTCTCTGTTTCTGTTTAGAAAGAAGCTCTTTTCAGCGTGCATCCTGAGTCACTGACAATAACAGGGATTTTGTGGAGAAGTGAAAAGAAATTCAAAATAGTTCTGCACTAAAAATGTACTCTCCCTTCAAATAATTGGAATAAATCACATCCATGTATGAGACAGTGACTCAAAAGCAATTTATTTTTCTATTCATGCTTTTATTTAATTCACAGCACTCACACACACACACACACACACACCGGAGGTAGAAAAAGAGACCCGGCGTTGCCACAGTAACTAACCTCTCAGCAGAGAACTTCATCTAACACCGGCAAATGACAGTTCTGTCCACACTGCCCGGCACCGCTGAGACAGACACGGATGATACTTACTCTTATTCATTGCACTAGAAACTTCGACCGAGAGAGCAGACGCCTTTTATCTACCCTCGTTAGACTGCGTCAGCCGGTCAGACAGATGTTCGGATATACAGATCATCAATATAAGGCAGATGTTCACATGTGTTCTCTGACTTATGTACATTGAATTTCAACCCAACCTACTCGATATAACACTCATTCATTGTCCCGTAAACATCATTTTTTCCCGTGCTTTGTCTGTTTTCCCATATTTGATGTTTTGTACATAAGTTGCAATCGTCACATCCGGTAATACTTGCTCATAACGGCTGTTATGGCTCTTATGATGGGAATATGTTTCGTTTTGCAAGTACTTGGTGATAAAGTTTGATGAAGTACAAAGTATTAAGTTCAAATTTGGCCTGATGATGGTGAATGGATGGGAAATCACACACTGATGATGCAGCATCAGGAGCAATCTGGGGTTCAGTATCTTGCTCAAGGAGTGGATCGAGCCACCAATCATCTGATCAGTGGACGAGCCATGTCGTTAAATGAAAAGTCAAGAAATCAGTAAAGTCAGTAGGCTTCATCCTCTTGGGGCCATGAAAACATGCACAAGATGAACTGAAACCACTACCTCAGCCTAAATCTGACCACTGACTGTGCTGTCCCTTAAACGCCCACCATCCGCCTACGAACTACACACACTTCCTGTCCTGGAAAAATATCTGAATTAATAAGAGCAGACATGCTTTTAAAAGCAATAAATTGTACTGCGCCGAATATAAAACACATTATCAGTCACAAATATACTGGAACTCCTGATTTCATGCATAATTTACATTTCATCCAAGAGCTTACAAACGATTTTTTAACTCCAGAAACTTGTTTCCCCCTTTGAATTATTTAGTAATATCACTCCGATGGAAGTTTTATGTCAGGTCATGATTAGATTTTATAGAGTTTGTGTTAAATTCAGTCTGTTGTGTGTTTCAACTTCAAAACTGCTGATTTAAACAAACTTTAACAGCATCAGAGGACAGTGAGACTTGATCGGAGTTGTTCTGCAGGGTTATTCCAGGTATTACAAGATGATTTTGACTTTTATCCTCATGCTAGCATTGAATTATGATCATTAAACATCAAGAATAAATCACATTCTGTGGACTTGACTGACTTTTACACCAGAATTAACGAGTCACAGAAGTCCCCTGAGAGAGGATGACTCTGCGATGTACGCTCCTCCTCGTGTTTTCAAGAAACAAAAATACAGTGATACCTTCGGTGCAAAGCTGGAAGGATAAATAATGCTCTGGTAGGGAGCCATTTGGAAGCAAAACAACGAAGCAGGGAGGGGGGTTGAGAGTGCCTGAGCGCCGGGCTAAAGCTCCTGCACTGATCAGCGCTGCATGATGCAGACAACAGAGGAGGAAAGAGGAGGAGGAGGAGGAGAGGAAGGAGGAGCGAGCGGGGGAACAGACTGGCTGAGGCTCAGAGCTCTCAGTCTCTCCTCTGTGCTTCGAGAAGCAGCTTCTCTCTCTTCTCTCTCTCTCTCTCTCTCTCTCTCTCTCTCTCTCTCTCGCACACACCAGCTTTCCGACTCTTTCGCCTGAGCTGAAGAGCAAACGCAGCGGCTGAGGGGCTTGCTCGCTCCAACTCCTCCCGCACCATGCTGCCCTGGAGAAGGAATAAGTTTGTTCTGGTGGAGGATGAGGCCAAGAGTAAACCCAAGAGCCTGGGGACGGGGCTGACCTATCACTCCATCCTCTCCTCTTTACTGCGCTCTTGTCCTGACTTGCTGCCCGACTGCCCCTTCGACTGGGTGGGCAGCATCTTCCACACCAAACGGCAAAAGGTGGAACTGAACAAAGAGGAGCCTGTTTACAATGTGCGCTACCTGGGGAGCGTGGTCACCATCACAGCGAAGGGAGACGGCTGCACTCAGGAGGCGGTGGCCAAGATCTGGGCGAGGAGCAACTACGGGGAGCAGAGTGTCAAGATGAGGTTATCGGTGGGGCCGCAAGGCATCCGGATGAGTGCTGACAAATCTGGGAAAAAGAAACCCATCCACCTTTACTCCCTGAACAGGATCACCTACTGCAACGCCGACCCGTGCCGGCCCAAGATCCTGGCATGGATCTACAGGCACCAGGTCAAGAACATGGCCGTGGTGCTCCGCTGTCACGCCGTCCTGGTTAGCAAGTCGGAGAAGGCCCAGGCCATCGCCCACAGCCTCTACCAGAACGCCACCTCCGCCTTCAGCGAGTTCAAACGTCTGAAGCGTCAGAGCGATTTCCGGCACTGCCAGCAGCAGCTGCTGGGCGAGGAGGCGGTGCCCCTGATGCCACTGAGGAGGCTGCTGAACGGGCAGTGCCACTACAGGCCGCCTGCTGACAACCCGGGGAGCGCCACCCGCCTCTGCTCCATCACAGAGGAAGAAGAAGAAGAAGAAGAGGAGGAGGAGGACAGCAAAGATGAGAAGCAGGAGGTCGAGGAACGACAGAAGGGACAGAAGGTTTTCACAACAAACACAGACCCAACTCAGTTACTGTCAGAGTTGGACATTGGGGATATTGCCAGACTGGAGCAGTGCCAAATCAACTTTGTCAGTGACAGCAACAACAACACGTTTACATTTATAACCTCTCTGGTGTGACAATAATTTCTGCAGCACTACACATTCCTCTCTTTGCCCTTCACTTGGTGGTGCCCCCTCTCAGGCTCCCTCGTCGCCCCCGTCCATGTAATGTGAAGAAGTGTTTACCAGAAACTTCTCCGAGCACCGGGGGGTTGGCAGAGGAGAAAAGAAGGCAGAAGATCGGTTCTGTGGGAGTTGTTATTATTATTTCTTTTGTCTATTCTGGCCCAGATGGCGGTTCTGACTGTAGCAGTTCAGGGAGGCTGCGTGTTTACAAAAGAGGGGCTGGTGATGCACAGACTAACGATAGCACAATGACGAACGAGGACGGCGATCTGACGCTGAGATCACTGACACGCGGGTCACATATTGATCACAGCGCCGAGCTGGGATTGTTGTTTATATAAGTCTTGTTGTTTTTGTGAGTATAATTAACGCCGTGTTTGCCAGCAGGGACATTTTTTTCTTCCCGGATCGACTTGTAATATTTTTTTAAATCAGGGAGGCTCTTTGTACGTTTGTGTAATTTTTTTTTAACGTCACAATCCTCACTGAGAAACTGAAACTGATGACAGACTGACCTTTTCTGAGTGCGTAACAATCAAGAAGAAGAAGAAGTTTATTACGGTTTTACTAACGATCACAGCCGGCTAATGAATAAGGCTGTAATTTAGGAAGCAAGCCATTCAGTCGACATGTTTATTGCTGTCATTTGTTACCGTCCTTATCATTTATGCATGAGCAGTAACCTTTTCATTTTTTCTTCTCCTCCTCATGTGACACATTTGATCCTTTTGGCTTTTAAAACGAACACTGTGATAAACGCTGTTCACGCAGCAGCTTATGTCTAATTTATGTAATATTTCTCCGTCGCCGTCAGATCAGTTTGCCATCGCTGTGCTCTTTCTAGCCAAGTTTTAATCAATGCAGTTTTTCCACATGAGCCCTTGCAAAAATGCATTTGGACCCTCGCAGTTTAACACTTTTGATTGACTTATTTCCTGTTGATTATATCTGCATTGTGATTATTTATGGAGATGAAGCTATTTATTTTCCAAATGTGATGAATAAAACTTCCCCTCACTTGGCTTTTTCTTCCCTTCTTGAATCTCGGAGGGGCCGACGACGGTAGATGTTTTCAGAGATGTTTTATTCAAATGAATCTTTTTGCGTTCCCCTCTCCGTCTCGTGCGCATTTGCATGTTTCTGATCTGCCTTACTTCAAAAGACACACACACACAAAAAAAACAACAACACACGATGTCAAAAACCTCCAGTCGCTCTCATCAGATGTTAATGTGGTCTGATAAATTTCTGCAGGCCTCGCACTGGCTTCTCAGCCTTTTTTCCTCAGAGGGGCAGCAATTAATCAGCAGATTGAATTGTTCGGGAAATGAACATAAAGCACCTGCCTCTGCAAAGACGGCTGTCAGGCTCTGACAGGAGCGAGTGATCCAAAACGTGGAGGGGGGAGAGAGAGAGACCGGGGAAGTTGACTCACCCATCAACCATTTTACTGCAAACATCAGCCATTTTAGTGATGACAGAGTGTTTAAAATGTTTCTCACCAAACATCGGCGGGATGTACGGCACGTTTGAGTTGTCCGCTCATCACTGAACACCAGTTAGTTAATTCTTTATGCTCCTGACTGTATCATCACAGTGTGGCGTCGCCAGTTCAATAAATTTATTAATGCACTGGGGAGTTAGTGATGTTAAAACCGTTTATGAATTCTGTTTAATTGTCTTACATAAGGACGACGATCAAAAGCTGTTTGATTTGACAGCTCGTGAAGAGGAATAGGTGCTGCTGCTGTGAAAGGGGATACTTTCATCTGGAACCCTTTGAGATCAATATTATTCTTTTTCCAGGGACAAACCACCTCTGAAAAACAACAGGATCTGATGTCAGAAGATAGATAATAAAAGCTTTTCTGTGTCCTTGCTGCAAATCCACAAGCATAACTGCAAAATCTGAATATTAAGAGGAGCCGGTTGTGTTTTTGCTGCTTCATAATCTCCGGTCAGGTCTACAAACTCCTGTTCTGCATAGATAAACACTCACACAGTGCGCGCTGTGATAAAGTCAGCCTGTTTGCTCAATGACGTCCACGTAGAAATGCATTGTGTCCGACACGCTGCCAGTGCTATGTTAACATGGAGTGGGTAGGCAGAGGAGCCGCCGTGCTTTTATGTAAACATAACTCTTGTCATGCGAGCTGAAAAGAGGGAGCAGATGGCGGCAGCAAGGTGCACGCTGGGCTTTATCACAGTCATCTCCCAGAATAACAAGGACTCAAGCCCGAAAGCTTGTTGTGTGCTTTGTCACATCTCAGCCACTGAGGATGCTCTCAAAGAGCGCCCAAATCTAATCAAACAAGCAGACGCCGGCCTGTCAGGTATCAAAAAAGACCCGTGCTGTGCCAGTTTAAAGCAGGCCGTCTTTGGAGACCCTCCACCACCCTCCCCCGTGCCTGCACACAGCTGTTCAAAAGGTTTTCTTATCCACATGCAGAGTCTGTGAGGCAAACACAGAGGAGGAGGAGATGAGTGACAGCACCGCGGGCCCACTCGTCTCCATCGCGACGGCGACGAGGAGCAGAGGAACAAAATGTGGCATCCCAGAGCAGCTGGCAGCAGGTGGCAGTCCGTTTTGTTCCAGCAGAGATCGGACGAAAAATAAATAAATAAATAAAAAGAAGTGTGAAGCAGCTTCTATCCAAAGATGGCAGAGAGAGAGAGAGGAAGTCCATGCAGGGAAGGATGGAGCGGATCAATGAGACTCTGCTCGAACAGAAACGAGACCTCGTAAAAAAAAAAGTGTGTTTCGTTTTTATGTTGCTGACTGCACACAAATTTTATTCCGCGTTATTTACTTTATGTCCCTGAAAAGGTCAAATTAAATGACACACTGCATTGTTTGTTCATCTGGAACGACACGCTGAAGTGTTTTCTGATCTGAGCCTCTCAAAATCTTTATGGACGCCGTATCCGTGACGTCACCCACTCAAAGAAACGACAACGCTGTTAATCCTGCACAACTTTAAGCCTTAATATAATGTGAACAGGTGAGTTGTATATAAATTCACCCTCAGTACAGTTGTCATGAACGGGGAAATTAGCTACAGAGACCAAAACTGTTTTTAGTACCAGGCTGTAAACATGTTTATTTCTGCTGTCTAACATGGGGACTTATGGAGACTGACTCACTTCTGGAGGCAGCCTCAAGTGGACGTTTGAGGAACTGCAGTTTTTTGACTTCACTTCACACCACGTAGGTTGCTGCTTGGTCTCGACTCCTCCTCCATCCTCCATCCATCTACAATCACGAGATTTTCCTCTCGACCCTCCTACAGTTCATCACCTTTAGGATTCTAAATCTACGTCCGCATGGGCGTGGTCTCTGTTAGTGCATGAAAGAGTTTTATGATGTGAGAACTACTTATTCAGAGCCTTTGTAGTCTTCCAACCGCTTGAGGCGCTTCTACACGACACATCGCATTCACCCGTTCGTACAAACGGCATGCGATGACGTGCAGGATGCCAGCTGCTCATCAGGAAGTAAAAATAATCGCACTCGCGATACTTTGCCCAAGGACGCTTCAACACGCCGCAGCCGACAGCCCGGTGAAGGTTTGGATAGTTTAAATGTGACTCATTTAAGGAAACGCTGGACCAAGTGTTTATTACTGTAACCATGACGACGAGGGTTGCAATAATATTTTGTAGCACAGCGTCTCCTCGGCTTCATTGTGATGTGACAAACGGTAATGTGCTCATTACTGGCCTCGCAAAATACCCACTGGGACTCGACGCTTGGTGAAAACTGGATGTTTTCCTCCCCAGTGGCCACATTGGTGATATTTCAGCTTTATCCAAACAGTATTTTTAGAGTTTTAAGATGAAAAAGACTTCAAGGATGAAGAGTAATTGGCTGATTTTGCAAATGTGTGTCTAGTTACCTTCTCCTCCTCCTCCTCCATTAAAGAGCAGCTACTTCCCTGAGCTTTTCTCTGAGGCCTTCAGGGACTGTCCCACACAGTGGTTATATAACACCGTCATCTGACCTCCCCATGTGCTAATAATTTCACCAGCCAGCAGAGGGCTTTGTCACTCGAACACACAGGCATCGTTTTGTTGTCGTTGCTGACACGACGGAGCCGTTCTTCTCCTTCAGAGGACGGTCTCCCCTTTCTGAAAATATTTGATGCTCCCGATCGTTTTACAGTCGGAGCAGAAAACTCCAGACAGAGTTACAAGTTCAAATGATGAGGCTATCAAAGCTAACAAGCATCATTTCCATCTCATGCATATCTTATAACGCATTCTGAGAAAAACAGAGTTGCGCACCTGGCAATTTGCAAATGAGATGCCACCAGTGTTTCTGCTGCTCAGCAGATCACACCGAGAGACGAGGAGGAGAGAGGGCGCTCGCTGCGTCGGGACAAACAACAAAACTGCACTCAACTGTGAAGTGCAGACCTCCATGAACCTGTTCTCAGTGCTGATGAAACCAAACTCATGTTATTCTCTGATGTCAAGGAGGCCACAGAAACCCCTTCAGTGGTCAAAACCTCCTGATCGATGATCAAATCGATGAAATCAAAGTTTTTTCTGTTAATGTAAAAATCAGACTTGTTGCTGCCGATATTGGATATTGGGGATCGTTTCTACGTGTGTGCCCGGCTTTACCGCACTTCCTCTACATTCATCACGAACTGTAAAGCCTCGCGGGCGCCCGATACGCCCTCAAGGATAACGCCATTGTTTGGCTGCCAGATGATTTTATTTCACACTCATTCATGAACATCAGCTTGTTTCGCGTCTACGTTACTGTCTGTTATTATGAATGGGCAACGTCCTTCAACGCTGTCTGAAATAACTCCGTAAAAATTATATGAACTCTTAAAAGAAGACATGAAATCTTCTGTTTACTGACTAGAAAAACATATACAGATTCTTTGCGTGGTTCTTGGGTTGCTCCCATATTATGTGTGTACCGTATACAGAAGTGTGACGGACAGTACGCTTGTCCAAATGTTCATATGGAAATTGGAAAGAGGGCGTTGGGTTAAACTGATATGGCACGTTTATATTATCGATGTTATGTGTTGTAATTATTGACGAAGAGACGTTTCTGAGGAGCATGCGTGAAGCTCATTGTGGTGGCTCTGGTGGTTGCCACCTTGGTCCAAAATCTACTTCCTCCTGAGGCGGACTGAATGAAACCTGAACAACTCATCTGTAACGACACCCACCTGTCAATCAAAGCGTCCACGCTCTCAATCCTGCATAACTTTAAGCCTTAATATAATGTGAACAGGTGAGCTGTATATAAATTCACCCTCAGTACAGTTGTCATGAGCGGTGAAATTAGCTACAGAGACCAAAACTGTTTTTTGTACCAGGCTGTAAACATGTTTATTTCTGCTGTCTAACATGGGGACTTATGGAGACTGACTCACTTCTGCAGCCAGCCTCAAGTGGACGTTTGAGGAACTGCAGTTTTTTACTTCTCAGTTTGCTGCAGCTGCTGTCTGTCTTGACCGGCCCTCTTTAGGATCTTTCCTGGTTAATTAAAGGTCAAATTAAATATTCTACAACACAACGTCTCCACTTGGGCTTAAAGCGAGTGAGAACTCATTAGACTATGTTGTCATATAATGTCTTGGGGCCACATGAGTCTGGTCCACACTCCTGCCTGCAAAGAAAAAAACAAACTTTAAGTGCCATTGAGAATAACTATACAGCTAACTAATTCATGAGAATCAGAGATTAGTTACTGTCATAAAACATTTATGGTTCCATCCCATAAAAAACATAATAAGTAATGCCAGAATTGTCTGAGTTGGGAAGTCATGCCTCGGGACATCTGTGCACTGCATTTTGTTTAATATTCAGAAAAGTGAATAATGTCCCTGTCGTCTCTTTCCTCCCTGGAACAGTGCATGTTTTCTTTTTTTAGGGAGGTAAAGCAGAAAAATTTATGGTGGAGAAACAACTGAATCCTTCAGTCCTGGATAGTGTCTCCGTCAGCTTCACAGCTCATCCCTTTTTTTTTGCTGCAGTTTATTGAATACGAGCCACAGAAGATACCCGGCCTGCCCTTTCCGTCACTATTCCACCATTACAGCTGTTTAAATTACCCTGTTCAAAATTGGAAAAAAGCTCTTTTGGTAATAATGTTACTGGTCATTTTATAAAAGCTACATGGGAGGAAATTTAATAACCCCGTCACACACCACCTGATGTCTTTGTCTCACGGGCTACAGCAGGGGAGCATTGCGGGAAGGGTGCACGTATCTGTTCTCCCCTGACGTCACTAGAAAGCCATTACACAGACTAATTATGAAATCAATAACCTTAGAGCACAGGTTTGGGTTTCCACAGTGCTCTTTTATGGCACCCCATTGGTACATGGTGGTGCTCGTGTCCTTGTGGTGGTGGGTGGGGGGGATCCGCCTAAATTGTTTTGTGTTTTGTGCGTCAGCTGCTTTGCTGATTGTGATGGCGAGATGTGGTTTCACGCCGCATCAACCTGCATCAACCAACACCTGTGATGTGCAATGATTGTCATTTTCTACAGACATCAGCAGTGTTCGGAGAAAAACACAGATTTGGAGTGAAAGCAACACTCTGTAGAAACTGATTACATTACTTATGATCAAAAACTCAAAGCCAAACATCAACAAGGTCTTTTATTTCACCAAGGTCTTGTCTGGCGGCTTCTTGCTTGCTCACTCTCTTCTCTTTATTTCTTAGCTTCTTCTGTCAGCGTCCTCTTCACTCTCGTCTCCTCTGTCATTATGTCCATAGAGGCTGCTGAGCCTGGTTACATTGCCCAGCTCCTGTTCTGGCACAACACTGGGCCTGTAAACCTTCCTCTTGTTCCCAGTGGTCCAAAATGCCTGTGGTAGCAACACTAATGCTCCCCCGGTGCTCTGAGCTAACAGCAGCTACAGTTGGCAGTTGCTGTCCATCAGGAAACTCACAGAGAGTCCCATAAAATTGATCCAGTTTCACCAAAAATAGTTGGTCCTGGTGGTTCAAACGAGCAGGCGACTCACAGTCAGTCCGAATCAGGCAAACGAGACGGCTAAGCAGAGTCAAAGATCTAAAAACAAGCTGTAGTCAAGAAGTCGGGCAGCAGGAAACAAAATGTCTGGACGGTTTTGTGCAAAGACGATCTGGCAGAGGACAACGAGGAGCGAGCAGGTACATTTAGCAACTGGCTGATGACGGGAACGAGGGGCAGCTGTGCCGGCAGATGGAGATCAGGTGGTGACTGAAGGCAAGTTTCCATCCAAATACAGCTCAAAAATTTTGGCCAAATTTACAGAAAATAAGCAAAATTATTTCGTGTTTCTATCCACTGCTATAAATATTTGATGTTTGTGCTAATTCTCCAGTCAAAAAGGGACACCATGAAGAAAACACGGTGGAAATGTGTCATTTCTGTTGGTTTAATGCACTCATTTATACTTCATAATGTCTCTTTCCTTTGCACATTAAGTGTTTCTCACATTTAAACATTTCTGCTCAGGTTTTATAGACGAAGAATAGACTGTTAATGAGAGGCTGCATTGATTTATAGCTTGTGGAACAGAGGCTAACATGGACGCGACATCAGGGCTCGAGAGACAGAGCACAATTAAGCCCCGTGAAGGGAGAACAATTCATCGCTCTCTTTTGGCTTTGTATTGCGTGAAGGTGCCTCTTTGTCACTTTCCGTCTGCTAACAAACAACAGAGAAACGCCTAAAAAGCTGCTGTGTGTTGGGGCGGACTACCAGCACGGTGAAGAACCGAGAACTAAGTGGATCTCCAAATGGAGAAAAAACTGAACCATTAAGAAGACAAAAGTGGATACAGGAAGTAAGATGTGAGCATCAGCAAGAAGACTGAGTGTGTGTGTGTCTGACAGACAAACTGCTGAGGTTGAGGCTAACTAAGCTGTGCAGGGATGACGATCTTTCTTTGGTTAATGATCCTGGCGAGGTGAGGGGAGAGTATTGAGTATTTCCTTTCCCCCTCTTGTAGACGTGCCGTGTCCAAAGTCGGATACTTCCATTACTGTGTACACTATGTCCTGTGGTAGTGCATTCATTTCAGCAGGGTAATGTCTTTATTTTAATTCTTCTTCTTCACCAAACTGCAACCATTTAGCACCGACATTTAACTGCCAAAATATAAATATAAAGCAAATGTAACTTTTATTTGCATATTCAACATAACTCCAGCAACTTCCTGAGCCATCTTCACGATGATGACGGTCCCTAGCAATAGTAGGTATAAGTATGGAAGTACAGCAATAGCTTGCTAAAAGGACATTAAACTGAAGCTGTCCTGAAGCTACAACCAGGATACAGTTAGTTAGAGTGGAAGCAGGTGGAAACAGCTCCAGGCTCTGTGCACAGATGAACAAAACAAGCTACCAAAACCTCTAAAAGTTTGCAGAACAGAGCAAGATCGTGTGAGAGTTTTAGCCTGTTTGTTGAACCTTTGGACAGAGCCAGCGAAGCTAACTGTCTCCTGGCTGTAGCTCCGTATTTAATAGACAGTCATGAGCGGTTTCAATCTTCTCATCTAGCTCCTCGGCAATAAATCTCTCAGCTGCTTTTCCTCCGTCTCCCCCCTCGCTTTCTTGTAACACCGTCACACGTTAATAAAATCCAGTGGGTTGCAGTAATGATAATGTACCCTTCCAGACGACATAATCCATCATAAAACCACAAACACAAACTCTCAGAGGAGTATTTCCACCAAAACGTCAAACTGTTCCTTTAACAAACACGAGACACGAGAGCAATGAGATGTCGGATTAGTCTTCCAAACGTGGCGAGGTGTTGTTGTGTTACTCCAATGCCTTTCCTTTCACCTTCTAACTGCTATCTCAGATTAATAACATCCACCAGGCTGCAATAAAGATAATGTTCCCTTTAGTCTGCTGCACACGGAAACACTACACCATTACCTCGTCGCTGAGAGCTCTGTATGTTTAACTCTTGCAAAACACCAAGGGGCCAACAGGAAGGCAATTGGCTGCAATTATCATCACATTCGCTGCTATTTTCAGTAACAGTGGAGGTGTGCTCGTCATTATACCTGTGGGTCTGATGCAGCAGCGTTTCTTTGAGCTCTTTGCTGTCTTATTAAAAGGTCTGACTAATATCGCCACAAAGCAGAAGCCCTTCGAGAAAGTTTGTGTCCTGGAAGTAAACAAGTCTCAAAAAATATCCCTATTTACCCCCGAAGCATTTTGTTGGACAGCGCAGAGGCAATCAGTCCGACATCCGTTGGTTTCCAAGTTTCCTATTATCTGGAGAGCGGTGAAACGAGGAGGCGGGGGCTAGCGAGGAATCACTTAAGCACACAAACAGTCACAAAAGAAACTGGGCCAAAACACACATGCATGAAAGGCTGGCGGTGTTTCATTCAGGTAGACGGTGTTTGAAGATGAGATGAGGTTTCTTTTTTTTCCTTTCTTCCTGTCTTTGTCGAGCTACAGAGAGTGGCAGGTGGATAAAGAGGGCAGTAGGAGTGGGTGTACTTGGCCGGCATGTGAGTGGGTTGGCACATGTCACAGAGGAGACTGTGTATGGACACGAGCCATGGCCACAGTACCTGAATAAACAAGGCAGCACAAAAACAAACAGGCCGGACCTCTGCAGCCTATTAAAGGGGACGAGCCGGGGGTATATTTCTAGCTACGACAGCTTTATTCCACTCTGTTCACTGCTGACCACCGGCGGCTGATTTAAATCTAACCTTCCCCAAATTGAAATTTTCCGTAAAAACAAAATAGTACAGACAAAAACAGCAACAAGACGGACAATAAAAAATATAAATATATATATAAAGACACACGATTGCACGATTGCAGACTCAACGTTTAGAGTATAGGTGTGAAATAAAGCTGAGTCATGCATTTGCAATGCCAGAACGAGCCCTTCGGTTTGCAGTGCGACCTAAATTCAAAGACTGAAGCATCAAGGCAACAAAAGACACTGAAGAAAGAGGTTAATATCTCTGTTAACGCAACATTATGTAACTTTTCTATCATAAAATAACATTTTAAATCATGTTTCACTGATTTTGGTGAAACTGGATCAGATTTTATGGAGAAAATGTTTTCTAGTTTTCCCTCTGATGTCCTCCGGCTGCTCCGCCTCAACTCTCTGTGATTTACAGAGTTTCCCGATGGACAGCGAAGTAAACTGCTGCCAGCTGTAGCTGCTGTTAGCTCATGTTAGCTCAGTTTGCTGTCCGGACCGTGAGTGTTAGTGTTTTCACCACAGGCGTTTTAGACCACCGGGAAGAAGAAGAGGAGGTTTACAGGGAATGCTGATGGGGGTGTGGAGCCGGTGTCATGCCAGAACAGGAGCTGGGCAAGTGGGCAATGTAATGGACATAATGGCAGAGGCAAAAAGACAGAAGAGGATGTTGACGGAGGAAGCTAAGAAGAGAAAAGGAGAGAGCCTTTAGTGGTTGGTGAGAGCTTGGTGAAATAAAAGGCTGAAAGACAGACGCCGAGCTGGGCTGACTGTTGTCGGACTAGTCAATAATATCAGCTGACTGCTATAATGCAATGATAACAAATACACGTGTACAGCTGATTTACCACAGTGGGATTACACTCTGAAACTGGAGGCACTAAAACAGAAAAAAAAAACAATTTCTCTGAAATGTTCTTTAATAAATGACACTGACAATCAAGTTGAAAGGCAGGATGAGTTTAGACTCTCCACATTGATCAAAGGAAAACACATTATCTAACATTTTTTCAGTTTGAAGACACGTCATGTCCTTTTAAATCCACTGAATCAAAGAGAGCGAGCAGGCAGCCTTCCAACTACAGAGGATGAATTGTCGAGTAAACAATGATGCGGATGTTGACTGATCTGATCTGACCATTTTTTTCTGCAGATATGTGAGAATACTTCAAATGCTGTTTGAAGAGATGCAGGACCAGAACATTTGCCGGTGACATCTTGGACAGCTGGCTTCAGAATCAGAATAAATTAGTTCATAGTTGGAGCCAATCAATAATGAGATCCCAGATGGCGTCAGGGATAGTCGGTTCAAGGCCTCATTCCAATGAATCTTTAATGTTTTGTTGATGGGAAATAATAATATCATATAAAACATGAAAAGTTCATGCAGTAGTTGACTCAAACTCATGTGGGGGCACAAGAGGGAAAGCCAGGTGATCCGTCAGGCTTCACGGACTCCACGAGAGATATTTTAGGCTGGGACTGTTACAATATGAAATTATCACGGCATCGTTAAATTAAAAGAAAATGTATCTTTAACTCGTGTGTCAGACACAAAGCTGGAACATAAAGAAAGATTATTAAACTGATTAATTTTTTAAATATGACATTTTATCACCAATACTGTTATATCACAACAGTCCTAGTCTGAAGCATAGACAGTTTGAGGAGCTGCAGTTTTGGCACTTCTGCACTTCTTCTTCTTGAAGCACTCTGCCCAAAATGTTTCATGACGTTGAACCTTCTGAACTGTCGAGGTACGTAAGGTACTTTTTTCTTTTTCCAGAGCTAAATTAAATTAAACGCCTCCTCCAAAATAACACAGATATTTAACACACCTACTCAATATGACATTTCCTAAAATCTCTCATTCTTCTTGGGCTCTTTCATCAGTCTAATGTTTCCCTGAGCAGAGGTATTGCGTTCCACTTGGATAAACCCATTATGCGATTTACACGCATGACGAATCCCTCATGCTGTCTCAGACAGCGTTCGCCGCGTTCGCTCGGGATCAGCAGGAAGTCATTATGAAGACTGCCAATCTCCACGGGGTGCAAACCTTGAAGCTGAGGTTAAAGGGGGACGTCATCATCGGCGGCGTGCTTCAGTAAAGGATAAGGTGGATTAAAGATTCAACACGTTACATCACACGAGGCTTTATGTCAGGCTGGGAGAGGTGCAATGTTAGCTCTGTTTATTTTTAAGAGCAGTGCGCTGAAAGTTCAGGCGTCTGTAGATCCCACGGCTCACGCACTCGAGCAGAGTTTCTTCATATTTTCGGTCCAGGTGGTGGAGGTTAGCGCCCCGTCGCTGCATGACAACTCTGACACCAACTCTGTAATGCTAATTCATTTAAACACTCATCATCTCCTGTGTCTCAGTTAGGTAAAATCAGACAGCCGTCGCCAACAGATCACTCAAAGAAATGTTCCCTGAGTATCCTTCTGCCTCTTTCACATGCTGAGCTTAATTTCTTTCATTAAGACTCTTCATTACCTTTCACAGGTAGAGGCTGATCGTGCGTCGCTGAAGTAGCATCTCACTTGAACTTGATGTTTGAATCAGCCTCGCCTGCATATTTCTGGACATATTTATGGAGACGGCGTCTGACTGTGTGTGTTCAGACAGAACAGAGGTGATTGGATGCAAATTGAAGTGAAGACGTGTCTGTCGGAGTTGAAAATGTTTCAACTGGAGTGAAAAATGCCCCGAAGCTTCATGGATTTATAAACGGACGCGAGGAAGACGGAGAGAAACGTTCAGTCAGTCTGAGCTGTGACAAAAACACACGGTGAACATCTGTACAGACGCTACATTGGCTGTTTGGAGCAAAGACTTTTTGCCTGTGACAACAGAAGTGCCAAAAACTGCAGTTCCTCAAACGTCCACCTGAGGCCGGCTCCAGAAGTGAGTCAATTTCAACATCAGATATTCAGAGATCTTTCTGTGTCCTGTACCGCTTTAATTTATCCAGCCTGCAGTCACCCTCATGAATACAGACAAGGCTTGTCAGTTTTATCAGCTTTGGAGACAAATGAGATGGGCGTGAGCCGAAGTATTCAGCCGGGTAACTTGCAAGACGGAGGAACAGCCGCTTGTAAAAATGTATTTTGTGTGCGAGGATGATTGAGAGGACGACGAAGGAAAGAAAGAATAAAAATAAAGATTTTTTAAATCGCATTTAAATCAGATTTCTGTTTCATTCGGAGCCCACACAGTTTTTCTTTCCCCCAGAAGGACACGAGTCTGTCCTCAGACTGGATCCGGCCTTTGATCATCGAGTGCCGATCGACTGTATATATACACCGTTACATCAGCTCTGTCCCTGCACACCGGCTGCACGGTTAACAGATGAATCAAATAAAAAGAAATGGTCAGGTCACTTATGTAACATTGCACTGTCTGATCATTTAAATGCAGCTCAATAAGACGATGGTCGACTGAAGTCTTTCTTCAGGTGTCTTGTGTTACTTCACTTCTTGTCTTTGTCTTTTTCCCACCTGTTTTCTGTCACCTGAGCTTAATTAGTTAATCCGTCCTCAGGTGTTAGTCTTTTACTTGTCAGGTCATCTTTTCCAGTCGTCCTGTGTTGCATCACATTTTTATACCCCTAGTGTGAGTCTGTTATGTATTTAAGCGATGTTGCATGATGCAAACACAAAACTGACAAAAGATATCTGCTGAAAAAGATTTTTTTTTCTCCCATGGACAGATTTAGCTACTAAGTCAGTGAATTCACATTTATTTTTAAGACATGAAGTGACATTTTAGATTTATTCTAATTTATTTACATGTTATACATGTTCGGGTATGACAATGTGGAAATGGCAGACTGGACTTCATTCACTTTTTTACCTAAACACGCCTTGTATGGAATTATATTTGTGACTCTGCAATCTGCTCCGTGCACAGTAATAACCTCTGGCACTCAGTTGTTCCATGGATTTATTGTAAGAACTGCATACCGGATATCTGCAGAGCGCATAAGCCAAGAAAGTTTTCTAGCCTCCAGGTTTGTTTCTGTATTGTGGCACAGTGGTGAAGGCAAGTTATCCAAAAACACAAATGAATAAAGCATGGTGTGCTGGAGAAACGCTGTGCTCGGTGATTTAAATTTGATAACATCGAACAAGCAATTTATTGAAGATTCTGTTTCTCACATTTAAACCTGCAAGAAAAACAGATTTTCTCAGGCAACATGGAGAGTCAATTTTTTTGTGTTTCGAGCCTATAAATATTTACTCTGCTTTTAGCTTTAAAAACTATCAAGTCGCCAGCTTTGCTAACAGCCAGACATCAAGCAAGGTCAACAACACAAGACGTAGCAGCCAGCTAATATTCCTTACTAGTCCAACAGCAAGAAGCCCAGTTCACTCCTTCTCTCCTTTTCTTTTCTTAGCTTCCTTCATCACGTCCTCTTCCTCTCATCCCCGGAGAGGACGTTACATTGCCCACTTGCGCAGCTCAGGTTCTAGCACGACATCGGCGGACCCAAAACATCTGTGATACAAACACTAATACTTCACTGTCCATCAGGAAACTCTGTAAATCACAGAGAGTTGCGTTACATACTTCTCCCGACCCGGAGCCCAAAGTTACATAGTGTGAGGACAGACGTACGAATGACAGAGACACCGTTCACCTGATCACAGCTTTAACTAAGCTGCATGAAATCAATGATAGAAACATCAGCGTAAGTCTTAGTTTTGCATTTTCTGTCTTGACTCTGCTTCTGTCTCTGGCACACTCTTCTTCTTCTTTGCTCAGCCTCCCGGTGGATATGGATGAAATGCCATCTGTAGATTTGTGGCTAACAGGAAAGCCTGAAGGCCCGGCAGGTTTGTGAGCAATCCAAGGACCTTCTCCATTTAGCCATGAACCAGGCTTTGCTCTGCAGTGTGTCCTTTTAGCTTCCCAGGGACTCTTCAGGCGGAGACGGCTGCCGCTCTGTGCTCAGCAGCCACGCAGCTATGACCCTGAACGCCACAACAGAGCTCACAGCCAGACAGAAATATCAGCATGTGACAGCCTCAAAAAAAGTTAGATTTGAGCTCATAAAGGAAAGACACAGTGCTACATCCACAACAGCTGCTCTATAAGGCTGCACTACTACTTAAGATAATGCTGATATTTAGCACGTTGTTATACCAGCGTAAGCCTGATTCAAACCTGGCCCTCACAGAAAGGTGGAGATGTGTTCAAATATGGCACATATTTTCAATCAGTCTCTCCTGGAAGTCATTTATAGAGTCTCACTTGTTTGTTGACATAAATATCTGTGTGAATAATCAGAGAACAGAGCTGCAGAGAGACGTTCAAACCTCCACACAGCTGGCCAATCACGGTACGAAGCGGGTGTGAATATTGATGTCGATGTATGACTAATATTAAACGGATCGCTGTTGAATTTAAGCACTTCCAATTTTTAGCACCATTCAACCGAGCTGCAACCCCTGTCGTTGTGAAGTGAAGCCAAAAAACTGCAGTTCCTCAAACGTCCACTCGAGGCTGGCTGCAGAAGTGAGTCAGTCCTCCATAAGTCCCCATGTTAGACAGCAGAAATAAACATGTTTACAGCCTGGTACAAAAAACAGTTTTGGTCTGTTTCACAGTTTTAGTCTAGACTAACAGCTCCAAATCTTTCTGAATATGTAGAAAATAGAGAAATTCTGGCTGTTTAAGATGTAAAAAAAAAATCACATAGTTGATATGCAGAAAGTTTTTTTCTAACTTGTAATGAGAAAAACACCCCGGTGACCTCAATCTGTAACTGAAAATTTCTCATTTCAAAAAAAAAAAAGGTGCGTAGTAACATCTGTTCGTGTCGGATTCACCAGCAGCTCTGCCTGGAGAAAAATCTAAATGGATGCCCGAATCTCAGCACATCCCTCCTTCCACTGATAACAAGGCCGGTCGTCAAGTCTCACACACACACACACACACACACACACACACCACACAAACCGTCACATTTTAAAAATGTTGTCACAATGTAAAAGAGGAAGAAAAAAAAAAGAAGTGCGATAACAACCCGACTAATTGTTAGAAACAACAAATCTGACAGAGAGAGATAGGCTGAGACGCTGCTGTCTCCTCTGTCGTGCTGCTGTGTTTTTTTCTGGCAGTTTATTGCTTTCTGGGAGTATTTCAATGATGCGTACTGAAAACAATTACCTCCAATCATGCTGGGGAGGGAGAGAGTAGCAGGATGTGCCGCTAACAAGGCATTTAACAGCAGAAAACGAATGCTGCAGTGCACACAGCGAGCTACTTCAAGACTTTATTACTCATCCATGTAGACGATTTGTCGGGATACAGCAGGTATGGTACATCCTCCGTGATGACCTGAGAAAAACAACTTCTCTAGACCACTGTGGGTAGGACAAATGAGTATTTATACATTTTGACTTTTTGGTTTGGGGCACATTAACATCTGAAATTTTATTTGAAACCAAAACAGCCGAAGCTCCTTCTGTGAAATCATCAAGAGACCAAATGTGGAGCCGCTTCACTAATAATTAATGCAGATTTTTGGGGGACTGAGAGTTTAGCTCAGAGTCTCTTGCATTTAAATTAGCTTTCATTTTATTCTTTATTTTTGGACTATAGCGCTGGAGGACTCAGAAAAACAGTTATCTCCACTGGACTTTCATTAATCGTCGGTGAAGCAGCTGTTGGATTTGACTTAGTAGAAAATCCACAGAAATAATGTGACGCCACACGAGCCGTGTCGTATTTCTTCAACAGTTTCAGCTGCATTTTATTGAAAATTCAAATCAGATCTGGCTTAAATATTTACTTCCACTTCACTTTTGTCCACACGGATGAAAAACATCTTACTCATCAGACAAGACGACATGGCTCTGAGCCTCCACCGCCATATGCCGAGCTCACCGAGCATATGCTGTGAAATTTTTTAGGGCACTCTCTCTCTCTCGTAGTTATGGCTTCTGAGATTAGTTTCTAATCTGAGTTAGAGGTTTGGCCTATCCCACAAGGAACCAGCGATGAAGGAAGTCGTTCCTTGAAGTTGATTGGCTGTAAAATATGCAGAGATGAAGACGGAGGGAGCTGAACATAATCATGACTCAACTGCTTCAGCTTTCCCATCAAACCAACGCTGATGTCAGTTTAGGGAGTACTAGAAGTGCCAAAAACTTGAATATTGTCGATGTAATCCTGCAAAACTAAATTAAAAGAGATATTATATGAAGGAGGCTTTTATTTTGCAGATATTAACACTTAAGTGGACATTTTTAGCTCAAATTTAAACCAGAAGATGTAAAAAAAACTGTCCAGATAATTAATACGACACCCAGTTATTTAATTTAATTACTAATACTTTGTCTTCGTCAGCGGTTGTAATCAGTGGATTAACCCTGGTGTGTCCTAGTCTGAGGTTGGAAATCCTGCAGAGCTATTAGTTGGTATGGAGGCTTCGCGTCAGCCCACTCCAGAATAAATTGGATCCGAAGGATTTACGGCATACCTGATTGCAGCGGCTTCGGGGTAATGAGAACCTTTTAAAGTGAGATTGCCTTTGGGTGGGGACGCCGCCGGAGGGCCCTAACCTATGCCCCCATCCCCCCTGCATGCGACTCTAACAACGCTGCAGACATTTTTCAGTCTGCTTCCACCCTCGTCAGATGGAATAAGCACACCTGCCTGTCACGGTCCCACCGGAGAGAGAGATGGTCCCGACTTCCCCCCATTCAAGCAGACCTGCTGTAAATTCGGCAGCAGTCATATCAGTGCCTGGCAGCGGCTGCGGCTCAGCTAATCTCATGAAGCTTTAAACAATGTGATTGTCAGAGGCAGGGCCTGCCAAGCCCCTCAGCTAAGCCAGGTCTCCGAGTGGCAAATGATCCCCACTCGTCTCTCTCTGCTATGCTGTGCTGTGCTGTGCATCAGCCAGATGTGGAGTGTGGAAATATGACGGAAATTCATCTGAGTGCTCGAAGCAAGTCAGCTGCAAAGCTACAAAGGGACCTCGTTCCTTCATCTGTTAGCCACGCTAGCTGTGTGGCTGCAGGGATGGTAATGTCGGTCAGTGCACCGCTTTGATCCACACTGAAATATCCAAACAACTGTTGGATAGTTGTTGAGGCATTCATGGTCCCCAGAGAATGAGTGAGAGACCTAATGACTGATCCCCAGTAGACTGCATCCATGGTGTTATCCACAGGCTTTGAAGCAGCATCCACCCAATCAAGAGGCGTCCACGCTCTTAATCCTGCATAACTTTAAGCCTTAATATAACCTGAACAGGTGAGTGGTATATAAATTCACCCTCAGTACAGGGAAATTAGCTACAGAGACCAGGCTGTACCAGGCTGTAAACATGTTTATTTCTGCTGTCTAACATGGGGACTTATGGAGACTGACTCACTTCTGCAGCCAGCCTCAAGTGGACGTTTGAGGAACTGCAGTTTTTGAGGAGCACTCGATCTCAGAGCTAACTTTATAACTTTTCAAACATCAATGTTTTTAAACGTGTAAGCACATTCATTTTTGGTAAGAACTTGGGCAACATTTTAACTCTTAAGTCTCTGAGTTCTCAAAGTTGGAAATCATTGAAATCAAAATCGCTGTCATCTTAATCAGCTCCACATAATCTCCCTGAGGAGTATTCGGCCTGATGCTGACTTTCATCCCATTAACCAGTTTTTATTTCCTTCACTAAAAATGGTCGAGAGGATGACAACATCCATAAATAGCATGCAGAGTCTAATGGCTTCAGTGACGCAGACTTTGGTCTCAGCGTGTGGACATAGCAAGTCAGACTTTTTGTTCTCGAGTCACAGCAGTGTCATTCACGCGTCTCTGAAACGCTGAGGCGGTGTGGACTGACTAATGTGGGGCTATTTATGGACGTCAGCGAGAGCTTCATGATTAACTATGTCAAGTGTGGGTGGCGGTGCTTTCACACACACTGGGAAATTTACACCATACCCTTCCTCTCCACTGATTCTGCCCATTTGATTTATCTAATGGCTTCGGTACCTCATCTGCAGCCGGCCTCCCCGGTGCCCTTCACAATATACGAAGGAGGGAAAAAAACAAGAAACATACGCTTCATAATCAAGAAGGACAAACACGGATTACAATCTGGTCTGATAAACACGTGCATACATTTCGAAAAGACACTGCTTACGTGCTGATGCATGGCAGGCATGATGTTTAACCATAGTTTAGTGTGTTAGCGTGCTAACATTTGCAGATATTTGACCATGAACCAAAGTACTGGGTAACTTGAAATTTTGACCTGATGATGCCGCTAAAGGAGTGACCAGAGTTCATCCTGAGGGGAACATGAATGTCAAAAACAAATTTCATGGTAATCCATCCAATAGCTGCTCAGATATTCCTCTCAAATCTTAAATATTAGCCTCACAACGTTAGATGAAAAGTCAGGAGATCATCAAAGTCAATAGGACACATCCTCTGGTGACCATGAACAGCTACAGAAAATGTATAAAACCTTCTGGTAACGGGATGCTGGGATATTTTATTTTTAACTTTGACCTGATGATGGAAATACTTAAAAAGCCAGTGGATGCCTGATGTTGTTAGATTCATCCACTGGGGAACTCGAATAACACAGCAGTAAACATTTCACACTTCAGAGTCTGCATTTCCCAGCTCAGTGCATTCACTGACTCTGTTCCACTGATATCAGGACAATCACACCAACCTGCTACTCACGGCATGTAACCAGACACAGGTGAGAGGTAATCAGGGACAGGTGAAACTATTTAGGGAGGAGCAGACACTCAACAATGGAGGGCAAGAAGTAAGAAGAAGTACAGACACGAGGGGAGGATTCAAACAACTCTGTATTAAACTGCTTTTACTTTTGAGAAGAGAGTTATTCTAGAATATTAGTGCAACTTTAACGAGGTGTACAGACTCTACTCTCCTGTAGATCTTTGTGCATTTTTGTTGAAATGCATTAAAGTTCTCGACACGGCATCACTCTCGTCATTATTTCTGCCCAACATATTCATCACATCAAAAAAAACAGCATTATTATCATCTCACATGCCACCCTGATGAGGAGACGACAGCCGTAACATCCGTTGACTCAACGCGGTGACGAATGTACTCTGATGTTCACGCAAACAGTCATTTACATATGTTGTGTGATCACAACAGCAGTCTGTAAGAACAGGTTGAACTGGCAGGAACAATTCTCGAGTCTTTCGAATCATCATTTTCTGCAGCTGGATGTCCATATTTCACCTTCATCTGCCTCTAAGACGTGCCGTATTACCGTATCTGTCTTCAGAATTAAATAATCTGTCGTTAGTAATAATATAATGTCAGCCGGGTTTCCACTGGGCATTTGTGTGATTCACATTTCGGAGCCGAAGTACAGTAATCACCTGAGAGAGGACGGAGAGTGGCTGTGCAAATGTCAATTAGATATTGCCCGTCAGAGCTGAGGATGAAAATTCTCCTCGCCAGCTCTCCTCACAGTCCTCACGGGGAAGTGTGGACGGGAAAAACAATAAGTAAGCAAAGCCCTAATTGTTCCATACAGCAGTCAGGTTTTATGAACTCTTCCTACCTCGGAGCTGCTCGAACCCCAAAGTGTTCTGTTCATTAAAAATCTGCCTCTACAAAACACATCTTGAGCCTCTCTCTGAGTCGAGATCAGACACGCAGCTTCAGTTCAGGCGAGAGAGTGCAATGTTTTTCATCCGCATGCGGCTTTGAATAATATATGACAGAATGTTTCTTGACTTCATATATATTATAATAAAGCTTTGTACACTTCACCACTTTAAACCCCAAATTTACATACACACTGCGGTACGTGCAACGCCTGGAAAGCTTTTTTTTTTTCCCCCTCAGTCGGCCTCTCAGCGTGAGGAATGGCATCCTCACCCTGCCAGTCAGCTGGACTCTCTCCAGGCTTCAAGTTGTGTGTTTGTGTCCAAGCACTGCGGTCACAGACCAATCATGAGGAACAGCTATGGGACGTGATTTAACTCTAACTCTGGCGTTAGTTAAATCAGAACTGGAGAGTTCGACGTTTCATCCGATCACCTGATGGTGATGGTTCTCCCACAAAACATACTGCCACAGTTTGAACATTTATTTACTTTAATTAAAGCAACATATAAATCTGAAGTGAAATCTCTGATTGTTATGGCGGTTAGGGACACCGACGTATGTCTCTGTGAGAGAGGTCAGAGGATAGAGCTGTCTCATCCCTCAGCACAACGCAACATCACGGTGAACTGTACCTTTTACTGTAGATGCATTGAGTGTGCCCGTTTATGAAGACACAGTAGTTGTGTCACTCTGATGAGGGATATATATAGACGAGCAAGAGAGGACAGCGTCTTCAGAATTGAGGCAGCATCATGTCGTGACAGGCATATTGATAAATCCTCCGCTCTCCTTGGCCAAGCGTCAAAAACATGTCAGCATAAATCATCTTGGACTCCTGTGCACTTCATCCTCACCAAAAAAAACGACTTTTTTAGGTTTAAGGAAAGACTGATAACACCGTGTGAATCTGTGGCATGCGAACATTTAGTGTAAGAGACAAAGAGAAGAGGAATAAAGTCAGCAAACTGTCACATTTTATTGCTCATGAATTGAACTTTTCATTTGCACAAGGACGAATGTGGTCTTTTACATCCAGTGTATACATCAGCCAACTTCTAAATAAAGTGCACCAATTTGAGCATTTTTATTGCATCTTATCCGACACAAGTATTATAAAATTCTATTACCCACATGGGGTTGGAAGTATAATATACTGTAACTTCTCCCATTATCGTGAGTGTGTGACTCACGACTATAAAAAAGACTGAAGCCTTTCATTCTTTTGTATATCAAAGGGGGGGGGAAATGCTTCATCGCTGCCATCGTAGTTCCCGCGCAGCTCGTGATGAAAGCCTCTGTGAAAATGATAGAATGAGCTGGAGTTAACTCGATACAGCTCCCCGTGGAAATTTCAGCTGACTTGACTTCTTTATTAAACTCACAACCAACAAATATTTATACAACTACAAGGATGCACGAATCGGAGATCTCTGCAGAGAGCGGCTCCCCCGGTGGAGGAGCGAATAATGAAAGAGGGGGGGGGGGATCAGCTTCTTTCCTTTCCTCTATATTTTTGACTGAAAGGGGTTTTAAATCTCACCGATGGTACAAAGGAGACAATAAAATGCTGTGAAAAGGACAAAACAAGAGCAGATTTGAGGGGGGGGGAAAAAAGGAGCTTAAACAACGACGATGTTACATAAAGAGGAAATAGGTCAGGACAAGTGGAATCAGGAGTGGGAACCTCTCCTCGGAGTATGCATATAGAAATATCAAAAAGAAGAATCCCAAAGCGGAATTATGAATTTATAAACCTCGTGGTTGTTTTGACGAGGCAGAGCGGGGTGAAATATTCACATTCACAGCTAATAACTGAGAGCGTCGCAGCCAGAAGCACACAGTGGGTCTTTAATTGCATTAAATATTCAAATGTAGTCACATCAGCTTTCTTAAGCCAAACTACAACAGAAAACATAAAATAATCTGGCGGGACCTGCTTGGATATTTTCCCCTGCATGCTAATAAACCCTGTGCAGCCTCTCGTATCATCTCTCGGTCTTATAGGAGAATGAATGCAGGCGTCTTGTTATGATTTAAAGTGTGCTTTGTGTTGTGCAGCCAAGTCTCTGAGCTCTGAATGTGACATTACACCCTTGAAGTTTGTTTGTCTTGTGCTGGCACTGCAAACTGTTGAAGAGCTCGGCGCCTCTGTGAGAGAAGAAAGGGCAAATTTACATTTCAATTTAGCAGCTGGTAATTAAGCTACACAGCAAAAAGCTCCTCCGTAAAAGTCTGACTCAAAGTTAATTGTAGATTAAAAATAAAAGCGCTCGCATTAATGGACTCCCACAAGTCCTCACACGCCAAAGTCGACGCTCGGATATGAACGTCGGGCTCAGAAAGCATCGTCACCCGTCACGCTGTGGCGCTTTTTGTTTTGTCAGTTCAGTAAGGCGTCAAGAAATGTCATCAGCCGCACGATGGAGTTTGAGAAACCAGCAGTTTGTAACGACTCTCGCGTCCATCCAATCATCTCTCTTGATGAGCGCCGAGCTTCATGCTGGTTAATGACGAGTTTATTTATTTATTTACGTGGCTCGTGAGCTAATTTTCACAGTCATTACTCTTCTAAACACAGTGTGACATGTCATTAAACGGAAACGTGTCTAGTCTGCTTTCATATCACTCCTTCCTGATGAAACACAAGCACTGTGGTGGCAGTGAACGTGCTAAAAACTTAATGGATGTAAGTATCTAGCTTTGCCTCAGTGGGCTTTATCTGTATATGACACCTCAATTCACATCAGGAAACTCCTCCAGTAACAGCAGCAGAGGAGTG
This sequence comes from Nibea albiflora, assembly GCA_014281875.1. Classification (NCBI taxonomy): domain Eukaryota; kingdom Metazoa; phylum Chordata; class Actinopteri; family Sciaenidae; genus Nibea; species Nibea albiflora. The sequence continues at coordinate 23,523,271 of CM024793.1, read as the reverse complement.
AACCCTCTTTTAGGATGGAAAACAACTAAAACCATTGGATGCATTGCCATGAAATCTTTTACAGTCATCCATTCTCCCCAGAGGATGAATCCTAATGACTTTGGTGATGATTGACTTTTCAGCATGTTGACATCTTTGGTTTTCAGTGACTACTCAACGACTGTTGAATAAATCGGCGACACGTGCGTCAGGCATTCATGTTCCCCTCAGGATGAATTGTAATAACTTTGGTGATCCCTTAGGAAACATAAACTCCAAACTCTCCGTCACTTTATTGGTGATGCTGACAAGAATCAGACTGAGATGACTTTTGGTTGAGGCTTCCATTTATTCAGTCGTTGAATACGTTGACTTACTTCTTGTCTTACCCGTCTTCTACGCTTGTCCAATAAGAATCGTGTGTGTTCCCGTCACCTACAAGCCTAGACTAACCTTGCATGATCAAATTAAAACACCCGGTGCCGTAAACAGAAAAAAGCAAACTCCTCTGCCCCACCACAGTTACTGCTGCCAATTGTAGCTGCCGTTAGCTCAGTTTGTTAGCCGGGGTTAAGCTAAGAAGAGAAAAGGAGAGAGTGAGCGAGCAAGAAGCCGCCGGACAAGAGTAAATCTGGGACTGACTTTTAGTGGTTGGTGAGAGCTTGGTGAAATGAAAGGCTGAAAGACAGACGCCGAGCTGGGCTGACTGCTGCTGGACTAGTCAGTAATATTAGCAGGCTGCTATGTCTTTTGTTGTTGACCTTGCTCAATGTTTGGCTGGTTTTTTGATCATAAGTAATGTAATCATAAAAAATTGTACGTACAGCTGTCCATATTTACCACAGTGGGATTACACTCTGAAATTTTAAACCTTTGTAATCTTTATTTACGTTGGTAGTTTAAGGAGCTTAAAGGCTGCAACCACACACAGAGTAAAAAAGGTGATTGATGTATGTCGCACTTTCACTTTCGTGATGTACAAGCCTAAATGGAGTGCCGATCCTGTTGTTAAATGACCCTCTGTGGGTTTCCACCAATTGTCCAGTTTCACAGGACAGACTTCCTATTAAGAAGCAGCAGCTGGAAAATGAGCAATCTGAGCGAGGGAGCCCAAGTGAGACATTAATGTAGGGGGTGGGAAAGAGAAATGGTTTGCAATTCTCTTCTTCCTCCTAAGACACACGCGTGTACACGAACAAACACGGCATCAGTATCTGTGTACATAGACTATAACTTGTGTTTCAATCTGCAGTGTGTGGACCATTCAACATCTAAAGGGGACAAATCAGGGCCACTTTACAAAGTTTGGCATTTGTTTAGCTGGCAATAAAGATGAGATACATTGGCACTATTGATTCTCTATGAAAAGTCATCAGAGACAGAGGTTCTTGTTGTCAAACAGGGTCATAAAAATTCTGTCATGATCTACTAATGGGGGGATCCAAGGCGTTCCCAGGGTAGATGGGCTATGTAGTCCCTCCAGCAGGTTCTGGGTCTGTCCCGGGGGTTTCCTCCCAGTTAGACGTGCCCGAAACACCTCCAAAGGAAGGCACCCAGGAGGAGGCTCTACTCCGAGCTCCCTCCGGACATCCGAGCTCCCCACCCTATATCTAAGGCTGAGCTCAGCCACATTGCTGTTGACACTACACCAATCAGCCGGTTCATCTTGCTCTCCCTTTTCCCGTCACTCATGAACATGACCCCGAACAAGACACTTGAACTCCTCTGCTTGGGGCAACCGAGAGTTGGCAAGGCCCCAGACTTGCCAGCTGAACAAACATCGCCTGCAAAAAAGCTGAGGTCCCCAAACCGGACACCGGACACTCACCCTGACTGCGCCTTGGACGTGTCATCACAGCACATCTCGGACTGCAAGGACCTACAGCTGTCACGGACATTTACAACATGTGCTGCCTGCGCAAGGACAGAAGTATTGTGGATGATCCATCACACCCGTCCCATGCTCTTTCCTCCATCTGCAGCTTCTGCAGTGCCAGGATGGGAGAGAGTTTCTTCCGACAGGCAATCAAACAGCAAAACATAAAAACAATCTGCACATTGCACACACAATATGAGCTGTGACGGCTCGAGGCCTTTAATGTTGTGTTTCCTGGCTCCTGCCGCTGTTTTCTTTCAGGTCTTCAGGGTGGTTTGGCCTCTGCCACCTCGTTGGTTGATCGATGTCACCTGCTTTGACCCTTTTAAAAGCTGGGTCATCTCAAGATGGGTTCTCTCTTGCTCTTGGTCACTCCTGGAAGGAGATTTTATTCAATATCCGTTGATATCCGTTGATTCTTGTCAAATCGTACTGCACTCTATGTAGCCCTTGCTGTATTGTGTATATTAATGTAGTCCTGTCTGCATTATGCTTTATTTCATGTAACACCATGGTGTACTGTGTATATGCTTGTCATATTCAGGTCAAGTCCCGTGAGTTTTACTGTGATTTCAAAAAGAATCAGAGACAAGAGGCACTCAAAGTCACCGTTTGATTGACATCTGACAGTGGAAGTATTTGATCACTTCCCGTATGGAGCGTATACAGTCAGTGCGGAGTATAAAACTGAGTCTCAGCTATAGAAAGTGACACATTTGTGCTGTTATGTCACCCTGACAATGATGGAAACACGTCTTGTGTAAGTCTGAGGTAACCACAGCCGCCGGAGAAGTAAAAAGAAACAGCTTCAGGATTGTGTCTTTGTAATGGATTTTAGGTTCAGTGATGATGTATAGTCTCTCTGACCCAAATGATAAAGGATAATTATAATGGAGAACGGGAACATGGCCAGAAGAGACTGCAGGCTTTATCTTTCTGAGGGTAATATTTCTGTGGGTTTGTCTGAAATGCAGGGAAGGTCACGGAGACAAAAAAGAAACTTTGAAAAGAACGAAGAGCGAGCGGGGAGGAGAGAATCAGAAGGTTACTTTGAGCCGTGATAGGAGTGAAAAACCAACCAAACTTCATTCAGCATTGAGGACATGAACTGTTGTTACTGCCAGAAAACATCCATTTGACGAAATGAAACACATCGATTTGGGAGATTTGGACAATAGACCCAATAGATCTGCTTGTTTTTTTCCCCATGAATAAAAAATCAGTGTGAACGTTCAGGTGTTCAGTTTCTGAGGGAGATCTCAAGTGCCAGAAAGGAATCACTGTCTATCTCCGTAAAGAAGTTTTCTGAAACAGCTAGGCTTTTATTTAATTTACACTCGATCCATACCCTTTGTTCGGTTTCAGCACATTTATACTACGGCAGATTAGGAGAGTATCAAGGCTTTTCAGCGTATTCACTGGGGACTTTAAGCTGAGCCAGCAATATTCCACCAACTTCATACATCAGCACAGTGTGCGGCATTCAAAAAAAGACTACTGTGACTCCGGCCTATCAGACAGCTTTTCAAATTAAAAAGACTGAGACCAGCGTGAGTTGCTTTGCTCGAGGCTTGGATAAAATAAGTTGTCAGTGGCCACTCGGTGTGATTCATAGCTTTACAGGCCGTTTGTTTGTATTAACAGATGCTGCTTTCCTCTCGGGGCTCGCGCGAAGACACGTGAAGAAAGCCCTTTATAGTGTAGTAAACACCGCGTCCTCACAGCGAGCACAGAGTATGATGAAAGGACGTGATGGATTCATGGAAGCTCCCTGAGGGCGACACAGTTTTCCATTTAATGATGGCATTATAGCAGCTGGTGGTAAACCCTTGGCATGAACTACAGTATCCACAGCGGATAAAATCGAACCCACCCGGAGTCTGGAGCCAGATAATACTGAGACATTATCCCGTTGTTTAGTCATTTTGCTTACGTGCTGACAGATTGTTTTGTACTTGGAATATTGTTTACACCCAATGATTTTATTTGATGATCATCAGAACATTTGTACATCTGACAGCCTCTCCACTCGCCTTCCTGTCTCAAGCATGTAGGAGAAGCTATACAGTGGGCACAAAATCTGTGATTATATATGCCAAGTGTTTGGTTTGTCTCTGCGAGGCTGCTGTAGAGACATGGTGGACACTGAAGAGGACGCTGTGATATAAAAGGCTCGTTTTTCAGTCATAAAATCAGATGATTATGCAATCATGAAAACGTAGTTTTCAAAAATAATTTGTCCCACTGTCGTAAATATTCGGTCTTTACTGCTTTTTATTATGTTCATACAGCCTGCTCGGCCCGGTTACATTGCCCGCTCACCCAGCTCCTGTTCTGGCACGACAGAACAGGAAACGATGGTCTAAAATGCTTGTGGTGCAAACACTAAGAGAAAAAAGTTACAAAATGTTGCTTTAAACATGAAACTAGCTTTGGACAGAGCCAGGCTATCTTTCACCCCCTGATCCTAATCTTTATGCTAAGCTAAGCTAATCAGCTGCTGGTTGTAGCATCATACTCAGTGTAAAGACTTGATCCTCCCATCTAAGTCTCCTCTAGAAAGTGAATAAATGCGTCTTCCACAGTGTCAAACTTTCTTCCAGTGGATAAACCGTCAGTGACGTAGCTGGCGGTGCGTGACTGTAAAATGCGAGAACAGGCGGGAATGACGGAGGCAACATCCACCCTATTACAAGTCAGTGTAGCATCACGCTGATAGAGAGGCTGTTATTTTAAGGTAGAGGAGTTACATAGTGTTTCTGATTTCATGACTCAGTTATTACAGCAGTGAAGTAGAAGCAAAAAAAAAACGGCCAAAGATGTGACTGAAAGACTGATGGCTGATTTTTGTGCTACACACGGATTTTTACAATTAATTTCATTGAAGAGCAGAAATATAAACGACAAGGTCACATTGATAATTCACTGATGAGTTATTTGACTTGTTTGTGTCGTGTCGCGGCGTTTAGCAGCGCTCTCTGCCACTTCATGATGGTGCTTGATTACCAAATAATTCATTCTGTGACTTTCTGGCAATAAGCACTACGGGCAGAGTCACTGCCAAGATAGTCTTTTATTCATTACCATTTTGAGTTCGACATAGATTAATAAGAATTCAGCCCTCAGGCTGACTCTCGCCCTCCTCACAAGTACAAACAAACGTCCTTGCAAACCTCAGCTACAAAAAGTTGCTATTCAGAGGTATCGCCTAATTCAAGAATCAATTTGTGGCTTTGGGCTGCAATTTTAAAATGAGGCACAGGCCGCACTGGATGCACGTGAAATTCGATAAGTTGAAGTGTTGTTGCAGCCCTTGTGACTGAGATAAAACTGTACATATAATCTGTAATAGTCGTTTATGAATGAGCCTCGTTTGATTAAAGCTGAGATGTATTGTCTGTCAGAGGCCACTTGTGAAGGTAAAACAGTAACAGGATAAAAACAACATCTGTAACAGCAGCAGGAGCATCACGGCCCAACATGCCTCTGGCTGCACAACAGGGCTAATGGCTTCATTAGTGAAGGGCACTAATTAGGATTAACGAGGCCTCACCACAACAAGCTGACATCCCTGCACTTAAACCTCCATCTGTGTTAGCTGTAAGTGGACTGTGGATCCCCTTTATGAGGACTGAACATTCAGATTTCTGATTGTAAACTGACACCAGTTCGAGTCAGTTGCAGTAAACTTGCTTCATTAAACAGAATATTTAAGAAAATATAAATATGTAAATTAAGCTAAAGTGTAGTTAGTTAATTCACTTAAAGAAATAGTTTGACATTTATTCGCTTTCTTGCAGAGTTGATTGAAAAAATCAACTCTTCTTCTTCTGACTTCCTTCAAGCTGTTTTCTCATTGTAGTTTCATGTTTAAAGCAACATTTTTCCTGATGGACAGTGAAGTAAACTGCTGCCAGCCGTAGCTGCTGTTAGCTGATATTAGCTCAGTTTGTTAGCTGGGCTGTGAGCTCAGAGCGCCGGGGGAGCGTTAGCGTTTTCACCACAGGCGTTTTGGTTTTCTGGGTGTACTACCTGGACTCAGCAGCTTTTATGGACATAATGGCAGAGGTGAAGCAAATGAAGAGGACGTTGACGGAGGACGCTAAGAAGAGAGAAGGAGAGAGTGAAAGTTATTAGCCTATTTCCAGCACCTCAAACTCAAATGTCCCGACATGTTTATCAGTATTTTCTGTCCTGGTTGTATTTGCTGTTTCTTTCTGTCTTTTAAGCTGCAATGCGTCGAGCTCTCAGGTCCCTCTGTCTATTTACTTCTTCAAACCAGATCACCCACAGTTTGACAACGCCTCATCTGTTCTGATGTTCAGGTCTCGGGTGGAGGATCATGACTTCAGTTGCTGTCTCGCACAGAGGATTGCTCACTTTTCTGCCCTGCCATTCAAAGAAACTGCATCAAGTAAGAAGCTCACGCATCACCCCGGAGGGAGCTCTGCAGCCTCATAACACCTGTCTCCATTTGGAATTGGCCAGGCAGTAACGTGGATCTCTTTAGATCAGGCCGGCGTGCTCCGATATCCCATCAGTCTCTCTTTCTCCCTTATTGATCGCCACCGCCTCCTTCTCCTCTGCGAGTAATCACCGGCTTGGAGCGAAGGGAGGGGTGACAGCGGTTCGTACATTCTGCATACGGATGAGATGTAATCTGTCTGCCATCTCCAGCTGGAAGTGCTATCTGGCGGCCCGAGGGCACGGGAGCGGAAATGACTCTGTTCTGTTCAATCACTGTTCTCTCTTGAATCGGGTCTCTCGGACATAGCTGTGAGCTAAAAAGACACACGCATAAAGAGGGAGGAGGAGGCTGTCGCTTTGTGGAGCGGTATCCACTTAGAGTTTATAGTTTCAAGGGGAAGGTGCTGACCTTTCGGTGTCCATCTCCGGCCCCGCTTTCTCAGCGACGGAGAGGATTTCTTAAAAGTTTCAGGTTGCTCGATCAAACCTGACATTGCAATTCTGCGCAGAGACGCCCGCGCTTCTCGGGGGGTTGGCAGCGCGATGAAAGCGTTTCAGACTCAGATGTGACATCGTGTGTGCTCTCTGACACGGGATCGAATGCGTTTCTTTCCAGCGAGACTAAAGAAGCTTGTTAAAGTAGCTTTTCTGCAAAGGGGGGGAGGGAGGGGTCCTTTAAAGATTCAGACTGTTTGCCAAGTACATTTTAGATTCTGTCTGAGCGGTTCAACTTCAAAAAGAAATTCAGAGCCAATCCACGGCACATCCACCGATCACTGTCAGAGCCTGCCTTGCTTGTCTATGCGCGACAGCTTTGGAGATCTCTTCTCTGTCTCCCTCATAGATTTGGATGGAAGTGTGATTATGGCCTCTCCTGAGTGGCAGCATCAATTTTACCCAGCAGAGCTTCAGACCACAGGATGATTAATTGCTCCACTTTGCCCTCTTGCTACCTTTGTCTTAACGCAGCTTCAACTTTGTCTGGTTTCATCTCATGTCAAAACAAGCTCTTCTCTTTCGCGCTCTGCATGTTGCCACCGCTTTAATCACCGCAGAAGTCGTCTGAACACTTAACTGACGTGCATTATTCAGTGTTCGCTCGCTCTTCTGTGCAGCATGGCATGGAGACCGGAGGCATGCGATGTGCAGCCGTGTTGTCGCCTCTGTAGTTTGTTGTTTGCATCTTATTACAGCACGAGACAGGAGACAGTTATTCGCATCCAAACACAACAAGCCTCATGGCTAGTTTGAAGCACTCTGTCAGCTCTGATTGGATCAGATATATTTAACCCCTCTGTCGCTAACTCCCTCGTTCCTCCTCACACGTCCTCCACTCGCACCCCAAACGTTCTCTTTCCCACCATCTGACAGTGACGTGTAACACAAGCAAGACACGAGTGTCACTTCTGCTTCATCGAGTTTTTAATTAGCTCAGTCGCTAATTTATAATTATCCCCCACTGACTGGACCAACGATGAGAATAACAGCACATTAGTACCGACGCGTTACTGCTTTAAAGTCAAAGTTAAAGTCACACACCACCAACTATGTAATGTTTTCTGGTATTCTCTCTGATGTCCTCCGCCTGAACTCTCTGTGATTTACAGAGTTTCCTGATGGACAGTGAAGTAAACTGCTGCCAGCTGTAGCTGCTGTTAGCTCAGTTTGTTAGCCAGGCTGCCCATGAGCTCTGAGCACCGAGGGGAGTGATAGTGTTTGTGTGCCACAAGCGTTTTGGACAATAATGAAGGGGCGGGTTTCTCCTTTTCTGAGAGTTCTGACAGGAAATGGAGCCAGTGTCGTGCCAGAACAGGAGCTGTGAAAGCCGCCGGACAAGTGTAAATCTGGGACTGACTTTTAGTGGTTGGCAAATGGTTGTTGACCTAGTTCTAAGTAATGAAACAGAAGCATTCAGAATTCAGTATTATCAGTAAAAATGCTCATATATATTTATATATTATGAAAAAATGTTTTGCTGTTGAAGCTTTAGAATGTAAGCGGTATTTTACTGTTGGTGCTGGAGCTAATTTGAACTACTTCATATCAATCAGCATATTTTAGAGGTTTTATGTATCATATTTGACTGCAGACGCGTGAAGCTAACGTAGATGCACCTGCAACGTTTTCTGTATTTGTTGCACCTTTTTGATTCTCTGTTGTTGTTTCTGTATTCGCGTCCGTCAAGTCAACAACAGGCTCGTCAGAAATTGTTCTTAATCAGAGTACTTGAGTACTTTGCGCTTCATTACTTTCCACCAACTTCAGGAGGCATCAACAACCCAATCAACCGTGACAACACACGAGCGAGCGTGCCTTTCTTACAAGTGGAGTCTTCCTTGTTATTGGACGGTTAAAGAGGTGGGGGAATCGTGTCAGTGGGCTCTGATCTGAGGCTTTGGGGGGGTTATCAGCAATATGATCCGAACAGAACAAAGCACTGCCTCACTTTGATGGCAGCCCTAAGTTAGGAAACATGATTAAAGTGCTCTACTTTCTGCTAATCCTCTGAGGGGAAACTTGATAAATCTACTGAGCAGCAAAAAGGACATGGAAGAGAGCAGAGGCAAGAAGAAAAAGGAGGTGGAGGGATGGAAGAAGCATTTCAGAAATGTCTTGTCATTCAATGTTTACATGTTGAGCACCAACACAACCCCGTGTCCTGCCTGCATTTAGTTATTAATGAGCAAATAAAGCTCGATGAAGCGTTTCCAACCGTGCATCCGATGAATTTCCTTCCACGACGTCGATCGTCTCCGGGGATGAAAAGAGAGATGACACACTTCACGTCTCTCTCATCCTCCTTTCATTGAAACAGAAGTGCTGTTACTTGCAATTATCATCCTCATCCTGCTCCTCAATAATAATCATCTCCTGCGCCTTGAAGCCTTTCAGGCTGTCACATTTCTTTTCCTTTTGTGTGTGTGTGATTGTTTACCTCTTTAGATTTACACACCACCGTAGCGTCGCAGATGTCTTTTGTCTCAGGATTTGCATGTTACGTAACCAAGATAATCTCACACATCTGGGTGGTCGGAAACTCGACGTGATACACCCCGATTCACTCTTAAAAAAAACACTACAATTATTATTCAGGATGTATTTTGGAGGACGTCACATTCCTGAATCTGGAAACATGAGGTTTTTTTTTAAATATTCAGCCGTGCTCTCCCAGGTGTGCACTGCCAAAAACTGCCAGGGCGTAACACTTGCAGCATTTCGTCTCCATTTAGCCACAAACTCTCCTCGACGGACGGAGGAAACAAATGGCCCCAATTTTAGACGTAATGGATTTCTTAGCTCTGACTGCTTGTAAAACCTCGCAGAGCGTCTGAGCCAAATTATGAGACACGATAACTGTTAAATTGAGGATTCTGTCGTCTCCAAACGAGAATCGACGACTTATTTTCTGTATTAGCTAATGGGTCGCTTTGTCACGGGATTTTCAAGCTTGCCAAGACAATTGACTCTGAGTGCCGTACTTTGTACTGTGGAAGTAGTCTGAACTTGAGTCGCTGAGTCAGTTTGGGCCGCTCATTATCAAGTACATCTGTCCTCCAGTGAGTCCTGCATCTATTTTTTGTGTCTAATACAGCCATCGAGAGTGCTTTTACTATAAAAAGTTGTTTTTTTTTAGTTGCTTGCAGAGGGACTATTTTCTGGCATCTCCTCTGTCCACTTCTTTTTAAAAAGAAATCAAAATTCAGCCTTTGCCTCCATCTTCTCCGTATTCTACACATGCCCTGCGTTGTCCCACATTCATGAAGAAGCCTCCAGGCTGAAGCCACGTCAAAGAAAAGAAAAAAGGAGAGAAATTGTAAAAATAAAGTGCACGAATCTCTGCAGGGTCAGAAGAGACAGAAAGAAAGGAAAGAAGGAAGGAGGGAAGGAGGCTGTTTGTGAAGTTGAATGGCTCTTGGTTCTGGTTTTGAAGAGAGACGGGCCGCACAATAAATCTGGTCACGTTTTCATCTCAGCTTCTGTCATGCCTCGGAGCTTCCTGGCATCCGTCTGAACTCAAACAGTTGTCTGGCCTCCAAGTCTCTCTGCCTCGGCTATAATAAGTATAGAGGGCCATGCAGCGACGCTCAGACTCTCCTCTTTCTGTCTGATTCCCTCCCTCCCTTCTTCCTCCTAATGAAGCCTCGCCGGCTGAGTAAAACCACCTTCATGACTGCGATATATTTCTTCACAGTCATTGCACTTCCAGAGTATGATGTAACATGTGCAGACACAACACTTCAGATAAAAGAGGGTTATTATAATCAAAGAGGAGGAAGTGCCAGCAGGCCTGCTACCTCATCTGTTGTTTTCCTCCTCCTCCTCATGCTTTAATGATCAAATGCCCCCTGGTGGTTCAAATACATCATGTGCATTCTCATTTTAACAGCCTCTTCTTCTTGTTGTGACATTCTTGGACCAGTTACTGTTTTTCTTATCTATTAACAAAGCTTTCATCTTCGGAAAGTTGCATGAATATTAAAATGTCTTTTGTCAGCAGCAGAAGATGCAGCCCGAGCGCTAACACACCCCTAATTCCAAATGTTGTGCTATAGTTGAGTATTTCCGTCTTATACGGCTTCATGTTTGAACTCCACCGCATTTACGCAGTGAAATATTTCTCAGATACATAAAACACATAAAAATGTTATAAAATACAGTGAATTGTTCAGTGCTGTGTCAAAGTTTCTGATTTCCCCTCCAAGTCTCTCACATTGTTCCATTTAAATAATTGTCTGAGACCCAAAAAGGTCGAATTAAACACGTTTGTGAAAAGTTTGTGCAGAAGTTTGTTTTTTCATCTTTCCTTCAACATTAATCGTCTCACAGCTTTAGCTTTCGACCCTTTGAAGGATCCATAAATTCAAAACGACTTTGTCTCACGGCATTTAACATGAAATGTCTTTTTATGTCGGACGCGGCCGGTTATGTCGAGAACTCGGCATCCTCCCGAACGAGTTAAGGTTCTTCCTCTGAACTTTTTCAGGGTCCTCGAGTCATTCTACACCAGGCAGTGAAACAAAAAATGAAATTCATCCTCAACCACGCCAAGAACACACGAACGCTGCTCTTCAGGAACACCTTTATATCTGCCAACAGGTAACAGTTCCCGCCTGGACACACCTGGAACTCTGTCCTCCTTTTTTAAATAAAAAAAAAACATTATATCAAGTTCTGAGCTTTGGCTTACACCAAATGTCCTCTTTCTATTGTTCCTCATCGATCTTTAGTAGTTTTTGTTTACACAGAGACATCTCTTGTCCCGGGACGACTGCGTGCTTCATCAGTCAAATACATTTTTGTTTGAGAGGAACCAGGTAGCTCACCTGGTACAACATCTCACCCCATGTACCAAGCCCCCTCGCTGCAGCATCCTAGGTTTAATTTCCTGCATGTCGCCCCCCCCTGTCACTGTGTAAAAAAGATTCCACAACCAAACATCACCAAGACTCCCAGCACATGTTCACCTTCAATCGCCCAATTAGGAGCCCAAGAAAACAGCTCAGATTGAATCTGGATACCAACCTCTGAACCATAAAGTTTGAAAATGACACAGATATGTAGCATCAAGTCACATTTTCCTGCAAAAACCAATACTTCCTCCTCTACATTTCTTGTAATGGAGCATTGTTTACATTACTGTATTCTGAGTACTCCTCCCATCACCATCCAGATCTGTGTGTGACACACCTGATACCCCCAAAGTCCGCCCGAGGCATTAAAGTAAACCCTGTTCTTTGCATGACTAACACATATTGGAATATAATGGATTCTGCTGGCCTAGTTCTGGGAAAAGAAGCCATTATCATTGTGAAATATGTTTTGTCTTCCCAGCGGCCACAAAGCCGAGTCTCCTGGGAGCAGCCGTTTGGGGGGAGTGATCACAATCTGTACGCTTCGATCAATACGTTTCCAACTAAAACACACGAACCCATCTCCATTGTGAGACCGAGAACATATAGGGATGTCGACAGGGATGAGCCATGTCAGGTGATATACTCTTACCCCTCCCCGGAGATGCCAGGACAAAAGGATGCATCCTTTATGTAACCCATCCTGTAAAATCAGAGGCATAAAAGAGCTGAAATCTATCAATCACATGGGGCACGGACACGCCCATCATCACAAGAGCAAACAGGGCTGAGCGCTGAAACCAGAGACGCCTCCAAAGTAGGACATCAACTATTCATTCTGTTGTGATATACAGACACTGATCAGGTGTGACGCACTCTGTACTGATTTCACCTGGCGAAGCCTCTGTTGTCCTTTACAGGAATCACTGCTGGTGAGGCGGCGGCGCCTCGGAGCCATTACACAGACCGCCAAGAGGGACGACCGGGGCTCCATGCATATTTCATAAACGTAGTCCAGTTTCTGGGATCATATCCTAAGATGTTTTTTCGGGAAAGAAGTGGCCGAGAGTTACACTCTACACCAAAAGGGATCGCTGTAAGCTTTTAAAAAATTAATCAGCATAGTGACTTATTAATTGCTCCCCCCTGTAACCGACTTGTTGAGTAAATGACACAGCATGAAGAGGACTTTGTGAGTTATCTTTTCAAGCAGCTTGCGTAAAGAAAGTCTCCACTCGGGGGAACAAAGAGCGGCACCGAGCTGGTAATTACAAATAAAGGAGTCAGCCAAAGAGTGGGATGAACTTTATTAAAGTGTATAAAACAAGACAACACTATAGCCTTTCATACACACACTCACGATTTCTTTCTTTTTTTTTTTTGTTTGAAATTTGCATGTTCATACTCTCACACTTTGAAGGTGCTTCATGCATAGTGCCAGGTTTGTAACTCCACAAATAAAACCACATGAAATTGGCAGTAATCATTGACTTTACTAATTAAAACTGAGCTCGAGCTCAGAAAAAGGCAGCTGCTTTGTTTTCCTCCACACACACACACACACTTGCACAAACACACGTTCATACAAACACTCACACAAACACATATATGTAAATCATTTAAACTGATATAGTGACAGAGGATTCTGCATGCATTAATGGTCCTAAATTGATTAAATGCGACTGAAAGAAATCTGTGTATCATTTTTACGTTGCGCATACAACGTTAATAAAGCTGATCAAAAGCATGAATTTCACTGTTTGAATTATGTTTTGTTTTTTTTCTCCATCAAACCTACAAACAAACAACATGCTGGTCTGTGACTACCTATTGGTTTTCATTCAATGTTTCATCTCATGATTCTTGTCTTGATTGAATTTTTCCATACATCAGAAAACAGTGAGAAATGCCCATGACGAGATCTTCAAGTTGCCGTCAGTCAACACAAACGTATTCACTTCATAATAATATGGGGGGGACGTAACAGTCAAATGTTCCAGTTCCAGTCTTGACAGAAACAACTACTACAAGCTGGTTTTTTGGTTTGTTTTTTGGGGGTTTTTTTTTGCAAAAGTATTGCAATATATTGCTGTTTTTGATGTTTCACGTTGTAGTTGTAGCACCAGCTTTATTGTGCATGCTCTTTTTTTTTACAGCATTTCCAATACTTGATTTTGAGAAATTTGGGCAGTGATATGGCACCTCATTCTTGATGTTTTAAAAATGTGTATGCAAGTATTGTTTTTTTGGGGGAGGGGGGGGGGTTATGGTGGATTATCCATCAGTTGTTTCATTTTTTAAAAAATGTTTTAAACAGATCAACAACAGACAAGATAAATATTCAAGCTTGAAAACATAAGGGAATAATTTGTCATTTTGAGAAATGCGCTCGTTTGCATTGTTGCCGAGAGTTCAATGAAAAGACACCAAACTTTACACAAAGTTTTACACAGATTCACTTGTTGCCCTTATTTCCCCTCTTTATGCTAAGTTCAACTAAGCTAAGCTAAGCTAACAGGCTATAGCTTCTTTAGCATATAGACGATGAAGGTAAAAAAAAAAGAAGATTTGGTGTTGGAGGCCAGGCCAGGTCTTGCCATACGGTGGGCACAGGCGATATAAAAAGAGAGACAAATAAAATTGTTTAATGCTGCGGCTCTTCTAGACTTTCGAAATGTTATTGGATCAAATTTTGATAGTGAGTAATTTTACGGGGTCACTGTGTGCAACACGTGACGTCATTGCTGCCATTTAATGGTTTGGCCACTACGTCAGTTTGGCTTTGAATCCCGGCGCTCTTCTATTTTGGTCCGTTCTCCACGTGACTTCATCCCCAACCAGAAGCAATTTGCCCGTCAGACTTCGTTTACTCACTTTGTATTTTTACTCTGATTTGGTCATTTTTCCTTTGTTTGCACGGGGAGTTTTATTTTGAAAATTGACCAGATTCTCTCTGCCGTTTCTGACTTCCTGCCAGCTCGATCAGCAGAGCTGTAAACTAACTTCTGAAACATGCCACAGTGTAAAGTTGTAAAATGACAAACAAAAATTGTAAAAGTAAAATATCATAATTCAGTTAAATCTATAAATTTACTTAAAAGGGGTTGTAGAGAGACGTTATTTTATGTTTTTCTTGAATTATTGCGATCAAATCAAACGATACTTTAGTTATTTATTTTTTCGTAAATTAGCATGTAATGTAAACAATTATGTAACACTAATAAGATTTACATTAATTTGGACATAAACACTTACATAACGAGCCATGTTAATTTTATTGATTATTTTTGTCTTTTAAAATAAATTTGTAATTTAAGAAAGCAGAAAAATACTATATAAATAATAGTAAGTGATAAGTGATTTTTCTGTACCGAATTGAGCAATGACTTCATATAATACTTTCAATAACAGTTTGCTTGTTTTTATTTACAGATAATGTCTGTAATTACGTTACGTTATAACGTGTTGCAATCAACCCTGGACGCGTTGCAGCCGTGCCCAGTGGAAAGCGATTTATTCGTATTATCCAAAATGTGAAACTATTCCTTTAACACATCAACAATGTAACCAAATGTGCACAAATGGAACAAATATTAAATCAAAGAAGTGAAATCAAAATGAAGTCTCCACTGTTTTGTTGTTGTTGTTGATCTCAGTAACATTGGGCTTTAATCCTAGTTACACCTATTGTAGTAGTTAAATATGGTGTCGTCTATCCACCTGCGGAACATGGACACAGTGGTGTAGACTCCAGGAAACTGGGCATCAGCACACCCTCTCCCCCAAGACACCACGCCGTAGATCCGACCGTCACATACGAGCGGACCTCCAGAGTCTCCCTGAAAGACGGAGGCGAGACGGAAACATCGTGTATGACTCGGTATTCATCCAGACAAGGCACAAGAAAGGTCTGATTTAGGTCTGTATTTGTCTTATTGTCTCCAAAAAAAAAACAATGAATTAATCCGACTAACAAGTAAACACACATTATTCCTCTGTGCCTTCGTGATACGCGTCAGTTTCATTTGTTTTCTTGAGATCTCAAGTTATTTGTCATTATGTTGAAACAACAAATCTTCTTCCGAGATAATGGGATCAGTTTCTCGAGATAACAACACAATTAAGTCAAGATAGCGATGTTTCCTGCAACGATTTAACATTCTGTGCTTTTGTTTTCTCGAGATCTCAAATGAATTACGTTGTCATCTCGGGAAAAACGTTTCGTTACCTTGAGATTTTTTTGAGAAAACACATGAAATTAAATCCTTAACATGAGAAAACGGAGGAAAAAACGCCAAGAGAAAAGTACAAACTACTTCAGAAGTATCAGTAGTGAAATTTACTCAAAGTATTTAAACTAAAAGTACTCGTTATGCAGAACTGTCTACGTCTTCCCACCGTTTAAAAAGTGAATCCCGACATATGCATACCTTACAGGCATCCTTTCCTCCGGTGCTGAAACCAGCACAGAGCATGTTTTCTGTGATGATGCCGTTGAACGACTCGCTGCTGTTGCACTTTTCTGTGGAGATGATGGGGAGCTTGACAGTGCGAAGGCTGGAGGGAATCTGTCCTCCGGAGGGGCTGGTGTAACCCCAGCCTGACACCCGACACATTCTGCCCTCCGCTATGGAGGCACCCTGACGGGGCAGCAGGGCGATGGACACGTAGCTGTTCAGATAGATCGGGGCCCTCAGCTGGAAGAGAGAGTAACTAAAGTGAGTCATGGATGGAGTAACACCCTCCAAAATATGACCAATAGTTTGTGTACTGTACCTTTATCAGCATAATGTCATTGTTGTGGCTGGTCCTGTTGTAGTCAGGGTGGGGAACCAAAAGTTGGGGCATGATTTCTTGCTCTGTGCCCTCATAGATGGTCAGAGAGTAGTCCCCTGCCACTATCAACATGTTTTTTAACCTGCAGAGATAAAGAAATACTTTTCACGATCTGTGTAAGAGTATTTTTCCAAGATGTCTCATTTAATAAACGCAAAGGATGACCTAAATATTTTATAGATATAAAGATTTTCCTGCAAAGACAATGAAACTGAATTAGTGATTGTAGCTGCTGTTAGTTTGTTAGCCACAGAGAAGACAAGGTTTTCAGGGCCACGGTGCAGGCGATTGACCGGGAATGGAGCCAGAACCGGAGCTCACCAGGCTCAGCAAATGGACATAATGTATGGAGACAGTGACGGAGGATGCTGATGGAGGACAAGAGTAAATCTGGGACTGACTTTTAGTGGTTGGTGAGAGCTTGGTGAAATAAAAGGCTGAAAGACAGACGCCGAGCTGGGCTGGCTGCTATAACTGACCGGACTAGTCAGTTATAAAGTTATAGTTATATATGATGTTTCACGTTCTAACAATATAAATGTTCACATTATAATAACGTAAGTTATTACGTGATAATTTGATGGTGCCGTGGCAGCAATATGCTTCCCTAAACAATAATGACTCAGCACTATTATTGACCGCTGTGGCAGTCCGGGGTTTTTGAGGACAGAAGCTGGTGTTTGTTGACCGACTGGGAAGCAGACAACCCGACATTCGGGAACTCGACTGATAAACCTGTATCTGTATCTGTCGTTTCATAAAAGGCCGATATAAGTCTGCCGTAACCTGAGAGTCTGGACCGAACACAAAACGTCGTCTGAAATTATTGCTTCCTTTTCGAGAAAAACTGTTTCTGTAATCGGTTTTGTCAGCGAGCCCTGAGATGGTCATATTGTGTCAGATTCCAGTGCCACCAAGCTCCATTGTTACTGGTATCACTTTCATGCGCTTTCTCTCAGTCTCGATACCATGAGCTATCTGATAAAGCCCGAAATTAATAGATCTATTGATGTAATCCTGTATACACACATTAACACGCACACGAGTCAAGCTGGGGTCATCATATATCAATAGGCCTTTTATCTCTGTGTATAAAACAACCACGACAGGACACAATGGTGTATGAAAAACTGCAATCGGGTTTGTTTCACTACTTGTTCAAGTCTGTGTTTCTGCCTGAGGCTCACTTTTATACTCAATAGAGGTAAATCAAGAAGAAGCTCACCCAATGTCACAGTGCGCCGCTGTGATTACCCAGAATTTATTTATCAAGGAACCCCCACAGACGTGCTGACGCAATGTTGTCTGTATCGACACAATGTACTTGATTGAATGTGGAACTGGTGCGTATCCTCCCACGATGCGTCCCTGTGCCATGCCTTGACCGGAGTCCTGACCTGACATCGGGGGGAAATAAAAAGACTGGATTTAAGGGAGAGAGACACGTAAAACAGTCCGTGAGGTTGATTTTTGTGTGTGTGTGTGTGTGTGTGTGTGTATGAAGAGACACAAAGCTAACACGGCTGTAACGTTATTACTGCAGCATCAGCAGGAGAACAATACGAGTCATAAAGAAAACAACAGATGACTTCAGCGCGCAGACGCTTCTGGTTCAGCAGATCAATGAAAGGCAATCTCATCTCTGAGGTCCATCGATTCACAGAGAGTCTGACCATCGTTATCTACCCGACGTTAACACACAAACACAATTTGGACTCGACACACTGACTCGATTTGGATTTCTACTCTGTATGTTGTGGTTTGAATCCTGCTGCAGCGGTGGAAAGCAAATGTTTGCTGTGTTTGGGTGCATGGCAAACATTGAAGGAGGCGTGTTTTTTAAATGAAAACAGCTGTGTGCAGGAATGTGCAACGTTTTGACCAGATAATGTGCAGAAAATATATCATATCAGGCAATATTTAAATGTTAAAATGAGTTTTTCCTCAAAAACTAAGGACCTGGTTTCTTGTGAATGGTTATTTTTTATATCGCAGTTTTGCTACTTTTACTCAAGCAAAGTAAAAAATTCTTCCTCCACTACTGCTAAACGAGATCCTCGTTCTCTTAGAACCTTCAGTTTGGTTCAGTCCGTCATGTCTCGTGATTATCTTTTTAATAAAAACATCTTTGAACTGAGGAGCCCTTTAAAATCTGATTTACTTTGACTTAAACGTTTTCCAGCATCCGTTCAGACTTCAGGTCACATCCTCCTTAACCCAAGCAGTGTTTGATATGTTTTATAGGCTGATTCTGGTGCTTTTAGACTCAATATATTCATGTTTGACTACTTTTACACCAACACTTCTAGCAGTGTAGAGCAACCTTTGACTGTGACTGAACAAGTAAGACGTGAACAATCCAAAGAGAGACTTGGTTGTGTCCGCACAGCTGAAACTCACTCTCTTCAAGTGTACATCACTTTGACTGAGAGCCATTTCACAGGAATGCGAATCAGAGATGAAACAATACTCGCTCATTAACACCTTAAATATTGATCTGAAGCTACACTTAGCAGCGGCGGTGCGTGTCCAGAGCAAAATGGTAACTCTACACAGTACAATGTACACCGCATGAACAGGGTGTGTGTGCGAGATAAACACACGCACACAGAGGGTCATTGGAAAGCATTATGTAATGACCTTGGAACTCAAGCATGAATAATGGGTTTCCTATTGTGTTAAACTGTGCAAAGCAAGTCAATTACATATAATTATCTGCTTAGAGCTAGTGTGGTTAGCTGCCATGAATCCAGACATCACTCCTGTCTGCATTCTCAAAGGAAGGGTTAAGGATTAGTAAAAAGTTTATCAGTCTCCGGCATTGTCCCAGATCCCTGTGTTGTTCGCGATGTTTATCGGAGTCCCGTTTCATGTTTTATCTCTGCGACATAATTGTGCGGCACAAAGCGGGGCGTTGGCCACAATTACGTATTGTCATTTTATTAGCCTTCATCTGTTGTTCCTGAGGTTTCGGATTCTTTAGGTGAATAAGCACACTTTTACTGACCTTTTCATTTCAAGATCTCAAGGAAAGATACCTTTGTCACGCTCTGTGACAATCCGCACGTCACGTGGCTTTCAAAGTGAGCACAGCGAAACTTAAAAACATCCACGAGAAGTCAACAAACTGCAGAAAAACAGGTGCATTTACCTGTTTTTGAGAACAACCTAGCTATCTCTCTTTAAAATACTCACTACTCAAAAGTTGTTCCATCTTTTCATCTTTTAATCACACTCCGCGCCAATCTCCCCTCTTTGCCTTAACTCTGCTCGTGTGATTTATCATTTAAAGCGGTAAGAAGCTCAGTCACACCCAGATGAAAAATGGCTCAGAGTCAGACTTTTTTGGTCAAAAGATCGTCTCATGGGAGGACTCAAAGTGCCGCAGAGTAACAGCCGAAAAGGATCTTTCAGAACATTAACACAAAGGGTACAAACAACATTAAAAACGTGTTTAAATGCACGTTCAATTCACAAACCTAAACTTTGAGTGTGTTGCTTTTCAGGATGATCTATCGCCCGACTTTCCTGTCACTGCTTAACCTCACTTAAAGCCATTTAATGCATGCATAAGTCAACTTTAAATTCAACATAAAGAGGCTTACTTACAGTTTACAGCCAAGACTTCCAACAATATAAAAAGCAATAAAGATGGCAGATCCATAGTGAGACAATGGAAAGACAGTCTACACTAAGAAAGAGGCTTCACCTGTGTGCTACTTGTCTAATCTTAAAGGGAGGGCATTGCACCTGCACTCTCAGGTTTCTTATAGTTCCTATTTCCGTTTCCATGGTCACCTTCTTGTCCTGGACCGATATATAATTGAAGCTTTCACAGCACGGCCCCTTAATTGTCTCACCTCTTCCATGACCTACTCAAGCTGTCCCAAACCTTTATCATTGTTTATTTTTGCTCCAGCGTCACCTGAAAGGTGTGGCGTGTACTCTTGTTTGTTGCGTTGTCATTGTTCTGCACGTGAGGAATCCTCCCGCACACTTTTTCTTATCACGTTCTTGCACAGCCTGGGTGTCGTCCACACCCGTCAGCTATGTCCAGTATTTGACATCTTTCACCTTGCGATTGTAGCTCCTTAATAGGGATCAAATGCACAGCTGTCATCCCAAATGAAAGGAGATACACCGAGGGTCTCTTAATCATTGCACAAGTGTCGTCCCCCCTCACTTGATTTCCCCGGGAAGGATTAATGAGGGTCTTTTGACTGACGACAAGCAGCAGACGCTTTCTTTGTAAGCGACCGGCGCTGCTGCTGCTGCTGCACATCTATTCTAAGGCCGGGCGTCATTAAAAATGGAGCACAGCTCAGGCATGTCTCATCACTGCTGTCCCTCAGTCCCTGACCTCAGCTGGCTAATAGCTTTCCCGCTACTGATAGCGATAGCCATGCTCTCTTATACCCCCATAAGTGCTGACCACTGCCCTTTTTCCACATGACCCACACCTCAGCCCAAGAGCTGTCACCATCGCACATTCATCCATCAGGAGGAATGAAAACTCATCTGTGAACCACAAACAATTCACAATGCGTTAATCCCTGAAATGTCTGTTTTTATACGCTCACTTACTGTATAATTCATCTGCTTTTTTTGTTTTGTTTCTGTGACATAAGAGAGTTTTAATGTCTTTATTACATCGGAGCTGCACATTTCCTTAATGCTTCAGCCCGCGTTGTTTTTAATTACTGACTATTAGGAGGGGGAGAGAAAAACTGAAGTCGCTTAAAATCAATAACTAATTCATGACTGTGACAAAATGTTTAGCAGAAGACGAGACATGTAGATCGCGAGATAATCTTAGTTTACAGTCTTTAGACTGAGGTGGCGCTGAAGTCTTATCTGATTCAAGTATCACTGTCATTATTGTACCACTGACCCAGCGCTGACTTGGCCGTCACTTCCTCCAAAACACATTTGGAGAAGCAGAGGGGAATTCCAGTTATTTATGATGAGATCATTTTACAGTATTACTGTAAGTACAGTAATACCAGTAGGGTAACACCACTCTATTATATGCAATGGCAATAATAGGACAGTGTATGCGTGACATCACCCTCAGGTTTAAGATACTGTCCAGTTGGTAGTCCTGCTTCTTCCGCCAGGCTAATCTGTTAATCCTGCATAACTTTAAGCCTTAATATAATGTGAACAGGTGAGTTGTATATAAATTCACCCTCAGTACAGTTGTCATGAACGGGGAAATTAGCTACAGAGACCAAAACTGTTTTTTGTACATGTTTATTTCTGCTGTCTAACATGGGGACTTATGGAGACTGACTCACTTCTGGAGCCAGCCTCAAGGAACTGTGAAGTAGGTAATTATGTAGAACGGTGTGTTTTATATGATTAGGTTATAGTTATTGTTTGCATTCACCTCCTTATCATCATATATGTGTTCTGAGTTTGTCAGACCAAAGAAGAAAGTGTTATTAACCATCCAGCCAAATCTGAATCGAGCCACCCTTTAAGGACCGCCCACAAAATCTGAAAACTAGTGATTTAACCTCTAACTCCGCATTTAAGTGATATATCGTTCAGTCCTTTCACGTGTTTTCAGCGACTATTTTGTAACATATTTAATGTATTTGAAAGATACAGCAGCAATAAACTGGGTGTCTCGTGGATTTCACTTTTTTTTCACAACTAAAGTAAATGTGGAGTAAAAAAAACAATATTCTGATGTGTAGAGTAGCCAATGCAGAAGTGTTAAAAAACTGCAGTTCCTCTTCTCGTCCACTTGAGGCTGCCTCCAAGGCGAGTCAGTCTCCATAAGTCCCCATGTTAAAACTTCACAGCAGAAATAAACTAATTAAATAAGCTAATTTGCTGGGTGCTCAAACGAGTAGTTTGTTTGCATCATTAAAGCAACATCGTGTAACTTTTACAGATTTAAAATCATCAACACTGTACAGTTTGACAATGACTTCATGTAAAAAACAATGTGTAAATTCACGAAGAGCTGAAGGAGAGGATGTGCTTTTCTCCACAGTGAAGAGGGAGCTGCTGCTCCTCCCCATTTAGGAGGAGCCAGATGAGGCGACTGAAGCATCAACATGCCCCCTGACACCGCGAGCGTCTATCGGAGAGAGGTGGAGGGTAGCACAGATAAGCCCATAAGTATTATATGTCCTACTTGGGGATGCCTCGGGTCTCCCTAGGATGAAATGGCTCTGGATCTCTGTTACTAGGCCAAATCGAGAGGTCACCTGCTCTCGAATATGATCTCATCCATCACTGCTGTTCACTGTTTGCCATCCACTGTTTTTTATACTCCTAATCTCTGAGCGGTTACAGGCTCTTCTGTTACTCATTGGCCATGTGCGTGCATCATTTTCTGTGTTGTATGCATAGATTTATGTTAACTGTGCATTAAGTAGCGTAATGTTGTGTTCAACCTAAATTTTGTTCTGTCTTCTGGGGTCAAATTTAAATCCTGATGGGGTTTTAAATCATTAGCACAAGACACAGCAGCAGCTGATGTTACTGACTAATCCAACAGCAGTCAGCTCAGCTCGGCGTTTTTTATTTCACCAACCACTAAAAGTCAGTCCCAGATTTACTCTCGTCATAGCTGCATCTTGCTCGCTCACTCTCTTCTTGGCTTCTTTCCATCAACGTCGCCCTTGGTCTCTTCACCTCTAAATGCATCCATAGAGGCTGCAGCATTGCCCACTCGCCCAGCTCCGGTTCTGGCACCACACCAGCTCCGGTCCCCATCAGCATTCCCGGGAGTCCTGGCCCTGAACCAAAATGGTCCAAAAGGCCCGTGGTACAAACACTAATGCCCCCCCTGCTGCTCTGAGCTCATAGTCCAGTCAGTATTATGAGTCAGTGTGGCAAACTGTGAAAAACCATGTAGCTGAAACCGATTCTAATGTCTCGTAATCACTTCTTAATTTAATGTTTTAGGGATGAAAGATTAGCCCATTAATGGAGAAGTCAAATGCAAGAAATTTTGACATGTGTTTCATAATTTCAGTCAGTTTTCCAAGCAAAAAAAAAAGAAGCTGTTTTCAGCTTGTTAAATGTGAGGACCTGCTGCTTTTGTCTGCTCTGTGTCACTGTAGATTTAATCTCTTTGGGTTTGGCCATCACAAAAGCAACGCACAAAACTGCATACAAACACAAACTTATCAACTTTTGCACAAATGAAATCCACTAAAGACACACAAGGCTAGTTAACATCGAGTCTCATCGACGTGGTCATAAACATTTTCTCGCTCCATAACTTGGTTGTGATGCCGAGGCGTTCCCATCCCAAATACCTTTATATCCCAAGGTGCGAGCGGAAAAGTAGAGCTAAGAAACAAACATAATACAGGAGAACACTTTAGCTTTGTTATGTAGTAGGTCAGTTTCATTGTTGCAGCGTGAGATGGTTGCAGTACAAAACAAGACGAAAAAAGATCATTTAAACAAAAGATTTGGACAAGGATACAGTTACGCTATAAAAGGCAACAGGACCACACTAGTCTGGCCAGTTGGAGATACTCTGAAGGTGGCTGTGTTTTGGCTTACAGGTAAGTAATAGTTCATTTTTAACCCTTTTCGATGGTTAGCATTCAGACATCTTCAACGACAACTAAAAAATACTCGCCTACTGGAGTAATCCTTTAGTTTTCAAGTTTCAAAATGAAGTGACGGTGATCAGTTTAAGCAAGGCCCTGATACTCGTATTGGATTGTAGTTTGTGTAATAGACTGTTTTTGTTTGATTTAGTCACTGATTTCTTTTTTCATAACAGACGAGTATGAATTAAATTAAATTAAGACATTCAACACAGTAAAACAGCCTTTGACATCATGTAACTACAGAGTCGGATTATGTACAGTGCTGAAAATAAGCTGCTAAGAGTTACGTTATTATGTTTCAGATGACGAGTAAAAATATGGTTCTGCTGCAGATGTCTATTGTGCTGTTGCTTTTGGCTCTCCCTGCAGCAGGTAAGTTCCTCGATCACTCAATTCCCTCTGTGCGTAACAAAATCCATTAAATCTTCAAATCTAAGATGTCAGAGCGCGTCGAAGGGGACGACGGCTGAGATGAGGACGAAAACAGAAATGTATGCACATCAGGAGTCATGGATATATGGATACATCTCTAGTGAAACGGCACCTTCAGCCTCTCGTCTTTGAGTTTTAATCTGAATTCAGTTTGACTTACGTAACCTGTTTTTCACTGTCTACAGAGGCAGTTCCAGGCAGGATCATTGGGGGTCAGGAGGTCACGCCATACTCAATCAAATATCAGGTATCCCTGCAGACTGAGAAGAAGGAACACTACTGTGGGGGAACCTTAGTGCACCCTCGATGGGTGGTGTCTGCTGCCCACTGCTGGAGGCCGTAAGTACTGACACTAGACTAGTTAGACAAATACAAATGTAATCTGGAAAACTCATGCACTGATCTAAAAAAAAAAATCAGGATTTTACTGTATTGTTTGAGGTGGAGCTAATTTGTAATTATGAATTCATTATGAATTAATCTGCAGATTATTTTTGCCCATCGATCGATTGATTATAACAACGTATCGACCTTGTGTGTACGAGCTGCTATGACCGCTACCTTACAATTATTCAGATCTTCACAACAAGCATTAAAAATCACATTATCAAAATAGTTCCTAATTAATTGTGTGTCAGTGGATTCATCAGCTAATTATTTCAGCTGTACTTGTGCTTTTTCATATTTCTCTCTCTTAGTTGTTGCATGAGAAGAAAATACTGAAGTAGCCGATATTTGTACTTGATAACAGTACATGTAATTGTGCTTAGTTCCATTCTCACATCCTCAGCGACCCTATTTATATTTCAAAGTTATATTCTGATGTTTGCTTTCGGTCGTCAGGTCCAGTCTGATGGTCGTGGTGTTAAGCGAACACAACCTGAAGGTAGAAGAAGGCTATGAACAGAGCTATAATGTCACAGTGATATATAGGCACAACTATAACTACAAGACATTCAACAACGACATCATGCTCATCAAGGTTAGCAGAAATAAAGAGCTGCATTTATCTTCTTGACTTTTGCTCTCTTCTTTTAAAGCCTAACTTTTTAAAATCTGTGTCCCAGCTGAGTTCGCCGGCAGTGTTGAATGCCCACGTCCAGCCGGCTGTCCTGCCTGATGTGAACAGTCCTGAGCAGAGATTTGGACTCTGCACAGTGAGCGGCTGGGGTGTGACGCAGGTTTACAGTTACTACCTCTCTCCTGTGTTACGTGCCGTGGACGTGAGAAAAATGCCTTACTGCACGTATTACTACTGGGGCAGGATCACTGACAACATGCTGTGTGCTGGATCTCCAATGGGTGGCAAAGATTCCTGCCAGGTACAGATATATATATTTATTATATATATATATATATATTTTTTTTTTCATTCAGATGCATGTGTTGTTTACCTAAGTACCTATTATTATTTATTTTACATTTTTATCATTTATTTTATTTCATTTTTTAACCTGCCTCTGGTGTTCCCTTACAGGCGTTGACTATATTTTGTCTATTAAGACATATTGATTCATTAATTATGATAACAATGATAATTAATTATTTTCTTTAACCTGCCTGTCGTGTTTGTCTAAATATTTAGGCATTTTATTTATTATTTTTTATTTATTTATGTTTTGACCGGCCTCCAGTGTTTTCTTAGTGACATAAATCATGTTTTGTCTACCCATATATACACATTTTAATTGTTATCATTTATTTTTATTAATTTAATAAATAAATTTCAAGGGTATCTTGGGATGAGCACTTTGCACTTTACAAATAAAGTCTGTTTGATTTTATTGATTATGATGTTGCCTAATATCTTTCACACTAACTGTAATTAATATTTTAATTTGCATTGCTCTGCCTGCTATGTATTGAAATGCTTATGCGCATAATGAGTGCATGTAATCACTATTACTACGACTAAAGTGAAGAGGACTATGGCTGTCTTCACACCCAGTCAGGCTTCCATGCCAAGCCTCCCATTCATTTCAATGCAGGTAGTGTGTTCTGTAGGTTGCGGTGGCGAAACACAAATCGGTGTCACAAAGCAGTGGACTGCGTGTTAAGCAAGCGAAAGAGTGAATGACGATAGGGAGTGAATGGTAGCAAGTTAAATAATTCATTGATTCCCAGCAGACATCCACACATCCATGTAACACCTCATTTGTTGCGAATACGGCCTTAGAGAAAAG
The DNA here is from genome assembly GCA_014281875.1 of Nibea albiflora. Classification (NCBI taxonomy): domain Eukaryota; kingdom Metazoa; phylum Chordata; class Actinopteri; family Sciaenidae; genus Nibea; species Nibea albiflora. The sequence continues at coordinate 23,496,561 of CM024793.1, read as the reverse complement.
GTCTTGAGGTCACCAAAGTCAGTAGGATTCATCCTCTCAGTACCTCGAATGTCTTGACGCCTTTTGGGACTTGTACTAAAATATGTGTGTTCATCATCTCTCGTTTTGGTCCACAGGGTGACTCCGGTGGTCCCCTTATCTGCAATGGCCAGTTCGAGGGCATCGTCTCCTGGGGTATCAGCTGCGCGAACGCATACTTCCCTGGAGTCTACACCAAAGTGCGGAACTACGTCCCCTGGATCAACTGGATTATTGAACATGATTCATCATGATTCATGAACAGTCAGCCACAATCCTTGATGAGCAGCCGATTCATGACGTTATTTTCAAAGGCCTCTTATTTTATTGCTAATGACTTTCTCTGTGGTTTCATAGTAGTAAACGATCAACTTAACACACTAGGTTTAATTGCAAATTATAATGTCGGGGTACGTGATATAGAGTCAGGATTAGCAGTCTTGTGTAGTTATAAGGTTTTCTGGAAGTATGTTCATATGCTCATTATTCAGTGGTTTTCACTCATTAAATGAAATACAGAAATAAACATTATCATTATTATGATTATGATCATTATTATGAATAATTTGGGGTTAATCGGTTAATTGGTGACTTGCCTGTAGGTGTGAATGTGAGTGTGAATGGTTGTTTGTATCTATGTGCCAGCCTTGTTCACGGAGGAAGATGATTATGGAAGACGGATGGATTCAATTTTTATATTTAATTCCAAGTGACGATGTTCAATTATCAAATACGCTCTGAGAACACCGGCAGTATGAAACATGGACGTAGTCTCGGGTTTCTGAGAGCTCTTGTGAAGCTCAGAGTGTCTCTCCTGTATGAAGCTTAAATCAGCCACCTGTAACTGTATTTAACTGTCAATCAAAGCGTCCATGATGTTAATTCTGCATAACTTTAAGCCAGGAGTCTTCACCCTCTTTCAGCCCAAGGACCCCTTCGACGAGAGACAAACAGAACAGAGCATGTCACATTTTAAGCCTGGTTTATAATAACTTTTAGATTCACTTCATATTTCATTTATTAACCTATTTATATGCTGGGTTATTAGCTTATATGTGTTTATGATTGATAAAATATTACGTTTTTGTCAAAAGCGAAGCGGTGAAAATTATCAATTGCACAATTATGTGACAAAAATTGGCAGAACCCCTGCAGTACCTCTGAAGACTCCCTAGGGGTCACGGACCCCTGGTTGAAGACCCCTGCTTTGCGCCTCAATATAATTTGAACAGGTGAATTCTATAAAAAAAAAAAACCTCAGGGAAGTTAGCTATAGAGACCGAAACTGTTTTTGTACCAGGCTGTAAACATGTTTATTTCTGACATTTTAACATGGGGACTTATGGAGACTGACTCACTTCTGGAGGCAGCCTCAAGTGGACGAGAAGAGGTACTGCAGTTTTTTGGCACTTCAGTCAGTTTATGTTGTGCTTTAGAAATTACAAATTAGTTTAGTTTAGTTTAGTTTAGTGTCAGAAGCTGCTGTTCCTCAAGTGGCCACTAGTTGAAAATGCGCTGAATCAATTTTCAGCAGGTGAAAATGCCCATTTTGTGTTGTAATGCTCCTTTACAAGAATTCCAAGCTGTCCTGTGAGCTCAGATCTTTATATTATGAAGCTCTAGAATCAGATCGAGTCATATTTAGGCAGAAATCACCTTTCATGAACTGCATTTGGCCTTCAATCAATTTATGGCAGAGACTTACAAGGGATCTTATAACTGTAAATGCAATTGGCTATTTTCAATTACCTTTCACACACGGCACGAGGGAGAGGAAACAGAGAGAGGCTCCCTAAATCGGCTCCCAGCGAGGAGCCGATTCATTTCAAAGATCCGGCTCTTAGAACCGGATCGTTCGCGCACGACACATCACCACCACAGACGCGCTTGGCGGCCAGTTAACGCAGTCACAAATAAACACGGAACACCGGAGAAAGCCGAGTGTTGCCCGACGTAAGCGGACTTATTAAACAGCTTAAGTTACCTTTCCAGGTAAATTATGTCTGTGAAACACGCCATCAGCCGGGGACTCGAGCTGGGCCGCTCGGTCTTTCAGCTGGGCCTGCTTAAATCCGGTGGCCGACTCGTCGCGAAGCTCCGAGCTGACCGTCTCCGTGTAGGCCCGTCGGGCCGCACCGATCAGCCTCAGACTTTCCTGCCGTCTCGGTACCGGTATTATCGCACCTCTCTGAAGGGCCTGGCAGCCCGGCTCCAGTCCGCCGGCTTCGGGAGGAGGTTCGGCGGCGGGTCCCCGCGGAACAGAGCCGTGTTTCTGGCTTTCGGTCTCGGCGTGGGGCTCATCGAACAACAGCTCGAGGATGACAGGAAGAGTGCTGCGACGTGTCAGGAGATCCAGGTAATGTGCTTTATTGCAGTGCGTTACATTTAAGAGTACTGTTTGTAACTTTAGTTACAAAACTTCCAAAATACTATACTTTGTTATTGAGCCTGTCAAACCGAGGTTCGAGGACCAACAGGGGTCGCTGAGTGTGTTGTAGGCGGTCCTCAGCAGGAGTGTGTATTTAACTTTTATCACCTGTTTTATGAGTTAGAAAAGATTGATTGAAAGCTGGAACATGTAAAATGTGATGATGTGAAATCATTAAAACCCAACATTTAACTAAAAGTAGACCTGTGGTTGTTTTTTGGACTGGAAAGGCCGTGAGACCTGAAACTGAAACACCTGGTGGAACGCCTCCTAGTTAATGAGGTTAACAGGCGACAGGTGAGTAACGTGGCACGGGGAGGGCTTCACCGCTCTGTGAAGATCTGGAGATTTAATTGTCTGCAGTTCATAATTGAAGATTTATTTTATAGGTTACATGATTTTTAGTTTTATGGTACGCCTCGGCTGTGATTGAACTCATTCAGTTGAAGGTTTCTAACTTGAAGAACGCTAAGAGTGAAAATATCAGCATCGGTAAGAGACTGAGCGGATTTGTCCCTCAAACCAACGACAACAACAACAAGGCCGTCGCGCACAGAGCACTCAGCATAGCAGGTGAACTCGGTAACCCCCATCCTTCACACTGCTGCCATCCAGCTGAGACCTCTGGCCTGGAAACGGGCACGCCGTGGCAGCAGTGCAGAGTTTTGTGTGTCGTAGCGTCACTTAACAAAACACTGCAGTGACGTGCTGCGTCCGAAGACAACGAATATTTGTTTTTTTTGTTATGAAATGATGTTTTTCACCCACTGGATGACTTGTTCCTGCTGCTACATACTACGAGTAAGATGATGCTTTTCAGTCATTGCCAGTTGACGTGGTAGAGAACGGAACAGCATGATGCATTTGACTGATGCAACGATTATCATCATCATATTTCTCCCAATCTGCAGGCCGTGTTTAGAAAGAAGAGATTCCAGAGTCCGCTCAAGCCGTTCACGTCCGGATACAAACTGGAGGATTACGTCATCGGGAATCAGATCGGGAAAGGCTCCAACGCCGCTGTGTACGAGGCTGCAGCCCCGTTTGCCCCTCCGAAGGACGGTAGCGGCTCACTGGTGCAGCTGAGGGAAGATGAAGATGAAGAGGAAGGGCAGACGGCTCGATCTCTCACGTGCTGCTCGCTGAGAAACTTCCCCCTGGCTATCAAGATGATGTGGAACTTTGGGGTGTGTGTTCCACACACGTATTGCACACTCTCTCCCCCTCAGTTTCAACCGCACATCAGTACTGACGGGTGTGTTTTGATTCCATTTATTTGCAGGCCGGGTCATCGAGCGAGGAGATATTAAAATCCATGTCCCAGGAGCTGGTGCCTGCAGGCCCTCTGGCCTTAAAGCAGGAGAACGAACACATCACTCTGGATGGGTACGTGTCACACCTTCACTGCATGCGTAGATCATTACGGGCCCTGCAGGAAACCGTGAATAACTGCGATCTCTCTCCATGCAGACATTTTGGAGTCGTGCCCAAAAGAGTGTCAGCACACCCCAACGTGATCAGAGTGTGCCGCGCTTTCACAGCAGACGTCCCGTTGCTACCGGGTGCCCGTGAAGAGTATCCAGACGTGCTGCCAGCCAGGCTCAACCCCGCTGGTCTGGGCAACAACCGCACTCTCTTCCTGGTCATGAAGAAGTAAGCGCTGAGATCCATCTCGCCTGTTTTTAATTGAAGTCACCAGCTCGTGTGTCTGTCTGCACATGAAGCGGATGGAGGTCGGTGTCAGAAAACAAGCTGCCGTAACTGGCTGCCACCCACACGCGGCGCCATGGCAACAGCGCAACCAAACAAACTCGCATCGTTTTAATAAAGAAGTCGGTCATGTCGTGCCATGAGCCGAGGAGGAGCGTTTGTTTTTCCCACCACTCCCTGCCGTGTTCTAACACTGATCCACTGTCCGAGAAATGACAGTTAAAATTCATTTCCTGTGATTGCTTCACAATAAAAGCCACCATGTGTTTTTCTAGATGAATGCTGCTGCTGTTCGCTCGGAGCAGAGCAGAGTTCTGCTTTGAACTAGCATTAGCGTTAGTAGAGTGAACAGTGAGGCTGAAATCAGTAAAATAACTTCCCAATATGGCGGAAATCTTGAAGACGTCCATGAGTGGCTCCATCTCAGCGGCGTGCCGTCTTCTCCTGTGTTACAGCTACCCGCGCACGCTGCGACAGTACCTGGAAGAGTCCACGCCAGGCCGCAGGCAGGGCGCCCTCATGGTGCTGCAGCTCCTCGAGGGTGTCGACCATCTGTGCAGACAGGGCGTCGCTCACAGGGATCTCAAATCAGACAACGTGCTGCTGGAGCTCGACTCGGGTCAGGAAAATATCTCACGTCGATGAGATTCAAGATTTGTTTTCCGGCAGTTCAAGTTTTAACTGGTCTTTTTTTTTGCAGATGGCTGCCCTCGTTTGGTGATTACTGACTTTGGCTGCTGCCTGGCTCAGAGTGACTCCAGTCTGCAGCTGCCCTTCAACAGCATGTGGGTGAACAGGGGAGGAAACGCCTCCCTCATGGCCCCCGAGGTACGCTGAAGCAGCTCTTTGTTGTCTCTCAAATATTAATAAATAATCAGAGAATTATCATTTGTGGACAGTAAAAGAATGATTTTATCGTCTGCCCACAGGTGACCACCGCAGTGCCAGGGTGCGGTGTCGTGATTGACTACGGCAAGGCGGACGCCTGGGCCGTCGGTGCCATCTCCTATGAGATTTTCGGCCAGGATAACCCGTTCTACCGAGCGGTGGGGCTGGAGAGCAGGAGTTACCAGGAGAAGCAGCTTCCTGCTCTGCCCTCCGGCGTCCCGGCTGACGTGCAGTTAGTGGTCCGACTTCTCCTCAGGAGGAACCCGAGCAAGGTAGAGACGGGGTTCGTTTAGGAGTACTGTGTGCTCAGTCAGGGTCTGATACGACCTGACAGAGGTCAGATGGACAGTTAAATTGCTCTAAATATCTATAAAAATAACTGAAAACTTTGTTATTCATGCTCCGGTAATCTTCATGTTTCTGTGTGCAGCGCCCCAGTGCCCGCGTGGCAGCTAACATGCTACATCTCAGCCTCTGGGGACGGAGGGCGCTGGCCAATCAGGACAGCGTCGGCATGAGAAAGCTGGCTGATTGGCTGCTGTGCCAGTCCGCCGTGGTTCTCCTGAAGGGCTGCGGTGGACCCGGTGGCAACACGGTGGAGGCGGAGCTCCAGAGGAGCTTCCTGTCTAATCTGGACCTGGAGGAGCTGCGCACCGCCGTGGGCTTCCTCCTGTACGGGCGAGAGCAGCGTCAGGCCTGCGTACTGTCTGCATAGATCCACTCTGACTCATTTAGTTTAAGAGGTATTGATATGACTAGACTCAGCCAGACATCTATTATATTTATAGTCTTTGCCTTTAGATCTAACGGCTTTAAGGCAAACTATTCCTGCAGTTATAGTTCTTATCCAAACACCCTTCGATCAGAGATCATGGACTGTTGAGGCTGGTGCTGGTGGAGAAAATCATCAGTATCTCTGTTTTTAATCTCCTAAACTTGCTGAGAAATGCGACGTACCAGTCAGGAGTGGATATTTTCTTCAAGATGCACTTTGTTTAGACATTTGCTAGGAATACGGTGGCTGTTTCCTGTGTGGATGCAGATATTTTTACATGAGAGTAAAGGACCTACCGTGTAGGGCGACATATTCACAGGTGACATGCCAGCGGGTGTCTTTGTAAGGTTCTGAGCCAAACGATCATTAATTCACCCTCATTCTGCACAACAGAACGCATGTGCACACATGTTCGGACACGGATAGCGTCGATCATGCTCAGCGGGCCGGTTTGTGTGTTTGTTTTTTGTATGATTTGCACTTTATGTCCACGTTTGCACTCTGCGTTTGTTTGTTGCCAACTGATCTATAATGTGTGTTAGAGCAGTGTTTTTCAACCCTGCTCCTCGGGGAACAATAACCTGCATGTTTCCTGCTCCAACACACCTGATTCAGCTCGTCATCAAGCTCGTCATCAAGCTCGTCATCAAGCTCTGCAGTGGCCTGATAACAAGCCACTCATTTGAATCAGGTGTGTTGGAGCAGTCTAAAACATGCAGGGCAGTGTTCCGCGAGGACCAGGGTTGAAAAACACTGTGTTAGACAACCTAAAGACAAATCTATGATTTGACTCGGGTGACTTAACCCCTCGTGTTCACTGTAATCCGTTATGAAAAGCTACGCCTATGATTTTGGCCTCGTAACGTGCATATATAATGATTGTCATAGTCATTGGTCACTTTGGGATATAAGATACAGACGGTGTTATGTTTTCATAGTAAGGATGGTGAGAAATGTTTGATTTGTGTTGATTTTTCTGCTGTGTTTCAGAATAAAAGCATAGTGCAAATCATCCCTCGTGTTTAATTAATTAATGCCTCGTTATTTAACATTTGTGACTTTAGATAATGATTAATAATAATTATAATACTATGACTTCAAATGTTCCAAAATATCAACAGACTGAACTAAAGTCATTTAATGTGCATTAAGCTCAAATATAACTGAAGTACTGCTCACAAACTCACGGCCTTTTGCTCATTTGATAAATAACACAAACAGTTTCACATTGCAGGAATTTTATTTAGGACAGAGCAAAACTCTGAGCATTCACACCGTTAACAGACGTTTCTTTGAAACTAAGTGCAAACAAAATCATTTCTTTCCAGTGCAGTTGGTGCCTTTATGTCCCTTTTTAATACTCCTCTCCTTCCTCTTCTCCCTCACCCTCAATGGAGTCGACACCAACCTCCTCATAATCCTTCTCCAGAGCTGCCATGTCCTCTCTGGCCTCAGAGAACTCTCCCTCCTCCATACCCTCACCTACATACCAGTGAACAAAGGCACGCTTAGCGTACATCAGGTCAAACTTGTGGTCCAGCCGAGCCCAGGCCTCTGCAATAGCAGTGGTGTTGCTCAGCATGCACACGGCCCTCTGGACCTTGGCCAGGTCTCCACCAGGAACCACAGTGGGAGGCTGGTAGTTGATGCCAACCTTGAAACCAGTGGGGCACCAGTCCACAAACTGGATGGAGCGCTTGGTTTTGATGGTGGCGATGGCAGCATTGACATCTTTGGGCACCACATCGCCACGATACAAGAGGCAACAAGCCATGTATTTGCCGTGGCGAGGGTCACATTTCACCATCTGATTGGCTGGCTCGAAGCAGGCATTGGTGATCTCAGACACTGAGAGCTGCTCATGGTAAGCTTTCTCAGCGGAGATGACAGGGGCATAGGTGGCCAGAGGGAAGTGGATACGGGGATATGGCACCAAGTTGGTCTGGAACTCTGTCAGATCAACATTGAGGGCGCCATCAAAACGAAGGGAAGCAGTGATGGAGGACACGATCTGACTGATCAACCTGTTCAGGTTGGTGTAAGTAGGACGCTCGATATCGAGGTTCCTACGGCAGATATCGTAGATGGCCTCGTTATCTACCATGAAGGCACAGTCAGAGTGCTCCAGGGTGGTGTGGGTGGTCAGGATGGAGTTGTAGGGCTCCACCACAGCAGTGGACACCTGGGGAGCTGGGTAGATGGAGAACTCCAGCTTGGACTTCTTGCCGTAGTCGACAGACAGACGCTCCATCAGCAGGGAGGTGAAACCAGAGCCGGTGCCACCTCCGAAGCTGTGGAAAACCAGGAAGCCCTGAAGGCCAGTGCACTGGTCAGCCTGAGGACAGAGAGGGAGAGACAACCATCACATGAGATACACTTATGTCGTTTCATTTGATCTTCTGGAGCTTCTCCTGATGTCATGTTACTCACCAGTTTGCGGATCCTGTCCAGCACCAGGTCGATGATCTCTTTGCCGATGGTGTAGTGTCCACGGGCGTAGTTGTTGGCAGCATCCTCCTTACCGGTGATCAGCTGCTCAGGGTGGAAAAGCTGGCGGTAGGTCCCAGTGCGCACCTCATCTAAGGAGACAGATTGAAGCATAAATGACGGTTTCACTTCATGAAATCAAGACACAGCTATGGCATCTATATTTACTGAGAGTTTACCGATGACAGTGGGCTCCAGGTCCACAAAAACAGCCCTGGGGACGTGCTTTCCAGCTCCAGTCTCACTGAAGAAGGTGTTGAAGGAATCATCTCCTCCTCCGAGTGTCTTGTCACTGGGCATCTGTCCGTCCGGCTGGATCCCATGTTCCAGGCAGTAAAGCTCCCAGCAGGCATTGCCGATCTGGACACCGGCCTGACCAACGTGGATGGAGATACACTCACGCTGGTGTGCAGACAAAGAAGATTTAGATTACAGGAGGCTGCATATGATGAAGGACTTTCCACAACAACTGCTGCCAATTAAAACGCAAGAATTAAACAACTGGACCTTTGGATGCTTTGATGAAAATATTTCCGAGATCTCGCAGAACAAAGAGCTTGAAACAAATCTTCCCTGCAATGCATTTTCTGCTGCGACATGAGACTGTCTATGCGCACGAGATTACAGTGGGGAGGATTATCTAGGTCACATTTTGAAGTCTTTAGACAGCCACGTCTCCTGATTCCTAGTTTATTTGAGCAGTGATATTATAGACGGCTTTATTTTATTTTGCACATACATTTCAGTCGATGAAAGAAATAAAAAAAAAATCTGATGAAATCCTCTTTAATACAAAGTTTGATGTAATATCTTCTTTTTTTAGAAGCTGCATCGATGAGCAGTAAAAAAAAGGCTGGCAAGCTGGTAAATTAATGTGAACACCAAACCAGTGGTTAGGCGATGGTGATGTAAGCTGACTGTGGAGGAGGTTTGTGTGGGAAGGGGATTAGGAAAGCAGGAGAAGCAGGGCGCTGGTAGTAGTGCAGGAATGAATCCAGGCCACATGAAAAACATACGCATGTTTTGTCTCACAGCAGCATTATTAATAATTCATCAATACGAACTCACACGGGCTGCAGAATATAGCGAAATAATGGAGAGGATGACATTTCAAATCTCATCAGCACGGCCTGCTTCCCTCCCCTCCCCTCTGTAGATATTCGACTAGACACTCAAAGCAGAGAAATGCGCACATGAAAATGCTACAAAAATAAAAATCGCACTTACCATGATGGCTTGTCGATATTATACAATGTAATGAGACAAGTCGGAGGAGTGTTTGTGTCTGTCTGAGGCGAGCGGGCGTGGTGTCTGAAAAGCTGATCTGACGATGCGCCTCTTGAGGAGGACAGGTGAAGTGTTCATACTAAAAAAATCAAATAAATAAATAAATAAAAACCTCCTCCGTCTCCCGCAGTAACTGTTTCACACCCAGAACCGAAAGTGAGACCGATGGGGCACAAACATTGCGGAGAAGTCAGTATTTTTGCAATTTAGTGCCCCAGTCTCAGAGTGTAACACCACTGCGGTACATTTGGATACGTCCATGTCCACAGAGGCTGCTGCGTCCACTTGGCCAGCTCCGGTTCTGGCACGACACCGGTGTTGTGGAATTTTCCGCCTTCGCCTTCACGTGCACTGACGAGTGATGGCCCACGTGTGTTGTGACAGCAGGGGAATGAAATGTCATGGGTTTGTTCTGTATAGCCTGGTGTGCTTACACTGTCTTTGGAAAACAAATTCCACGCGGGACAGTAAAGATGGCCTGTCTGTCTGTCTGTCTGTCTGTTTGTACAATAAGTAACACCAACCGTTTCCACTCTGCTGCCATGTTGTGACCTCTGCTACTTATTCATAAAGTTATTTGTAACTAGTGTCAACAGAGAGGGAAACAGGAGTGGAGTCAGATTGTGACAGAGGTCAAATGTAATCTGAAAAAAAAAAAACGTAGCTGTCCCAGCAAACGCTTCTTTGTTGACTTTAATTTGTATTTAGTTTTAATCACAATATGAAAGAAAACTGACATTGGATGGATGCAGATTCCTCCGCGTGACACTTGAGGACGCTCTTGCACCACCAATGATGCCGCAGCTTGAGGACAGGAATATTCTCATTAAGGGTCTGTTCCATTTATTGCACCACAGCAGCAGCCTGACTGTAAGTTAGTATTAACGCTAACACTTACACTATTTTTTGTCAAAGTGGCTGTTGTGTGCTGTGCTGTCTATAGATTATTATGACTGGATACTAATTTTAATTTGATAATCTCACTCAGAGGTGCTGCACATCATTTTATTTCATTTCAAATGAAAACAAAGTGTCAAATATTCTGTTGATGCATGGATGATGAAGTAATACAACAGCGTTTTATTGTTTCATGTGCAGTCGAGTGATCCTAACATAACATGTCTGTTGAAAATGAAAACAGTTTAAGGTCCTTGACATAAAAATGTCACTGTATTGTGTTACGTTATGTTGTTTATCTCTTGGAAAACTAAAAGAAAACACTTGACATTTAACATTTATATGGAAATTTAGGGAGAAATCTTTTGAAGATGTGAAGACAAACCACAGACTCCACACTGAAGTGTGCTTCTCATCCAGAGTTCTCAAATGTACCCAAAGGTGAACAGAGTGAGCGGCTTTTACGAATCGCTGAATCATTTTTATCACTCTCACAAAAAGAGCCAACATCATCCAACTGACTGTATTAAATTATGTTAAGCAGTTATTTGGCCGCCTGTAATCTGAAGATGTCAGAAAAATATTTCAGATTTAACTTTGTTAGTCACAGAGGAATGACCTAAACCAACAAACGGAAAATAGTGGATAATGGAGTTACTGTAGAAAAAGTGAAGAAGGAATGTCGTCACAGATTTATTTTTCACACATTTATTTACAGTCTATACAGTTACATTACTTTTCACTACTACAGACATAATTTATATATTAAGAACATAAACATAATATTACACATGTAAATACAAATGTAATATTGTGCTTGTGTATATTCTTCAGGAATTACTTTTTCAAGCTGAATTTACTTTTCAGGCCTATTCCTCTCCTTCCTCTTCTCCCTCACCCTCAATGGAGTCGACACCAACCTCCTCATAATCCTTCTCCAGAGCTGCCATGTCCTCTCTGGCCTCAGAGAACTCTCCCTCCTCCATACCCTCACCTACATACCAGTGAACAAAGGCACGCTTAGCGTACATCAGGTCAAACTTGTGGTCCAGCCGAGCCCAGGCCTCTGCAATAGCAGTGGTGTTGCTCAGCATGCACACGGCCCTCTGGACCTTGGCCAGGTCTCCACCAGGAACCACAGTGGGAGGCTGGTAGTTGATGCCAACCTTGAAACCAGTGGGGCACCAGTCCACAAACTGGATGGAGCGCTTGGTTTTGATGGTGGCGATGGCAGCATTGACATCTTTGGGCACCACATCACCACGATACAAGAGGCAGCAAGCCATGTATTTGCCGTGGCGAGGGTCACATTTCACCATCTGATTGGCTGGCTCGAAGCAGGCGTTGGTGATCTCAGCCACTGAGAGCTGCTCATGGTAAGCTTTCTCAGCGGAGATGACAGGGGCATAGGTGGCCAGAGGGAAGTGGATACGGGGATATGGCACCAAGTTGGTCTGGAACTCTGTCAGATCAACATTGAGGGCACCATCGAAACGAAGGGAAGCAGTGATGGAGGACACGATCTGACTGATCAACCTGTTCAGGTTGGTGTAAGAAGGACGCTCGATATCGAGGTTCCTACGGCAGATATCGTAGATGGCCTCGTTATCTACCATGAAGGCACAGTCAGAGTGCTCCAGGGTGGTGTGGGTGGTCAGGATGGAGTTGTAGGGCTCCACCACAGCGGTGGACACCTGGGGAGCTGGGTAGATGGAGAACTCCAGCTTGGACTTCTTGCCGTAGTCGACAGACAGACGCTCCATCAGCAGGGAGGTGAAACCAGAGCCGGTGCCACCTCCGAAGCTGTGGAAAACCAGGAAGCCCTGAAGGCCAGTGCACTGGTCAGCCTGAGGACAGAGAGGGAGAGACAACCATCACATGAGATACACTTATGTCGTTTCATTTGATCTTCTGGAGCTTCTCCTGATGTCATGTTACTCACCAGTTTGCGGATCCTGTCCAGCACCAGGTCGATGATCTCTTTGCCGATGGTGTAGTGTCCACGGGCGTAGTTGTTGGCAGCATCCTCCTTACCGGTGATCAGCTGCTCAGGGTGGAAAAGCTGGCGGTAGGTCCCAGTGCGCACCTCATCTAAGGAGACAGGAAGGATGAAGTTGTGGTTTAAAATTCATACATTTCTCTTTAATTTGCCTAAATTAAGATTTAGTTTACCGATGACAGTGGGCTCCAGGTCCACAAAAACAGCCCTGGGGACGTGCTTTCCAGCTCCAGTCTCACTGAAGAAGGTGTTGAAGGAATCATCTCCTCCTCCGATGGTCTTGTCACTGGGCATCTGTCCGTCCGGCTGGATCCCATGTTCCAGGCAGTAAAGCTCCCAGCAGGCATTGCCGATCTGGACGCCGGCCTGACCAACGTGGATGGAGATACACTCACGCTGCGGATGAAGATATAGAAGATTTGGATTACAGATGTTGTTTTAAAGGCTTCTTGCACACTTAAAAAGAATCACATATCTGAAATCTGATCAACGACAGCTTGTCTAACTGAGGTTCAGTCTATCGTTTCTTTTACAGTGACACAGGCATTTTCTGCTGCACCCTGCTGCAACGTAAGGCCGTGCCTACTGCGTACAGGATTACTTTAGGCAAAGGGGATTATGTAGGTCAGACATGTTGCAGTGTGTGGCCTCTTTAAAAAGCCACAGTCACATTTCCCAACTGAGGACAGGAGTCCCCCGTCCATGAATTTGTCTACAGTAAATCGAGACGTCAGTGATGATTTAACACAAAATCATCTTTTGAGCACTAAATTACATTCATATAAAAGCAGAAACAGCATCCTCAAATCATTGTGACAAACTCGTCACAACATCAGCGTGAAGCTCGTGCTCATGCTAAGCTGATTTAACATAGTTAGGTGGAAAGAGGATTGCGTGTTTGCAGTGCAGGAATGCATGAAACAATATGTTCATTTGTCTAACAGCAGGCATAATGACAGTTAAACAATATACAGAGAAGATCAGAGAAATGCCCCATGAACGACGTACAAATCACAATTCTCAGAATAAATATGTAAAATGTTACTTACCATGATGGCTTGTCGTTATTATGCAATGTAATGAGACAAGGCGAAGAAGTGTTTGTGTCTGAGGTCTGCTGCGTCTGAGGCTCGGCTGTGCTGATGCACCACACTCTGCCTCTTGAGGAGGGCAGGTGAAAGTGTGAACATTCGAAACTCCTCCCCCGTCTGCCGCAGTAACCGTTTCACATCCAGAACCGAGAACAAATGGGATCCTGTAGCTGCTGCGACACTGACTCCAAAAACCTCATGTGTAATGCACGTTGCTGTGATTTAGTCCAGGGCTGCACAGTCCAAATTAGATTTCCCTGAAAATCAGTGACCAGCTGCTTACTCACTATCTGGCTCCTAATGCACAAACTTGATGTCTGCTGCTGCAGCCACTTGGAACAATCTGCAAAAGGAAATCAAACTGATGAGTCAGTGGGGCTGACACTGAGCACAGAGTGAACTGAGGCAATGTGAAACAGGCAACATAAAAATATACCAACTAAGGTCTGCGGATTTCTGGGTACTGGTTTTGCCGGTCTTACAGGGCAAAGCTATTCTGATGATGATTATCGTGGTAGGCCTTCGGTTAAAACCAACACATTGTTCAACCAGCTACACCAGAACCAAAAAAACAGCTGACCTTCGGAGAAATGAGTCGACATTCGAGAGAACACAGTGGCCATGGCAGCTAACGCGTACAGTCAAACTTTAGTTAACAGGCATTGTCACATATAGATCTATAAACACCAAAACATTCACACCAAGTGTGCAGATGCCATCCACCAAAATATCCCTGATGTCTGGGCTTGGAAGGAGCCAGCTGAGGTGGCTCAGGCGTCTGATTAGGAAGCCTCCTGGGTGCCTACATTTGGAGGTGTTTGAGGCACGTCCAACTGGAAGGAGACCTCCGGGGCAGACCCCGAACTCACTGGAGGGACTATGTAGCCCATCTGTCCTGGGAACGTCTCGGGATCTCCCCGGAGGAGCTGGCATGTGCTGCTAAAGAGAGGGACGTCTGGAACACTGCTAAACCTGCTGCCACCACAACCCGACCCATGTGCTTTATTAAGTGGCAGTGCACTGAGCCCTCACAGCCGCGATAGATAATTCTGGTAGTCTATAAATGTCACTGTCATGGCTGAATGAAAGAAGAGCCATTGTGTGTCTCATTTATGTTTTTAGGATATTTTCCACTGAACTGCTTTATCAGCAATCCCAATCTGGTGGTTTGAAAAACTTGCACACTAACCCTTAGGCCATTATTCAAGTTGTGTGTGTATCAACAGAAAAATCTGCACCGTCATTGCCAGATCTCCCCGAAGTAATAAACACTTCACTTCAATTTAAACTGTGTGCAGTCCACGGGGATTAACAGGGCTTTCCTTTCTGTGGTCAACAGAAATCATGTGGATGTTATGAACTGTGTACTGCACAATGCAGACCTGACGCCTCCCATATTCTTATATAGTATCAAAGTAGTAGATGTATTACATGCATTTGATTAAGGTTAAGAGCTGTATACCGTTAACATTCACACATTTGTCACGTCTGAACATGTACAGTGCTAAATGTATTTAGCTTAATCTTTCATAGGCAGATTACTGACTGCATAATTGGGCAGAGGTCAAAATGACTTCAAGTTTATAATTAACTTCTGGCATTGTAAATCTGTAAAGGAAGCCACGGTTCAAATATTATGACTCAGTTCAAGGGTTTAAAGTAGAATGTAAACACTGAATGTATTCTCTAAAACTTGACCTGTCGTGTGTGTTTATGACCGTACATTCATTTCTATGATTTCTTTATTGGATTACATAAACATGGAAGATTAATAACTCAAAACAAATAGATTTCATTTTCGTTCTGAAGACAAACCAACACAGACAACTTCATATGTTACAGGAACTTTATTTAGAACATAGCCAAACTCATATTTGATAGACAAACATTTCTTTTTGGAATGCCTTTCAGAGAAAATTTGAAGCAGTTGTTTCCCGTTTAAAAATCACAGATTTCTTTCTCATCCTTGAAAGACTCAGACCTGGCTCCATCCTAACAGCCTGGCTCCATCCTAACAGCCTGGCTCCATCCTCTCTGGCCCTTCCTGTCACAGGAACCTCATTTCCAAATTGACAGTTTATGAGAGTTTAACTCCAAACTGGTAATTCATAAGACGGACATTTCTTTTTGGAATGTATTAAAGAATGAATGTAATCAATTATTTCCTGTTTCACTAATGCCTTTGTGTTTAATATTCCTCTCCTTCCTCTTCTCCCTCACCCTCAATGGAGTCGACACCAACCTCCTCATAATCCTTCTCCAGAGCTGCCATGTCCTCTCTGGCCTCAGAGAACTCTCCCTCCTCCATACCCTCACCTACATACCAGTGAACAAAGGCACGCTTAGCGTACATCAGGTCAAACTTGTGGTCCAGCCGAGCCCAGGCCTCTGCAATAGCAGTGGTGTTGCTCAACATGCACACGGCCCTCTGGACCTTGGCCAGGTCTCCACCAGGAACCACAGTGGGAGGCTGGTAGTTGATGCCAACCTTGAAACCAGTGGGGCACCAGTCCACAAACTGGATGGTGCGCTTGGTTTTGATGGTGGCGATGGCAGCATTGACATCTTTGGGCACCACATCACCACGATACAAGAGGCAGCAAGCCATGTATTTGCCGTGGCGAGGGTCGCATTTCACCATCTGATTGGCTGGCTCAAAGCAGGCATTGGTGATCTCAGACACTGAGAGCTGCTCATGGTAAGCTTTCTCAGCGGAGATGACAGGGGCATAGGTGGCCAGAGGGAAGTGGATACGGGGATATGGCACCAAGTTGGTCTGGAACTCTGTCAGATCAACATTGAGGGCGACCATCGAAACGAAGGGAAGCAGTGATGGAGGACACGATCTGACCAATTAGCCTGTTCAGGTTGGTGTAAGTAGGACGCTCGATATCGAGGTTCCTACGGCAGATATCGTAGATGGCCTCGTTATCTACCATGAAGGCACAGTCAGAGTGCTCCAGGGTGGTGTGGGTGGTCAGGATGGAGTTGTAGGGCTCCACCACAGCGGTGGACACCTGGGGAGCTGGGTAGATGGAGAACTCCAGCTTGGACTTCTTGCCGTAATCGACAGACAGACGCTCCATCAGCAGGGAGGTGAAACCAGAGCCGGTGCCACCTCCGAAGCTGTGGAAAACCAGGAAGCCCTGAAGGCCAGTGCACTGGTCAGCCTGAGGACAGAGAGGGAGAGACAACCATCACATGAGATACACGTATGTCGTTTCATTTGATCGTCTGGAGCTTCTCCTGATGTCATGTTACTCACCAGTTTGCGGATCCTGTCCAGCACCAGGTCGATGATCTCTTTGCCGATGGTGTAGTGTCCACGGGCGTAGTTGTTGGCAGCATCCTCCTTACCGGTGATCAGCTGCTCAGGGTGGAAAAGCTGGCGGTAGGTCCCAGTGCGCACCTCATCTAAGGAGACAAAAACATTGAATCCATTGTGGTTTATCAGATATTTTAGTGTTTTAATGTTGAGCTAGAGGTGATTACACCTACCGATGACAGTGGGCTCCAGGTCCACAAAAACAGCCCTGGGGACGTGCTTTCCAGCTCCAGTCTCACTGAAGAAGGTGTTGAAGGAATCATCTCCTCCTCCAATGGTCTTGTCACTGGGCATCTGTCCGTCCGGCTGGATCCCATGTTCCAGGCAGTAAAGCTCCCAGCAGGCATTGCCGATCTGGACACCGGCCTGACCAACGTGGATGGAGATACACTCACGCTGTAGAAGGGAAAAAACAAACAAAAACACAGGGAGGTTATTTGAGTGTATGCATTTACTTAAACAAAAAGAACATATATATTCATAGTTTCTGAAAACAGCCATGTGGTGGGTGAATTAGTGGGCTTTTAGTTTGAAATTCATCCTCCTTCAGAATAAAATTAAACTAACGGAACAGTTTTTAAACGGCCAATCAGAGACGGCCTGAGTAACGGTCGACTAGTCATGCATTCTGTGTGGAACTCGGTTGCTATGCGACAAGTCCTCCACTCGCTGGCAACACGACGACGTCGTCTGGAATTCGTGTGTAAATGTTTAAAAACGACCGTTAGTCTCGAGAGTGGTCGGACATAACGGTCAAAGGCGGTGGCTTCAATTAGTCGGCCGCCATTAAGGGGGACAGCTCAGCAGTGTCCGTTACTGACATGAATTTTTAATGCCTTGCGCCATGCTGACAGCGCATTTCATCTACTACCCCCTCCCTCCGTCCGCCCGGCCCTCCCTCCCCTTCACATATAGGGTTTCTCTGGGTGTGGGACGTCTAAAGGCGGGTATGCGCATCCTCCCTGCCACTACAATGAATGAACGTCTTAAAGGGCAGCGAGCAGCTAAAGTCACGCCGGGAGAGAGAGAGAGGAGGGGGGGTTAAATACCGCACAGTCGGCGGTTGAAGCGAAGCCTTTCAGCCCACACTGCGATCTGCTTGAAGCCCTCTTTTGTTCAGTCAGCCCGCCACGTAACTTAACCCAGACCAACACGTCTCGCCCCCACCCAGCACCAACACCAAAACCTCAGCCTAGCAACACACAAGTTACACTCTGCAGGGTTCAAAGTGACCAGGGTGACGTTAAGTCTCGTAACACCTCAACCCTGTCAAGACCGCTTTTCCGTTAACGTTTCCTCTCCTCCCTCCTCTCTCCTCCTTCGCCTCCTCATCCCTCGCCGGTCACAGAAAGTGGGAGCAACACCTAAAAAGTATCAAATAGAAGTATTCATATCAAAGTTGGAGAAAAGTTTGTTTTACCATTTTGTTTTGCTGTAGTCGCGGCGGTTGTTAGAAGCTCCTTGACAGAGAGTCTTACAATTCGACAGTTATGGGGTCGATGTAAGAGATAATGGCGAACATGAGGATGGACCGGTGGTATATATGCAAGTGCAAGCGCTGGCGCCGGGTGCTTCCTGCGCCGCCATTGGTCAACCTCGCTGCCAGTGAAGAGTTCGAAGCCCTTCTTGGCTTTCTATTGGTTGAGAGCTCCCTCTCGGGTTTAAGGTACCACCCCCGAGACCCCACCCGAATCCCATCATCCTCTGGTCATTGTGCTGCAAGCATGGCGCCTCTTATTGTAGACCGGGAAAGTGCTGCGTAATATTCGACATGTTGATACCAGACAGGCGGAGTCTGACACACAGAAACACTTAGACATTACAGAGTAACAAATACAAACTACACACATGTAAAATGTCTGAATATCAGAGCAGAACAGAGCAAGACTGGGTGGAATATATGAGAATAGAGTCTGCAGTTTCAGCAGTTTCCTATAGTTATATTGATTATTTATTTGATTTTTTGCAGGCCCCATGCATAAAACATGTGGTTAATGTCTCCCCATCTGCCAGTATAAAACCAATTAGACAATCAAGTCAGCTCATCCCGCCTAAATGCTCCCATTTCAAACTCAAGGCCTCAGTTTAAGGCTTCAAATCTTCCACAAACCTCAGGTCTATTCCTGTAGACAATATCAACAAATGTGCATCTGTACATTCATGCAAAATGCCTGCAGTAGTATATTATTATATTTCCAGGTAGACTAGCTGTATTTTAGTGTTTTTTCTAAGAATATTTTGTTGTTTACATCATAATTGTGGTTTTAATGAGGAGCTGTAGAGGTTGATTTTATCCCATCCTGATTTTAGAATCGTGATTTCTATCCAAGATCAAAAAAGAGGTCAAGCTGTCCACCAAGATGAGGGACAAGCCGGCGGCTTACAGAGAGCCACAGACGCCCAACCCCCCTCCCAAGATTTAACTGTTGCTAGGAAATGAATAACGGGGTTGCCTGGATACAACCCAGTATCCACATAGACCGCCTTTATCTGGTAGTCACATGACCCAGCTTAAATGGCAGCACTAACGGGCTGCAGTGCAGCTGCCTCTGTTGGGGTTGGGAGGCAAGGCGTCTGAGGCGCCTCACCCCCGCCCCCCCTAAAAAAATCTTGTGCCTGCGAGGAAATGCACTTGTTCTCACCTACAGCTGCATGTGTGCTCCTATTATAAAGCTGACGACTAAAAATAAACATGAAATGCCATGTCGGGATGGCAGGGTGTGGCCTCCGTGGCACAAAATGCATGGCATTAATGTGGGTCAGCTCTTTTGTTCACACAATCCATCAAGGCAGTTGTTCAGATAAAAGCTCATTGTTTCTGGAGACAGTAATGTTACTGTAAGGCACGGATTCCCACGAGTCCTTGAAATCCTTGAAAATTTGTGGATTTCTGGGGGGGGTCAAGGAATTTTGAAAATCGACATAAATAGACATGAGTCATTGAAAGTGCTTGAATTTTTGTATTTAAGTATTTATGCAAGAATAGACATTAAAGTTGATATCTTCTACACTATGCATGTTACATTATTGTTACACGCCACCTGTCTTGAGAAAGTGTGACTGAATTTTAATAATGGATGTTTAACAGCTTCAGAACTTAAAAATGATCTGTGTCTCAAACTATGCTCTGCTAGGCCTTTGAATATGACAAAACCAGGCCTTGAAAACTCCTTGAATCTGATATTTAAGAAGGCGTGGGAACCCTGTGGATGTACATACCAGCTCTGTTGCCGTCTGTCTTTAAAGTTCAACTTTAAATGAGAAAAAAAGGCCATAAATTGTTCCTCGGCGGGCCTTAAAGAACAGCCCGGCTCACTAAGAGACGATTTGGCAACTTGGTTGCTAACAAACAAAGAAAACCCTTTGACAACAGTTGTCCCAGAGGAAGAAATGATACCTCGCTGAATGTGGGGCTGCTTAAAATAACCCAGATTTAGAGATGGAGAGTCAGGAGAAGCTGTTCACAGTGACTGCAGGCTACCTGAATCACAGTGAAATCAGCTAATTAGAACCTCTTTTTGGTTAATGAAGCCAACAACACATAGCATTAATATATCTTTTTATAGATGTTTGTTCCTCAGTGCTGCTATCTGATGCCTCTGAGTCACCATGAGTCATTTTAAATCTTTAAACGGGGCTTCGTGCCACACACATGCTGCATTTCAACATGTTTCTTTGCTTGAAAACATTGTTTCTGTGTGCGCTGTTGTCATTTATTTGTTCCTGTGCTCACCATTCGCCTCTTTTATCTTTGATTCTACCGGTAGATAATGTGTTATTTCCTTTTCCTGTGCACGTGCTTTCACCTTCACTTTCCAGCCTCCTATTTCTCTTCTGTTTCCACCTCCTATATGATACAACATTTGCTCTGTGCTCCTATGCTTTAGCGTGTATTTGACATGTGTGCGTGTTTTTAAATGAGTCTTTTAAACACCAGGTAACATCAAAATATGAACTGAGAATCATCCCAGAGGGCAGCAGCTGAAAGGAAATGGCCCAAAGTCTACTAATGAATCATAAATAAATCTCTAAGGATGAAAAAGTAAATATGGATTATGTCTTTCTGCTTTCATCTGACTGCACCTGCATCAATGCATTCAAGCAGCCACAGATGGAAAATAAGCTTTGTAACTGTCGGGTGTCATGTTCTCTGTTTGCAGGATGCAGTGCGGTCAGTTTCATGCTATGAAGGACCACTCCCATCTCTCTAGCATTCCCATCCTCCCTCTCTTCTCCTCTTGGTGAGCAGCTGCTCAGACCCTCCCAGTCTCACAGCTGCTGCTGCTGGGGAGGAGAAGGAGGGAGGAGGAGAAGGAAGAGGAGGGAGGAGGGGGGGTGGAGGACGAGTGGAGAATGTTCTCTCATGAAGTCCTGGCTGGGAGCCATGGCTGTTTCCTGTCATTCTCTTTCATCCCCTGCAGTTCATATTGAGTACAGCACCCACAAAAAAAAAAAAAAGCCGGTTTGTAAATTATACATCACCTCCGCTGCTGAATAAATAATGAGCTCTCACATTGTGGTGACAAAAAGCAAAGTTCAGGGCTTCATACCGCAGTGTGGATTTTTGCCCAGGCTTGCAGTGACCTTGCAGAGCATAGTGATTATGTTAGAAAACACCATGGCTTCACCGCCTGCAGGATTCAACACAGCTTTAAGGGCGTGGATTTAATGTCGTAACTGCAGCTAATGCACAGATCGAATGCCCTCCATTATGCCACGTAAAATGCATTTCAGGCAATTTCAGTTCCTCAAACAAGACAGAAGCAGAGGAAGCAGAGAGAGCCTGAACAGCCGAGGCACACAGGGAGAGACAGGCAGACATGAGGCCACGTGATCGGCCCACTGAATGACATCATTGCAGAGAATCTGGGACAAAGAAGGAGGAGAGCTGGAGAGCTGGCATGCCGGGTGGAGACCGTGGCAGAGGCCTCAGCAGCAATACGGACAAAACCCGGCTGATCAGCTCGAAGGGAGATGGAGAGCATCTTGTGCAGCAGAAGCATTCAGCCATTTTGCGTGTCAGGTGCATGGAGCTCACAGATTTCTACAGAGGGAGTTTGCTGATATACAGAAGACAGATTTATATTGATTTGCAGCGTCTTAATAGAGAGACGCATGCAGTCTTTTCTCATTCCTCCGCATGCATAATAAATTAGCTTTGTTTGAACTGGGCCTTTATTCAATGAGCTCAAATTTCTGGAAAATTACAAAGGCTACAAAGGCAAATCAAAAACCATCCAGTAATATTTATGTTTTTAGACACATGCAGATTTCTCTCAGTGCTTTGTGCTTGTTTTTCTTTTCGTTCAGTATGCATGAAAAATCTCTTAAATATGGAAAATTACATAAAAGGTTCAAGGCCAAAAAAGAAGCCCTATTATCACATACAGTAATATCAAAGATAAATCCTTCCCAGACAGTATTTATCTTACTAGATGCACACAACAGTTCTCATTCCTCTGCATGTCAACGTGCATTCAAATCTCTGCTTATATGTGGAATGTGGCATTGCATCGAGGCCCTAAGCTTTGAAAAGACCCATCATATCAAACATAAACGAGATGTGCTCATTCCTCTGCATGCAAAAGGATTCAGTGTATGGAAAGTCACTGTGCATGGAGTGCCATCGCATCAAAGCAGCACATGAGACCATAAAACGACGTGATATCTGGATGCAGAATGTAGAATATTATGTGTTAGACGGCAGCACAGAATGGTGGTAGTAAAAACCTCTTCCCCCCTCTCCTCCTCCTCCCTGGTGCACAGAAGCAAATCCCATTGCCCTCCGTGTATAAATGAGAAAGCGCCGCCCTCCCATTCAGCAGTTGTTGCATCGACCCCGTTGGGTACAACACGCGACGCAGAAACACCGTTTTTAAAAAGACTTTTTTCTTCACATTTTCTCGTCCTCCTCTTCCTCTTTGAACCCTCAAACTCAAACATGGTGAGTAAATCTCCCTCGTCTCTGTGTGATAGACGTTTTTAAGCGAGCATTAGAGGTGAAGGTTGAAGCGGCGTCGTGGACCGAATCTCAGGATTTCCCTCTTCTCCCGTGATTAAACACGCGCGTTTTGACGCGTCTCACACCCGTAATGTTATTTTAACTGGGCTCGTGTCTCTGTTTGGGGATGAACGTTCAGTGTTGACACACAGATTTGGTTTGCAGCAGTGTGTCATTGTGTGGAGATGAGAACAATGCACTGACTGCCGTGATTCAGCCTTCAGGGGCAACCAGGAGGATGAATCTGTTTTTTTCTTCCTCAAACAGCTGCTTTATTCTCCATTTTTAATAGTTTTGACGTGTTTTATATCAAATCTAACGTGTCAGTGTGTTTTTAAAATTGGACACCTTGCAAATGCCATACCCTGTTTGAACGCAGGGAGGGGCAGACAGGGTGGGGGTGGATGGATGGATGGATGGATGGAGACATTATATTGCAGCTTTTTTAAATAATTCATATGTTTCTAATTTAATCCACGCTTTGCAGCACAAGGCGTCTTGTTTAAACAAACACCACCCTCCATTTGATTTCACGCTACCAGATCTTTTAATTAAATCCAGATTTCTATGATTATAAAACGTTTCCAGTTGGATGAATGATCTTTCTTTTCACCCTCCGATTATCATCAGCTGTGATTGTGCATCCTCAAGGCACGACGGCGAGTGGAATATTCCAGACTGATGTGCACGCCCGTGCACGTGAATTTGCATTGGTGCTTATGCTTGCAAAAGAGTGTGGGATGAAAAAGACAAGAGGACCAACAAAAAAGAAAAAAAGAGGAGCTGGAGGAAAGACGATAGCGACATCCTGACTCGGCGGAGGCTGCTGTCAGGCATTTCTGTCCCCTGCTGATTGTGGTGCAGGGAGGTGCCTCCTGCTGCACTGCCGGTCGCTTCCAGATAGGGGGAGCAACTGAAGGGTGCTGATTCCAAGATGCAGATGGTGAATAGGTGAATAACCTCTCTGTTCTTTCTCTCTACAGCGTGAGTGTATCTCCATCCACGTTGGTCAGGCCGGTGTCCAGATTGGCAATGCCTGCTGGGAGCTTTACTGCCTGGAACATGGGATCCAGCCGGACGGACAGATGCCCAGTGACAAGACACTCGGAGGAGGAGATGATTCCTTCAACACCTTCTTCAGTGAGACTGGAGCTGGAAAGCACGTCCCCAGGGCTGTTTTTGTGGACCTGGAGCCCACTGTCATCGGTAAACTCTCAGTAAATATAGATGCCATAGTTGTTTCTTGATTTCATGAAGTGAAACCGTCATTTATGATTCAATCTGTGTCCTTAGATGAGGTGCGCACTGGGACCTACCGCCAGCTTTTCCACCCTGAGCAGCTGATCACCGGTAAGGAGGATGCTGCCAACAACTACGCCCGTGGACACTACACCATCGGCAAAGAGATCATCGACCTGGTGCTGGACAGGATCCGCAAACTGGTGAGTAACATGACATCAGGAGAAGCTCCAGACGATCAAATGAAACGACATAAGTGTATCATGTGATGGTTGTCTCTCCCTCTCTGTCCTCAGGCTGACCAGTGCACTGGCCTTCAGGGCTTCCTGGTTTTCCACAGCTTCGGAGGTGGCACCGGCTCTGGTTTCACCTCCCTGCTGATGGAGCGTCTGTCTGTCGACTACGGCAAGAAGTCCAAGCTGGAGTTCTCCATCTACCCAGCTCCCCAGGTGTCCACCGCTGTGGTGGAGCCCTACAACTCCATCCTGACCACCCACACCACCCTGGAGCACTCTGACTGTGCCTTCATGGTAGATAACGAGGCCATCTATGATATCTGCCGTAGGAACCTCGATATCGAGCGTCCTACTTACACCAACCTGAACAGGTTGATCAGTCAGATCGTGTCCTCCATCACTGCTTCCCTTCGTTTCGATGGTGCCCTCAATGTTGATCTGACAGAGTTCCAGACCAACTTGGTGCCATATCCCCGTATCCACTTCCCTCTGGCCACCTATGCCCCTGTCATCTCCGCTGAGAAAGCTTACCATGAGCAGCTCTCAGTGGCTGAGATCACCAACGCCTGCTTCGAGCCAGCCAATCAGATGGTGAAATGCTGACCCTCGCCACGGCAAATACATGGCTTGCTGCCTGCTTTTCCGTGGTGATGTGGTGCCCAAAGATGTCAATGCTGCCATCGCCACCATCAAAACCAAGCGCACCATCCAGTTTGTGGACTGGTGCCCCACTGGTTTCAAGGTTGGCATCAACTACCAGCCTCCCACTGTGGTTCCTGGTGGAGACCTGGCCAAGGTCCAGAGGGCCGTGTGCATGCTGAGCAACACCACTGCTATTGCAGAGGCCTGGGCTCGGCTGGACCACAAGTTTGACCTGATGTACGCTAAGCGTGCCTTTGTTCACTGGTATGTAGGTGAGGGTATGGAGGAGGGAGAGTTCTCTGAGGCCAGAGAGGACATGGCAGCTCTGGAGAAGGATTATGAGGAGGTTGGTGTCGACTCCATTGAGGGTGAGGGAGAAGAGGAAGGAGAGGAATATTAAACACAAAGGCATTTGTTAAACAGGAAATAATTGATTACAGTGCGTTCTTGAATGCATTCCAAACAGAAATGTCTTGTCAATTATCAGTTTGGCTCTGTTCTAAATAAATTCCTGTGATGTGAATTCATTTGTCTGTCTTTGATTCAAACTAAATATATATTGATTGCACACTTCTGAATTTTGAGCTATCTCATGTACTCACTGTACTTGTACTTGGAGATTTATAGCAGCAAGCATTTAAATAAAGGGGGCGGAAATACAGTTTCTAAACATTTAGGGTTCTAAAAACAAGAAACAAGACTGAGCAACTTTTTCTAAGCAAAGTTTATTGGAAAAAAAACATACAAATTCATTTTTTTTGTTCAGATTAAGGCACAACTAAACTTTGCTTTAAGTAGGTAGAAAAAAATCAGAGCATGTCTAAGGTAAAATTCCAGTATTTGATTGAAAATCCAAAGTATCACAAACACTAATGGATTTATTAAGAAAACGTATACGAAAAAAGTATAAAAACTTGCAAATCATGAGTTGTTTGGTTTGGTTTGGTTGTGTAAGGCTGCTCATGCTGGCTCACACCGGCCTCTCCTGCAGCAGAGGGCAGTTGTCCACGGCTCCACGTCTGTTCAGAAGACTCCAGAACATCGAGGCTGCGGAGCAGCTGTGAGGCTGGTTTGGCTGCAGGCCTGCAGACGCAATCACGTCTTCCTTCAGTGGGCGGTAGGACTTGAAACGTCTGTTGAGTAAAACACCAAAATGCAGACGGTTTAAATTACACGTGCTTTACAGCTAAAGCTGCAAATGTTCTATATTTTTGTTAGACGCCACAAAATCCCATGAAAAGAAACCAACTGTGACACTTTCTGACTTTTCACTCTATTTCTAGCTCTCAACGTCAAGCCCATTTATTCCTACAGAAGACATAAAACGTGTCACAAAAAAAGCTTTTTTAAAACCTGAATTGTGTGATTTTTTTTTTGGCCACTTGGTGGCAGTGTAATGAGCTTTGAACATATTATCACCTTTTCAGTAAATACACTAAACTTGTTAGCAAAAAGCTGCATATTTAAAGTCTGACAGGTGGGTGCCATTACAAGTGACTTGTTTGAGCAACCAGGCTTCATTCGGCCTGTCTCGACTCCACCCACACTCCACCCAGGCTCTTCATTGTTGGTTTGGGTCTTTTCGTGGAAATTGCCAACTATTACAATACCACCAAACCTTTGCTTTAAAGCAAATAAAAGAGACAGAGTATGATTAGTAAAAAACATACAAAAGGAATGTCTTACTTGTAAGTATATGCCACTATTCCTACTGTTAGAACGAGCACCAGGACACCCAGCACTATGGCGATAGTACCGTGAGAGGACAGACCTGAACCTGAAACAAAGATGCAGGAAAAGCAGAAATGTACTTCACTGTTACCAAACTTACAAATCTGTTGACTGCTGTACGGTGGTCATGTTGCATACCCATGTCTACGTTGACTCTGGCACTGGCGGCGGCTAAACTGACGTCATTGGCCATTGACACGTTGATGCAGTAGACACCGGAGTCATTGAAGAAGTGACGTAACACCAGCTGGCACTCTTTGGAGGGCTCCACCATGTTGCATGCCGTGTGAATCGGCTTTAAGCAGTCTGCGTCCAGAATCACACTGCACACCTCTTTGGGAAGGCTGGAGGAAGAAGACCAACCAACTAGAAAAACAACTTTAAAAGGAAACAAAATCTTTGGATTATTCGAGGAATTGCAGGAGCATTTACCTTCCCTGGCAGGTAACGGTGATGTCCAAAGCATTTTTGTCCATATCAGGTGTCGCCATCACGGTGTTGTCCATTTGTACGATCTCTACTTTCTCAATGCCCTCTGGGAACAAAGACAAGAGGGGCGGACGGTTATCAGGACAGTCATCTCAATCGTCTTCATTTTGATGGACGTAGCACTGATGAACAATAACTCACCAAACACTTCAATACCAGCGCAGTAGGAGCCGTACCGATATATGACACAGTCGTCATCGGAGGGTTTATCGTTAGCGTCCCTCTTAGCGACTACGAGTGCCCCAGCTCGGCCCGTCAGAGTTCGCTTTCCACCTGGCAACAATAAAGAGCAGCAGAGAGTTCATGCACAGAAAAAACAACAATATCTGGATTTACTGAAGGCAGCGTTGTAGTCAAGACCAGCTAGACCAAGACCAGAGTGTACTGAGGACAAGTCACGACCAAGGCAGGGTGAGAAAGACTAAAGACCAAGGCCAGACAGTTTATAACCTATTTAGGTAAAGTTAAATGCAGTCTGGTGCAGTTTGAGAACAAAATGTTCCATCATAAAGATATGAAATATTATGACATGCTAAAACTCAGCTACTTCATATTCACTTCTTTTTTTAATGACCTGCTTCATCAAATACTGAGTTTGTTGAAGCAGCTTTGCAGCTGTTGGTTCGTGGTCTGGTGGTTAAACCTCTAACCTGAACTCTGTTTCGTTTTCTGTTTGACTGTTGAACAACGTTTTAAACTGTTTCTCAGCCACTTTCACCGTCATTTGTTTCACTCTCTTCAGCGGTGCGCCAAAGTAAAAGTGAAACCGTGTTGTGGTCTTCACCTGACTTGAAATAAAATCTTGAGTCTTCTTTGTCCCAAGATCTTCAAAAAGTGGTCTTGAGACTGATCTCAACACTGGGTATTAGTACTTTTTCTTTTACCAGAAGTTGTTGATACATTTTTACTTGAGCTGTAAGTTTTCTTGCTTTGACATGTTCATCGTCACTTGGGTTGGTGCATACTGACAGAGCCGACCACTCTCTGTCAGTATGCAAATCCAAATTCAAACAATGAAACACAATAGAGCAATTGAAGTCACGTCGCTCTGCGTGTTTCATACAATGGCAGAACTAAAGATTTACATCACATTTACATTTTAGGAAATCTGATGCTGACACTCCTGTCGGGTTCATCTGGTATAAACTCAGCGTTGTTGCACGATGCTATCTCTGCTGGGGAAGTGATCTTGTAGTAAAATGATACTCTACCTGTTGTGAGCCCGGTCTGAGCCTCAGCTGGCATGATATGATTGATGAGGGATAGAGTCTTGGCCACTGCTGGTGCTTCCTGCGGCGACTGAGTGGTGGAGGCAGTGGAGGCCTCGTCCTCAGTGTTGTCCTCCTCTGTGTCCGAAGGAACCATGTTGATGTTCAGACCAGTTGAACTTGGTGGAAACAAGCAAGGGGACAGCAGACGCCAGTGCAGGAGCTTTCACTACACACAGGGAAGATTGTTGAGTTAGATTAGTGCTCCAATAAGATGTGCGCATCTTTAATCTACATCTAGAGTTAGTGGACAGAGCTTCCGGGAATGAAAATTAAAGCCAACTACCATAACGTCTTCAACAAAGTGATCAACACTTACAGGCCATAAATGCTGGATCTGTTTCTCACCTGTGGTCCCCTGATCTGCAGGTGGACCAGGGGCCTTGGTTGGGTTATCAACCGGGGGGTCGCAGGCCTTATCTGGGATGACCGCCTGAATCACCACCTTAGGCTTGAACGCGCCAGAGCTGATGTAGGTGTGAGTGACAGTCAGCTCTCTGGATATGAGGGCTCCGCTTTCGTCCCCAAAGTCCCAGTTGAAGGTGATGTCCGCACTGCTGAGATACTCGCTCGGGTCATGGAGGGTGATGGTGAAGGCGATTGCCCTGTTCTGGACGAAGCGCATGTCTCCGGCCACGATGTCGTTGACTTGGTCCAAGGAGACAGCGAAGGGGATTTGATCTACAGAGGACATATAGATGTTTAAATTATGGACTGATAACTCAGTGAAATAGTTGGTGGTGTGTGACTTAAAGTGTTACGTACTTCTCCCGATCCAGAGCCCAAAGTTACATAGTGCAAGACGTATGAATGACAGAGACACCGTTCACCTGGTTACAGGTCAGTGTAGCACCAACAGGATTTTAAACCCCCTACACATAATCCTAACTCACCAGTGATGGAAAACTGAGTGGAGGCATATCCGAGAGGAATGAACTTCTCCCTGCTCCGGTAGTGGTAGATCACGATGTCCATGGTGTAGGAGCCCAGTGGGATGTCATCTGTACTGATGGTCAGGGAGGAGGAGGAGTCGTCTGCCACCTGCCAGTACTGACCTGCCAAATGAGCACCAAGAGCCTGGTGAGTTCATATGTTCATCATTTTTGGATATTTTATATTGCATGTTGAAGCCTCGTGTCTCATGACGTTCGAGGTCTGAATCCCAGAGCAGTCATGGATTCTTTGCTTTATGTGCAGGGCAAATGAAGTGACATAATCTAATCATATGATGAGGCTCATACATAATCCATCCTGGGTCATATCTTAGGTCGTGGTATGTGCCACAAGAAACTCTGTGACCTTGAGTAAAGACATAACTCCGATGCATTTGATAAAAGACGACAGCTCCACTCACCCCAGGCCTTCCAGACAAACACGTAATTTGGCCTCTTGTCCTTCTTAAATGGTGTCCCATCGGGGAAAACAGCCTCCCAGTCTGTGTTCTCAGTCGGATAAACTGGCTCAGACTTGTAATACTTTGTTCCTGGAACAGAAGAAAGAGTGTCCAACATTAAGGAGCTGCCCGTGGTCCACCGATCAAACAAATGAAGTCCACAGACTTTATTTCAATTCATTCAGTAGTTGTTGGGATAGTTCATTTAATAACACAAATGTTAACCTCATGGTGGCGCTAGAGGAAAAGTCAGAGGATCGCCAAAATCCTAAGGTTTCATCCTCTAGGAGCCACGAATGTCTGCACCAAATTTCATGGCAATCCATCCAACAGTTGTTGAGGTATTTGAGGGAAGCGGTGAACTGGTTGATGGGCATTGTCACCCCAAGCATGGGAGAGCCAAAATACAGTATTATACGTGTGTGTGTTGTGCAGGGTGTGTTACCATTGACTGTGCAGTCTTCAGCCCAAACAACGTCTCCGTTAGGCTGCACCTTTTGGTTGTGTGGGAACTCCAAGTCGATGGTGAAGGTAACTTTGGCTCCGGTCAGAGTCGGCGAATCATTTCCGACATTGAAAATCACTTTTCCACCTGGAGGAAGAAGACGGGAAAACACTGAGCAAAGGATGCAAAATGTACAAAATGTACATGCCTGTAGGTCCTTTAAATAGGTGCAATGATCCTTTGATTGAATAATTCAAGATGCGTTGGGGCACCTTGGAGGCCTAGAGGTTTAACAAGACCGGGGACGTCCCCAGAGACCTTTGCTGCACGTTAATACAAACTCTCTTCAGACTTCAGTTTCTTGCCATCTGACAAAATACCTCAGAAAAGGAAGTACGAGCATTTGAAAATCATAATCTGTGAATGATGTACCTTTCCAGGACTCTTTGTATCGCGGGTCACCATCTTTCCAGATTGGGTACATCTTAGTGTTCCATGACGGATAGCGAGTGAAGCGATTTTTAGGCTCTGAAATATCAAAAAATAAAACACATGAGCTTCATATTTTATATAATAACATGAAATTACATTTCCGGAATTCATGAATTCATACATTTTTGTGTCACTGCTATATACAGTATAAAACACGGACGTCTTATCGGACGCAGAGTTGTTGAGTTGTTGGGAAGTTCAGTGTGGTGGCTCGTTTTGGCAATCTTCCCGTCATGTGACGCTCAGCTGAGTGTGTGCCAGATTTGATCACAGATTAACATCACAGGATTGAATATGACAACACACAACAAAGCAAACAACCAGCAGAATCGGACTTTTCTTTGGTGGAAACTGAAGCGTAAGACGTCGATGTGCAGTGCATTCATATTTTTAAGTCTCTTTCTGTGGGCACGTGAGTTTAAGTTTTAAGACAGGCTTGAAAAAAAGTGTGAACTTTACTTTCAGGATTAAGATAAATAGTCGGCGCTCTGCTTTAAAAGGTCACATTCTGTGTCGCTCACATTCATGCATGGCCGAGTAAAGAGGTCAGCTGTGGAAAAAAAGTCTAGACACGGATCTTATAGGCCGGCACATGTTCAGTACTTTATCAGAAAGTACCGCTAACATGGTAACTGCACTGTGCTTGTACGTTACACATCTCATTCACACATTCGCACGCATGCACTCATTGGCTGCCATGCACAGTCCAAGTTTGGGAGCTAATCATTGCCACAGTGATGGAAGCTGCAGACATCAGGAGCAGTCTGAGGCTCGGTATCATGCAGGGAAGAAGTAACCGAGTAATTCACCCAAGTATTTTAATTGACTCAACCCTTTCACGTGTTTGTTTATTCTCTTTTGTATATTTTATTTATTATTTATTTAGTTTTAGCACTCCAACACATTTTATTGCACCGTTGACGCTGTGTTTTGTCCAACACGTGACAGATAAAAGTACAAACTTGAAGAACTTTATGTGAATATTTCTATATTTATACTTCACTATTATACTCTGTACTCCACTACATTCATTTGACAGCTTTAGTTACCAGTTACTTCACGCTACAGATGAAGATTTGAAGACGCATGATATGCATAAAGACCAACAACAACAGTTAAATCCAACAATATAATATATAAAAGTATGACAGTTATATATGACAGTAATACTTATTTCACTATTTTCCTTCATTATTGATGTTTTCCATCTTTAAGTTTGTTTCTTTGAGTGTCTGAAGCTGCAGCCTCATCGCTCCTTAAGACACATTGATCTTGTGTTATTGTGTGAAAATGAACCCCTCTACCTGACGTCCAGTTCTCTGTACTCACTTGCCACAGTGTGCGAAGCCACGGCCAGCAGCACCAACAGCACAACAGACGTCCGCATTGTCAGTCCACCTCTCCGCTGTGCAAAATCCCTTTTGTGAGCACCAGGCGACAGAAAAGAGGCTTTATAAACTCTGTGTTTGACCTCACGTTGTAGAAGAAACGCCTCCTTTCTTCATGAAGGCCAGCACATTGACCCATTGACCAATCAGATTTGGGGGCGACCTGGACTTGATTTTGTGTATTTACAGTAAGAGAGCACGTCCTGGGGATTACAGTCGTGCATACAGTAGAGAAATCGCCACATAATCACGTCAGAAATGCAGCGATGAAAGTTACATGTTCTTTTTTTTTTGCATGGCAACAGAGTGGATCATGAGACACGCTCGAGTGGGAAGAAATCACACAGGTGGAAATAACTTCCTACTGCACATAGAAATATAGTTATGTAGTACTGCAGTTACAGATTGACATCTCCGAGAGGAGAATACTGTAGAATAAAATGTGTTTATAAAGCAGAGCTGAACTCTCTCTCTCATCTTGACCAGTTAAAACATAAAAATTTGCTTTTATTGATGGACTGACGCTTGTGTGTTCGTGTTGAAAGCACAACCACGGACATTAAAAACACAGGATGAGGTTTATGAATGGATAATAAGAATCATGTCAGCTGGTATTCTAGATGTTTGTTCTAAATGTTTCTAAAGATCCAAAACTGGAGTTGAAGCTTCAGGTGGGTTGAGGACAGTGTAAAGAGTGGACGGCATATGCGTGACGTCACCCGCAGGTTTCCGAAGAGCCGTTTTGAAGCTTATTTTTGGTTTTGGCCGCTGCCGTCTTGGCAGTCCTACCTTTTCTGCCTCCTGACTAATCTAAAAATTGGCAAAGACGTGAATCATCTGCGGAGTTGGGCTGAATGAAGCCTGGTTGCTCAAACAAGCTTACTGACGGGATGTCATCGGAAAATGACAATAAACCAATAAAGCAACCTTTGTGGCTGTGCCAAAAACTGCAGTTCCTCAAACGTCCACTTGAGGCTGGCTCCAGCAGTGAGTCAGTCTCCATAAGTCCCCATGTTAGACAGCAGAAATAAACATGTTTACAGCCTGGTACAAAAAACTGTTTTGGTCTCTGTAGCTAATTTCCCCGTTCATGACAACTGTACTGAGGGTGAATTTATATACAACTCACCTGTTCACATTATATTAAGGCTTAAAGTTATGCAGGATTAAGAGTGCAGCCGCTTTGATTGACAGGTGGGTGCTGTTACAGACGGCTCATTTAAACAACCGGGCTTCATTCAGCCTGCCTCATGCACATATAACACATTTTATCAGGGCATTTTTTGGGACTTTTACTTCTTAAAACCTGCATGTTTATGTGTGTGCAAAGAGGCTTTGTATCAGCAATAATTTAAAGTAAACGTTGTGTTATTATATTTCTCTCATGCTGGTTTGGCGATGTTTCAAAGCTTCTGCCAATAAAATAAAAACCCAACAAAAAATGTGTTAATTTAATCGGCTCAGAGCAATACAACAGGATCCTGTGTGGATCAGGAGGGTTGCATGATCATGACCTTTTTTTGGGGGGGTTTTGGGTGCCAATTCCACAAAGCATGTGCTTCCAAGCAACAATATGAACAGTCACATAAATCTCCGCTAACATCAGCTGACCCATTTTGGGCTGCGCCTCTAATTATTCCTAATTATGTGCAGATTTACTCATGAAAATTCACAGTCGTTGATGATTAATTCATCGAATTCACACCACAGGAAACTCTAATAAAGCGTCTCTTACTTGTAACCATGAAACGAACTGTACTTTAATATGGTGATGTGACGAGATCTGAACATGCAACCGGGGAGTTCATGTCTGTGTCGTTAGAACAACAGGTCACACAGTCTGCAGCGAGAGGCTGTGCAGTGAGGAATGCAGTGTTAACGAGGATTATTGAAGCACTTGTGACTCCCTAAATTCATCCGGCTTTGTCCTTCCACCCCTCGAGAACCATAAAGTCTCCGTAATATATCATACGCCCAACTGTGACACTCTTTAAACCTCTTTTTTTAAAACAATGTCAGCATTCAGAGCAAATCCTTTTCAGACCTGTTTCATCTGTCGCTAACACACAAACCCCTTTAACTCTGCTCGGGCCTCGACATGCATGTACATACCGAGCCGTAACAGGAAAGTAATGTAAGCATACTGTAAAACATGTCAGTACAGTCACAGTGGAAAGACTGCTGCATTAAAATGACGATGATGACATGAAACCTAGTAAAGTTTTCATCCGTAGCATGCAGAGAGTAGAAAAAACAACATTTAATTATATATTATTTGATTCTTTTTGTGTGCTTTTTGTTTTTTGATAGTCACAGCTGAAGACAGACGGGAGATCGGGGAGAGAGAGGGTGTCTCACATGCCACAAACGGCCGTCGGTTGGAGGTACATGGGGTGCAGACTAGACCAGGTGAGCTACCAGGGAACTCCATTAAATGCGCATGAGCATAAATGAGCACGTCAGCCCAGTGACGAACCTTCAGCTTGACACCAAAATGACACCAAATGCCAGCTGGGATTGGCTCCCGCCCCTGATAAGAATAAGGTTGGATCAGGAAAATGGATGGAAATTTCTTGCTTGAGCGTTTTGTGATTTGAATATTATCACTCACATGGCTCATCTGCATGAAGCTGCAGCCAGCAAAACGTTAAGCTTAGGCTGGTGTGAATACTTGGAACAGGAGGAAACAGCACAGCTGGTACGCATAACAAACACGTACTCGTTTCTGTCTCCATACACATGTAAGGACAAAGCACATTCTTCATTTTCGGATGAACCCTCGTCTATCTATTGCATCTGATTACAGGCACTGTGTTGCCTAGCAACAAGGATGTGGAGCATCTCGCTGGCTTCATTTTGCCTCCTCATCCTCCTCATCCTGAAGAGCGACAAAAAATCTGAAATTTAAAATCAAGATAAACACTGTAGTAGCTGTTAAATTAAATTATTACTATTTTTAAAATGCTGCTTTTTGTGTTATATATAGGCAGAAGTTCGTACATAGTGTCTAGAGGTGAAATATAGCCCTGCAGTTTGTCATCCTGTCCAGCAGGCGGCGCTGTGAAATAACGGCGTCACCGCGGAGGCGTTCAGAAGTAGGAGAGCCGCTGCAATTTGATTGGACGAAGCGGCACCAAAGATACTCTACAAGACGGAGATAACGTCCTTCCCGTCCGTGATCTCCAAATCCCGTTTTACGAACGTCTCGTCGATGGATGAAAACAGATCGTGCCTCACCAGAGACGAATGATAAATGTTATTTATGTTTTATTTCTGCTTGTTTTAAATTCGTCTTGGGTGGAAAAAGACCGACTGTTGAGCACCGACAAAGAGGAACGGACCCGTGATGCCGGATCTCGCGAGACTTCGTTGCCGAGGCGTCTCCTTT
Organism: Nibea albiflora; assembly: GCA_014281875.1. NCBI lineage: Eukaryota > Metazoa > Chordata > Actinopteri > Sciaenidae > Nibea > Nibea albiflora. Next base: position 23,460,944 of record CM024793.1, on the reverse strand, counting down.
ATTAACCGTCTCTGGTCATACATCAACAAAGAAAGATGGCCGAAGTGATAGAGCTGCAGAAGCTGAAGGTTGGTGTTAGTCTTTCATTTTATATCTATTCACACACGTTAGGTGACGTTAGAAGTCAATGCTAGATCGTAACGGTCGTTAGTTACGTCACCGGCGCGCGGGTTAACGGATAACTGAAGGCGTCGAGGCACAAAATGTCTCCGGTCGCCGGGTGAGTGAAGGCGAGACAGCCGGCATGTGTTCATTGAGCTGCGAGGCTAACCGCGGCTAACACACCGGGGATGAGTTAAATACACAACGTTAGCAGAGTTACGCGTTTAAATTAAAACATATAAATGTGTAGTGTTGAATTAAAAAAACTCCAAACATGGCTGCTGCTGCTGTTGGATACAGAGTCCCGCCAATCTCTGTTCCGGTCCAATTAAATGTACGACCTCCATTGAGGTTATAAATGTTGGCCCATTTATAAGCTGTGTGATGAACTGTACATCCTTTACTACCAACATATTGTTGTTATTATTATTATTATTATTATTATTATTATTTTTTAAAGCATAAAAGTCAAATATTGCAAACATCATTTAACAGACTAATCTCCAAACACCTTACTGTTGTTAATTTGTATTCCACACATCTGTGTCAACCTCTGTACCTGCAGTGTGTGTGTGTGTGTGTGTGTGTGTATGTGTGATTGCACACAGGTGTATGTACACACACACATAAACATTTTTTTAAAATCTGTTTTTCTTTTCAACTTGTCACATTTTTGATTTTACTATAGAAGTAGGACGAAGGTGGCGAGGACACTTCATAAGTGATCACATCATATGGACACTATTTAAGGACTGTGATCGTTGTTTGGTCAGAAATTCATTTTCACTGACAACACAAATATTTGCAGATAGTTTCTGCTGACAATAACCGCGAACAAGCTCAGAGCGATGTTTAAAAAATAACGTTTGAAAGGTTCAGTCGCATCGTTGCTTTCATCGTGCATTGGTTTTATTCTCTGGTCTAAAAATGTCACCGATGAAAAGTATTAACTGGTTGGTAAATGGTTCTTGTTGTTTTGTCGTAGCTTGCTGAACTGAGGCAGGAGTGTGAGGCCCGAGGTCTGGACACCAAGGGAAACAAAGGAGAGCTCATCGCCCGACTGCAAGCCTATCTGGAGGAGCACGGTGAGCTGCACGGACTATAATCAGAGGCAGAAATGCAATAATAGTTGTTGCCGGAGATAAATTTGAATAGTTGATGTGTTTTTTTATCCCTTATTCCAAACAACAGAGGAAGACGTGGATGTGGACGATGTGCTGGCAGAGGATACAGAAGTAACAGAGGTACTTCATGATATGAGTTCTTTAACCACATCAGACCCCCCTCCTTTGTTTTTTAAAGGTACTAATAATGTTTCCGTTTTCCTTTCAGGACTTCACTAAAGTGGAGAGTGCCAATAATGTAAAAGTCGACAAGGATTCAGAGTCTGCCGAGGATGAGACGTAAGTTGCATTGTGCAGAAATGTTGTTTCCTCTTAGAATTTGTTTAAGGCTTCGTGGTATGCAGGAGAAAGCCCTAATATGAGGCTCACTGGATGACACAGGCCTGCATCACACAGGCTGGTGTAGATTTAAAGGGACTTGGATCGCTGTGGCACTCGCGTTGGAGAGTTTCCCAGGAAACAACAGGTTGACTCCTGTTACAGTCTGAGCTATGTGGCTGAAATTCATGTCATGACCAATATGAGTACATCTTGTCTTCAGTATTATTGGACATCATGTTTGGTGTAGAAATGTCCTTATTTTTTATTCTGTGTGTTTCTCTCAGGCTTGCTGAAAAGAAGGTGGTGAAAATAACTCCTCCAATTTCTGCCAGTGAAGTACGTATGTTTGAATCATCAAGCGTGTCTAACGGGATGTAACTTTCAGCAGTCCGTAATAGAACATTTCAGGTTCCTTACACCTCTGCAGAGCCAACTCCTGCCAGCAGCATGTTCTGATTTAAAAATGTCCCCTTGTGTTGAGCAGAGACTACAGAAGAGAGCTGAACGCTTCAACCTGCCGGCATCAGCTGAAAGCAAAAAGGCCATACGTGCAGCGAGGTAAGGCTTCACCAGTGACACAATAATACTTTTAGTTTGTTACGATTAGGATTTTATTTTTATAGTTTTGCCCGTTTTCATATGACTTAAGATGACACGATACTCACCAAGGTTAGACTTGCTGATACAAATACTTATTTTCCTTTTTCTCCAGGTTTGGCTCTCCGGCCGATGCTTCCAGTCCCGCTCCAGGTCTGTTGTCACTCTCACGCTTTCTAAACTGACTTTCTGTGTTCTCAATGCAGCAAAAGTGAATGTGTAGAGATTTGAAGGGTTTCCTGCGATTTTTAAAATGACTACTTCCCCTGAACACATCATTTTTTGCTCAGTTTGAGATCTTTGAAGTTTGATGTTAAACACAACGCTCTGGAAATTATGTTTCTCGTTATTCTGTCATAGTCATCAGATTATGTGGTAGTAGAAAAACACTATAGGTCTGGGCATCATACCAATGCCCAGACCTAATGTTTTCAGATGGAGCCTTCAGCCTTATTTTAAACATTTAACCACACAGCTGGACTTTATGTTGCATTTCACCATCAAGAATAACTAAAAGAAAATGACTGACCAGCTTCTCACCTCCCATTTTTTCCATCTGTCCACACACAGGTGCTGTTGCAAACATCAAAGCTGCTGTAAGTGTTGCAAAAATAGTTCAAAGTCTTCTAGTTTCTAGTTCTTCCTCCGGTGAATGAGACGATGTTAACAGGCATGTTTTCGTGTCTCGTGAAGGTGAACGTCGATCAGCTGAAGAAAAGAGCAGAAAGATTTGGCATGAACGTTTCATCCGTTTCACAAAAGGTGAGTTCACAGTGTAACCACGCTCATTAAGGTTTTTTGTTTGGATGGCGGCATCTACGTTTGCCATTAAATCGATGGTGATTTTTTTTGTTTAGCTTGAAGAGGATGAAAAGCTGAAAAAGAGGAAGGAGAGGTTCGGGGCCTTAACAAGTGCAGGTTCTGCCGGAGCAGCCGACATCGAGGTGCGTATTCGTTGACGGTGGTCAGTGATGTAAAAAGACCGGAGTGACTGAAGTGCATTAATGTCGACACTTTCTCTTCTCTCCTCTCCAGGCAAAGAAACTGAAGCGCGCTGAACGATTTGGAAATGTGTGAATGACGTTTGTTTTTGTGTTTGTTTTTTTTGTAAAACAATCTCATGACTGCACAACGGAGGTTCCCGACGACAACAAACTTCACCAATGGGATTCCTGTAAATCAAAGGTAGAATTAAATGCAAAGATAAATAGGTGAGTTAGATCAACCAGCTAGAAAAGGTCCTTAAATTTGACCCACTGATTTGTTATTTACTGCAGCACTGTTTATCAGCGGGACGCCTTCAAACATGTTATATTTCATCTGCCTCACTTTATATAGGAATTGGAGGTGTGTTTTATAAAGCACATAGGCCGTATTATCACCTATGTACGAGCAGTTTTGTTTTTCTTGTCCCCCTTTCCTAAACTTGCTGTTCATCTAACAGAGATGACCCTCACTGTTTTCTTTGCTGCGCTCTCTCAAAACTGTGATTAAGCTCCTTTTTATCAAACATAGCCAGCCCACGACGGTCAGTCCAACAGCTCCTGCAGCTGCTTCACAGTAAAAGCCTAAAAGTTGTCTCAGGTGATGTAATCTTGAAGTAAAAGGCATAAAACAAACGTGAGTAAGGAGTGCTTTTACTTTGAAGAAGCTGCAGGACGTGTGGCGTTAGTTGACAAATACAAGTTGTCTATTTGGTGCTTTTCCTTTTTGTAAGTGCGTTACGATTACAGTTATGACGCAGCACGGCAAAGAAGAGCGGCTGAGAAAAGCTTAACAAGTAATGTAAATCCTGTATTTCGCTTTATTGGATGTAATGCAATTAAAGTTTTCTAATCAGTTTAAATGATTTAACTCACTTATTTGTATTTGCCGTGTGTATTTAATTGTACTTCTGATGATTCAGACAGCAGGTTATTTTTCTTTTTGGGGATTCCATTGGTACACTTCTTCAGTTATCTGTCCATTTTCTAACATTTTGTGATTTTAAAATAAATTGTTTTCAATTTTTTGATCTGTTTCGTATGATTCTTGATTTTGTTTTTTGTGTACATTTTTATTGTACTCACCTGGGGTTAGCCAGAAAGAGTGTAACCTCAGTATGATGACAAAACTGGATTTGGACTCCAAATTATAAAATATTCCAGGAGTTAAAGGAGAAATAAGAGAAAATAAACATAAAATGTACTTTAGTGTTTTTATAAAATCACATTTAGGTGATTGAACCATATTTGTTTTATATTGTAAACATAGAAAGCAAAGATGTTAAAACAGTAACAAAATGTCTGGAACAGCTTATACAGTGAACATAATTTAATATTTTCAATGAGCAACAGATAAACCTTTGTACAGTGATACGGGGAGACAAAGGAAACCTGGTCTTGTCTGAGCCATTTATGCCAGGATGCATAGGATGCATAGGGCCCTGCAGTCACTATCTATATATATATATATATATATATATATATATATAGCAGAGTTGAAGTCAGTCAAAAAGCAGCATATGAGAAGCAAAATATAACACATGAATATGAATAAACAAGGCCGAAATATGATTAACAGTAGCCTACACACATATACACAACACACACGTGTGTGTATATATATATATATATATATATATATATATATATATATATATATAATGTATAATATAATAATGTTATTTACTCACTATAAACTGACAGAGTTACTGTCACTGTAATATAACGGCGCCATGATGGCAGTTATTCGTTGCACCTGCGCACTAACGAAGTGCAACGAATAACCGTTTTTGTTTAACTAATAGGAAAAGAGCTCGTGTGGCTCTCGTCCAATCAGATTTACCCGCTCTTACGCCCCCGCGTTAAAGCGACTATAAAAGCCCCGCCCTCGTAAAAAAAAAAAAAAAAAAAACGGTTAACCGTTAGCGCGTCTTAAAAAATCTCAACGAGCTGACTCATCCTCATTTTAACAGTTTTAGCCACATCGTCGGGAAACATGGTGAGTATGAAGTAGAAGAGAGTTTTCTCTTTGATTTAACCAGGCTGTAACAAACCACGCTAATTAACTAACGCTAATTATCAGGTTAAGTTTGCATCTTCTAAGCGCTAGCTACCGTTAGTTGCCGAACTTTAGCTTTAGCTAACGTTGCTAAAGCGCTAACAAAGTTTCGTATTTTTTTAATGTTGCCGTTACGTCTAAATGGTAGATGGGGTGGGGTATGCGAGTAGTCTCGACATATTTCAGCATCTGTTTTAAAGTATCTGACATCAACTTTAGATTTGTGTTTAAAATAAATGAACCGTGAAGCCCGCCACCGGTTCCTAAGCTAGCTAAACCGGCTCTGTGTTTGGAGTGCGCCTTTTCTGCTGCCGGCCGTCTCGTTATCGCGCCAACATTTCAAGTGCGCCCTTATTGCAGACTGTATGGCAAATACTGTAATACTTTATAATACTTAGTGCAGCGTCAGAGCGAAGTACAAAACGGCTATATTTGGATGAACTGACCACGTAGTGAAAAATATTAAAACATATTAAGGTGACATGTTAACAGCCTTGGCCTTGTAGTGGAAATTAAAACAGCCGTGCAGGGTTTTTATGCATGGTGTGGAAGTTCGTCACTGACATCATCATTGTTTTAGATCCTACATTCCCTGAATTCCCTAATCTAGCTCCCTAAAAGAGTTGACTCTTATTCTTTGACATTGGATTACAGAATGTGTAGATTTGAAGGTTTAAATGCCAAAATGCTGCGTTGAATGTCACAAACTGTCTTTGTCTGCTCTCCGCAGCGTGAGTGTATCTCCATCCACATTGGTCAGGCCGGTGTCCAGATTGGCAATGCCTGCTGGGAGCTTTACTGCCTGGAACATGGGATCCAGCCGGACGGACAGATGCCCAGTGACAAGACCATCGGAGGAGGAGATAATTCCTTCAGCACCTTCTTCAGTGAGACTGGAGCTGGAAAGCACGTCCCCAGGGCTGTTTTTGTGGACCTGGAGCCCACTGTCATCGGTAGGTGTAATCACCTCTAGCTCAACATTAAAACACTAAAATATCTGATAAACCACAACTTCATCCTTCCTGTCTCCTTAGATGAGGTGCGCTCTGGGACCTACCGCCAGCTTTTCCACCCTGAGCAGCTGATCACCGGTAAGGAGGATGCTGCCAACAACTACGCCCGTGGACACTACACCATCGGCAAAGAGATCGTCGACCTGGTGCTGGACAGGATCCGCAAACTGGTGAGTAACGTGACATCAGGAGAAGCTCCAGACGATCAAATGAAACGACATAAGTGTATCTCATGTGATGGTTGTCTCTCCCTCTCTGTCCTCAGGCTGACCAGTGCACTGGCCTTCAGGGCTTCCTGGTTTTCCACAGCTTCGGAGGTGGCACCGGCTCTGGTTTCACCTCCCTGCTGATGGAGCGTCTGTCTGTCGACTACGGCAAGAAGTCCAAGCTGGAGTTCTCGGTCTACCCAGCTCCCCAGGTGTCCACCGCTGTGGTGGAGCCCTACAACGCCATCCTGACCACCCACACCACCCTGGAGCACTCTGACTGTGCCTTCATGGTAGATAACGAGGCCATCTACGATATCTGCCGTAGGAACCTCGATATCGAGCGTCCTACTTACACCAACCTGAACCGGTTGATCAGTCAGATCGTGTCCTCCATCACTGTTCCCTTCGTTTTGATGGCGCCCTCAATGTTGATCTGACAGAGTTCCAGACCAACTGGTGCCATATCCCCGTATCCACTTCCCTCTGGCCACCTATGCCCCTGTCATCTCCGCTGAGAAAGCTTACCATGAGCAGTTAACAGTGTCTGAGATAACCAACGCCTGCTTCGAGCCAGCCAATCAATTAGTGAAATGTGACCCTCGCCACGGCAAATACATGGCTTGCTGCCTCTTGTATCGTGGCGATGTGGTGCCCAAAGATGTCAATGCTGCCATCGCCACCATCAAAACCAAGCGCAACCATCCAGTTTGTGGACTGGTGCCCCACTGGTTTCAAAGGTGGCATCACTACCAGCCTCCCACTGTGGTTCCTGGTGGAGACCTGGCCAAGGTCCAGAGGGCTGTGTGCATGCTGAGCACACCACTGCTATTGCAGAGGCCTGGGCTCGGCTGGACCACAAGTTTGACCTGATGTATGCTAAGCGTGCCTTTGTTCACTGGTATGTAGGTGAGGGTATGGAGGGAGGGAGAGTTCTCTGAGGCCAGAGAGGACATGGCAGCTCTGGAGAAGGATTATGAGGAGGTTGGAGCTGAGAGTCTGGGAGACGAGGAGGAAGAAGGAGAGGAATATTAAATGGTTTTGTGTCTGTGCCCTGTTATAAAAATAAACCTGTTCATTGGCTGCACTATTTTGTTCTCTATGAATATTTGTCTGAGTTATATTGACGTGCAGTACAGATTGTTCTGTAGTTTCATTCAGTTTGAATGTGATTTTAATAAATGTTAATGTTACTCTGCTCACACTGAACTCTAGAGCCACTGCTCCGCTCACTGCAGTCACTTGGGGAGGTTGTTTGCCAATGTTTGAACTACCGTGGAAGTTACACATCGGCAAAAACGTCACTTACTGGACAGATCCCAACTGGTGAGTGGATCAGGAGAGAGAAGTAAAAGAAACAACAAAGGCACTCTTGTGATGGTTGTTAAAAATTCTCTGTCCTAGGTTGACCTGTTATAAACTGCTTAAAAGTTCCTGTTTTCACATTGGAGGTAAGACCGGATTGGCCCTCCCTGTTAATAGAGTCTAATATTGCTACCAATTTAAGACAACTGAGTCTCAAAAAGTACATCTCCCCAGTGTACCGCTGTTGATAAACGCCATCCTGACCACCCACACCACCCTGGAGCACTCTGACTGTGCCTTCATGGTAGATAACGAGGCCATCTACGATATCTGCCGTAGGAACCTCGATATCGAGCGTCCTACTTACACCAACCTGAACCGGTTGATCAGTCAGATCGTGTCCTCCATCACTGCTTCCCTTCGTTTTGATGGCGCCCTCAATGTTGATCTGACAGAGTTCCAGACCAACTTGGTGCCATATCCCCGTATCCACTTCCCTCTGGCCACCTATGCCCCTGTCATCTCCGCTGAGAAAGCTTACCATGAGCAGTAACAGTGTCTGAGATCACCAACGCCTGCTTCGAGCCAGCCAATCAATTAGTGAAATGTGACCCTCGCCACGGCAAATACATGGCTTGCTGCCTCTTGTATCGTGGCGATGTGGTGCCCAAAGATGTCAATGCTGCCATCGCCACCATCAAAACCAAGCGCACCATCCAGTTTGTGGACTGGTGCCCCACTGGTTTCAAGGTTGGCATCAACTACCAGCCTCCCACTGTGGTTCCTGGTGGAGACCTGGCCAAGGTCCAGAGGGGCGTGTGCATGCTGAGCAACACCACTGCTATTGCAGAGGCCTGGGCTCGGCTGGACCACAAGTTTGACCTGATGTACGCTAAGCGTGCCTTTGTTCACTGGTAAACTACGCCCGTGGACACTACACCATCGGCAAAGAGATCATCGACCTGGTGCTGGACAGGATCCGCAAACTGGTGAGTAACATGACATCAGGAGAAGCTCCAGAAGATCAAATGAAACGACATAAGTGTATCTCATGTGATGGTTGTCTCTCCCTCTCTGTCCTCAGGCTGACCAGTGCACTGGCCTTCAGGGCTTCCTGGTTTTCCACAGCTTCGGAGGTGGCACCGGCTCTGGTTTCACCTCCCTGCTGATGGAGCGTCTGTCTGTCGACTATGGGCAAGAAGTCCAAGCTGGAGTTCTCGGTCTACCCAGCTCCCCAGGTGTCCACCGCTGTGGTGGAGCCCTACAACTCCATCCTGACCACCCACCACCACCCTGGAGCACTCTGACTGTGCCTTCATGGTAGATAACGAGGCCATCTACGATATCTGCCGTAGGAACCTCGATATCGAGCGTCCTTCTTACACCAACCTGAACCGGTTGATCAGTCAGATCGTGAGCTTACCATGAGCAGTTTAACAGTGTGTCTGAGATAACCAACGCCTGCTTCGAGCCAGCCCATCAATTAGTGAAATGGTGACCCTCCGCCGCGGCAAATACATGGCTTGCTGCCTCTTGTATCGTGGCGATGTGGTGCCCAAAGATGTCAATGCTGCCATCGCCACCATCAAAACCAAGCGCACCATCCAGTTTGTGGACTGGTGCCCCACTGGTTTCAAGTTGGCATCAACTACCAGCCTCCCACTGTGGTTCCTGGTGGAGACCTGGCCAAGGTCCAGAGGGCCGTGTGCATGCTGAGCAACACCACTGCTATTGCAGAGGCTGGGCTCGGCTGGACCACAAGTTTTGACCTGATGTACGCTAAGCGTGCCTTTGTTCACTGGTATGTAGGTGAGGGTATGGAGGAGGGAGAGTTCTCTGAGGCCAGAGAGGACATGGCAGCTCTGGAGAAGGATTATGAGGAGGTTGGAGCTGAGAGTCTGGGAGACGAGGAGGAAGAAGGAGAGGAATATTAAATGGTTTTGTGTCTGTGCCCTGTTATAAAAATAAAACCTGTTCATTGGCTGCACTATTTTGTTCTCTATGAATATTTATCTGAGTTATATTGACGTGCAGTACAGATTGTTTCTGTAGTTTCATTCAGTTTGAATGTGATTTTTAAAAAATGTTACTCTGCTCACACTGAACTCTAGAGCCACTGCTCCGCTCACTGCAGTCACTTGGGGGCAGTGTTGTTTGCCAGATGTTTGAACTCTACACATGTGGAAGTTACAAACTACTGTTGCAGGTCAATAACTTGTTCACATTTATTTACTGTTTGTTTTACATTAGAACTGTAACCCAACCTGGTTTGAGTGGAGTCAGGAGGAGAGAAGGTAAAAGTAATAAATTCAACAAAGGCACTCTTGGATGGAAGTTTGTGTATTTCTGTTTTTTTAAAAATTAAACTCTGTTTACCACAGTATGTTGTTGATGGCCTGTTAATAAACTGCATAATTAAAAGTTCAAATTCTGTTTTCATTCTATGATGGAAGGATTAAGACGCAGGATTGAGCCCTTTGCTTCACTTAAATATTTGTTAACTAGAGTTAACTTTAATATTGCTACCAAAACATTTAAGACAAACTAAAATGAAAGTACTTACAAAAGTTAACATCTTTGCCTTCCACAAAGTTTGTACCGCTTTAGTTTGAAATAAACGGAGTTGGATGAACTCTTAAGATCCCTCATGGCGCCAGACACGTCTCAATCACTCATCCCTTCCTTTTCATCTATGGAGCCTCTAAAGGGCATGATTGGTCCATCCACACGGGGTAAATGAATCTGCATGGCTGAGAAGCTTCCTCAAATCTATGCTACACACACACACACATCAAATGCACTAGAGCTGAGCCTTGGAGGTTTAGGTTTGTGACAAGAAGGTTGTAATGCAGAATTCACTTAGATTAACTCAGGCCGTGTGATTCTCCCTTCCTGTTGTCCTCATTACACACCCTCTCCTAATCTCATCCTCTCCTTTATGCACCAGCGCTCCTGACGCTGAGCACATCCTCATTATTCTCCCAGGAGATGTAAGCTGAGCTTTTGTTGTTCTCCTTGTTCTTATTGTTCCTCTGTCTCTTCAAAGACAAATATTTGAAGATTTTTCACAACCTGGCAACCCAAAACTCTTACAACTTATACCTGGCCCTGTTTGTCTCGGTTCTTGGCCCCCTTCCCTTCATCCTCTCTTCCCGTTCGATCTGGTGTATACCTCTTGCACATCTCATTCTCGGTCTGTAAGCCGATCATGTGGAAACACACCTGAGTCAGAACTCACTCACTCTGAGCTTCTACCTGCCCGACCTTCCGTGCGTTCTACCGTACCAGCATAACCAATGACATCCATCAACATCTACATCCATTCACCTGTCCTGAGTCCAAATGAACTTCCATTGAACCTTGCTGGTGAGTTTACCATCAGTAAAGCCAATATAAACCCAATGTCTGACTGAAATATGGGGGCACGTTCCACATGAATCAGTGAAAACTGTCTATGTGCATGTACATACACCACTGACGCTTAAGGAGGTCTGCTATGAGCTGATGTGAAGTTTTGAACGTGCGGCTTTAATTTGTAAGAGTATTAATGTTCCAGTTTGATTAGCACGATCAGTGAAACGGGGGGGCTGGATGAGGAGGAACTCAGCGTGTTGCCTGGCCTCCCTCCTGTGGCTCATCACCTCCCACCATTAGCCTGCGGGTCTGCGGGAGTGGGTCGGTCAGTTCACTCTGCTGACTCTTACAGGTGGTCTCCGGGGTTATCAGCAGCAGAAGACATCACGTGGATTCTCTCTGTGTCTCTTGAAAATGCTGCAGCTTCCAGTGGAAGAAACAACCCGTGTTCCTTATTTTCATGTTCCCCTTAGCCGTAATATTGCTCATATAATGTCAAATCAATCACATTTTCAGTCAAAATTGTCTTGTGACTTGTCTCGTACGTTTCCAATGGTAACGTGTGAGGTTTTAAGGTGACGTTCCATTTATTGAGAGACGCAGCACGGCGTCGCCCTGACTCTGTTTGCAATGAATGGAACTGAATCTTAATTCGTATCATTACAAACACCTGAGCTGATCTGATCCCTTCATGTCTAAGTGGCTGCAGTGAAAAAGGTTTATTTGAAGCGTGGAGCCACTGACCAAGCTGCAGTATGTGACGAGACTTGAGAGTTCAACGAAGACAGAAGAAGGGAGAAGAACCGTCATGGCCGACGTGATTACAGTTATTCGTAACACCTGTGCTTCAATGAGGAGTCAAAATATGTGCTGTTTTTGTTTAACCAATAAGAAAGGAGCTTGCGTGACCCTCAACCAATCGGATTCGGCTACTCTCCCCCCGCCCCTTAAGATAATATAAAAGCCCCGCCCTTGTGAATCTACAACATTTGTGCTCCTTGAGTGTCAGGAAACATGGTGAGTTTGGAGTAATGGGAACTTTTGTCTTTGGTTTAACCAGGCTAACAGCCAACACTAACTTTGAGCTCAGCAAGTTTAAGCTGGTTCAACTGGTTAACTGCTGAGAAAGAAAAATGGGGGGGGCTTTTGATAAGGGGCTTATGAAGATTGACTTGCTTCTTGCTGTTTAAAGTTATTTCATTTGTCGGATTAAACACATTTGTTCTGCAACAAGTTCATGGGCTTTTATTTGGAAAGCATGCTGAAAGCAAGATGAATAGAGTTGATTCTTGAGGTCTCTAGCATTTGATTACCAAAAACTATGCTGTAAAAGTAGTTATAGTACTTGTATATGTTGTAAGATGTATTCAGTCCTGCAGTATAGTTCTCTGGACCACAGTTTCTGAACATGACCATTTTTCTTCCTTAGTCACATTTTATGCATGGGACCGTTAAGTCAGTTGACTTCGTCATGACGACTTCAGCTTTGAGCGGTCTTCAACACAACCATTCCTAATTCGAAGCATAAAACATGGAGATGTCTGTGATGTCACAAACTGTCTGTCTGCTTTCCGCAGCGTGAGTGTATCTCAGTGCACGTTGGTCAGGCCGGTGTCCAGATTGGCAATGCCTGCTGGGAGCTTTACTGCCTGGAACATGGGATCCAGCCGGACGGACAGATGCCCAGTGACAAGACCATCGGAGGAGGAGATGATTCCTTCAACACCTTCTTCAGTGAGACTGGAGCTGGAAAGCACGTCCCCAGGGCTGTTTTTGTGGACCTGGAGCCAAGTGTCATCGGTAAACTCTCAGTAAATATAGATGCCATAGCTGTGTCTTGATTTCATGAAGTGAAACCGTCATTTATGCTTCAATCTGTCTCCTTAGATGAGGTGCGCACTGGGACCTACCGCCAGCTTTTCCACCCTGAGCAGCTGATCACCGGTAAGGAGGATGCTGCCAACAACTACGCCCGTGGACACTACACCATTGGCAAAGAGCTTATTGACCAGGTGCTGGACAGGATCCGCAAACTGGTGAGTAACATGACATCAGGAGAAGCTCCAGAAGATCAAATGAAACGACATAAGTGTATCTCATGTGATGGTTGTCTCTCCCTCTCTGTCCTCAGGCTGACCAGTGCACTGGCCTTCAGGGCTTCCTGGTTTTCCACAGCTTCGGAGGTGGCACCGGCTCTGGTTTCACCTCCCTGCTGATGGAGCGTCTGTCTGTCGACTATGGCAAGAAGTCCAAGCTGGAGTTCTCGGTCTACCCAGCTCCCCAGGTGTCCACCGCTGTGGTGGAGCCCTACAACTCCATCCTGACCACCCACACCACCCTGGAGCACTCTGACTGTGCCTTCATGGTAGATAACGAGGCCATCTACGATATCTGCCGTAGGAACCTCGATATCGAGCGTCCTTCTTACACCAACCTGAACCGGTTGATCAGTCAGATCGTGTCCTCCATCACTGCTTCCCTTCGTTTTGATGGCGCCCTCAATGTTGATCTGACAGAGTTCCAGACCAACTTGGTGCCATATCCCCGTATCCACTTCCCTCTGGCCACCTATGCCCCTGTCATCTCCGCTGAGAAAGCTTACCATGAGCAGTTAACAGTGTCTGAGATCACCAACGCCTGCTTCGAGCCAGCCAATCAACTTGTGAAATGTGACCCTCGCCACGGCAAATACATGGCTTGCTGCCTCTTGTATCGTGGCGATGTGGTGCCCAAAGATGTCAATGCTGCCATCGCCACCATCAAAACCAAGCGCACCATCCAGTTTGTGGACTGGTGCCCCCACTGGTTTCAAGGTTGGCATCAACTACCAGCCTCCCACTGTGGTTCCTGGTGGAGACCTGGCCAAGGTCCAGAGGGCCGTGTGCATGCTGAGCAACACCACTGCTATTGCAGAGGCCTGGGCTCGGCTGGACCACAAGTTTGACCTGATGTACGCTAAGCGTGCCTTTGTTCACTGGTATGTAGGTGAGGGTATGGAGGAGGGAGAGTTCTCTGAGGCCAGAGAGGACATGGCAGCTCTGGAGAAGGATTATGAGGAGGTTGGAGCTGAGAGTCTGGGAGACGAGGAGGAAGAAGGAGAGGAATATTAAATGGTTTTGTGTCTGTGCCCTGTTATAAAAATAAAACCTGTTCATTGGCTGCACTATTTTGTTCTCTATGAATATTTGTCTGAGTTATATTGACGTGCAGTACAGATTGTTCTGTAGTTTCATTCAGTTTGAATGTGATTTTTAAAAAATGTTAAATGTTACTCTGCTCACACTGAACTCTAGAGCCACTGCTCCGCTCACTGCAGTCACTTGGGGGCAGTGTTGTTTGCCAGATGTTTGAACTCTACACATGTGGAAGTTACAAACTACTGTTGCAGGTCAATAACTTGTTCACATTTATTTACTGTTTGTTTTACATTAGAACTGTAACCCAACCTGGTTTGAGTGGAGTCAGGAGGAGAGAAGGTAAAAGTAATAAATTCAACAAAGGCACTCTTGGATGGAAGTTTGTGTATTTCTGTTTTTTAAAAATTAAACTCTGTTTACCACAGTATGTTGTTGATGGCCTGTTAATAAACTGCATAATTAAAAGTTCAAATTCTGTTTTCATTCTATGATGGAAGGATTAAGACGCAGGATTGAGCCCTTTGCTTCACTTAAATATTTGTTAACTAGAGTTAACTAATATTGCTACCAAAACATTTAAGACAAACTAAAATGAAAGTACTTACAAAAAGTTAACATCTTTGCCTTCCACAAAGTTTGTACCGCTTTAGTTTGAAATAAACGGAGTTGGATGAACTCTTAAGATCCCTCATGGCGCCAGACACGTCTCAATCACTCATCCCTTCCTTTTCATCTATGGAGCCTCTAAAGGGCATGATTGGTCCATCCACACGGGGTAAATGAATCTGCATGGCTGAGAAGCTTCCCTCAAATCTATGCTACACACACACACACATCAAATGCACTAGAGCTGAGCCTTGGAGGTTTAGGTTTGTGACAAGAAGGTTGTAATGCAGAATTCACTTAGATTAACTCAGGCCGTGTGATTCTCCCTTCCTGTTGTCCTCATTACACCCTCTCCTAATCTCATCCTCTCCTTTATGCACCAGCGCTCCTGACGCTGAGCACATCCTCATTATTCTCCCAGGAGATGTAAGCTGAGCTTTTGTTGTTCTCCTTGTTCTTATTGTTCCTCTGTCTCTTCAAAGACAAATATTTGAAGATTTTTCACAACCTGGCAACCCAAAACTCTTACAACTTATACCTGGCCCTGTTTGTCTCGGTTCTTGGCCCCCTTCCCTTCATCCTCTCTTCCCGTTCGATCTGGTGTATACCTCTTGCACATCTCATTCTCGGTCTGTAAGCCGATCATGTGGAAACACACCTGAGTCAGAACTCACTCACTCTGAGCTTCTACCTGCCCGACCTTCCGTGCGTTCTACCGTACCAGCATAACCAATGACATCCATCAACATCTACATCCATTCACCTGTCCTTGAGTCCAAATGAACTTCCATTGACCTTGCTGGTGAGTTTACCATCAGTAAAGCCAATATAAACCCAATGTCTGACTGAAATATGGGGGGCAACGTTCCACATGAATCAGTGAAAACTGTCTATGTGCATGTACATACACCACTGACGCTTAAGGAGGTCTGCTATGAGCTGATGTGAAGTTTTGAACGTGCGGCTTTAATTGTAAGAGTATTAATGTTCCAGTTTGATTAGCACGATCAGTGAAACGGGGGGGGCTGGATGAGGAGGAACTCAGCGTGTTGCCTGGCCTCCCTCCTGTGGCTCATCACCTCCCACCATTAGCCTGCGGGTCTGCGGGAGTGGGTCGGTCAGTTCACTCTGCTGACTCTTACAGGTGGTCTCCGGGGTTATCAGCAGCAGAAGACATCACGTGGATTCTCTCTGTGTCTCTTGAAAATGCTTGCAGCTTCCAGTGGAAGAAACAACCCGTGTTCCTTATTTTCATGTTCCCCTTAGCCGTAATATTGCTCATATAATGTCAAATCATCACATTTTCAGTCAAAATTGTCTTGTGACTTGTCTCGTAACGTTTCCAATGTAACGTTGAGGTTTTAAGGTGACGTTCCATTTATTGAGAGACGCAGCACGGCGTCGCCCTGACTCTGTTTGCAATGAATGGAACTGAATCTTAATTCGTATCATTACAAACACCTGAGCTGATCTGATCCCTTCATGTCTAAGTGGCTGCAGTGAAAAAGGTTTATTTGAAGCGTGGAGCCACTGACCAAGCGCAGTATGTGACGAGACTTGAGAGTTCAACGAAGACAGAAGAAGGGAGAAGACCGTCATGGCCGACGTGATTACAGTTATGCGTACACCTTGTGCTTCAATGAGGAGTCAAAATATGTTGCTGTTTTTGTTAACCATAAGAAGGAGCTTGCGTGACCCTCAACCAATCGATTCGGCTACTCTCCCCCCGCCCCTTAAGATAATATAAAAGCCCCGCCCTTGTGAAATCTACAACATTTGTGCTCCTTGAGTGTCAGGAAACATGGTGAGTTTGGAGTAATGGGAACTTTGTCTTTTGTCTTTGGTTTAAACCAGGCTAACAGCCAACACTAAACTTTGAGCTCAGCAGTTTAAGCTGGTTCAACTGGTTAACTGCTGAGAAAGAAAAATGGGGGGGGGCTTTTGATAAGAGGGCTTATGAAGATTGACTTGCTTCTTGCTGTTTAAAGTTATTTCATTTGTCGGATTAACACATTTGTTCTGCAACAAGTTCATGGGCTTTTATTTGGAAAGCATGCTGAAAAGCAAGATGAATAGAGTTGATTCTTGAGGTCTCTAGCATTTGATTACCAAAACTATGCTGTAAAAGTAGTTATAGGTACTTGTATATGTTGTAAGATGTATTCAGTCCTGCAGTATAGTTCTCTGGACCACAGTTTCTGAACATGACCATTTTTCTTCCTTAGTCACATTTTATGCATGGACCGTTAAGTCAGTTGACTTCGTCATGACGACTTCAGCTTTGAGCGGTCTTCAACACAACCATTCCTAATTCGAAGCATAAAACATGGAGATGTCTGTGATGTCACAAACTGTCTTTGTCTGCTTTCCGCAGCGTGAGTGTATCTCAGTGCACGTTGGTCAGGCCGGTGTCCAGATTGGCAATGCCTGCTGGGAGCTTTACTGCCTGGAACATGGGATCCAGCCGGACGGACAGATGCCCAGTGACAAGACCAGGAGGAGGAGATGATTCCTTCAACACCTTCTTCAGTGAGACTGGAGCTGGAAAGCACGTCCCCAGGGCTGTTTTTGTGGACCTGGAGCCAAGTGTCATCGGTAAACTCTCAGTAAATATAGATGCCATAGCTGTGTCTTGATTTCATGAAGTGAAACCGTCATTTCTGTCTTCATGTGTTCTTGTTGTGATAAATTCAATGACTCCTCCTTCTGATGTGTAGATTATGCATGCGCAGACTTTCAAATTCCTGGTCATGTGTGTTATGTAAAAATAAGTGTAGGAGGAGTCATTTGAATTTGGATCACAATGGTGGACTGTACCTCTAACGTTAGACAACAACTGTCTGTTGTCTTTGGAGAATCCACTCATAGACTACATGTTCTGTCATAATTGTGCAACTCTTTTAACTTTTTTCCTCTCTCCTAATAAAGTTGCTACAGAATTTGTAATTATGAAGTGAGAAGAAACAACCCGTGTTCCTTATTTTCATGTTCCCCTTGGCCGTAATATTGCTCATATAATGTCAAATCAATCACATTTTCAGTCAAAATTGTCTTGTGACTTGTCTCGTACGTTTCCAATGGTAACGTGTGCGGTTTTAAGGTGACGTTCCATTTATTGAGAGACGCAGCACGGCGTCGCCCTGACTCTGTTTGCAATGAATGGAACTGAATCTTAATTCGTATTCGCAGTATGTGATGAGACTTGAGAGTTCAACGAAGACAGAAGAAGGGAGAAGAACCGTCATGGCCGACGTGATTACAGTTATTTGTAACACCTGTGCTTCAATGAGGAGTCAAAATATGTGCTGTTTTTGTTTAACCAATAAGAAAGGAGCTTGCGTGACCCTCAACCAATCGGATTCGGCTACTCTCCCCCCGCCCCTTAAGATAATATAAAAGCCCCGCCCTTGTGAATCTACAACATTTGTGCTCCTTGAGTGTCAGGAAACATGGTGAGTTTGGAGTATGGGAACTTTTGTCTTTTGTCTTTGGTTTAACCAGGCTAACAGCCAACACTAACTTTGAGCTCAGCAGTTTAAGCTGGTTCAACTGGTTAACTGCTGAGAAAGAAAAATGGGGGGGGGGGGCTTTTGATAAGAGGCTTATGAAGATTGACTTGCTTCTTGCTGTTTAAAGTTATTTCATTTGTCGGATTAAACACATTTGTTCTGCAACAAGTTCATGGGCTTTTATTTGGAAAGCATGCTGAAAGCAAGATGAATAGAGTTGATTCTTGAGGTCTCTAGCATTTGATTACCAAAAACTATGCTGTAAAAGTAGTTATAGTACTTGTATATGTTGTAAGATGTATTCAGTCCTGCAGTATAGTTCTCTGGACCACAGTTTCTGAACATGACCATTTTTCTTCCTTAGTCACATTTTATGCATGGGACCGTTAAGTCAGTTGACTTCGTCATGACGACTTCAGCTTTGAGCGGTCTTCAACACAACCATTCCTAATTCGAAGCATAAAACATGGAGATGTCTGTGATGTCACAAACTGTCTTTGTCTGCTTTCCGCAGCGTGAGTGTATCTCAGTGCACGTTGGTCAGGCCGGTGTCCAGATTGGCAATGCCTGCTGGGAGCTTACTGCCTGGAACATGGGATCCAGCCGGACGGACAGATGCCCAGTGACAAGACCATCGGAGGAGGAGATGATTCCTTCAACACCTTCTTCAGTGAGACTGGAGCTGGAAAGCACGTCCCCAGGGCTGTTTTTGTGGACCTGGAGCCAAGTGTCATCGGTAAACTCTCAGTAAATATAGATGCCATAGCTGTGTCTTGATTTCATGAAGTGAAACCGTCATTTATGCTTCAATCTGTCTCCTTAGATGAGGTGCGCACTGGGACCTACCGCCAGCTTTTCCACCCTGAGCAGCTGATCACCGGTAAGGAGGATGCTGCCAACAACTACGCCCGTGGACACTACACCATCGGCAAAGAGATCATCGACCTGGTGCTGGACAGGATCCGCAAACTGGTGAGTAACATGACATCAGGAGAAGCTCCAGAAGATCAAATGAAACGACATAAGTGTATCTCATGTGATGGTTGTCTCTCCCTCTCTGTCCTCAGGCTGACCAGTGCACTGGCCTTCAGGGCTTCCTGGTTTTCCACAGCTTCGGAGGTGGCACCGGCTCTGGTTTCACCTCCCTGCTGATGGAGCGTCTGTCTGTCGACTATGGCAAGAAGTCCAAGCTGGAGTTCTCGGTCTACCCAGCTCCCCAGGTGTCCACCGCTGTGGTGGAGCCCTACAACTCCATCCTGACCACCCACACCACCCTGGAGCACTCTGACTGTGCCTTCATGGTAGATAACGAGGCCATCTACGATATCTGCCGTAGGAACCTCGATATCGAGCGTCCTTCTTACACCAACCTGAACCGGTTGATCAGTCAGATCGTGTCCTCCATCACTGCTTCCCTTCGTTTTGATGGCGCCCTCAATGTTGATCTGACAGAGTTCCAGACCAACTTGGTGCCATATCCCCGTATCCACTTCCCTCTGGCCACCTATGCCCCTGTCATCTCCGCTGAGAAAGCTTACCATGAGCAGTTAACAGTGTCTGAGATCACCAACGCCTGCTTCGAGCCAGCCAATCAATTAGTGAAATGTGACCCTCGCCACGGCAAATACATGGCTTGCTGCCTCTTGTATCGTGGCGATGTGGTGCCCAAAGATGTCAATGCTGCCATCGCCACCATCAAAACCAAGCGCACCATCCAGTTTGTGGACTGGTGCCCCACTGGTTTCAAGGTTGGCATCAACTACCAGCCTCCCACTGTGGTTCCTGGTGGAGACCTGGCCAAGGTCCAGAGGGCCGTGTGCATGCTGAGCAACACCACTGCTATTGCAGAGGCCTGGGCTCGGCTGGACCACAAGTTTGACCTGATGTACGCTAAGCGTGCCTTTGTTCACTGGTATGTAGGTGAGGGTATGGAGGAGGGAGAGTTCTCTGAGGCCAGAGAGGACATGGCAGCTCTGGAGAAGGATTATGAGGAGGTTGGAGCTGAGAGTCTGGGAGACGAGGAGGAAGAAGGAGAGGAATATTAAATGGTTTTGTGTCTGTGCCCTGTTATAAAAATAAAACCTGTTCATTGGCTGCACTATTTTGTTCTCTATGAATATTTGTCTGAGTTATATTGACGTGCAGTACAGATTGTTCTGTAGTTTCATTCAGTTTGAATGTGATTTTTAAAAAATGTTAAATGTTACTCTGCTCACACTGAACTCTAGAGCCACTGCTCCGCTCACTGCAGTCACTTGGGGGCAGTGTTGTTTGCCAGATGTTTGAACTCTACACATGTGGAAGTTACAAACTACTGTTGCAGGTCAATAACTTGTTCACATTTATTTACTGTTTGTTTTACATTAGAACTGTAACCCAACCTGGTTTGAGTGGAGTCAGGAGGAGAGAAGGTAAAAGTAATAAATTCAACAAAGGCACTCTTGGATGGAAGTTTGTGTATTTCTGTTTTTTAAAAATTAAACTCTGTTTACCACAGTATGTTGTTGATGGCCTGTTAATAAACTGCATAATTAAAAGTTCAAATTCTGTTTTCATTCTATGATGGAAGGATTAAGACGCAGGATTGAGCCCTTTGCTTCACTTAAATATTTGTTAACTAGAGTTAACTTTAATATTGCTACCAAAACATTTAAGACAAACTAAAATGAAAGTACTTACAAAAAGTTAACATCTTTGCCTTCCACAAAGTTTGTACCGCTTTAGTTTGAAATAAACGGAGTTGGATGAACTCTTAAGATCCCTCATGGCGCCAGACACGTCTCAATCACTCATCCCTTCCTTTTCATCTATGGAGCCTCTAAAGGGCATGATTGGTCCATCCACACGGGGTAAATGAATCTGCATGGCTGAGAAGCTTCCTCAAATCTATGCTACACACACACACACATCAAATGCACTAGAGCTGAGCCTTGGAGGTTTAGGTTTGTGACAAGAAGGTTGTAATGCAGAATTCACTTAGATTAACTCAGGCCGTGTGATTCTCCCTTCCTGTTGTCCTCATTACACCCTCTCCTAATCTCATCCTCTCCTTTATGCACCAGCGCTCCTGACGCTGAGCACATCCTCATTATTCTCCCAGGAGATGTAAGCTGAGCTTTTGTTGTTCTCCTTGTTCTTATTGTTCCTCTGTCTCTTCAAAGACAAATATTTGAAGATTTTTTCACAACCTGGCAACCCAAAACTCTTACAACTTATACCTGGCCCTGTTTGTCTCGGTTCTTGGCCCCCTTCCCTTCATCCTCTCTTCCCGTTCGATCTGGTGTATACCTCTTGCACATCTCATTCTCGGTCTGTAAGCCGATCATGTGGAAACACACCTGAGTCAGAACTCACTCACTCTGAGCTTCTACCTGCCCGACCTTCCGTGCGTTCTACCGTACCAGCATAACCAATGACATCCATCAACATCTACATCCATTCACCTGTCCTGAGTCCAAATGAACTTCCATTGAACCTTGCTGGTGAGTTTACCATCAGTAAAGCCAATATAAACCCAATGTCTGACTGAAATATGGGGGCACGTTCCACATGAATCAGTGAAAACTGTCTATGTGCATGTACATACACCACTGACGCTTAAGGAGGTCTGCTATGAGCTGATGTGAAGTTTTGAACGTGCGGCTTTAATTTGTAAGAGTATTAATGTTCCAGTTTGATTAGCACGATCAGTGAAACGGGGGGGCTGGATGAGGAGGAACTCAGCGTGTTGCCTGGCCTCCCTCCTGTGGCTCATCACCTCCCACCATTAGCCTGCGGGTCTGCGGGAGTGGGTCGGTCAGTTCACTCTGCTGACTCTTACAGGTGGTCTCCGGGGTTATCAGCAGCAGAAGACATCACGTGGATTCTCTCTGTGTCTCTTGAAAATGCTGCAGCTTCCAGTGGAAGAAACAACCCGTGTTCCTTATTTTCATGTTCCCCTTAGCCGTAATATTGCTCATATAATGTCAAATCAATCACATTTTCAGTCAAAATTGTCTTGTGACTTGTCTCGTACGTTTCCAATGGTAACGTGTGAGGTTTTAAGGTGACGTTCCATTTATTGAGAGACGCAGCACGGCGTCGCCCTGACTCTGTTTGCAATGAATGGAACTGAATCTTAATTCGTATCATTACAAACACCTGAGCTGATCTGATCCCTTCATGTCTAAGTGGCTGCAGTGAAAAAGGTTTATTTGAAGCGTGGAGCCACTGACCAAGCTGCAGTATGTGACGAGACTTGAGAGTTCAACGAAGACAGAAGAAGGGAGAAGAACCGTCATGGCCGACGTGATTACAGTTATTCGTAACACCTGTGCTTCAATGAGGAGTCAAAATATGTGCTGTTTTTGTTTAACCAATAAGAAAGGAGCTTGCGTGACCCTCAACCAATCGGATTCGGCTACTCTCCCCCCGCCCCTTAAGATAATATAAAAGCCCCGCCCTTGTGAATCTACAACATTTGTGCTCCTTGAGTGTCAGGAAACATGGTGAGTTTGGAGTAATGGGAACTTTTGTCTTTTGTCTTTGGTTTAACCAGGCTAACAGCCAACACTAACTTTGAGCTCAGCAGTTTAAGCTGGTTCAACTGGTTAACTGCTGAGAAAGAAAAATGGGGGGGGCTTTTGATAAGAGGCTTATGAAGATTGACTTGCTTCTTGCTGTTTAAAGTTATTTCATTTGTCGGATTAAACACATTTGTTCTGCAACAAGTTCATGGGCTTTTATTTGGAAAGCATGCTGAAAGCAAGATGAATAGAGTTGATTCTTGAGGTCTCTAGCATTTGATTACCAAAAACTATGCTGTAAAAGTAGTTATAGTACTTGTATATGTTGTAAGATGTATTCAGTCCTGCAGTATAGTTCTCTGGACCACAGTTTCTGAACATGACCATTTTTCTTCCTTAGTCACATTTTATGCATGGACCGTTAAGTCAGTTGACTTCGTCATGACGACTTCAGCTTTGAGCGGTCTTCAACACAACCATTCCTAATTCGAAGCATAAAACATGGAGATGTCTGTGATGTCACAAACTGTCTTTGTCTGCTTTCCGCAGCGTGAGTGTATCTCAGTGCACGTTGGTCAGGCCGGTGTCCAGATTGGCAATGCCTGCTGGGAGCTTTACTGCCTGGAACATGGGATCCAGCCGGACGGACAGATGCCCAGTGACAAGACCATCGGAGGAGGAGATGATTCCTTCAACACCTTCTTCAGTGAGACTGGAGCTGGAAAGCACGTCCCCAGGGCTGTTTTTGTGGACCTGGAGCCAAGTGTCATCGGTAAACTCTCAGTAAATATAGATGCCATAGCTGTGTCTTGATTTCATGAAGTGAAACCGTCATTTATGCTTCAATCTGTCTCCTTAGATGAGGTGCGCACTGGGACCTACCGCCAGCTTTTCCACCCTGAGCAGCTGATCACCGGTAAGGAGGATGCTGCCAACAACTACGCCCGTGGACACTACACCATCGGCAAAGAGATCATCGACCTGGTGCTGGACAGGATCCGCAAACTGGTGAGTAACATGACATCAGGAGAAGCTCCAGAAGATCAAATGAAACGACATAAGTGTATCTCATGTGATGGTTGTCTCTCCCTCTCTGTCCTCAGGCTGACCAGTGCACTGGCCTTCAGGGCTTCCTGGTTTTCCACAGCTTCGGAGGTGGCACCGGCTCTGGTTTCACCTCCCTGCTGATGGAGCGTCTGTCTGTCGACTATGGCAAGAAGTCCAAGCTGGAGTTCTCGGTCTACCCAGCTCCCCAGGTGTCCACCGCTGTGGTGGAGCCCTACAACTCCATCCTGACCACCCACACCACCCTGGAGCACTCTGACTGTGCCTTCATGGTAGATAACGAGGCCATCTACGATATCTGCCGTAGGAACCTCGATATCGAGCGTCCTTCTTACACCAACCTGAACCGGTTGATCAGTCAGATCGTGTCCTCCATCACTGCTTCCCTTCGTTTTGATGGCGCCCTCAATGTTGATCTGACAGAGTTCCAGACCAACTTGGTGCCATATCCCCGTATCCACTTCCCTCTGGCCACCTATGCCCCTGTCATCTCCGCTGAGAAAGCTTACCATGAGCAGTTAACAGTGTCTGAGATCACCAACGCCTGCTTCGAGCCAGCCAATCAATTTGTGAAATGTGACCCTCGCCACGGCAAATACATGGCTTGCTGCCTCTTGTATCGTGGCGATGTGGTGCCCAAAGATGTCAATGCTGCCATCGCCACCATCAAAACCAAGCGCACCATCCAGTTTGTGGACTGGTGCCCCACTGGTTTCAAGGTTGGCATCAACTACCAGCCTCCCACTGTGGTTCCTGGTGGAGACCTGGCCAAGGTCCAGAGGGCTGTGTGCATGCTGAGCAACACCACTGCTATTGCAGAGGCCTGGGCTCGGCTGGACCACAAGTTTGACCTGATGTACGCTAAGCGTGCCTTTGTTCACTGGTATGTAGGTGAGGGTATGGAGGAGGGAGAGTTCTCTGAGGCCAGAGAGGACATGGCAGCTCTGGAGAAGGATTATGAGGAGGTTGGAGCTGAGAGTCTGGGAGACGAGGAGGAAGAAGGAGAGGAATATTAAATGGTTTTGTGTCTGTGCCCTGTTATAAAAATAAAACCTGTTCATTGGCTGCACTATTTTGTTCTCTATGAATATTTGTCTGAGTTATATTGACGTGCAGTACAGATTGTTCTGTAGTTTCATTCAGTTTGAATGTGATTTTTAAAAAATGTTAAATGTTACTCTGCTCACACTGAACTCTAGAGCCACTGCTCCGCTCACTGCAGTCACTTGGGGGCAGTGTTGTTTGCCAGATGTTTGAACTCTACACATGTGGAAGTTACAAACTACTGTTGCAGGTCAATAACTTGTTCACATTTATTTACTGTTTGTTTTACATTAGAACTGTAACCCAACCTGGTTTGAGTGGAGTCAGGAGGAGAGAAGGTAAAAGTAATAAATTCAACAAAGGCACTCTTGGATGGAAGTTTGTGTATTTCTGTTTTTTAAAAATTAAACTCTGTTTACCACAGTATGTTGTTGATGGCCTGTTAATAAACTGCATAATTAAAAGTTCAAATTCTGTTTTCATTCTATGATGGAAGGATTAAGACGCAGGATTGAGCCCTTTGCTTCACTTAAATATTTGTTAACTAGAGTTAACTTTAATATTGCTACCAAAACATTTAAGACAAACTAAAATGAAAGTACTTACAAAAAGTTAACATCTTTGCCTTCCACAAAGTTTGTACCGCTTTAGTTTGAAATAAACGGAGTTGGATGAACTCTTAAGATCCCTCATGGCGCCAGACACGTCTCAATCACTCATCCCTTCCTTTTCATCTATGGAGCCTCTAAAGGGCATGATTGGTCCATCCACACGGGGGTAAATGAATCTGCATGGCTGAGAAGCTTCCTCAAATCTATGCTACACACACACACACATCAAATGCACTAGAGCTGAGCCTTGGAGGTTTAGGTTTGTGACAAGAAGGTTGTAATGCAGAATTCACTTAGATTAACTCAGGCCGTGTGATTCTCCCTTCCTGTTGTCCTCATTACACCCTCTCCTAATCTCATCCTCTCCTTTATGCACCAGCGCTCCTGACGCTGAGCACATCCTCATTATTCTCCCAGGAGATGTAAGCTGAGCTTTTGTTGTTCTCCTTGTTCTTATTGTTCCTCTGTCTCTTCAAAGACAAATATTTGAAGATTTTTCACAACCTGGCAACCCAAAACTCTTACAACTTATACCTGGCCCTGTTTGTCTCGGTTCTTGGCCCCCTTCCCTTCATCCTCTCTTCCCGTTCGATCTGGTGTATACCTCTTGCACATCTCATTCTCGGTCTGTAAGCCGATCATGTGGAAACACACCTGAGTCAGAACTCACTCACTCTGAGCTTCTACCTGCCCGACCTTCCGTGCGTTCTACCGTACCAGCATAACCAATGACATCCATCAACATCTACATCCATTCACCTGTCCTGAGTCCAAATGAACTTCCATTGAACCTTGCTGGTGAGTTTACCATCAGTAAAGCCAATATAAACCCAATGTCTGACTGAAATATGGGGGCACGTTCCACATGAATCAGTGAAAACTGTCTATGTGCATGTACATACACCACTGACGCTTAAGGAGGTCTGCTATGAGCTGATGTGAAGTTTTGAACGTGCGGCTTTAATTTGTAAGAGTATTAATGTTCCAGTTTGATTAGCACGATCAGTGAAACGGGGGGGCTGGATGAGGAGGAACTCAGCGTGTTGCCTGGCCTCCCTCCTGTGGCTCATCACCTCCCACCATTAGCCTGCGGGTCTGCGGGAGTGGGTCGGTCAGTTCACTCTGCTGACTCTTACAGGTGGTCTCCGGGGTTATCAGCAGCAGAAGACATCACGTGGATTCTCTCTGTGTCTCTTGAAAATGCTGCAGCTTCCAGTGGAAGAAACAACCCGTGTTCCTTATTTTCATGTTCCCCTTAGCCGTAATATTGCTCATATAATGTCAAATCAATCACATTTTCAGTCAAAATTGTCTTGTGACTTGTCTCGTACGTTTCCAATGGTAACGTGTGAGGTTTTAAGGTGACGTTCCATTTATTGAGAGACGCAGCACGGCGTCGCCCTGACTCTGTTTGCAATGAATGGAACTGAATCTTAATTCGTATCATTACAAACACCTGAGCTGATCTGATCCCTTCATGTCTAAGTGGCTGCAGTGAAAAAGGTTTATTTGAAGCGTGGAGCCACTGACCAAGCTGCAGTATGTGACGAGACTTGAGAGTTCAACGAAGACAGAAGAAGGGAGAAGAACCGTCATGGCCGACGTGATTACAGTTATTCGTAACACCTGTGCTTCAATGAGGAGTCAAAATATGTGCTGTTTTTGTTTAACCAATAAGAAAGGAGCTTGCGTGACCCTCAACCAATCGGATTCGGCTACTCTCCCCCCGCCCCTTAAGATAATATAAAAGCCCCGCCCTTGTGAATCTACAACATTTGTGCTCCTTGAGTGTCAGGAAACATGGTGAGTTTGGAGTAATGGGAACTTTTGTCTTTTGTCTTTGGTTTAACCAGGCTAACAGCCAACACTAACTTTGAGCTCAGCAGTTTAAGCTGGTTCAACTGGTTAACTGCTGAGAAAGAAAAATGGGGGGGGGGGCTTTTGATAAGAGGCTTATGAAGATTGACTTGCTTCTTGCTGTTTAAAGTTATTTCATTTGTCGGATTAAACACATTTGTTCTGCAACAAGTTCATGGGCTTTTATTTGGAAAGCATGCTGAAAGCAAGATGAATAGAGTTGATTCTTGAGGTCTCTAGCATTTGATTACCAAAAACTATGCTGTAAAAGTAGTTATAGTACTTGTATATGTTGTAAGATGTATTCAGTCCTGCAGTATAGTTCTCTGGACCACAGTTTCTGAACATGACCATTTTTCTTCCTTAGTCACATTTTATGCATGGACCGTTAAGTCAGTTGACTTCGTCATGACGACTTCAGCTTTGAGCGGTCTTCAACACGACCATTCCTAATTAGAAGCATAAAACATGGAGATGTCTGTGATGTCACAAACTGTCTTTGTCTGCTTTCCGCAGCGTGAGTGTATCTCAGTGCACGTTGGTCAGGCCGGTGTCCAGATTGGCAATGCCTGCTGGGAGCTTTACTGCCTGGAACATGGGATCCAGCCGGACGGACAGATGCCCAGTGACAAGACCATCGGAGGAGGAGATGATTCCTTCAACACCTTCTTCAGTGAGACTGGAGCTGGAAAGCACGTCCCCAGGGCTGTTTTTGTGGACCTGGAGCCAAGTGTCATCGGTAAACTCTCAGTAAATATAGATGCCATAGCTGTGTCTTGATTTCATGAAGTGAAACCGTCATTTATGCTTCAATCTGTCTCCTTAGATGAGGTGCGCACTGGGACCTACCGCCAGCTTTTCCACCCTGAGCAGCTGATCACCGGTAAGGAGGATGCTGCCAACAACTACGCCCGTGGACACTACACCATCGGCAAAGAGATCATCGACCTGGTGCTGGACAGGATCCGCAAACTGGTGAGTAACATGACATCAGGAGAAGCTCCAGAAGATCAAATGAAACGACATAAGTGTATCTCATGTGATGGTTGTCTCTCCCTCTCTGTCCTCAGGCTGACCAGTGCACTGGCCTTCAGGGCTTCCTGGTTTTCCACAGCTTCGGAGGTGGCACCGGCTCTGGTTTCACCTCCCTGCTGATGGAGCGTCTGTCTGTCGACTATGGCAAGAAGTCCAAGCTGGAGTTCTCGGTCTACCCAGCTCCCCAGGTGTCCACCGCTGTGGTGGAGCCCTACAACTCCATCCTGACCACCCACACCACCCTGGAGCACTCTGACTGTGCCTTCATGGTAGATAACGAGGCCATCTACGATATCTGCCGTAGGAACCTCGATATCGAGCGTCCTTCTTACACCAACCTGAACCGGTTGATCAGTCAGATCGTGTCCTCCATCACTGCTTCCCTTCGTTTTGATGGCGCCCTCAATGTTGATCTGACAGAGTTCCAGACCAACTTGGTGCCATATCCCCGTATCCACTTCCCTCTGGCCACCTATGCCCCTGTCATCTCCGCTGAGAAAGCTTACCATGAGCAGTTAACAGTGTCTGAGATCACCAACGCCTGCTTCGAGCCAGCCAATCAATTTGTGAAATGTGACCCTCGCCACGGCAAATACATGGCTTGCTGCCTCTTGTATCGTGGCGATGTGGTGCCCAAAGATGTCAATGCTGCCATCGCCACCATCAAAACCAAGCGCACCATCCAGTTTGTGGACTGGTGCCCCACTGGTTTCAAGGTTGGCATCAACTACCAGCCTCCCACTGTGGTTCCTGGTGGAGACCTGGCCAAGGTCCAGAGGGCCGTGTGCATGCTGAGCAACACCACTGCTATTGCAGAGGCCTGGGCTCGGCTGGACCACAAGTTTGACCTGATGTACGCTAAGCGTGCCTTTGTTCACTGGTATGTAGGTGAGGGTATGGAGGAGGGAGAGTTCTCTGAGGCCAGAGAGGACATGGCAGCTCTGGAGAAGGATTATGAGGAGGTTGGAGCTGAGAGTCTGGGAGACGAGGAGGAAGAAGGAGAGGAATATTAAATGGTTTTGTGTCTGTGCCCTGTTATAAAAATAAAACCTGTTCATTGGCTGCACTATTTTGTTCTCTATGAATATTTGTCTGAGTTATATTGACGTGCAGTACAGATTGTTCTGTAGTTTCATTCAGTTTGAATGTGATTTTTAATAAATGTTACTCTGCTCACACTGAACTCTAGAGCCACTGCTCCGCTCACTGCAGTCACTTGGGGGCAGTGTTGTTTGCCAGATGTTTGAACTCTACACATGTGGAAGTTACAAACTACTGTTGCAGGTCAATAACTTGTTCACATTTATTTACTGTTTGTTTTACAGTTAGAACTGTAACCCAACCTGGTTTGAGTGGAGTCAGGAGGAGAGAAGGTAAAAGTAATAAATTCAACAAAGGCACTCTTGGATGGAAGTTTGTGTATTTCTGTTTTTTAAAAATTAAACTCTGTTTACCACAGTATGTTGTTGATGGCCTGTTAATAAACTGCATAATTAAAAGTTCAAATTCTGTTTTCATTCTATGATGGAAGGATTAAGACGCAGGATTGAGCCCTTTGCTTCACTTAAATATTTGTTAACTAGAGTTAACTTTAATATTGCTACCAAAACATTTAAGACAAACTAAAATGAAAGTACTTACAAAAAGTTAACATCTTTGCCTTCCACAAAGTTTGTACCGCTTTAGTTTGAAATAAACGGAGTTGGATGAACTCTTAAGATCCCTCATGGCGCCAGACACGTCTCAATCACTCATCCCTTCCTTTTCATCTATGGAGCCTCTAAAGGGCATGATTGGTCCATCCACACGGGGTAAATGAATCTGCATGGCTGAGAAGCTTCCTCAAATCTATGCTACACACACACACACACATCAAATGCACTAGAGCTGAGCCTTGGAGGTTTAGGTTTGTGACAAGAAGGTTGTAATGCAGAATTCACTTAGATTAACTCAGGCCGTGTGATTCTCCCTTCCTGTTGTCCTCATTACACCCTCTCCTAATCTCATCCTCTCCTTTATGCACCAGCGCTCCTGACGCTGAGCACATCCTCATTATTCTCCCAGGAGATGTAAGCTGAGCTTTTGTTGTTCTCCTTGTTCTTATTGTTCCTCTGTCTCTTCAAAGACAAATATTTGAAGATTTTTCACAACCTGGCAACCCAAAACTCTTACAACTTATACCTGGCCCTGTTTGTCTCGGTTCTTGGCCCCCTTCCCTTCATCCTCTCTTCCCGTTCGATCTGGTGTATACCTCTTGCACATCTCATTCTCGGTCTGTAAGCCGATCATGTGGAAACACACCTGAGTCAGAACTCACTCACTCTGAGCTTCTACCTGCCCGACCTTCCGTGCGTTCTACCGTACCAGCATAACCAATGACATCCATCAACATCTACATCCATTCACCTGTCCTGAGTCCAAATGAACTTCCATTGAACCTTGCTGGTGAGTTTACCATCAGTAAAGCCAATATAAACCCAATGTCTGACTGAAATATGGGGGCACGTTCCACATGAATCAGTGAAAACTGTCTATGTGCATGTACATACACCACTGACGCTTAAGGAGGTCTGCTATGAGCTGATGTGAAGTTTTGAACGTGCGGCTTTAATTTGTAAGAGTATTAATGTTCCAGTTTGATTAGCACGATCAGTGAAACGGGGGGGCTGGATGAGGAGGAACTCAGCGTGTTGCCTGGCCTCCCTCCTGTGGCTCATCACCTCCCACCATTAGCCTGCGGGTCTGCGGGAGTGGGTCGGTCAGTTCACTCTGCTGACTCTTACAGGTGGTCTCCGGGGTTATCAGCAGCAGAAGACATCACGTGGATTCTCTCTGTGTCTCTTGAAAATGCTGCAGCTTCCAGTGGAAGAAACAACCCGTGTTCCTTATTTTCATGTTCCCCTTAGCCGTAATATTGCTCATATAATGTCAAATCAATCACATTTTCAGTCAAAATTGTCTTGTGACTTGTCTCGTACGTTTCCAATGGTAACGTGTGAGGTTTTAAGGTGACGTTCCATTTATTGAGAGACGCAGCACGGCGTCGCCCTGACTCTGTTTGCAATGAATGGAACTGAATCTTAATTCGTATCATTACAAACACCTGAGCTGATCTGATCCCTTCATGTCTAAGTGGCTGCAGTGAAAAAGGTTTATTTGAAGCGTGGAGCCACTGACCAAGCTGCAGTATGTGACGAGACTTGAGAGTTCAACGAAGACAGAAGAAGGGAGAAGAACCGTCATGGCCGACGTGATTACAGTTATTCGTAACACCTGTGCTTCAATGAGGAGTCAAAATATGTGCTGTTTTTGTTTAACCAATAAGAAAGGAGCTTGCGTGACCCTCAACCAATCGGATTCGGCTACTCTCCCCCCGCCCCTTAAGATAATATAAAAGCCCCGCCCTTGTGAATCTACAACATTTGTGCTCCTTGAGTGTCAGGAAACATGGTGAGTTTGGAGTAATGGGAACTTTTGTCTTTTGTCTTTGGTTTAACCAGGCTAACAGCCAACACTAACTTTGAGCTCAGCAGTTTAAGCTGGTTCAACTGGTTAACTGCTGAGAAAGAAAAATGGGGGGGGGGGCTTTTGATAAGAGGCTTATGAAGATTGACTTGCTTCTTGCTGTTTAAAGTTATTTCATTTGTCGGATTAAACACATTTGTTCTGCAACAAGTTCATGGGCTTTTATTTGGAAAGCATGCTGAAAGCAAGATGAATAGAGTTGATTCTTGAGGTCTCTAGCATTTGATTACCAAAAACTATGCTGTAAAAGTAGTTATAGTACTTGTATATGTTGTAAGATGTATTCAGTCCTGCAGTATAGTTCTCTGGACCACAGTTTCTGAACATGACCATTTTTCTTCCTTAGTCACATTTTATGCATGGACCGTTAAGTCAGTTGACTTCGTCATGACGACTTCAGCTTTGAGCGGTCTTCAACACAACCATTCCTAATTAGAAGCATAAAACATGGAGATGTCTGTGATGTCACAAACTGTCTTTGTCTGCTTTCCGCAGCGTGAGTGTATCTCAGTGCACGTTGGTCAGGCCGGTGTCCAGATTGGCAATGCCTGCTGGGAGCTTTACTGCCTGGAACATGGGATCCAGCCGGACGGACAGATGCCCAGTGACAAGACCATCGGAGGAGGAGATGATTCCTTCAACACCTTCTTCAGTGAGACTGGAGCTGGAAAGCACGTCCCCAGGGCTGTTTTTGTGGACCTGGAGCCAAGTGTCATCGGTAAACTCTCAGTAAATATAGATGCCATAGCTGTGTCTTGATTTCATGAAGTGAAACCGTCATTTATGCTTCAATCTGTCTCCTTAGATGAGGTGCGCACTGGGACCTACCGCCAGCTTTTCCACCCTGAGCAGCTGATCACCGGTAAGGAGGATGCTGCCAACAACTACGCCCGTGGACACTACACCATCGGCAAAGAGATCATCGACCTGGTGCTGGACAGGATCCGCAAACTGGTGAGTAACATGACATCAGGAGAAGCTCCAGAAGATCAAATGAAACGACATAAGTGTATCTCATGTGATGGTTGTCTCTCCCTCTCTGTCCTCAGGCTGACCAGTGCACTGGCCTTCAGGGCTTCCTGGTTTTCCACAGCTTCGGAGGTGGCACCGGCTCTGGTTTCACCTCCCTGCTGATGGAGCGTCTGTCTGTCGACTATGGCAAGAAGTCCAAGCTGGAGTTCTCGGTCTACCCAGCTCCCCAGGTGTCCACCGCTGTGGTGGAGCCCTACAACTCCATCCTGACCACCCACACCACCCTGGAGCACTCTGACTGTGCCTTCATGGTAGATAACGAGGCCATCTACGATATCTGCCGTAGGAACCTCGATATCGAGCGTCCTTCTTACACCAACCTGAACCGGTTGATCAGTCAGATCGTGTCCTCCATCACTGCTTCCCTTCGTTTTGATGGCGCCCTCAATGTTGATCTGACAGAGTTCCAGACCAACTTGGTGCCATATCCCCGTATCCACTTCCCTCTGGCCACCTATGCCCCTGTCATCTCCGCTGAGAAAGCTTACCATGAGCAGTTAACAGTGTCTGAGATCACCAACGCCTGCTTCGAGCCAGCCAATCAATTGTGAAATGTGACCCTCGCCACGGCAAATACATGGCTTGCTGCCTCTTGTATCGTGGCGATGTGGTGCCCAAAGATGTCAATGCTGCCATCGCCACCATCAAAACCAAGCGCACCATCCAGTTTGTGGACTGGTGCCCCACTGGTTTCAAGGTTGGCATCAACTACCAGCCTCCCACTGTGGTTCCTGGTGGAGACCTGGCCAAGGTCCAGAGGGCCGTGTGCATGCTGAGCAACACCACTGCTATTGCAGAGGCCTGGGCTCGGCTGGACCACAAGTTTGACCTGATGTACGCTAAGCGTGCCTTTGTTCACTGGTATGTAGGTGAGGGTATGGAGGAGGGAGAGTTCTCTGAGGCCAGAGAGGACATGGCAGCTCTGGAGAAGGATTATGAGGAGGTTGGAGCTGAGAGTCTGGGAGACGAGGAGGAAGAAGGAGAGGAATATTAAATGGTTTTGTGTCTGTGCCCTGTTATAAAAATAAAACCTGTTCATTGGCTGCAC
Organism: Nibea albiflora; assembly: GCA_014281875.1. Taxonomy (NCBI): domain Eukaryota; kingdom Metazoa; phylum Chordata; class Actinopteri; family Sciaenidae; genus Nibea; species Nibea albiflora. Next base: position 23,426,906 of record CM024793.1, on the reverse strand, counting down.
TATTTTGTTCTCTATGAATATTTGTCTGAGTTATATTGACGTGCAGTACAGATTGTTCTGTAGTTTCATTCAGTTTGAATGTGATTTTTAATAAATGTTACTCTGCTCACACTGAACTCTAGAGCCACTGCTCCGCTCACTGCAGTCACTTGGGGGCAGTGTTGTTTGCCAGATGTTTGAACTCTACACATGTGGAAGTTACAAACTACTGTTGCAGGTCAATAACTTGTTCACATTTATTTACTGTTTGTTTTACATTAGAACTGTAACCCAACCTGGTTTGAGTGGAGTCAGGAGGAGAGAAGGTAAAAGTAATAAATTCAACAAAGGCACTCTTGGATGGAAGTTTGTGTATTTCTGTTTTTTAAAAATTAAACTCTGTTTACCACAGTATGTTGTTGATGGCCTGTTAATAAACTGCATAATTAAAAGTTCAAATTCTGTTTTCATTCTATGATGGAAGGATTAAGACGCAGGATTGAGCCCTTTGCTTCACTTAAATATTTGTTAACTAGAGTTAACTTTAATATTGCTACCAAAACATTTAAGACAAACTAAAATGAAAGTACTTACAAAAAGTTAACATCTTTGCCTTCCACAAAGTTTGTACCGCTTTAGTTTGAAATAAACGGAGTTGGATGAACTCTTAAGATCCCTCATGGCGCCAGACACGTCTCAATCACTCATCCCTTCCTTTTCATCTATGGAGCCTCTAAAGGGCATGATTGGTCCATCCACACGGGGTAAATGAATCTGCATGGCTGAGAAGCTTCCTCAAATCTATGCTACACACACACACACATCAAATGCACTAGAGCTGAGCCTTGGAGGTTTAGGTTTGTGACAAGAAGGTTGCTAATGCAGAATTCACTTAGATTAACTCAGGCCGTGTGATTCTCCCTTCCTGTTGTCCTCATTACACCCTCTCCTAATCTCATCCTCTCCTTTATGCACCAGCGCTCCTGACGCTGAGCACATCCTCATTATTCTCCCAGGAGATGTAAGCTGAGCTTTTGTTGTTCTCCTTGTTCTTATTGTTCCTCTGTCTCTTCAAAGACAAATATTTGAAGATTTTTCACAACCTGGCAACCCAAAACTCTTACAACTTATACCTGGCCCTGTTTGTCTCGGTTCTTGGCCCCCTTCCCTTCATCCTCTCTTCCCGTTCGATCTGGTGTATACCTCTTGCACATCTCATTCTCGGTCTGTAAGCCGATCATGTGGAAACACACCTGAGTCAGAACTCACTCACTCTGAGCTTCTACCTGCCCGACCTTCCGTGCGTTCTACCGTACCAGCATAACCAATGACATCCATCAACATCTACATCCATTCACCTGTCCTGAGTCCAAATGAACTTCCATTGAACCTTGCTGGTGAGTTTACCATCAGTAAAGCCAATATAAACCCAATGTCTGACTGAAATATGGGGGCACGTTCCACATGAATCAGTGAAAACTGTCTATGTGCATGTACATACACCACTGACGCTTAAGGAGGTCTGCTATGAGCTGATGTGAAGTTTTGAACGTGCGGCTTTAATTTGTAAGAGTATTAATGTTCCAGTTTGATTAGCACGATCAGTGAAACGGGGGGGCTGGATGAGGAGGAACTCAGCGTGTTGCCTGGCCTCCCTCCTGTGGCTCATCACCTCCCACCATTAGCCTGCGGGTCTGCGGGAGTGGGTCGGTCAGTTCACTCTGCTGACTCTTACAGGTGGTCTCCGGGGTTATCAGCAGCAGAAGACATCACGTGGATTCTCTCTGTGTCTCTTGAAAATGCTGCAGCTTCCAGTGGACCACGAGGACAATCCACTTTCTGTCAAGGTAACAGATGCAGTGATGTTAGATTCAGAAAAGTCTTGTTGTCTTTGAGTCTTAGAGAAGGACCAGTGTGTAGGAGTTAGTGGCATTTACCTGAGTAGTTGCTGATTGCAACCTGCTTCAGTCTTCTTCCTAGAGTGAGGGAGAAACTACGGTGGCCGCTAAAACGTGAAAGCTGGCTCTGTGGAAATGGATATTTCAATATTTCGGCCATATTCTGTAAATAAAACTCCCTAAATGTTGCACATTGGACCTTTAACTCGATTCACAAGCAAGGACTGAATCCTAAATCTGACTCAAAACTGTAACTATAACAGAGAGCTGAAGCAGCACGGTGAGGCAGAATACCCTTCACATCGTGAGCCCAGACCTTACTCAGAGACAGAAATACAAAAATAATTGTCGTTGTATTCACACATAACTGTTTCTAAATAGAATTCTTATACAAGAAGCTTTGTTATACAAGCTTTCTGTCTTTCATGTGTTTCTTGTTGTGATAAATTCAATGACTCCTCCTTCTGATGTGTAGATTATGCATGCGCAGACTTTCAAATTCCTGGTCATGTGTGTTATGTAAAAATAAGTGTAGGAGGAGTCATTTGAATTTGGATCACAATGGTGGACTGTACCTCTAACGTTAGACAACAACTGTCTGTTGTCTTTGGAGAATCCACTCATAGACTACATGTTCTGTCATAACTGTGCAACTCTTTTAACTTTTTCCTCTCTCCTAATAAAGTTGCTACAGAATTTGTAATTATGAAGTGAGAAGAAACAACCCGTGTTCCTTATTTTCATGTTCCCCTTGGCCGTAATATTGCTCATATAATGTCAAATCAATCACATTTTCAGTCAAAATTGTCTTGTGACTTGTCTCGTACGTTTCCAATGGTAACGTGTGAGGTTTTAAGGTGACGTTCCATTTATTGAGAGACGCAGCACGGCGTCGCCCTGACTCTGTTTGCAATGAATGGAACTGAATCTTAATTCGTATCATTAACACCTGAGCTGATCTGATCCCTTCATGTCTAAGTGGCTGCAGTGAAAAAGGTTTATTTGAAGCGTGGAGCCACTGACCAAGCTGCAGTATGTGACGAGACTTGAGAGTTCAACGAAGACAGAAGAAGGGAGAAGAACCGTCATGGCCGACGTGATTACAGTTATTCGTAACACCTGTGCTTCAATGAGGAGTCAAAATATGTGCTGTTTTTGTTTAACCAATAAGAAAGGAGCTTGCTGTGACCCTCAACCAATCGGATTCGGCTACTCTCCCCCCGCCCCTTAAGATAATATAAAAGCCCCGCCCTTGTGAATCTACAACATTTGTGCTCCTTGAGTGTCAGGAAACATGGTGAGTTTGGAGTAATGGGAACTTTTGTCTTTTGTCTTTGGTTTAACCAGGCTAACAGCCAACACTAACTTTGAGCTCAGCAGTTTAAGCTGGTTCAACTGGTTAACTGCTGAGAAAGAAAAATGGGGGGGGGGCTTTTGATAAGAGGCTTATGAAGATTGACTTGCTTCTTGCTGTTTAAAGTTATTTCATTTGTCGGATTAAACACATTTGTTCTGCAACAAGTTCATGGGCTTTTATTTGGAAAGCATGCTGAAAGCAAGATGAATAGAGTTGATTCTTGAGGTCTCTAGCATTTGATTACCAAAAACTATGCTGTAAAAGTAGTTATAGTACTTGTATATGTTGTAAGATGTATTCAGTCCTGCAGTATAGTTCTCTGGACCACAGTTTCTGAACATGACCATTTTTCTTCCTTAGTCACATTTTATGCATGGACCGTTAAGTCAGTTGACTTCGTCATGACGACTTCAGCTTTGAGCGGTCTTCAACACAACTATTCCTAATTCGAAGCATAAAACATGGAGATGTCTGTGATGTCACAAACTGTCTGTCTGCTTTCCGCAGCGTGAGTGTATCTCAGTGCACGTTGGTCAGGCTGGTGTCCAGATTGGCAATGCCTGCTGGGAGCTTTACTGCCTGGAACATGGGATCCAGCCGGACGGACAGATGCCCAGTGACAAGACCATCGGAGGAGGAGATGATTCCTTCAACACCTTCTTCAGTGAGACTGGAGCTGGAAAGCACGTCCCCAGGGCTGTTTTTGTGGACCTGGAGCCCACTGTCATCGGTAAACTCTCAGTAAATATAGATGCCATAGCTGTGTCTTGATTTCATGAAGTGAAACCGTCATTTATGCTTCAATATGTCTCCTTAGATGAGGTGCGCACTGGGACCTACCGCCAGCTTTTCCACCCTGAGCAGCTGATCAGTGGTAAGGAGGATGCTGCCAACAACTACGCCCGTGGACACTACACCATCGGCAAAGAGATCATCGACCTGGTGCTGGACAGGATCCGCAAACTGGTGAGTAACGTGACATCAGGAGAAGCTCCAGAAGATCAAATGAAACGACATAAGTGTATCTCATGTGATGGTTGTCTCTCCCTCTCTGTCCTCAGGCTGACCAGTGCACTGGCCTTCAGGGCTTCCTGGTTTTCCACAGCTTCGGAGGTGGCACCGGCTCTGGTTTCACCTCCCTGCTGATGGAGCGTCTGTCTGTCGACTATGGCAAGAAGTCCAAGCTGGAGTTCTCGGTCTACCCAGCTCCCCAGGTGTCCACCGCTGTGGTGGAGCCCTACAACTCCATCCTGACCACCCACACCACCCTGGAGCACTCTGACTGTGCCTTCATGGTAGATAACGAGGCCATCTACGATATCTGCCGTAGGAACCTCGATATCGAGCGTCCTTCTTACACCAACCTGAACCGGTTGATCAGTCAGATCGTGTCCTCCATCACTGCTTCCCTTCGTTTTGATGGCGCCCTCAATGTTGATCTGACAGAGTTCCAGACCAACTTGGTGCCATATCCCCGTATCCACTTCCCTCTGGCCACCTATGCCCCTGTCATCTCCGCTGAGAAAGCTTACCATGAGCAGTTAACAGTGTCTGAGATCACCAACGCCTGCTTCGAGCCAGCCAATCAATTAGTGAAATGCGACCCTCGCCACGGCAAATACATGGCTTGCTGCCTCTTGTATCGTGGCGATGTGGTGCCCAAAGATGTCAATGCTGCCATCGCCACCATCAAAACCAAGCGCACCATCCAGTTTGTGGACTGGTGCCCCACTGGTTTCAAGGTTGGCATCAACTACCAGCCTCCCACTGTGGTTCCTGGTGGAGACCTGGCCAAGGTCCAGAGGGCTGTGTGCATGCTGAGCAACACCACTGCTATTGCAGAGGCCTGGGCTCGGCTGGACCACAAGTTTGACCTGATGTACGCTAAGCGTGCCTTTGTTCACTGGTATGTAGGTGAGGGTATGGAGGAGGGAGAGTTCTCTGAGGCCAGAGAGGACATGGCAGCTCTGGAGAAGGATTATGAGGAGGTTGGAGCTGAGAGTCTGGGAGACGAGGAGGAAGAAGGAGAGGAATATTAAATGGTTTTGTGTCTGTGCCCTGTTATAAAAATAAAACCTGTTCATTGGCTGCACTATTTTGTTCTCTATGAATATTTGTCTGAGTTATATTGACGTGCAGTACAGATTGTTCTGTAGTTTCATTCAGTTTGAATGTGATTTTTAATAAATGTTAAATGTTACTCTGCTCACACTGAACTCTAGAGCCACTGCTCTGCTCACTGCAGTCACTTGGGGGCAGTGTTGTTTGCCAGATGTTTGAACTCTACACATGTGGAAGTTACAAACTACTGTTGCAGGTCAATAACTTGTTCACATTTATTTACTGTTTGTTTTACATTAGAACTGTAACCCAACCTGGTTTGAGTGGAGTCAGGAGGAGAGAAGGTAAAAGTAATAAATTCAACAAAGGCACTCTGGATGGAAGTTTGTGTATTTCTGTTTTTTAAAAATTAAACTCTGTTTACCACAGTATGTTGTTGATGGCCTGTTAATAAACTGCATAATTAAAAGTTCAAATTCTGTTTTCATTCTATGATGGAAGGATTAAGACGCAGGATTGAGCCCTTTGCTTCACTTAAATATTTGTTAACTAGAGTTAACTTTAATATTGCTACCAAAACATTTAAGACAAACTAAAATGAAAGTACTTACAAAAAGTTAACATCTTTGCCTTCCACAAAGTTTGTACCGCTTTAGTTTGAAATAAACGGAGTTGGATGAACTCTTAAGATCCCTCATGGCGCCAGACACGTCTCAATCACTCATCCCTTCCTTTTCATCTATGGAGCCTCTAAAGGGCATGATTGGTCCATCCACACGGGGTAAATGAATCTGCATGGCTGAGAAGCTTCCTCAAATCTATGCTACACACACACACACATCAAATGCACTAGAGCTGAGCCTTGGAGGTTTAGGTTTGTGACAAGAAGGTTGTAATGCAGAATTCACTTAGATTAACTCAGGCCGTGTGATTCTCCCTTCCTGTTGTCCTCATTACACCCTCTCCTAATCTCATCCTCTCCTTTATGCACCAGCGCTCCTGACGCTGAGCACATCCTCATTATTCTCCCAGGAGATGTAAGCTGAGCTTTTGTTGTTCTCCTTGTTCTTATTGTTCCTCTGTCTCTTCAAAGACAAATATTTGAAGATTTTTCACAACCTGGCAACCCAAAACTCTTACAACTTATACCTGGCCCTGTTTGTCTCGGTTCTTGGCCCCCTTCCCTTCATCCTCTCTTCCCGTTCGATCTGGTGTATACCTCTTGCACATCTCATTCTCGGTCTGTAAGCCGATCATGTGGAAACACACCTGAGTCAGAACTCACTCACTCTGAGCTTCTACCTGCCCGACCTTCCGTGCGTTCTACCGTACCAGCATAACCAATGACATCCATCAACATCTACATCCATTCACCTGTCCTGAGTCCAAATGAACTTCCATTGAACCTTGCTGGTGAGTTTACCATCAGTAAAGCCAATATAAACCCAATGTCTGACTGAAATATGGGGGCACGTTCCACATGAATCAGTGAAAACTGTCTATGTGCATGTACATACACCACTGACGCTTAAGGAGGTCTGCTATGAGCTGATGTGAAGTTTTGAACGTGCGGCTTTAATTTGTAAGAGTATTAATGTTCCAGTTTGATTAGCACGATCAGTGAAACGGGGGGGCTGGATGAGGAGGAACTCAGCGTGTTGCCTGGCCTCCCTCCTGTGGCTCATCACCTCCCACCATTAGCCTGCGGGTCTGCGGGAGTGGGTCGGTCAGTTCACTCTGCTGACTCTTACAGGTGGTCTCCGGGGTTATCAGCAGCAGAAGACATCACGTGGATTCTCTCTGTGTCTCTTGAAAATGCTGCAGCTTCCAGTGGAAGAAAACAACCCGTGTTCCTTATTTTCATGTTCCCCTTAGCCGTAATATTGCTCATATAATGTCAAATCAATCACATTTTCAGTCAAAATTGTCTTGTGACTTGTCTCGTACGTTTCCAATGGTAACGTGTGAGGTTTTAAGGTGACGTTCCATTTATTGAGAGACGCAGCACGGCGTCGCCCTGACTCTGTTTGCAATGAATGGAACTGAATCTTAATTCGTATCATTACAAACACCTGAGCTGATCTGATCCCTTCATGTCTAAGTGGCTGCAGTGAAAAAGGTTTATTTGAAGCGTGGAGCCACTGACCAAGCTGCAGTATGTGACGAGACTTGAGAGTTCAACGAAGACAGAAGAAGGGAGAAGAACCGTCATGGCCGACGTGATTACAGTTATTCGTAACACCTGTGCTTCAATGAGGAGTCAAAATATGTGCTGTTTTTGTTTAACCAATAAGAAAGGAGCTTGCGTGACCCTCAACCAATCGGATTCGGCTACTCTCCCCCCGCCCCTTAAGATAATATAAAAGCCCCGCCCTTGTGAATCTACAACATTTGTGCTCCTTGAGTGTCAGGAAACATGGTGAGTTTGGAGTAATGGGAACTTTTGTCTTTTGTCTTTGGTTTAACCAGGCTAACAGCCAACACTAACTTTGAGCTCAGCAGTTTAAGCTGGTTCAACTGGTTAACCGCTGAGAAAGAAAAATGGGGGGGGGGCTTTTGATAAGAGGCTTATAAAGATTGACTTGCTTCTTGCTGTTTAAAGTTATTTCATTTGTCGGATTAAACACATTTGTTCTGCAACAAGTTCATGGGCTTTTATTTGGAAAGCATGCTGAAAGCAAGATGAATAGAGTTGATTCTTGAGGTCTCTAGCATTTGATTACCAAAAACTACGCTGTAAAAGTAGTTATAGTACTTGTATATGTTGTAAGATGTATTCAGTCCTGCAGTATAGTTCTCTGGACCACAGTTTCTGAACATGACCATTTTTCTTCCTTAGTCACATTTTATGCATGGGCCGTTAAGTCAGTTGACTTCGTCATGACGACTTCAGCTTTGAGCGGTCTTCAACACAACCATTCCTAATTCGAAGCATAAAACATGGAGATGTCTGTGATGTCACAAACTGTCTTTGTCTGCTTTCCGCAGCGTGAGTGTATCTCAGTGCACGTTGGTCAGGCCGGTGTCCAGATTCGGCAATGCCTGCTGGGAGCTTTACTGCCTGGAACATGGGATCCAGCCGGACGGACAGATGCCCAGTGACAAGACCATGGGAGGAGGAGATGATTCCTTCAACACCTTCTTCAGTGAGACTGGAGCTGGAAAGCACGTCCCCAGGGCTGTTTTTGTGGACCTGGAGCCAAGTGTCATCGGTAAACTCTCAGTAAATATAGATGCCATAGTTGTGTCTTGATTTCATGAAGTGAAACCGTCATTTATGCTTCAATCTGTCTCCTTAGATGAGGTGCGCACTGGGACCTACCGCCAGCTTTTCCACCCTGAGCAGCTGATCACCGGTAAGGAGGATGCTGCCAACAACTACGCCCGTGGACACTACACCATCGGCAAAGAGATCATCGACCTGGTGCTGGACAGGATCCGCAAACTGGTGAGTAACATGACATCAGGAGAAGCTCCAGAAGATCAAATGAAACGACATAAGTGTATCTCATGTGATGGTTGTCTCTCCCTCTCTGTCCTCAGGCTGACCAGTGCACTGGCCTTCAGGGCTTCCTGGTTTTCCACAGCTTCGGAGGTGGCACCGGCTCTGGTTTCACCTCCCTGCTGATGGAGCGTCTGTCTGTCGACTATGGCAAGAAGTCCAAGCTGGAGTTCTCGGTCTACCCAGCTCCCCAGGTGTCCACCGCTGTGGTGGAGCCCTACAACGCCATCCTGACCACCCACACCACCCTGGAGCACTCTGACTGTGCCTTCATGGTAGATAACGAGGCCATCTACGATATCTGCCGTAGGAACCTCGATATCGAGCGTCCTTCTTACACCAACCTGAACCGGTTGATCAGTCAGATCGTGTCCTCCATCACTGCTTCCCTTCGTTTTGATGGCGCCCTCAATGTTGATCTGACAGAGTTCCAGACCAACTTGGTGCCATATCCCCGTATCCACTTCCCTCTGGCCACCTATGCCCCTGTCATCTCCGCTGAGAAAGCTTACCATGAGCAGTTAACAGTGTCTGAGATCACCAACGCCTGCTTCGAGCCAGCCAATCAACTGGTAAAATGTGACCCTCGCCGAGGCAAATACATGGCTTGTTGCCTCTTGTATCGTGGTGATGTGGTGCCCAAAGATGTCAATGCTGCCATCGCCACCATCAAAACCAAGCGCACCATCCAGTTTGTGGACTGGTGCCCCACTGGTTTCAAGGTTGGCATCAACTACCAGCCTCCCACTGTGGTTCCTGGTGGAGACCTGGCCAAGGTCCAGAGGGCCGTGTGCATGCTGAGCAACACCACTGCTATTGCAGAGGCCTGGGCTCGGCTGGACCACAAGTTTGACCTGATGTACGCTAAGCGTGCCTTTGTTCACTGGTATGTAGGTGAGGGTATGGAGGAGGGAGAGTTCTCTGAGGCCAGAGAGGACATGGCAGCTCTGGAGAAGGATTATGAGGAGGTTGGAGCTGAGAGTCTGGGAGACGAGGAGGAAGAAGTAGAGGAATATTAAATGGGCTTTCCTTTGTATTGACCACTGATCTGTCTTTTATGTCAAAATAAAACTTGTTAATTCACTGCAGTATTGTTTACCCTCTTTAATACTCACATTAGTTCAGCATATTTAGGCTAACACCTTTTGAACTTCTGAATGCAGGCCTTTTCCTGGTAACAGTATTTTATTCAAAGACTGCAAAAGGGAAGTATCTCCCAGCAGCTTTCTTAAAGTTCCCTTTTTTTAAAAAGTCTTTTGTAAATAAAAGTAGTAAAATTATTGAAATTGAGTCTGTTCCATCGGTTCATCACATTGTGGTACAGAAAGCGGACATGCTCAGTAGCTCCAGTATCTTTACCCTTCCGTCTTGACAGGCTATCACTTGTGACATGTAACTAATCACATTGGGTTGTACACACTTTTGGTTTAAACAAAGCACCACTGTTAGATTCATGTGCTGCCTTTTTTTTCTTGTATAAACACAACCAGGAAATTCAAATTGGAAAGGCAAATGACATGGCATGCTCAACACAAAGGATGCATCCATACTGGAAAATAACATGCGTGAGGTTTGACGTGAACATGTGTCGAAGGGTTTTATTAGGATACTTTATTCTAACAGAGTCAAGTCAGAAATACACAAAATATAAACACTCAAAAGGAGACAAATGACATTTGTTACTAGAAAATGACTTAAAAACTTAATATACTGCCTGCCAATAGTGCAAATGTAGTATTGTCTTGTATTGGTAAGGTGCTTTATTAAAATCACACATGAGTATATAACATCACATGAAACATGATGTGTAATGGATGACCGCTATATCCAGCTATTATAACAAGTGTTGGGTGTGGTTGGTCTGTGTGTGACAGAGCGAGGGAGAAATTTGTTTATTTCTCAGTTCCTTATTTCCCTTCACTTTTGTTTACCTCTTCTCGTTCCAATCCAGAAGGCCGTATTTGAATCGACACCTCCCTGTTTATTTTTCCAGCTTTCTGAAAATACTGCAGGGACAAAAAGAGGAATCATTTTCAAACTGATTTTAACAAACGGTGGTATAAAACTGACTAAACTACCCAAGAGGCCTATAAAACAAACTCCATCTCGACCAAAATATCACAGGGGCCATTTTTCTGTAGAAGGTGTACTTCTATATCAGACACTTTGAGTATATTTGGCTTATAGATATGTTTACTTCAGTAGAATGTTGAATGCACAACTTTTAGGTGTATTTTTCATTGTTGTATTGGTACTTTTACTTCAGTAAAGGATCTGAGCAGCCTATGTGGTGGAAGAAGTACTAAAGCAAATGCAGTGTAGAAATACTTAAAATATACAAGTAGTAAAAGTACTCATTGTGCTTTTCAAAGTACTGTACATCATAGTGTGGGATTACAGTTATTAATACATTAATGTGTACATGACTTTAATACCTCAGCTGGTAAAGGTGGGGCTATTTTATACACCACACCATGAAACCACCACTGCACCACAGATCTCTTTGTACCTCTTTTACTGACAGAGCCTGTAATGATACAACATGTGACAGAGACTGTTTCAGCTCACACACTCTTCTCAGACTACTATCTCTTTCAGTTCCTAATAAAGATTACAGAACAGCACAGTGGAGGTTCACAGGTCAAATTGCATATTCACATAACAACATAAACGATACATATAATAATGAATATACATACTCCTGTTGTTAAGACAAAATACTAAAAATTCCACAAATCTGTACACCCCTCCTCTCATTACTGACAGGTGAAATAGCCCCTTGACACAATGCCAGTTAACTTATTGACAGACTGGGGTTCTTCAACATCTGCTACATATGTTTTACCAGTCGTTGGTGGCCAGTGTCCTTTTGTATGCTGAGATGTGCTGGGGAGGAAGTAGCAAAGGGGTGCAGCTCAACTGGACAGACCGGTGAGGAGGGCCGGGCTCAGTGGTGAGCAAAGAGCTGGACTCACTGGTGACAGTGGCGGAGAGAAGGACCTTGGATAATCTCCATACAGGACAATGCCCACCACAACATATTCACCAGGCAGAGGAGTGTGTTCAGTGGCAGACTTTCTGTCCCAATCCTGCTCCACAGACAGACGGACTCAGGAACTCTTTTGTTCCCCTGGCCGCGAGACTGTACAACAGCTCTCAGTTATGGCAGGGAGGACACAAAGGACAATACACAAACTGACAATTTACCGCTCAGTTTCACTGATTTCTTGACATTTCTGCACCACAAGTCATGATTGAATTTGCATTACCTCTGTACAGACAATGCTCTATTTAGTTCTATTTATTTTTAGTTCTATTTTTTATTGTTTTATAGTTTTATATTTGTCTATCTATCTATCTATCTATCTATCTATCTATCTATCTATCTATCTATCTGTCTGTCTGTCTGTCTGTCTATCTATCTAGTCTATCTATCTATCTATCTATCTATCTATCTATCTATCTATCTATCTATCTACTTGCCTCTGAACTGTGGTGAACTTGAAACATGAACTATCCACTACCTGGTTGGTGTATAGTGATCTGTCAGTCTGAACGAGCCGACTCTTTGAACCGGCTCGGGTATGTGAGCTGTTGAGTGATAGCAGAAAAAAAGCAGCATTTGGACTGACACTTTTTGCAGAATACAGAATTTTTGCAAAGCCAAGCTTTATTGATATTAGAAAACGTGATTTTTACTTTTGAATGCTAAAAAAAGAGCCCGCTCTTCTTGGTGAGCTGAGTCAAATGATCCGACTCCCTAAAAAGAACCGAACTTCCCATCACTAGTGAGCTGAGTCAAATGATCCGACTCCCTAAAAAGAACCGAACTTCCCGTGACTGGTCGGCGTGTTGTCAGTTAGTGACGCGCACGTTCGGTTGCCCCACTTTCCTCTCGAGTAGCTCGTGGCATGCTATGGCGGAATCAGACAGTTTCACTTCGAACCAATAGGAATCCGCCCACGTGACGCGCGGCAACCAATCGGATCCGGCAACACGTCTCGGCCGGCTGAGCGGGTATAAAATGCCCCGCCCTGCGATGATACATCAGTTACTTCTTACACAGGACTCATAAAGGCCGAGCTGTGAGAGCTAACTTAGCCTCTTCCTCTTTTTAAATTCAAACTTCTTCAGACTTTACAGCGTCAGGAAACATGGTGAGTGTGGAGGGGTTGTTTTTTTTATTGACGTGACGTATGTTAATTTAGTGTGTCGTCACGTTTAACTAACTTTTTTTTTTTTTAAAGTTAAGAAAGTGTCTAATGTATCTTTAGAATGAAAGTTAATCTGATTTAATCTCCAGTGGGTTGGTTTAATTGTAACTTTGGTGAGTTGAGTGTGACTCGACAGGCCACAGCCCCAAAAATGAAGTCTGGTCTGTGCTGCCGGTTTCCGGTTTTCCAGTTGAACGTCGACCCAGTTAACGGGAGGTCGACGAGCCTGCAACATTCCTCCGTTTACCGCCTGTTTGAAGAGGCCTGGCTTTAATGAAACTGCGACCACAGGCCTTTTCAAACAAAACCTGTTCACCCAGAGCCTTTTCAAACTGGATCTTTCATGTTGTGTAGGCCCAAATTCTTTAAACTCGCTTTGATCCTTTAAACTCCCTGTATGTCTGAGTAATAACGAGCCTCTGTCTGTGATAGCTTTGTCTCTCTTTGAGGGACCTTTTCTGTTCACAGGGTGGATAAATGTGTAAGCATAGCATCAGGTGACTTTGGTCATGATCTGTACAAAAGAGCCTTTTTGTCCTCCTGACGGCTTCGCTTTAGCTCTAAAGAAGGTCCTGACCATGTGATGAGCAGCCTTCGGTGTCAAATTAGTCACTCCCCAAGCCGAGATTATTTTATTTAAATTATGATTCATTCATTAACAACTTTTTTTGTTGTTCTTTTCCGCAGCGTGAGTGTATCTCAGTGCACGTTGGTCAGGCCGGCGTCCAGATCGGCAATGCCTGCTGGGAGCTTTACTGCCTGGAACATGGGATCCAGCCGGACGGACAGATGCCCAGTGACAAGACCATCTGGAGGAGGAGATGATTCCTTCAACACCTTCTTCAGTGAGACTGGAGCTGGAAAGCACGTCCCCAGGGCTGTTTTTGTGGACCTGGAGCCCACTGTCATCGGTAAACTCCTCTATAAATCTTAATTTAGGCAAATTAAAGAGAAATGTATGAATTTTAAACCACAACTTCATCCTTCCTGTCTCCTTAGATGAGGTGCGCTCTGGGACCTACCGCCAGCTTTTCCACCCTGAGCAGCTGATCACCGGTAAGGAGGATGCTGCCAACAACTACGCCCGTGGACACTACACCATCGGCAAAGAGATCATCGACCTGGTGCTGGACAGGCTCCGCAAACTGGTGAGTAACGTGACATCAGGAGAAGCTCCAGAAGATCAAATGAAACAACATAAGTGTATCTCATGTGATGGTTGTCTCTCCCTCTCTGTCCTCAGGCTGACCAGTGCACTGGCCTTCAGGGCTTCCTGGTTTTCCACAGCTTCGGAGGTGGCACCGGCTCTGGTTTCACCTCCCTGCTGATGGAGCGTCTGTCTGTCGACTATGGCAAGAAGTCCAAGCTGGAGTTCTCCATCTACCCAGCTCCCCAGGTGTCCACCGCTGTGGTGGAGCCCTACAACGCCATCCTGACCACCCACACCACCCTGGAGCACTCTGACTGTGCCTTCATGGTAGATAACGAGGCCATCTACGATATCTGCCGTAGGAACCTCGATATCGAGCGTCCTTCTTACACCAACCTGAACCGGTTGATCAGTCAGATCGTGTCCTCCATCACTGCTTCCCTTCGTTTTGATGGTGCCCTCAATGTCGATCTGACCGAGTTCCAGACCAACTTGGTGCCATATCCCCGTATCCACTTCCCTCTGGCCACCTATGCCCCTGTCATCTCCGCTGAGAAAGCTTACCATGAGCAGTTAACAGTGTCTGAGATCACCAACGCCTGCTTCGAGCCAGCCAATCAGATGGTGAAATGTGACCCTCGCCACGGTAAATACATGGCTTGCTGCCTCTTGTATCGTGGCGATGTGGTGCCCAAAGATGTCAATGCTGCCATTGCCGCAATTAAAACCAAGCGCTCCATCCAGTTTGTGGACTGGTGCCCCACTGGTTTCAAGGTTGGCATCAACTACCAGCCTCCCACTGTGGTTCCTGGTGGAGACCTGGCCAAGGTCCAGAGGGCCTGTGTGCATGCTGAGCAACACCACTGCTATTGCAGAGGCCTGGGCTCGGCTGGACCACAAGTTTGACCTGATGTACGCTAAGCGTGCCTTTGTTCACTGGTATGTAGGTGAGGGTATGGAGGAGGGAGAGTTCTCTGAGGCCAGAGAGGACATGGCAGCTCTGGAGAAGGATTATGAGGAGGTTGGTACAGATAGTCTGGGAGAGGAGGACGAAGGGGAAGAGTATTAAATAGGCCCGTGTGTTGATCTCTGATCTGTGCTGTTTTTTGATTGTCAAAAAATAAAAATTTGTCAATTCATTCCTGTCTTATTTCTTTTCTTTTAATACAGACGTGCAAACATTCATGTAAGTACAACTACTTCTGTAGTTTCACTTTCTAAAAGTTAGGTTAGCTTTTAGTGCTCACACTGAACTCTAAGCATCTGTCACTTGGGGGCAGTGTTGTTCAACACATGTCTGAACTCCACACATGCTGAAGTTACAAACTAGTGTTTAGTTTGTGTTAATAAATTGAGCTTACACGATCAGGTGTTTTCAAGATTTCATTTGCAGATATCACGTTTACTAATTTAAGGTGCGATTCGTGCTTTACACGACAACTGCCCGAGACGAACGGAGGCCTAAAATAGGGTGTGGTATTCACTTTGGCCCAAGGGAGGGATAAAGGATGTCTCACGCTGCTAAACAGGTGGCGTTTAAAAATACTTAGTTCTGCTGTTCCTAGACTGGATTTCTTCTGGATCATGAATAATGGTCGAGGAGAGGGCGAAGACGGCACGCCAAAAAACTTTGATCCCAAAACATAACACGTTCACAAGTGTTGTAAAAGTTTTTATTTAATTTCAGCTTTGTAATTTTGACCAGGTTTGGCAACACAAAGGCTTTAAATTCAGCAGTGTTATTCATTTTTTTTAATGCACTAAAACAGACAAAAGAAAAAAAGGCTTCTACGTGACACTGACCTACATGAATGCTGTTTATTGCACTTAGCATTGAGTTCATCTGCCAATTTGTCTCTGTTAAACTGATATCTGATAAATGATCTGCCCAGAAATGTGTTTGAAATCACAGGAGAGTTATCAAAACTGTAGATTTTGGCATGAAAACAACGCACAACCAGTCGTCTGTGAAACAAATTCAGCTAAAAACCTCTTCGTATGATTGAGAGTGAAATATTAAAACAGCACGTGTGTGTAGTGCTCTTCTCAATGTAAGACACGGAGTTAAGAATCATTCCTCTTTTTTTTCCCTCCATCTCACAATCACGAGGTAATCTGACTTCCTTTTGGGAAATAAATAAATTTTAGGGCCTCCTAACGACAAAAATATTTTGAATGCTGAAAAGGTGTGCACTTCAAAAAATGGTACAAAAATACAGACACATACACACAAAGTGCCCTCATGCGTACAAAAGTTGAACTCGTATTTCGGCTCTAAAAGCACAACAAAGGCCCTGAATATAATGCGGCGTGGAACAGTGTGGACGGGGTTTATTATAATTATTATTTTTTCTACACTTGAAACATATGAAACCATAAACGCTAGCTCGCAGGCAAACGCATCACGCCGACCCACCTCCTGCTCGCTACTCGTGTGTCAACATAAACTCGCAGCCTGAGCAACCTCGCCGCGACGTAAATCCCAGCTCGCTTATCCAAAAACATACACGACTCTCATTTCAAACCACCCGGGTGCTAAAACAGAAACATACAGTACATACACAATAGCAGTGACACTCATAAGCTTCCTATATTCCTTCTCTATTGGGTTTATCAGCTCCCCCCCCACATCCCCTACCCCCCCAAAAAAGCAGCAGAATGACAATAAATGCATATAAATTTCACAGTGTAGTACACCACAGTCTCAGATGCAGATTTTTGCAGGATGCAATGAGCCGAAATGATTAAAGTCTTAAGAGAGTGAGAAGCAGCAAGATGAAAATAACTTGGCTTTACAGTAGCATTTGATTACAGTTTGCAGTATTTTCTTGACATGACTGACACGCACACATTTCAGACGCCTACTTAATGAATAGCCACATAATTAAAACGACAGTAACAGTTATCACTCCCTAGTCTTTCACGCGTCCGCTGCATTCGTCTTTGTGTTCCGGCAATCAAGTTTAAGGTATAGTGGAGATACAAATCTGCATATTTCTTTTTTTTGCTGTTAAATGTTGACACACTCGTGACACACTGTGACGAACCGACGCCTCTCGAGTGCCACTCCAACGCTTTCTCCAGCATAAGCACTCGAGAACATACTCTACCATCCGACATACAAACATCGTCATATTCAGGCGTGCTGAATCCTTTCAGTCATTCAATGTCCTTCAGTTTTTGTCAAACCTCTGGGAAAGAGAGGAGCTTCACAGAGCCTCACACAGTCACACCAACAAATAAAACCTTTAGAAGAGGAGCTGTGGTTGTCTGCATGAGGCTTTTTTCTCTTTCTCCTCAGCGGTCTCTTCGATCTCTGGTCCTAACTGAGGAGGGGGCAGGCCATCTCTGTCTCCAACACTGCTGGTGACCTGCAGAAAGAAGAAAAAAAAACATTAGCTCCGTTCACAGCAAGGCAGTGTTTATCGAAGTTTTATCCCTTTTTGACATCAGATTTATTACCTGAGGTGGTGGATAATGTCTCATGACAAAATGTGCACGAAGAGAATGGCCAGGCCAATGTTGAGCAGGATAACCATGCAGATCATGATGGTGTTTGGCCCCTTGAAAAGACAAGACACATATGAAGTATGAGGTTAAAAATAAACTCAGCAGTGAGAATATTATTGTTGTTTCACACCTCGCAAATGTGAAGAATTACTTCTGTCCGTTAAATACAAACGCCGCGGCCGTGAAATGAAGTCAGCACAGGAAGTGCCGAGAGAAAGTTAAACGTCTGAGATCTCTCTGAGAGGGCCGTACTCTGTCACACTGGGTGAGCTTGCAGCAGCAGCGTGCTGATGTTTAGCAGGTAGCGTTCCAGTGTTCACCGTCTTAAACATAGTCAGTGGT
Source organism: Nibea albiflora (assembly GCA_014281875.1). Lineage (NCBI taxonomy): Eukaryota > Metazoa > Chordata > Actinopteri > Sciaenidae > Nibea > Nibea albiflora. Next base: position 23,408,893 of record CM024793.1, on the reverse strand, counting down.
TTGTGCAGGACTGTCGTCCGACTTTAAGGTTACAGTTCATCCTGAAGGGAACATGAACGTCTGCACCAGATTTTATGCCAATCAATCATGGTGGGGCTAGAGGAAAAGACGGGATGACATGTGGCTCAACTGGCAATGACCATTGCTGACCCTATAGCTATGCTGCTAACATACCTAAAAAGTCAAATGTGAGTCATTCTGTATATTTCCTGCCTTACCTCCAGCTCCAAAGAGTCTGCAGTCTCACTACTTGAGCTCGACACGATGGCCTTCAGTCTGGCTTCTGCTTTTGGATCCACCTTCAGGGCCGGTTTGACAATGATGGCTTTGGCTTCCACTTGCTGTGGTACTGTTTTAGGTTCAAGATTGGGTGCAGGTTTTGGGGACGGTGCAGGTCTTGGGGACGGAGCAGGTTTTGGGGACGGTGCAGGTCTTGGGGACGGCGCAGGGCTGGGTTGCCGTCTCGACAGTGGCTTTGTCTCTGCTTTGCTGGCAGGCCTGCTCGGCTCCCTGGACTCCACTTTGTTCTCAGAGACGGACGGCGCTCGTTCATGGACCGACGGAGCTCTTTCAGTTTTGACCTCGATGGGTTTAGGCTCGGGGGTGACAGCTTTGGCAGGCGCTTTGGAGGCGATGCGCGGTGCTTCTTCATCTGGTGCGATGAGGCTATTCCTTACAGGGGCGGCAGCAGGGGTCACGTCTGGAGCCTCTGAGTCAAACTTCTGCAGGGGCTTGATCTCCAGGTCAGAGCCCTGCTCGTTCTTGTTGCTCTGACGGCTTGCCGTGCGAGAAGGGCCACGACTACTGGGGGCTCCTCCGCTCTCAGGGGCAGCCGGTGCAGGTGCAGGAGCAGGAGCAGGTGCAGAAGTTGAAGGGGTAGTAGGGCGACTATTGGGCTTACTGTTGGGCTTGCTGTTGGGTTTACTGCTGCCCTTATTCCCAATAACTTTACTGGTTTTGTCTTCATTCCAGCTTCCTGGACTGAGGAGTTTGGGCTCTTCCTTGCTGATGATGCCTGGGCTCGGGGAGGGGGTGCGGCCTGGGGATGAGCCAGGCATGAGGCTATCCAGTTCGTTCATGAACGGGCTTTCGGGTGGCGTGGGCAGAGGCTCCTCCTCAGCCAACATCGGCTCATGCATGACAATGTCTGTGTTCTCGCTGCCGTCCACGACCTCCTGTAACGCTCTCTTCTTCAGATACTCAGGACCTGTGAGGGGCCAGTTCAGTCAGAATATTAGTGTGTCACATGTCAAAGTAAAAGTGAACTTCCTAACATGAGACAATTTTAGGCTATTTTTGCAATTACTGTTGAAAAAAACAAACCCAAGAAGACATTATCGTCCACCTCTCCATATTTTCTGCTATTTTCAGTTCATGTTTAATCCATAACCTGGTCTCTGGCTGTCAGCCACGAGGCTATGTATCTACTGATGTAAATCTTTAAGAAACGGGTCACAAATATATCCATTGATTTGACTATAATAAGTGTTTCTCATATAGGAGGAGTAAACTATAGTTTTTTGAAGCTCTATGGCACAGAGGAATAAAAGATGTCAGGTTCACACACAACACTTGTTAGCAGAATCATTGTATCATATTCGTATAACATCAGCAGGCTCGTCCTTTACACTGTGAGGCTAAAGCGGCACAAATAAACCAGATGGTGCTCACGCTGACACTGTTCGTCTGTGTTGTTGTCGCCTTGGTGAGAGATGTTTCATGGAAGAATGCATAGCAGGGCTCAGCCAGGCCTCGTCCATTTGTAGTATTAGTCAGAGACAATTCGGGCAGCCGCTCAGAAAGCTGTATTCCTTTAAGCTCTCTGCTTGGAAAAGCAAGACCGAAAAACGCAAGTAAGAGGCTCCTAAAAGGCTGGGCTGCTTTCGTGCGAACGTGTAAGCGCGTCTCCCCAATGAAACTGATACGATCCCTTTCGACCCGACGAGATGTTCCTTTTTTTAGACATTCAAATGCGACGACCCTTGTGAGGGAGCCTCAGCCAAAGAGCCGAAGGCATGCACGGGGACGCGCTTTAAACTAGATGAGTGGCGAGGAGTTATCAGTTTATATTTGCTGCCTCCCTCCAAAAAATGTCTTACAGCAAGGGAGTATTGATTGATCGGCGTGCTATTTGTATAAAGGGCAGTGACGCTAGTGAGAGGATTGTGTTCGTGGTGTGCATTCATGTTGGGAAAGATGGTAAATATGAGCCTCCTACTGTGGAAGAAAAATCATTTAAAACATCCGATTTCAGCTGAAAATAACAAGTATTTATTCCCACGCTGTATTTATCCTTTTGGCATATTATGTTGCAGCGTTCCTCTCGGGTGAAAACTCCACTGACCTGGCTGGTAGAAGGAAGGGGAGAGCTCTTTGGCCACCAGTCTGGCGATGCCGGACTCGCTGTTGGAGGCCTGAGCAGCCAGTTCAGCTCCGTCCGACTTGGCCTTCGAATGAGTCGTCCTGCAGGGGACAGAAAGGACACGATGAATTTGAGCTCCAAACATTCACCCAGATGTTTTATTTTAACACGGTGGCTCTACGTTCATGCAACATGTGTTTATTTGAGTTCTTGCCGAGAGTTAGATGAGCAGATTCGTCTGTCACATAAGAAGCTACAGCCAGCAGCAGCTGAGCTTAGCATAATGTCTGGAAGCTCATACCTTTCTATATGTTTTAATGACCTTGACCATGACCTTCTTCATCAAAGGCAGCATGGACCTTAAATATTAACCCTTAGAGACGAGATGGCTTTTTAAAACTGACTAAAATTATCGCGGCGCAGACTGTTTGTAATATTCAATCATGTTGAAATGAAGGCCGGAGGCGGGTGGCTGCTGGTCATATGGCTCATTAGTATTATTAGCTATCGAGAGCGGGGGCGTCCCTTTCTGCTGTCGAAACTGGGACGGAAATAAATTGCGCTTTTATTGCCTCCAGGGAGACAATGAGTTATCGCTGGCAAAGACACCGAGGGCTCCGTCATCAGGCATATTTCAACAGGACAGACAGACAGAGAGGACAGCTTGGACCGACAGTTTGGGAAGCCTGCGCCTTTAAATCACTGAGGAACAGGTAACAGAACGGCTGAAACCAATAAAATACACCATAAATACAACAGCGCACACTCGACGTCCAACAGCCAGCTCAGTCCTCACTGTCACGTGTCCGTGCGTGATAAATCGTGGAGGTGTTGCGGTCATAGCAAAGTGTTCTCCCTATGTGAAACCTCACACGCTGGGTCAAGTTTCATTAATCAGTAATTCGGGTCCATCTGGACTGTGTGGCCGTCTGCATCTAATAACAAAAAAAAGAAAATCTGATTTCAGAACCGGCTCTGAAAAGTTGGACTCCAGCCTCTCTTGGCTCACAAGGATTTCCTCAAGCACATTGTGCAGCTGCACTGTTAACTCAAAGGCACCGATATTTCTATTTATTTCAAATCCTTCAAATAAATAATACACAATTACAGAACACCAGATTAGCCCAAAGACCAAAAATGTTATTTACAGAGCCGTTGGGCATTAATGCAGCGTTGTGTCTCATCAGTTGTGTTAATGTTAGTCATCTTCATGTGTCGAGCACTTCCTGTTTTATTTTGTACTCTCATTTCAGACCCTGACTTCCTCCCTTTGTGTGATTTTCCCGCCTTTGTAATTGTTTGCCCCGCCCCCGATTGGTTTCACCTGTTTCCTCTCACCTCATGTATAAATAGTCTTGTGCTAGTCGAGCGTTATAATTAAGTTTAGTTTAAGTCTAAGTTTTTAATTTTAATTTTTCAGATTCATGTCTGAGGTCGTGACAGTTCTTTGAGGTTAGTGTTTCCTGTTCTGTTGGTGGATAATTTTGCATATTTTAAGTAATACTCGCCTCATTTTTGTACATTTCTTTCTTGCTTCTTGTTTTTTTTTAAGCAGTCTTTTTGTAGTGTACATGAAACTGGCGTAACCGACATCTTCCATCCAATAAATCATCCTTTAAAAAGAATATGCAAAGACATTCACTGGCATTCAGATGTTTTAGAAACACATGGCTTTGGTTTGTATTTATTTATCTATATATTAATGCGGTTAATGTTATATAATATGTTGTGTATTGTGTGTTTAGTGTGGAGCCAGGGAAGCTGATTAGCTGATGATCACGGCATCCGCTAACGGGGGAAATAAACAAACCGGATGATTGGAAATGTTTGACCTGCTGGTGGCGCTACATGATCACCAAAGTCCGTCTGCTTCATCTCACTGGGGTCGTGAATAAGGTCTGTATGAAATTTCATGGCCACTCATCTGATAGTTGTTGGTGTATTTCAGTCTGGACCGGACTTCAATAGAGCCACACATGGCTAACCACCAGCAGATATCTGAGTGCTGAGAGCGTTCAAGGCTACTGTTATTAACCGTGAGAATTACTGATTGTGATTACTCTGTGGATACTTGACATACTGTAACTTTACACTGATCTGAAAATAGCCCCCCCCCCCCCTCCCGGTCCACTTGAAGACTCGGCGGAGAAGGTGCTTCCCACAGGAACAATTAGAGACTCCTGAGGTTCCCCGAGACCGATGAGCTCCACCTGTCCACAACACAGTCAGCACCTCCGCCTCCTCCTCTAGAAAGCCCTTCGCTCTGTGATCTCAAATCTCACATGTTTCTATAAATACACTGAAAACAATCATTAAAGGTGGAGTTATAGTTACAACTGCTGCTATTCCAAGGCAATTTAATACCCCCACAAACACAACACTAGGGTCCGGCAGCCAGCTGAAAGACTGCTACACCACCTTTCACCGATGGCTCCACCAGCACAACTCTCAGTACTGTAAACATGCATAAAACCATCAGCTCGCCCCGTGCAAAGAAAAACGCAGATTTAACCAACGAAGCTGCATCAAGTTGCACAGCAGCCGAGTACCGTGATGGAACCAGACATTTGTAGACGGCCAACGCTGTAACAATATATCCAGCGCTGTGGCTATCATCGCTAAAAATGGCTAGCGTAGCCGCTAACAGCGCGGTAGGTGTGAGAGCTAATATGGGAATTGTTTTGACTGAACGCAGACTGAACATTGTTCGGCCATTATGTCATTCGTCCATATGTTCGGGTGCATCACTCAGCTACTATATTAACTGCTACAGCGGCTTCAAAACAAACGCAGAGCTCTCTCATTCGATGACAAACCTACATGAACTGTGTAGTGGAACCAAAACAATGAGCCCAAAGACCCTAAAACTGAAATTCGTGAGAGTTCATCACGTGACCAAACCCTTTCCATCCAAGCAGTCAAGCTGTTGTTGCTTTTCTGATCATATGTTCTATGTAATCTATTATTAAAGAGCAGAAAATGGTGGAAGAAGTACTAAAGTATATTTAAATAAATGTTTATTTTAATGAGTAGAAGTACTCATTAGGCAGAATGGCTCAATTCAGAATAATATATTATAGAGCAGGTTGCATTAATGTATTAAAGTGAGTTAATCTGAGTTACTTTATATAATACTGGGCAGTCTATAATCCATTAATCTATAATAATAAATCATAATTTGTAGTTGACTGTCCGGGTTGCTCTCCAGTGGCAGCTGGGATCGGCTCCAGCCCGCGCTGATAAGAATAAGTGATGGTGAAGAGGTTACAGGAAATGATTTGGTTTTAATTCCCGGACCTACCTCCATGAAAACAGCAATATTAAGACAGTAAAGACAAGAAACTGCAAGATAAGCCAGATATCAATCAGTGAAATTACAATAATATACACACAAACAAGATTAGTCAACGCGAATTTCAATTTCAAAATGTACTTAAATGCAGTACTTTAGTACTTAGTTACTTTCCCCTAATGCAGACAGAGGTGGTGACCTCCACAGATACTGTGATTGATCAGATTTTTCCAAACCTCCTGCTCAGGTTGTGTAACTGCGGCAGTCTGTGCTGGTCCTTCACTGCTTCTCTGCGGCTAAGCATGACATTTGACACTGTGACCTGAATACCCTTTATGCCTTTAGGGCCGCCTTAAGGAGACGCTAGGGCCTGTAACGAGACGTCAGCTGCAGGAAGAGAACTTCCTCCGGCGATACTAAGAGATGACAGAATAATCTGCACCCTCTTAAGTTTGAGATTATTCTGTGACAGACTCTAAAATTAACATCCAAGGCGTGCTCTTTCTTTAAACGCGTCCCGCTCTCCTGCTGTTTTGTAACCGTTTGTTTTTTTCTTGTCGCCCTGACGGCCAGAGATATTCTGTCATCCTGGCATGTGCCACTGGATCTTTGTGGAGAGTCCTATTCAACTGTGCGTGAGTGTGAAGGAGTGATTTAGCTTCTATAAAAAGACGATGAAATGTTTCGGGAATATAATTAAACCGCTTTGCCAGAATACACATACATTAAGAGCTAATTGCAACCTCATTATTGCCACATTGCTAAGAGGTTACAGCTACAGAGATCTCATCAATTTCTCCCATTACTGATCAGTAACAGGCTGAAAATAGACCCGAGCTGCTGAAGTGTTTACAAATGTTACGTCTGATCACCCACCGACACAAAATGCTCGTCTCAGCAGTACAGTATGTAATCCAAGCTGCACAACTAAAGCTAGGTGTGGTACATATATACGCTAACCCTTTATACCCAAGCACTTGCTTATGAGCTGTGTCATATTTATATCCGTGGAAGCACTTGACACCACTGCTGACACAAGATGGACTGTTGCCGGTGAGCTGAGACACACGGTGGGTGATAGGAACGGTCGAAATCTGCAAGCAGACGGCCGTTTTCAAGCGGACGCGTGTGCCATTCAGACGCAGGAGCGCTAAAACGGGACAGAAGTAAGAGTGCGGAGAGAGCTGGAGCTGGAGCTCTGAGTCTGTGACTAGACAGGAAAGATGGGGTTTGGACGCAGAAGAGGGGGAAGGGGGGATAATCAGCTGTTGCATTCCCCTGTGATTGTGATACAGCAAGAGTGTGCCTGTCCATATTTAGTCAGGGCTCCTCTGTGACCACAGGGCCCCTTTGTATGTGCGTCATTTACACCCCGTCCAGCCACACAGGTCCTCCTTCAGAGCCAGGCCACGCAACAGAACAATGTCCACATACACAGCGTCTGAATGCCAGGGAACGCTTAGCTAACCGGACTTTGACGAGGCCCGGGTCTGGCGTCCCATGCGCAGCGCACAGGTTGTACGTGTATTTTTAACCGTCGACTTCATTGCCAAAGGATCAGAGAGCGAGGAAACCACTGCCAGGAACAGATGTGTCATGTCTCCACTGCTTGTGGAATAACAGATTTTAAATCACGGCCGCTCAAGAGCGGCTGTTACCAATGCAACAATGCAAAAAAACGCTGCATTGTGAGTAAAAGTTCAGGAGTTCAAAATAAAAGTACTCTGATGCATCAACATGTAACAGCGTCTCACTGTTTTTACTGCAGTTCACAACCTAGAGATCAAGTTATAAAGCTCAATTTTATTTCTATCTATTCATGACAGAAATGATCTATCTTTCCACACAGAGCAGGTCTAGATCGTACTCTTTAGAGAGACTCAACAATTCCCACCATGAGCAAACACTTTGGCGACGGTGGCGAGGAAAAACTTCCTTTAAGAGGCCGAAACTTCGAGCAGAACCTGGATCACGGCGGACGGACATCTGTTCGTATGTGAGATAATTAATGGGCGACGAGAGAAGGAGGAACAAATCCCCGAGGCATGAATATGGATTATTTTTTGGACGTTTTTCCAATGAAATGTTGGATGCAAGAAATTTATAGGGGAAATGTCTTTCTGTGAAACGTGATGAGGAGCCTCAACTTACAATGCACCTTTTCCCACGAGGGAGCCAAAAAAAGAGACTGGATGTCTGGTTCTTTTGTATTTCTTCCTTATTTTATTTCTATTTTATTTTTACTATAGACAGTATAAATATGGACGTCATGTGAAGCTCAGAGTGTGCCGTGGCTGAATGATTAGTTTGCACAGTCTGCTCGCGTTGGGTTTATAAAATCAACCCATTTGTTCCAAGTTTGTCTTTTTAAACCCTCGAAGAAAAAGTCAACTTGCTTTGCAAAAAGCGACATTACTTTCCGTCTGAAGTGGAGGAGCTGAAAATTAAATTAAAACGCCCAAAAGTAAAAGTACATGAGATAATAACGGATGTTCCAGTAGTCTGTAGCCTGGATATTTTTCCTCTGAGGTCATGTTTGGTCTGTAAGGACCACCGAGGTGTTTCTGAAAACAAGTCCTACACAAAGTGTTTGCTTTCACTCTCGGCTCTGCCCAGGCGCCTGTGGATTTGCTGTAGGTGAGCTCAAAGCTCTGATACAACGAACACCCGGCCCATAACTCTGAAATACTGCTTATCCTTGGAGTACAATATTTAGATTTCAATCTGCCGGGACAGGGGTCTGCAGTCCATCAGCGCGAGTCTCACTGCTGTAAACACTGAGCTTATTTCAGGTACCGAAGATGACTGTGGACAAAAAAAAAAACACCCCCACCACCACCTTGTACGGTCACAGACAAACTGACGGTGTTCACGGACGAACAGGAAAACGTGTTTCCCTACAGTTTGTTGAGGGGTTGCCCTTTTTTCACCTGCGTAACATCGCGAATATCAGATACAGAAAAAACTGGTCCGTGCGTTTGTTACTTCAAGGCTGGATTAGTGCAGCTCCTCATTGTCAGGCTGTAAGTCCCCGAGGACTCAGTGGATCCAGAACGCTGCAGCACGTGAAGTGACAGGAACAGGATCTCCTTACCTACAAAGCTCTTCATGCTCCGGCACCGTATCATTATCTAAAACGCGGTGGTCAGGTCTTCTGCTTGTGCTAAAGGTGCTGGGTTGCCGAGTCCATGAGGGCTGATCAGTAAACTGATTTCACTCGAATCCGGTGCACAAAAACCGCAACAAGACAAATATATTATAATATTTCTGCAACCTCGGGGGCTAAAAACAGTCGTCAGAAAATGAACCAAGTGACTGGAGAGAGACTGGAACAGAGGTCAGCTTCGTTACTCCATAAATAACCTGAATAACTCCAGTGTGTCTTTGACATTTGGAAATTTGCTTTCTTGTCAATAAAACTCTTTTCCAGACTCACTAATTAACACTTGTTTAATTCTCTCGGTCAACGAGGCTGCTGGCAGACGGATCTTGTTATCTTTGGACAGGCTAACTTTGTTTATTACAAAGAAACATAAATATATCTTTTTACGTGAATCCTCTCTCTGCCGCGAGCTGAGCTCACTTCAGATTACTGAACATCTCAGACGACGGCTGCAGCTTGGGACAGAGCAGTCTTAGTTGAAGAAATGTCAGACAAGTGTTCGCTGCCAGTTCAGACAGATTTAGCAACAGAGGCAGAGACAGAGAAAAGTTGTTAGGTAACAGTGTCTTAGCAACATTCAAGTCCTTAAATGTGGAAAACCCTGATAGACTTGAACATTTGGTTGTCTGAAGCATGCTGTGCGCCGTGCATAAACCATGAAACCATGAATCATGGTACAACTTTACACTTTTGTTGCACGTCGTACAAACTTGGTTTGGTCATCCTGTATTCTGGTTACCGTCTTTGTTTAGCTCAGAGACAAGAGGAACAAGTATGCTGGTCCAACACCAAACAGCTTTGCAAGCGATTTCAACACAGACAGAGGTCCAGTTTCGCTACAAAGTCCTGAAAAGGTCGAGTTGTGCTCCCGTTATCTCACGTTTGGTGTAAGGTGGTCATAAAACTCAGTCCAAGCTGTCCACAGTAGTAACACTGAGGCGACTCTGGGTAAAGTCTCGGCTCTCAACTTTTAGAAAAGTTGTAGAGTGCCGTTTCCTCCCGTACCACCATCGAGTGGAGAAGACTCTCTGCAGACCTGTGTGGCCAAAAGCTGCTTTTATTTCTGCTTTTTTTGGGAAATACTCTCAAAATAACTCCAGTTGTAGTCTGTAAATAGTGATCCTGAAAGATCTGCAGTCAACTCTGCACTTGTGCATCCCAGACCTCATGTGGCGTGTTCAAATCTATCATAACTAAAAGAGGCACCACAGGTTCAAATCCCATCTGGCTTAGTAATGCTTTCAACTGTTAATAGGAGCTTTAAAGAGTAGCCACAGCGCAGCTACCGCAGCCGTATCCAGAGTGTATTAGATTCAACCACAAGTGCAGCCAAAGATGGACCAATAACCACAACCACTGCAAGAGCATCTACCAACCACAGGCGGAGCAGCCCGCGGCCAGAGTGAGCAATAAATGCATCCTGTAAAGTAAACCTTTGAATGTTTACCTGATAAGAACCAAGAAGAATCATCTCGTCACTCATCTGCTCTTACCTAGAAGCAGCGATCTCCGCCTTCTGCTTGCCGATGGCTGCGGCCCTCTGAGCGCCCTCCACCGCCCGCTCCACCTTGTGTTTGATCTTGGTTCCCTTCAGCTGGATCACCCTCTTCTTCATGGCCTTCACCAGCATGTTGTTCATGTACTTGCCCTCCTCCTTCCCTCCCTCGGCGAAGGTGGTGCAGCCGTAGCCGTGTCTCTGGTTGTTCAGCCACTCGCCCTCGTACTTCAGCCCGCTGGACCTTTCGCTTATTCCATATCCCGAGCGTTTGTCGTTCTTCCACTCGCCCATGTAGACCTCTGTGGTGGTGGCATCAATGTCGGCCTCCACCGGCGGGAAATCCTCGGCTCCGGCGAGGCTCTCGTCCCCGATGCTGATGGTGGAGTTGGTGTCGCTGGCGTTGGAGCTCAGAGCTGATTCCGTCCTCAGGAAGCTGATCTTGCTCTTCTGGCTGGACAGCGAGCTACTTGACTCGGACTTCCTCAGCTTACCCAGCAGGGAGCTCCTGCGGAACAGGCCCTTCTTCTTGGGTTTCACAGCGTCTGGGTCCACCTGAAGAGTGAGGGCGAAGCCTCCGCGGGACGGCCCCAGCTGGGTAGGGGTGGTGACGGGCGTCTCCTCACCTGAGGCGTTGGTGGTGGTGATGACTGGGATGTCTTGCTGCAATACGGTGCCATTGCTGTGCTCGCTGCGAAGGGAGGTCAGGGAGGTACGAAGAGGGGAGCGGACAACTGCTGCCATGCCGTAAGGGACGCTCTGACGGACTCCATAGCCGTGCCGCATCCCGCCAGTAAACTGACCCTGGAAAGTACCTGGAAAGATCAGAAAAGAGGGAATAAATCTTTTTAGCCGCGACAATATCTGTTGCTTGGTGGTTCATACTGAAATATCTGGAAATTCACTGAGTCCAGAGGTGGAACTTTAATTGTTTTGGTTGATTTAGATCATTTGACTACACATTTAGATGTAGTGCCACCAGGAAGTCGAATATTTTGGATTATGCAAAACTAAACATACTTTATTTAGTGCCAATTGTCATATATCAGCATGTTAAAACACTTCAGTGGAGAACGTAAACTAAGGGGCAACCTCTGTGGCAACTGCAGTTCCTCAAACGTCCACTTGAGGCTGGCTCCAGAAGTGAGTCAGTCTCCATAAGTCCCCATGTTAGACAGCAGAAATAAACATGTTTACAGCCTGGTACAAAAAACAGTTTTGGTCTCTGTAGCTAATTTCCCCGTTCATGACAACTGTACTGAGGGTGAATTTATGTACAACTCACCTGTTCACGTTATATTAAGGCTTAAAGTTATGCAGAATTAACAAGTGGGTGCTGTTACAGATGGCTTGTTGGAGCAACCAGCCTTCATTTAGCCCGCCTTAGCTCCACGTCTAAATTCATTTTTAGATTAGCCATGAGGCTAATGAAGATGAAGATGTCACGTTTACGACGTCCATGTTTTACGCAGTCGATGACCTAAACACAATACCTGTTTGTCGTTGGTTGCAGGATCTTAAACATTCGAAGGCTTGGAGCCAATAATAGTTCTCTCCATTTAACTTTTATTTCTGCTCAGATTGTCATGGATATCTGCAAAGTCTCATTCATTAAAGCCTCCACTGTGACAGGTCATCTTGAGTTCTGGTCTCATGCTAAAATTGACATGAGTGTGGATTATAGTGACAGCTAGGCCTCAGCCCGTGAGGCCAGGAGGGCATGGGGGCTTGTGGGCTATTATTACATCCTGACATCTGCTGTTATCACACCTCCCCCCTCCCCGCCCGCCCGCCCGCCCTGCCACACACAACCCCACCCTCCAACTGCAACTTCCAGCAGACCGGGCTTAAAGCTGATGAGTCAGCTATTAAGGAAGGGAACCACCGCAATCGACTTTATTTGCCTGACATATTAAGTTTCTCTCTGTGATGTTCACGTACAAGAAGCCTCTCGAGGACATCGACGGATTCAAATCTTCAAATGTTCAGGATTGTTTGTGACCAACGTTCTAATCTAATCTGACCTGATAACAACAAACACTCGCTGATCAGTGGTGGGAGGTGGTTTTATTTACCCAGGTGCTGTACTTAATGAATCACTTTAAGGTACTTTACTTGAGTATTTTCATTTTATGGTTTTACTGAACAACGTTTTAAAAGAAAATTTGTAGTTTTACTCCCTAGATCGACACATTTATCCACTTTATCTGACAGCTGTCGTTACTACAAGCATTTTCATACATTTATCTGCACAGCAGTGTGTATATACTGTGTACTTTTTGATACTTTCAGTACTTTTAGCCTTGTTTTTGCATTTTCACACGTCAGTATCTGGATACTTCCCTCCGCCTCTGTTGGTGATGGTGTGGTTTAACAAAATGGAAAGATTCCTGCGGGGTTTGATTCCCGGCGAGCTTTGAGCGGCTCTTGACTGACAGCAGCAGCGTGATATTTTCTTCACGCAGACATCGTCAACAGACCGGTTGGTGATTTGTCTGTAATGAACTTGGTCCATATGGCACACTAGAGGGGTTTTTCCTGATACTGTGGCATGGTTTAGTTATCGCCTTCTAGTTGTGGAAAGTAACTTATACTCAAGTATTGTATTTAAGTACCATTTTTAAGTTTTACTACTTTGCTATTTTTAGAACGACATTTCACAGGGACCTTTTTACTTTTTATTGTTGTAGCACTACTTATGTGACATATATTGGTATAAGTTACTTCATATATTCAAGTTTTAGATGCATATGATCAGTAATAAAATAATATATTTGTATAATTTGCTGCACCTCAACCAGCTTCAGTATTAAACAGTATTAAACTTTTACTAGAGTAAAGGATCCGAGTACTTCTTCCACCACAGGAGCTTAATGCAGAGCTGCTGGAGTACTTCTACTTCGTACTACTTGATACTTTCACTCCACTACATTTCTCTCACAGGTTTAACACGAAACTAGATAATCGTAGTAAAATATGATGCAGCAGTATGTATAAAAAAAAGTAGAACTGTAAAAGTAAAATACTGCGTACACATTAATGCATCAAAAAGAATGCAGTAATATAACATAACAATGATACTCTCAAAGGTATTTCTTTTTAAATTATGAGTTATGAGAAACAATACACATGTACTTTTACTGAAGTAACATTTTGGATGCATGAGTGTGGAGTATTTTTACACTGTGGTATTGCTATTTTTACTTGAGTAACAGCTGTGACTACTTCCACAATATATAAAGTACTTTTACTCAACTGTAGCCAATTTATAGAATATTTTGACTTGTGTTTTACTTTGGTATTTCCATTTTTACGCTACTTTTACTAAAGTAAAGGATCAGAGTACTTCTTCCACCACAGGAATTGCAGTGGTGTAATGTGACAAAGTAGATGTCCTCAAATACTACACTGTAGTATTTCTACTTCGTGCTACTTTAACTCCACTACATTTGTCTGACAGCTGGAATACTTCCACAGATTTAACATAAAAACAAGATAATCTCATAAATATTTATATGTAAGTGGACATTTCCCCTCATAATTATGAGTACTTTTGATCATACATGTACTTGTACTTAAGTAACGACATGCAGGACTGACGAGTATTTTTACACTGTGGCTATTTTACTTGAGCAAAAGCTCGGACTACTTCTAAAGTACTTTTACTCAAATACTGTAGCCTCTTCAAGAATAATTTGAAGTTTTACTTGAGTATCTAACCTGTTATGATACTTTATACATGTAATCAGAGTACTTTTACTTGCCACTGCTTTTCAAATATCAAAATCTTTGTGGCTCTCACCTCCATCAGCGTATGTTTCTGTTCCGTACCCATCCTGCAGCCCGTTATTCCATGTTCCTTCATACTTGGCTCCACTTCCAGCACTGATCCGGACCCCGTATCTGCCTTTGAATCCATGAGTCCATTCCCCTTTGTAAATCCAGTTCCTTTAGTTCTATTCCCAGACCGTGACGCTTCCCCTGCGACCAGTACCCCCTCGTAGGTGTTTCGCTGGGCCAGGTGTAGACTCCCACCACCTCGAAGGCCGTAGTTCCAGGAGCCGGGAGAACTCACCTGGCCTTTGGTCCGGTGCAGATGCCATGGCCGTGGGCTTGCCTCCCTCCCAGCCTCCGCAATAAGCTCCACCGTCGTCAACTCAAAGCGACCTCCACTCATACCTTTAACGCAGCGCAATAACGCACCGATCAGAAAGAAAGCTGTGTTAGTCTGTTACCCTGGCTTAAAGATAAACCTCCGTCAGCCTGACTTCACCTTCACCTGACATCAAACTGGTTGGGAGATTTCCTCGGTGATGAACTTGTTGGGCTTTCTTCTTTTGGAGGTTTGGGGACTTTCGAGCGTGTCCATGAAGCTCCGCGCAGCGCGCAGCTTCAATCCAGTCTTCTTCTTGGATTAGTCAAATTAAATCCAGAATCAATCAAACCGTGTTACAAAATTTAGGATTAATCATTTCTGTAGTTGCGTGTCTTGACAAGCCAGTGATCTTGCATGGCTTTTTTTTTTTTTTCCAGGTGGCCACAGAGAAAAAAAAGCCCCCTTTCCCCCCTGTGTCCCCTGCCACCCAGCTATCTCCTCACAGTCGCTGCTGTTGGAAATATTTCAGCAGACCTAACAAGGCGACCAATCCACACACACACACCCTTCCAAAAATACAACCCAATCCTTACTCTGCTGCCTGCAAGGAGCCATGCCAGAGTCTTGCCACCTCGGGTCTGAAGTACATGCCATTCAGGACTCTGAATCTCTCTATAGGTCCCCTCCCTTCCCTCCCCATGCACACATATAGCACGGCCACTTAATGCAGTTTGAACATTATCATTCTTTAATGGGATATTAAAGCTTGACACCTGGGGGTTGATAAATCTCTGTAATTCCCCATCTGATGTTCCTGTACGGCCTCGTAGATGTTAATGCATCAGGATAATACTTGACAGGCTGGATGTCTGCGGCTGAGCTTTATTTAACACCATGTCTGCCACATCGTAAATGCATTATAATTGCAGTACATTACTGTAACGCTGAATCATCAAAGTGACTGTAATTTTCATAAATAGTGGTTATTGTTGGTAGACAGCTACAGGAAGCCCTCTCACAAAGATACAGATACACTCTGCTGCTGCTTTATTAACTCATAATCACTTTTTTAATTTTTACATCACAACATATTTAATTTACACACAGGCGTGCTTCAGTGTTTTCATCATGGGGCATGCTGTGTCACTGTACTTCACTGTCTTCACTCCCTCTGCTGGAGATGTGAGTAACCGCATCATACGCTACTTCAGCAGTACTCTGACTCTGAGTAAAAGTACAAACAGTCCCGCATTTTTTTATTTTTTCTAGGGCTGGATTATTACAACTTCTTATTATCAGCTGTCCAGTAAGTTTCTTCAGGACTCCAGACTTAACGCTGCATCACGCTGACTGACAGGAACCAGGATCAGACATCATATTTCTCCCCATTTTGGCCATCCCTTAGTTACATACTTCCCTGATGCACCGAGCTCTTCTCTTGTGTTCGAGTTTTCTGCTTTCTCGTCTTGCAGGTCCTCGTGGATCGTGGCTGCACCTGGATTGCTGATTTGTGGTTGTACCTGCTGCTGTGGTCCTGCTTGATGCCCACTATAAATATTGTTATTACTGCTGTGCATCTTTGTCTGTTTCCCTGTCCAAACTTGGCTGCAGCAGAAGGGGTGACGAAACCTGTCCAACTCATCACAGAGCAGACACACAGAGACAAACATCTGCATGTCTGTGGACTGTAGAAGATATGAACATCTTCATCTCAAAAAGAGTAACTACAGATGTGAGGTAGGCCTAAATCATAGTATAAAACATGGACGTCGTATCCGTGATGTCACCCACAGTTTGTGAAAGGCGGCTCTGGCTGCATGGGAGCGTGGGTGGAGCTGGGCTAAATGACGCTTGGGTGCTCAAACCAACCAACTTTAAGCCTTAATATAATGTGGACAGGTGAGTTGTATATAAATTCACCCTCAGTACAGTTGTCATGAACGGGGAAATTAGCTACAGAGACCAAAACTGTTTTTTGTACCAGGCTGTAAACATGTTTATTTCTGCTGTCTAACATGGGGACTTATGGAGACTGACTCACTTCTGGAGGCAGCCTCAGGTGGACGTTTGAGGAACTGCAGTTGCCACAGAGGTTGCCCCTTAGCTTACGTTCTCCACTGAAGTGTTTTAACGTGCTGATATATGACAATTCACACTAAATAAAGTATGTTTTGTTTTGCATAATCCAAAATATGGGGACTTATGGAGACTGACTCACTTCTGCAGCCAGCCTCAGGTGGACGTTTGAGGAACTGCAGTTTTTTTGGGGCACTTCCACGCTGGCTTCATTTTGCATCGTGTGTAAAATCAGTCGGCTCTTCTTTCACTCTGAATAGTGGAGCTGAAATCACACACCTGAACACACGCTTGCGGCTCCCCGAACCGAGCCCTGACGCGGGCAGTCCTGCAGCCTCCGTCGTGTCCTTAACCGGGGAGCCGCTTGACCTTCCACTGAAACGCACCCGACGCGGGTTTCCACCGCGCATGTTTGTGCGTAACTCATCATGTGATGTAACACATCGATTTAATTGTGAGCGCAGCAGCAGCAGCAGCAGCAGCAGCATGCTGGAGTAAGCAGCAGATATTTGCATATTATGGATTAGGCTGTGTGTAATTTGGAATCTGTTTTTATCCGGAGCTGATTTCAGGACCGGAGCTGTCCTGACGGATGCTGCTGCTGGCGCGTGAAGCGATGATGCTGAGCTCGTGCTGCTGAGCCCCTCTCTCTCTCTCTCTCTCTCTCTCTCTCTCTCTCTCTCTCTCCCCTCTTCTCTCCCTCCTCTCCTCGCTCTCTCCTCTCCTCCACCACACACACACACGCACAAAACGCTCTGTCATGGCGTCTTCCAACCATGTTACCCCCACCAACTGTAGCTGGTGGCCCATCTCAGCGATGGAGGAAGACGGCAAAATCACAGACGGGGAGGAGTGCGAAGAACCGACGGCAGAGCCCAAACCCTTCAATAAAGACAGGCTGGTTTTGTACCACTGGACGCAGTCCTTCACCTCCCAAAAGGTAAAAAAAAAAAATGGAGGTGGCTCCACGTCTCCTGGAGCTCCCCGTGTTTGTTTGTTATGATCTAAGCATGTTTTATGCTCCCGTGCATGTTTGTTCATGCACATAAGTCCGGAATATGAACACGATCCTGCAGCTGGGCAGATCTCACCATTGAGACGCTTCAGCTCAGCGCTGCAGCACGGGGCTCGTTTCCTCGACATGGAGCTGAATTGCTCTCTCTCTCTGTCTCTGTCTTTGAGATTATTATTTTATTTAATTCACCGCTGCATGAATCAAATCTTCACACACCTTCACCAGCTTCCACCTCTTTTTTATCGGCACGCTGCAGATGTTTGATCTCTCTGGATGATGATGTGGTCACAATGTGCCCTGACACATGACATCCTGAATAATTGATTGAAATGATGTGCAAAACAAACCAAAGGCCCCCCCCTCCCTCTCCTTTCTGCAGCTGAATCATCCCAAATGTTGAAGACTCACCTGTGCATTTCAGATTTAAAGAGAAACTCTAACAGCAGATGTGATGCAGAGTGTGAAGCTACAACGGGCTCGTAGTGTGTTGAGTATGTATGAGCTTTACTACACAGACAGCATGTAAATTAAAGGGGCACTACACCAGACTCCTCAGCCTGTGAAGACTTCTGTGGCGGACGTCATAGTGATGCCAGTCTCGGGATTCAAGCCTCCAAATGTTTGTTTTTTTCCAGAAAGTCCGAGGTGTGAGAGATTTACAAGGCCCGCGAGTCCTGGAGTCACATCTGGGCCACGAGCTCCTGTAACTCAATGAAATCTCCAATTTAAAGGAGCAGCGTGCAGGACTCAGTGGTGCGGAGAGCTGTAGTTGTGGATTGCAACCCAGTCGCCTCACCCTCTCCGTCGTAGCGCGGAGGAGAAGCGATGGTGGCGGCAAAATGCATGAAAAATGCAAAAGGTTGTCCGCTTTGGGCTGCTGTGGCTCGGTCTAAGGCAACTTAGTCCAGGATTGGGTCGTGGTGGTAGCAGACGTCCCTCTCCTCCTGGGGAATCCCGAGGCGTTCCCAGGCTAGACGGGCTGTGTAGTCCCTGCAGCGAGTTTCTGGTTCTAATGTTCATTTTTTAAAGATATTTTTGGGGTTGAAAGCAGACGGGAAAAGGGGAAGAGAGAGGGGTGTGACACGCAGCGGTGGGCCACAGGTTGGACTTTTGTGGGGTGCACGTTCCACCAGGTGAGCTGTTCAATGAAAGACGATACTCATGCATATTATACACACATATCCGACACACCGGAGCTTTATTTTTGTTTCCTAAACTTGTTTTTGGGGTGTTTTTACCTCCAATGTTCCACTACAGCAACTGAAACCTTCGTTAACATTAATGGCAACTATTTTAAATGCTTTTTACTGCAAAAATGTTCAATATTTGCTTCATAAAATACAGTAATATAAATATACAAACACAGCCTCTCCACCTTAAACTCCAGCACCAGTGGATACTTTGTCCATCCATCCGTTTCCTCCCTCTCTCCTGGGGTCGGGCGGTGGCGGTAGCAGCAGGCTTAGCGTGGCGTTCCACATATTGCAGCTCCTCCTCGGAGAGCTGTGTCGTCCCTGCAGCGCGCTCTGGTCCTACCAGTTGGGCATGCCTGAGGAAGGCGTCCAGGAAGCACCCTAACCTAACTGTCTCGAGCCCACCTACTCGTTTCAGCCGCTTGTATCTGCGATCTCACTCTTTTGGTCTCTGCCCAGAGCCCGTTACCAGAGGTGAGGGTTGAAAACATCGAGGACTTTGCCTTCCAGCTCAGCTTCCTCTTCACTCCATTTTCCCGTGAAGACCCTGAGATACTGGACATAGATTCATACATTGAGCTCAAAACATGCGACTCCCCACAGAGTGTCACATGCCAAAACCTTTTTGGAAGGCTCCGTATCAGCCTGATTTTCTGGCGTATAAATCCAATCCTGCAGACTTTCGAATCCGAATCCGAAGCCAAATTCATGAACTTTGTCACAGGACCAATAACACGCACCTCTGACTCGCATACCCAGCAGTTTGGCGTGTCTCGTAAGTCTAAATAATCGGGCGAGGATCCAGCAGGCGGCCTTCAGATTGTTCAGAGTAGCCTGCATAATCTTAAACTGAACGAAGCGCACCTTGTCGTGCCTTGACATATCTGGATTATGATTTTTGTGAGTTTAGATCTGAACTAATAAGATGCACCCTCGCCGCGTGTAGTCCGAAACCGCTTCAGCAGCGCCTCTTTGTGAACTCAAAGATGGCATACTACAGCGCGCTCCTCTCCACCGTAGACCGGCAACCTTGAATTGACGCCCAGTCTCGTGCTGGGAACTCAGTTTTATGCTCCTTTGTTGGGCTCGCGGCCACCGTGCTGCGATTGCGCCTGTTGTCACTCGGCAGAGGGTAAACACCAGGCTCACTGTCACGATTATCACCCTCAATCCGAGAGCTGGAGAAGCCCATAGTGGCTCCACGATCATGTGTGAGCGCGCTGTCAGCGAACAGATTATTGGGCAGTGCAGCTTTAGGACAACAAACATAGATTTGAGTTAAATTTGCACAGAGTATTTGTTGTTATGCAAGCCGGTGCGCGTCTTTAGATGGCATTTTGGAGGGATGGCTTTTATGAGATTAAGAGGCCGAGCACAGGGTCGCCCATCTGCCTGAATATGACAGAAATGCTTGCATCGTGATTGGTCAAAGTGTCCCTGCAGCACCTTGAGAGTTATATTCAGTCAGCGTCCTGTCTGTGCTGTAAACGCTGTCACTTCACTCCGAGAGATCAACATCATCATCTCTGAGGAGACAGTATCGTCATCAGATGTTCGGGGGGATTATTTACAAGTCTGTGAATGCCTCAGCAACTTCCTGAGGAAGGAAGAGCGGCTCGTGCCACTCAATCTCTTCCTGCACAGCGCTTCCCTCATCTGTGTTTATAATGCTTCACGACTAACTGCCGGCGTAACCCGCGCTCCCGCGGCCTGAGGTGGGTCGTACGGCGCGTTCGGGCCGACTCACGTGAGCGATGTGTTGTGAACACAAGAGACAGGATAGAAGATGGAGACAGATGGAGTAACGGCACATTTTAGAGGCCAGCTGCACAGATCAATACAACGCTGGCAACTTCAAGGCCTGCAGGTTGGAGATTTACACCTCCTGTGAGTGTAGGACTCTCTGCCTGTGCAGAGGGTAGTGTGTCATGGTGCCTGGAAGCATCTGGTCAAGACATTTAAAGGCATAATATGTTCGATATTTACTGGACTTAATCTTAAAACAACTCTGCCACGTCATCAGAGGGTAAGGACACATGCTAAACTGAAATACGAGCTTCTACAGACAGTTTGTTCAGGCCCAGAAAGTGTGTGTGTCCATGTCGATGCTCCAGGTTGAAGCAAGCGTGCTACAGCCACGCAAGCAAACAAATCGGATCACCGGGGTTATGGTCCGACCTTAAAAGCTCCATGAGCAGAAACGCAGTAAAACACGGAGACATACTGAAAGATAAAAGACAGCTCAGAGTATCAAAACACAGAAAAGAAAGACACAGACTTTGTTATTTTAGGTCATCAGTAACTGCAAATATATACGGTAACGTTGAGTCTGCACCAGAATCGTCTCTGTCTTTCGTGGAAAGTGACGAAGACACTGCAAAAGTTGTCCTTTAAGTATCATGGACAATGTGAAAATACTCATGTTACATCGAAAGCCAACGAGTATTCATCCTGCAGAGGAAAGGTCAAGATGGATGCTAGTTTAAAGTACTTCATGTACAGTTATCCAGAGTGCGTACTGGATTACTGAAGGAGTATCAGGGACGGGACCGGGAGACGCCTGGACCAGGAACCCGCCTGCTCTCCTTTAAAAGCTCCTCTGCCTGCAAATGGCGACGATATAAATCTGTGAGAGATGCATGTGGCAGGAGAGACGAGAAAAACTCTGCCGGCGCAAATCAGTTTTTATTTTCGTCTCTCTTTCTCTGTGGTCGTTGCTTTTTTTTTACATCTTCAGAGCTCAAACTGCCAACAACTGCTCATTTAATCTTGTATTTTACGAGCTTATCATGTTCCTGAGATTTTAAAATCTGTCTCCAGAAGTCAGAAGTTACAATACGTCCCTCTGAAATGTAGCCGGGTCGAAGAATCAAACAGAAATACTCAAATCCGGCACTTGAGAAAATGTGCTTTGCACCACTGTCAACAAACATAGTAAGTGAGTCTGTTTTGTGCCCCCGAGCGTCTGAGCTATTTGGCATCATTACTAAGGAGTGACTAACATTATTATATAACAATCTCTGGCTGCCACATGAGTGTGTTATTATGGGCCGTACCGAGGGACGCACGGGCGGCGTAAGACCCGAAACACTCGACTGTTTCATGTAGAAATCTGTGATTTAGTGCAGCACACTGATGGAGACGTAAGAAGCTGCATCCATAGATCTGTCCGGACCAGCGGTCGGTGCTGTAATTACTCTGCCTGTGTTAGTAAATCACTCAGTTTTATTTCATTACACCACGTCTGCCCATGTACAGCAAAACTCCCATTTTGCTGTTGCTCCTAAGCGGGCGAATGTAGCACTTTATACCCCGAGTGTCGTCTCTTTTCATTAATCTTATTCCCGCTAACAGCTCTCTGCGGACCTCGGCTTATCCTTCAGCCCTCTGCGGATCCGGACGGGTTTCCTTCAAACTTGATCACGCTGTAAAGAATCTCATTAGTTATCCAGACCACACAAACATCTCAGCTGTTTATCTGATCAAGAGCTGAAGCTATTAGCCGCCCTGCTCAGCTTTGGTTATACTACAACAACTCTCATCAGCAGCAGAAAAAACGATATTTGCTGTGCAGCGTTTTTGTTTCACTTCATCATTTTGTGTTTTACCATCTGGATAATATTCTTAGAGGAACAAAATGTTCACAGCGCGCACATTATCTCTACATCCGGTGTTGTGTTTGTTCATTATGCAGAAAGAAAGCCTCCTGCATCACCCGCCGTGTGTGTGTGTTTTTATTTTTAATTGCAGGTACGCTCGTCATTAACGAGAAAGGTCTGGTCTGGAGGAGAGGGATGTAAGCTTGCCGCTGCAGGAGCACAAGGAGCCTGGTTCATGAGGCTGAACCTGGGCGAGGAGGTGCCCGTCTTCCTCCACGGCGACAACATCATCAGCTGGACCTACAACCAGATCATAGATTACCTGGAGAAAAACTTGCGGGAGGTATGGTACAGTAACTATTCACGTCTAACGATGCCGTCTCTCTTCCTCATGCTCTGAGCAGCAGGTGTCAGGTCACTAGTCGGCCCGTCACGCTTTGGATTCATCCGTATTGAAGAGTGAGATGAAGATGCAACATTTTCTGCACTCAGATGTCAAAAAACAACAGAAAAAATCATCATTTTATTCCAGTAAATTTATTCCTTGGCGCCTCTAGTCACTAACATGCCTGAGTCATGTCAGATCAGTAATGGTGGTAACTCCCATGATCCTGTGCTACTTCAAGACATCACCAAAGTAGTCGTTTGTTGTTCTGATGTGAGAGTTTAAAGAGTTTACTGTATTATTTTTGTCTTTAGTTTTCTGTCTCCGCCTTAGTGAAGTCGATCTTTGGCGCTATCAGAGTTTGGGCTAACGTTAGCGGCTCTGTCCTGCTCTTTATTGATCTTTGGGATGTTACGCTCGCACAGCTCCAGCCAAACTCTATTCTAATTGCTATTAAGTGAATCTGTACATAAAACCCATCTTACAAGATTCGTGTTTTACAACATTAAAAAGATCAGCTGGAGATTTTCAATCGACACAGAGACGTCAGCCAGCTGCAGCTGATAGCTTTATGGACACCCAACAGCGGGTCTCTGCCGCAGGGCCCCGAACGCACCATCAGTGAATCCACTACGAACCAACTGACAACATTTAATCAAGAGTTTTCAGGAGGAGCTGCCTGTTGCTAAAACAGTGTTGTAGTACTCGAGATCAGTCTTGTGGCTACTTTCTGAAGGTCTTTACGTTTCTCAGTCTTGGTCTTGACTCGGCCTCGATACGCTGTGGTCTTCGTCTTGGTCTTGACTTGGTTTTAGGTGGTCTTGACTACAACACTGACTGGCTTCATCCTCCCAGTTTGTCAAACTGGGAAAGACATTTGGAAGCCATTCGAGGCCATCTGTCGTCCTTGCACATGTAGCGTCAGCGTCAACAGTACTGTGAAACTCTGTAAGTCGCTGCAACAATGCCTTTGCACCAATGTCACCGGGACGGAGTCCTCTGATCAGATTAGATTAGATGGAAAGTGGAGTGATCCCTTTGGGGACTTTTTGCGGCAGGCGCTAACGAAACACGGATACAAACCTGAGAGAGCTTGTAACGATGAAACGAGACGATTAGCACTCAAATATTCATTTAAATAAGTAAAGACGTTTTGCATTGTGAGGCAGCGACATGGCTCAGATTCAGGCTTAATGTCACCCACAGCTCAGAATGAGAAAACGCTGAGATGCATGCATGAAATCATCTTTGCACGGCGTGTTAGCGAGTCGTGTGGATTCATCAGCCGTTATGTAACGTCCCGGGAGCTTCGGCCCTTAAAGGCCTCGGGGATGTTAACTGGAAAACTCCACAGTCTCAGTTTAGTTTGTGGTTTAAAGCAGCAACGCTTGAAAGCTTCGCAGAAGCTCTGGTTGGCTGCTTCCTCCGTCATGAAAGGCTAGCAGGAAGAGACTGAGCCTGTGTTTGATGCCTTTTTCTCATCCAGGCCCGTTTAATATCGCAGAGTTGTACAAGAATCTGAATGTTGAATGTGCAACGAATCCACTGGATTGATTTAAAACCAGACGTCAGGCTGGACATGCTTTTATCTGCTGGATAAGATATGCAGACATGCTTTTTCTCCTCTGCGTGTAAATCCCAAACCAACGCTGGCCGACGTGGGCTGCAGCTGGCCCGGAAAGTGCAGATGTCTCCGAAAGATGACTCCCATACCAGAACACAGCAGCGTAGTGCCAACTCGGGCTGCTTCACGGCGTTGTTGAAATGCAGCAGAGCGTCCTCGCTGCATGAAAGCTGTTTGGTCCACTCGTAAAAATCTATCTCATGTCCTGTGACGTCCATTCACTGTCTCCGAGACAGTCCGAGCTGACAGTTTGATGTAATGCTTTCACCACAAGCGCTGCGGCAGACCACCCCAGAGGGCCGCCGCATGCCACGGCCAGGTCCGGACGCGCCGGTCCTTGGGACTGATTACTCGCTCTCTGGAGCTCTGCCAGGTGCAGCTCCACCCTTTTGCGAAGCCTCTCTCCGAACATCCTCAAGCAGCCGGCTGATTATCTTTGTTTTGTCAGCGCCGCCGTCTCCGTGTTTGGCTGGCTGTGACCCCGCGCAGAGATAAAAGCTCTCTCTCTCTCTCTCTCTCTCTGCTCTGCTAACCTGTGTCGTCCTTAATTCTGAGTCTCAGCAGCAGGTCATTAAGTTGAACAGCATCCCTCCCGGCCGTGCAGCGTGCAGCCGGCATGCCGAGGCGCCAACGTCAGGAATTAGGACAGCTAACAAATATTAAAGTTAAAGTTAGAAGAAATAGTTAAAGTCATGCAGAGTTTAGAGCGTGGACGCTTTGGTTCGTCGTTACAGGTGATCCAGGTGCACCCACACCCGAGGCACGCTTCAAGCTTCACAATGGCTCTTCACCAAACTGTCAGGCTCTCACAGCTGCATGGAAGTGCAACACTAAAGCACTTAGATACTGTATGAGAGCGGCGAGCGGAGCAAACGTGGAACTTTTTTCCTTTTACCTGAGCAACAGCAGATAAATAGAGCACGTCGGGCCGGCAGGGATTAGTGCAACAACCTCACAGTGAAGCCTAATTAACCCGCGTGTTTAATGAAACCGTGACCTCGTGTGACGGAGCGCGGCGTGTTTTCCCTCCATCAGGATCGTCTTGAGTTCCTCTCACGGGCTTGCACTGTGTTTTCACTTTAAACATGTTATCAGACGCTCGTTAGTGTCCAGATTTTTGATTTTTCAGGCCGCTTCAGTGTGTTTAAATGTCAAGCTTTGTGTGACGCTCCAGAGCGAGGGCTGTCATCTGTTACCAGGTTACCGCGCTGTGTCTATCTGACAGCTGAAGCACAGAGAACCGTGTTATTTCGGGAATGTGAAAGCTTAATAACAGTCGCCAAGAACGCCAACAGTGCTCTCGCTTTATTTCCACTCTTTGTTTACGCCGCGAAACAACGATGAGCCACAGCAAAATGTCTCATTCCTGTGTTTCTGTGCTGGTGTCTCGCCCCGCAGACGCCGTGGCTCAGCTGGTTCCCGATGCAGAGTCGCCCCTCCACGAGCGCGTGCAGCAGTACCGGCAGCTACTGGACGGCCTGCCCATGGACGCTTACACGCACGGCTGCATCCTCCATCCGGAGCTCACCACCGACTCTATGATCCCAAAGTACGCCACCGCAGAAATACGTAGTAAGTGAAGCCAGCTCAACGCGTCGTGGAGGCACCATTGTTCATAATTCTGTATTGCATATATTGATCTATGTATATAAATACACACAAACAATGAAACAGGCCAATAAAAATCGAGTCTTTAGACAGATTATTCAAGATATGACGAGTTCATTTGGGAGTTTTAGAGGTGCTAGGAGGTTGTTGCTTCTTGGTAGTACTCCTATATTTACATCAGGTAGCGCAGTAGATACTTCTGTTACTGCATTTCTGTGTAGTACACCGTGTACAGCGGCTAAAGTCCTGAAGGTAAACTTCTCCCACGCGCAGAAACAACACGTACGATTGTTGCGAGAGTTTCACGATGAGGTTAACCTTTACATACGACCCTGTTTCCAGTCCACAGGCTTTTTCTCCAGGCTGGTCGAGACGCTGTAACAGACAGAAAACCTCTGCCTGATGAGCTAATACTCGGCGTGGCGAGGCTGTAAAGAAACTAAAATCTGCTAAAATAGCTTTCCTAGAGAGGCTTATCATCAGTCTTCTCTGATCGGTTGGTTTCCCGGCTGGAATTTGGCGAGAGGTCGCGTACACACCCTGAACAAGTCACCAGTTCATCACAGAGCCAAAACACAGACACAAACAACCATTCACACCTACAGGTGACCAGTTAACCTGCATGCCTTCGGCCAGATGCTACAAACTGAGCTTAATAAGGACTGGACGTCTGTCATCAGGAATTCTTGGACAGCGTCGAGTCGTGGCAGAGAAAAATTAGGAAATTAGCCAGAATTTCACAAGGTTGACCACAAAGGAAGCTAAACGAGCCTGGATGGTTGAGTCTTTGTCTCAGACAGCAGGCGGTTGATTGGCTGATGAGCGGCAGGTGGCGAGGTGATCAGGCAGGTGAGAGAGGCAACACACACACACACAACAGAGAGAGGTTATAAACAACAGGAAACACTACAGGTGTGTGTGGTCTGTTAGCGTCTTGTGACGTGAAGTATTCATGATTAGATAGAAAGTAGATGCTGTTCTTGCGTTTGATGCGTAACATAAATAGATTCTTGGTGTTCTGAGCTCGTTAGTCTGAACACTTACAAGCTCTGGAGCTTGAATGAGCTTCAATCTTTGTCCCAAAGCAAAACAAAACAACAGACAGGCATTACGGATGCAAAGCTATTCATCTTCCTTCCAGCATTTTCCACATCGCTGGCGACATGATTAGCATGCCGTGTAATTTGATGCTGCTCGATACCCCAAAAAAAAGGCCTGAGCACAGCACACGGCGGTGATGCCAGGTTTATACATACAGCTGACGTGTGAGGCCTCGGCGCTCCACTAGCGGCCTCTGCATGTAAATCAAAGCAGTGAGCCGGACTCGACGACATTCTGCAGCAGAATTAACTATACTGTGTCGAATTATACACTCGTGTTGATTTTGGTAAAGTTGTTTTCACTCTAGGATTCAAAACCAGATTGTGTCGGGCAGACTGACATGTTTTAAAAGTTCTGGATCCATCCTGCGGTGTCCAGGAGATTATTTTATATGAATTTATAAAGAATATATTATCTTGAAGCAGCACAAAACTCAGTCTGAGTGGATATATCCACTTTGAAACCCCCTCTGAGCAATGACAGGAATACAGACTCAAAATGTATACTACATATTTGTCTCGCACGCCTCTCTGTCTGTATTTATCACACCTCTTCTGTCGCTAACGATGATGATCGGGCCGTGAGGTCAAGCAGGCAGAAGTTAAATGACAAAACATTACAAGCTGTTTTTTAAATATGTAAGAGCGGACTTACACTCGCTGTTTGAAACACACACTGTAAAATGTCATATTTAAGATTGAAGGTCAAAAACGGTAAATTCACTGAAGGTTTCACGGAGAAACGCCTTGACAATGCACGTCAAATCATTTCACAGAGAAACGCCGTTATTTTACAGATTTTGCAGCTTCGTCCTCTTTAAATAATAAAAAAAGAGATAAATTTATATCCAGGCTGTCAGAAATATGGAAAACTAATAAAAAGAAGAAAGCAGAAAAAGTACCTGTATAAATAATATATATAAAGTATAAAAAGTAACTCGTAAGTCATCATAACAAGTTAAATAACAGTTTGGTAGTTTTACAGATAATGAGTTTTATATACAGTTTTAGGGACAGAAAACTTAATCTTTCGTATTTTTTATGATTATTTTGGTGCACGTGTGACATAAATTAAGAGTCACACTGCCGGTCACAGTGGAGCTCTGTGCTCTCACAGAGGAGAGAGATTTATCAGGACAGTTTCAGACTTTATCCTCGAACTCTCTGGACTCAGTCAAGCGATTTGTAGAGTGTGTGTATATACTTGCGACTGACAACATGAGAGTCTCCCGCTGCCCTCAAGGGACAGAAAAGGGAACCCAGATGAGAATAAGCTCTCTAAACTGTCAGATTGCTTCTCGGAGGATTAAACACGTGTTATGTGCAAAATATGCCACAAACGCGGCGATATGACAAAGATTTAAATGTCTAATGATAACAGTGACATCTACAATTTAAGACTTTGACGACTGATCATATGCACACGTGGATGATCTAAAAGTCAGCGGGGGTTTTCCAGCTTTAAGGTTAAGTGTCATTTATTTCACCAAGCAGTCGATGAAGACACGATGTGTGTGTGTGTGTGTGTGTGTGGTGTGTGTCTTCAGGGCACCTGGCCAACGCTGCGACAGAGCTGATGAAGTTGGACCACGAGGAGCCTCAGCTGACAGAACCGTACCGGTCCAAGCAGAAGAAGCTCATGGTGAGTTTCAAGTGCTGTGTACAAAGAGAGGAAACCCCTTTACACTACATGTAAGTATTTCTAATGCCGAGATCAACGTGTGAATAAAAGAATCTTTAAAACATCTTAGTTTCATAGTTTAAGGTGTTTTTTTAAGGGGACCTTGAACTGCAACGTTTGAGCGATACAAGACTTCATGTTTGACGGCACTCTTGGCTTATTTACCTTACCCCGCTTAATAGTCAGTGATGGACAGATTCAGTCAAACTTTATTAGCTGCATTTTATTGAATTTCCCAAATTGTCTCGACCTGATAATTAGATTTCCAAGTCTGCAGCGGCGGAGGGAAATTTCACAGCCAGTTCCTCCTCTCGTTACGATACGCCGCAGCAGGCGGATCCTGTCACGCCGTGTACGCTTTGACCCAAATACAGTCCACAATCCCCCGGAGGAAACATCAGGTGTACCGATTCTGTTACACGGATAGATTTTTTAACCATTTTACGTCCTGTATAATAGTAGAGAGTAAAAAAAAGAAACACTATGATGGCAGGCTGTTTCGACCGCACAAACGTCGACAATGTTGCGCGGTCAGGTGTGAGGAATCACAGCGTGTTGATTTAGAGCGGACGTTCAGAGTCCCCAGAGGATGAAACGTACGGACTCTGCTGACTTCCACCGCGCCTGCATGTTTGTATTTGTGGATTTCCATGAAACTGAATGCAGATGTTCATGTTTACATCAGGATAACCTGAAAATGATCCAACATGGGTTCATGACCTGCAGAACAAATGAACCCTTGTCTCAGTTGTCCTACGATATAAGACTCAAAGTGCCACGACTATTCGTGTAGTTTGCTTCTGCTTGGCTGGAACGTGGGGGACAAAATCTTTTGTTGCTGTTCCTCTTTGAGTATTTTCTGTCTTCTTGATTGTCAGGCAAAAATCTTGGACCACGATAACGTGAACTACCTGAAGAAGATTTTGGGGGAGTTAGCCATGGTTCTAGATCAAGTGGAGGCCGAACTGGAAAAAAGAAAACTAGAGTATCAAGGTATGTCTCGATGATTGTCTTCTATCATAACGGCTCCGAAACACCTTCCAGCAGCGTCTTAATAAACGGGTCTTTCCCTCGCAGGTCAGAAGTGTGAGTTGTGGCTATGTGGACCTGAATTTACGCTAGCCGACGTCTGCCTCGGAGCCTTGTTGCACAGGCTCAAGTTCTTGGGACTTTCTAAGAAATACTGGGAGGACGGCAGCCGGCCCAACCTGCAGTCCTTTTTTGTGCGCGTGCAAAAACGCTACGCTTTCCGCAAGGTCTTGGGCGACATCCACACGACCCTCCTGTCGGCGGTCCTACCCAACGCCTTCCGGATGGTAAAAAAGAAGCCGCCGTCCTTCTTCGGCGCCTCTTTTCTCATGGGCTCGCTGGGCGGGATGGGCTACTTTGCCTACTGGTATTTAAAAAAGAAATACATGTAGTGAATGCCCTCTTGTTGTGTTAAATGTCTGTGTATTTGTGTGATGTTTCAACTTTTCTGTAATGTTTTATGACTGCAGGAAAAAAAAAACAACATAATGAATCTATATAGAGAACACTATTACTTACCTGGGTGAACAAAGAATATTAAAACATTCCATCATAAGAAATTCTTGACAGCACATTTTCTGGTAAACAAGGCCTTCATCGAGTTTAATTTGTGGCGACTTGCCGCTCTTGTGCCGGCGAGTCCTTGTTTAACTTTTGGTTGGAGGCATGCACCGGGTCCACTCATACCGAAAAACGTAGAACACCCAGACGAAATGTTAAACACAGTAACACCAACTGACTGTAACTGACCTTCGCATGCCACTATTATCGTCATCGCTCATTCATTACCTGCTCCATCAGCCTGAGGTTCAACCACGGGAAAACGTACACGACAAATACTCTCTGATAAAGTGCTGCGCTGCCAGAAACTGCCACGTGAAACGATGAAAGGACGGAGGCGAACTTTGAGGGAATCGTTTGACATTTTGGGGAAGTCTGCCTCTTGCAGAGACTTCGACGTGTGGAGCGACACTTCCCTCACTGGTGATACGAAGGACAAAATCTGCTCCCCGGCACCTTTAACGCTCCCCAATCAACACTTTACATCTCATTTGTTACCTGAGTTGTGAGACATCGCTGCTGGTTGGCAGATTTTGTTGCCTTTGCACCGCTCGTGTATTATCTTAATATTCAAATCACAGAAGGCTGTTTAACAAGACTCACAGCTGCTCTGGAGGTGTCGTCTGCATGCTAAATATGAAGTTAGAGGAAGCAGCTGGTTAGCATAGCTTGCTGGAAACAAGGGGCGAGCAGCAGCAGCAGCAGGCGCTCCGAGTTCGCCCCGAGTGTTTCCCCATCTGTTGCAGAATACCAAAGATCTTTCAGCCAGTTTTCCAAGTTGTGCACTGTTGTTTTCTAACCCAGAGACGACGGCGCGTCCTTGCCCTGTTTGTAAAGCACAAGCGACGTGTATTATTTTGTATAAAAGCATCAAATAGTGGAGAGAAACATGAATATATGTCACAAGAAAATGCTGATATTTTTGGATTTTGGTTCACACTGTGCAAATCGAGCAAGGAGAAAAGAGGCGGGACTTGGAAAGCAGGTTGAAAGTGTTTTATTGTGCAGCAGGTGAAAGTTTCTTTAATCCAGATTTCCTGCATATTTTCAGGGAAAATCCGATTTTAGCGCCCTCTGGAGGCTGTTCCCCTCTGTCCCCAGTCTTTATGCTAAGCTAAACAAAGAAGCTTCTGACTGTGGCATCATCTCCAGCAGACAGACAGACAGACAGATAGGCAGGCAGGCAGGCAGGCAGGCAGACAGACAGACAGACAAGAAAGCGGTATCGATCTTCTCATCCGGCTCCTGGCAAAAATATGAACAAGTGCACTTCCCAAAATGTCAAACTGCTCCTTTAACTAAATGTACACACATTAAATCACACACACACACACACACATGCACTCAAGAGTCGGTTTATTTAGAGCACCACAGCACACACACACACACACACACACACACACTGGTCCACTGTCACTCTCTGTGTCGCTGGGCAGCAGCAGACGGCTGCTCGGACGTTACACAAAGTTTTTCGGCGTTTGAAAAGTTAAAGTAAAACTGTAAATTCTGCCTCTGCGGCACAAAGAGGAGGCGTTGCCTGGTTTAGGACGTGTTTCGTTGCATGAGTTGCTCAACTCTGAGTGTTTTTTCGTGACGGGTTGACACCTGAGGACTTTTTTGCGCCCCGGAGGCAGAATTTCTGATCCGGACCCCCAAACGTTGGCGGTGCTGACTGTAACCTTTGAAGCGCCTGCACTGTTACACAGTGTGCTGGAGAGCAATACTGAGCCAGATCACCGGATCTGGCTTTGTTTGACGCCCGACTCCTCCTGACAGATGCAAGATTGTTTTTAACAGATAGATATTTTTAATTACACGTCGTCTCATTTCTTTTCACCGTGCTGAATTTTTAACGAGCTCGGAGCTTAAATAAACGAGCTGACTCATCTGAAAGCTTGAGGGAGAGCATGACGAGGACAAAAAGAAGAAGCCTCCCACCCTCCTCCTCCTCCTCCTCCACCGCCCTCCCCACCTTTCCTCCTCGGCCCCGGGCTCGCCCTGCCTCGCCAGCTGTCTGGTTGTTTGTTGATGCAGTGTACTCCTCATGCTTCACACTCTGTTCACCTTTAATGGGAGTCACACCCTCCGGGGTTTTAACATGTTCTAATTCTGCTCCTGAACCACGCAGATTTAGGTCTGTAAGCCGCTTTTGGTTTTATGGCTGCTTATACAGACATTCCTGCAGTTCAGTGTTTCTTTCTGTCACTTCAGAGGCTTAATGAAGGTAATTTATGAGGCTTGTTCCCTTTTTCTGCTACAGCTACAAAAGAAACCTCGTCCCTGCAGGCGGTGATCAGCAGCACGCTGCAGCCGAGCCAGATTATAACGAACCAAAGACACATCTGATGATGAATCTCGGTTCTCATTCAGAGAGCAGACGAGCGTGGAAGCTGCAGTTCATTGTGTTCAGTTTCCAGTGTTTGATAATGGAGATACAGAGAGCGTAGCCGCATAGATCGTACCGTTTGGAATCAATCCTTTATGCCTGGAAGACATTTGAGATGCGCATTAAAGGAAGCAGGGAGGTTATCTGTCTGCAGACGGCACAAAAAAGAAGATTTAAAAACGGTTATGTGGATTTTTCAAAAAGTTTTTCAGTCAGCAAGACGACATGAAAGCGCACAGTCACAAAATCCCCCCAACTGTTCTCAAACATTCAACATTCACTGAAAGCGTCACAGCCAGCCAATCATTGTGAGCGCTTCGGTACATTTTGGATTACTGCGAGCGCATCCGTCACCGCTGCTTCTTCTTCTTCTTCTGACTGAAATCATGACACCTAAAGGGGGCTTTGAACACACACACACACACACGCACGCACACACACACGCAGAGTCGAGTTGAGAAAATCCTAGTTGTGATTTGTGGCCATTATATTTCACTATAGTATTTTTTTATTTTTTACTTTTCATTTTTTATATTTCTATATATGCATTTATTTATGGTGCTTTTTATGATGTTTGTTCATGAGCCTTAATTTATTCAGTTGCCATCAATGACAAATAAATGATGAAAATGGAGAACACGGATCCCGATTTTTATTTCACCAAACGTTCACACAGAGCCTGTGATCATGTGTTTGTCATAAACAGTTATAACGACTGCTATGATTGACGTGAACCCGCCTAAACTGAAGCATAAGGCTGATGTTATTATATATTATTACATCCCCAACAACATTTGTCTGTGGGCGTAAAACTCGAACACTAAAGGTGCTGGGTAATGTAGTTTTCATCTGATTTGGTGCGTCACTGAGTGAAGCTCTGCGGCACAAAGGAACGAGAAAAAAACGAAGACTTGGTTGGTGAATTTAATTCAGTTTTGTTCATTTTCAACAAATAAGATTACAGCTGAAGCAGTTAGGTTCGATTAGGACGTCGGCGTAACAGATTTATTGTTTTCAAGCAAACATTCGAGAGCGCCGCCTTTTAAATTAAGAGGCTCGTCTTTGTCGTGTGTCAGACGTGTCGCAAGCTTCAAAATAATCAGCAGATTCATCGATAACGGAAATCATCTTCACCTTTAACCCCTAAAATAATTTGCACTTGGTTCATACAACAGTCTACAATCTGTTCAAGCTCTACAGCCTCCGCACAAACTTCGCGTGTAGTGTCGACACGGGTAATAAGATGAGTTTGTCTTTTGTTTTGCAGGTGGATTCCTATAAAAAACAACAAACTGTACATTGGTCTGCAAAAATATATCAGTGCTATACAACTGGAGCTGTAAACATCGTCAAATGTTCCCACTCAGACATCGAAAAACTGTGGAGAGCACGACAAGGCAACAAACTGGGAGACAATGCATGCGAGCCACGGAGGCCGAAGCCGGGCGGCACAGCAGCGTCTTGCTTTTTTATCTCAGATTACCGAGAGTCATTTTAGGAACAGCAGCTGCCAAACGCCGCGGAGGAACTGCAGGCCAGTCATCCTGGACAAAGCGACCTTTCTGTGAGGAGGAGAATAACTTAAAATAGCACGTGGACCCGGAGACCGATAACATCAGCTGTAGTGTGTGTTGTTTGGAGGATGGCTGCGACATTAGGAAACAATGTTGTACGGGAAAGTGTGACTGCAGCTCAGGCGTGTTGTTTTTGTTCTTTTGGGTGGAGCAGGAGGGGGAGTCCCGGTGACAAAGGTTTCAGATACCAAACCCGATATGTCAGATACCAACCCGACAGGCCGCATACGGTCCCGAGCAGCTTGTGAGATGTATCATGGAAGTAAACGGAGGTGCAGGCGAACATCCACACCCAAATGATCACGATGAGATTCAAGGCCACGTACAGCAGGTTGAGGACCGTCCGGGAAAACGCGGAGAGGCTGGCCGGCTTCAGAGTGGCCATGGGCGCCGTCTCCTCCACGATGAAGAGGGCGGAGTAGGACAGGATGAAGGAGTGTCCCGAGATGTCCAGGCCGTTCCAGTGCAAGCCGGCGCGCCTGCAGCTGGCTTTGGACGTGAACTCGCTCTTGAGAGCGTCCGAGGTGTCGCTTTCGAAACACGAGCCGGTCACCTCCTCGATGTAGGAGAAGGTCTCGGTGCACGCGTACCAGACGGCCGTTGCCACCACCAGAGACAGCAGCAGCCGGCGACGAGGACGCCTCGGTTGAAGGAGAAGTTGTAGAAGAGGAGGAGGAAGGAGGTCAGAAGGCCCAATGTCCAACCCCAGGCCACTTTGACAAAATACCTGCAGGAGGAACAGAACATTCACGCTAGATTATTTTCTTTAGTCTGGAAAACGTCAGAAAATAGTGAAACCCGCAGCTCAAGCTGACGTCTTCAGACTCAACCAAAAATATTCACTGTTTACTTTCACGTGTAGCAGTGAGACGCTGCGGCCACTCAAAGCGCTTTTACACTACATATCTCATTCATCCTTTCACACAGTGATGGCCTCCAGGAGGGATTCAGCAAGGACACCTCGACATGCAGACTGGACGGGATCGACCCGCCGACCATCCGCTCTACCTCCGAGCCACAGCCGGCCCTGAATGTTCGACCAAGACGATCAGAGTAACTGAAAAAA